>CM056196.1:770000-1440000 GCA_029692085.1 Gymnothorax javanicus | reverse complement strand
TTAAAGCGCTAAATACAAGTAGTGTTGCTCAATGATGTAAGATGTAAAAATCACAGCTGTTGAAAACCTATCATGTGGCAACTTGTTGCCACACGATAGGTTTTCAAAAGCACATGCTGATTCAATTTATAATTTTTTATGAAAATTTATTTCAGCTCTCTACGGGTTAAAGAAATAAACATTTAAGCATTTTGAATTCAGATATGCTAATTTAGTGATTAATAATTTTCCCTCTGTAACGAGTGCAGCTGCTCTCTTATTCAGTTGCAGCGCGTCTGACTCTTGTCCTAAAAGCATAATAAGGCCGTATTGGCGCATGGGCTCTTAATTATTTAATTGAGGCAGCAGGAATTAATTGAATAATTAAAGGGCTTGGACTAAAACGGTCCGTAATTAAAATTAAAGTGAGCCACTGGGTTGCAAATTGAATGTTGTGGCCAGATATGAGAACAGACCCTGTTCTCTGGTGTAAACAGAAAGGCTATAAGATGTGAAAAAGTCTTTAATATCTTTTCGGAGAACGTTGGCTGGGAGAGCGAAGTCCACCACGGTGGTTCTGAAGATTTGTCCAGTTCTGAGGAGACCGTATCTCCTTCTCTCTTTGAGTGAAGCAAATCTTTAGTTATGATCATGTTTGTTACTACAGTACAACGCTCCTCTGGGCTCTTGCCGTGGGTCTCTCCCCCTGCGCTTTTTTGTGTTTGAATTGATCAATAAATTCAGGGTCTTTGTTTGGCCTGATCAATGCGGTGTAATGAAGTCTGTGGTCTGATTCCCAGCTAAGCATTACAGCGGGGGATTGCTGGAACGGACCATCTTTTATAGTTATTTAGCACAGTAAATTTTATTGGGGCGCGCTCGCCTGGGTTTGTTTTCTTTGTGGGATCGGGGCAAGTTTGCACTCACAGTATTTCGGCGAGCAAAACCAAACAGAGACCCCTGAAAAAATATAAAATATTTCAAAGCTGGAGATCGGAGAGAGGGTTTCTGCTCTGCAACTGGAGGGTAGGAGGATCGCCTGCAGCGAGATGCTTCTTTCTTAGTGAATAACTGTCGTGTGACACTGTTCTTAAATTTTTCTTATTTAGCACAAACTGTTCCTGCTTCATTGCAAAATAATTTTGACTCATCTTGGTGTTTTTGTGTGTGTGTGTGTGTGTGTGTGTGTGTTAGGCATGTTTCCTGTATGAGCAGCCCTCTCTAGACACTGGGACATTAGTTTTCCTGTTTTTGTCTTTTTGACACTTCTCATGTATTATTTGTACTATATTGTATGCAGTTATGTAATCAGCAAGTTCTCAACGCTTAACTTTGCTTGGCCAGGTCACCATTGAAAGAGAACTTTTTTTTTAATCTCAGTTGGTCTTTACCTGATTAAATAAAGGTTTTACATAAATATCAGCCCTGGAATCACAGGCTTTTTTTAAAGTGTACATTCAATGATGGTTTTATTTATCCAGGCAGAGAGCGTTTGGGTTGCTCATTAACGATGACAGAGGTTCATTCGCTTTCAGCTGCGATTGTGACCTTTGAGCTGTCGGGCCCTTTGAAGTGGGCGAACAGTACTCGTGCAGCCGGCCCGGGCCCCTCTCGACTCGCCGCAGATGGGAATACGGTAATGACAGTCTAATAAGGCTGTCGAGGGCCCGAAGTGCTCTTGTCTCTGTTGGGTTTGTAGCGCGGAGAGGCCTCTTGAGAGGAGAGGGGTCGAAGAGATGTTTTATTCACTGTTTGACCTTCCTCCATCGCTCTCCCGTCCGTATCGCTGTCAGAGCTTTATCTCGGCGCAGGTTTGGCAGGATGCGATGGCTGCAGATAGGCGCAGCGGTTTTGTATGTATTTGCCTGAGTATCACTCTGTCTGATGACTGGATCCCCGTCTCGTCTCTTTACACTGGAGGGGGAGGGGAGGGGAACTGTCTCGAGTGAAAGGCTGCTTTGAAAGTGAGCTTGTGTTTTCACAGGGGTGTGTGTGTGTCTGTTTGTATGTGGTACTTATAAGTGTGTGTGACTGAGTCCCCGGGTATTTTTGTACGTCTGCGCACAGATTGTGCTGGTTTGCGTACGCGTGCAGTCGTGCATGAGTGTGTGCGTGCTCATTTGCTTGTGCCAGTGTGTGTGTGTGAGTACATATTGTGCTGTTTGTGTGTGTACTTTTGTTTATGTGAGTGTATTGGCCATTCTGTTCTGGTGCGTTAGTGTGTGTTTTCTTGTGTGTTTTTGCATGTATGTGCGCATTTCCCTGTGTTTGTCTGACTGCTTGTCCATATCATAAGGCCGTTAGGCAGACAGCTGCAGTATTCTTGGGCAGAGCCTGGCGAGCGAGCAGAGGAACACCAGAAGGCCGTGATCACACCACCTCTCCTCTCCGTCTCTCATCTACAGTCAGTCAGAGAGAGGTCACCCCACATCTGGCCCCAGATTCACTCAACCATCCTGACATTCCCAGAATCTGTGGATCATATTCTGAATCTTTGATGAAACAGGATACTGCCTCAGTCTGAGTGTGTTAGGTGCGCTCTAGCCTGCTAAAGCCTGTGTGAATGTGCATGTGTGTGTGTGTCTCTGGTACCGTCTCTGAGTGTGTATGCGTGTATGTGTGTTTTAGTGAGTGTTTGGGTGCGCATGCGTGTGTTTGAATGCGTGTTTGTGTGTGTGTGTGTGTGTGCGTGCATGCGTGTGTGTGTGTGTGTGTGTTGTGTGTGTGTGTGTGTGTGTGTGTGTGTGTGTGTGTGTGTGTGTGTGTGTGTGGGTGTGTGTGTGTGTGTGTGTGTGTGTGTGCGTGTGTGTTTGTGTGAGTGTGTGTGTATGCGCGTGTGTGTGTGTGTCTGTGTGTGTGTGTGTGTGTGTGTGTGTGTGTGTGTGTGTGTTTGAGTGAGTGTTTATAAATGCCAGCAGGCAGAGAGGTTTAGAGTTGTTTCTTGTTTACAGTCTGAAGTACAGTGAAGACAGGGCGTCTGCTGGCTGTCTGTAGAGCTGCTTCAGTCTTGGCTTCTGAACTCAAAAGAAATGAAGTGGGGAGGGTGGGGGGGGGGTGGAAAAAGACCTTGTCAGCAATTACGAGAAACAAGTGCAATCCAACCAATAATATTTGCTGCAGTTTGTTCGGCTGTAAATGCTCTGGAAGGTAAACAGACACAGAACAAACAACAGTGTTTGTTGTTGCACATTCGCTGAAATTGATTCCGCACTTCGAATCTAAATAATTTTTACGAGGCGCATAATTAGACCATGGGAACTGTTGCTTGTCCTGATCAACTGAAATAGTGCCATGAAGCACAACACAATGCAGGATTAAAGTTATTTGATCAGAATGGTTGTCAAGTTCCTGCATGGAGTCAATTAGTGATAAATATTTAATATTTAATTGTGCATGCTATTTAAAAATTAAAGTTTTGTTTTGCAAATAAAATGGGAAATCCATCTTGAATTTCTCTCCCTGTCCTACATAAGCAGCGTAAGGGAGGATGTGCGGGGATACGTCTCTCCTCCTGACTGATGGTACAGTTCATGTTTGACTGATATTACAATATTCATTTCATTCTGCACTAATGATGCACGACTAATTTGACAGATACGACACTAGTAATTTGACTGATACGACATTGCTAATTATCCCAGGCCACCACACACAGCAGCGAGGGATACTGCAAAGGAGCCTGTTTGTCTGTCCTTCCGTCTGTCCGTCTGGATAAGTGGGGACCAGTTTTCTCAGAAACTTGTTTCCCTAGATGAATAATATTTTGTGTGTGTGTGCGAGTGAGTGTGTGCTACTAGTCTTGACCTTGATTGGGTTCCAAAATGGGATTCCATGTTGGAAGGGCATATTGATGGCAGTGTCTTCGTGTCTGATACTGCAATGTTAATTTGAGTGCAACTTCAGAGCTAATATGAAAGGTGCGATAATAATTTAATGCTGCTCAGACTGGTACTAAAATACTAAATTGACCAATCATTAAATACTACTTTAAGAATACTGACAGTTCCGGGCCATTACCTTCTGACGCCTTCATGAGAACTTAAATACTTGAACCTAGATGCATAAAATGGGTCGTGTAACAGTCATCTCAGGTGAATTGGAAGATATTGTTAGGATAAAACACTGAATTTATACTAACAAGCTAACGGGGCTCGCGAGTCGATGCGTGCTGACAGGCTGGCTTGTCCGAATCGCAGACATTTCAGCAGAACGGCAGTGAGCAACGCTGCAGACTGGGGTTTGAGCCAACAGACAGCGTATCGGCATCTGCGCCGAATGACAGGATGTTTATTTCATTAAACAAGCGGCTCCGTTTTTTCCGCGCACTCTGCATGCGCTGTGAGCCAGGAGGTTTGTTCGGTGATGCGCCAATGAACTTCATATTTCCTCTGATGATTCCTCCCCTACAAAGACGGCCTTGTCCGGGGCGGGCCGAGCGGCGATGTTCAAAGCCGTTATTGTGTTTCCTGTCGCATTATTTTACCCAGTTTTCTTTCTGCTTCTCATTTATGCTGGTTGCGTTCTGGCTCTCTCTAAACCTCCGACTTCAGCTGTAGCTCTGCGTTTCTGGTGTCATTAACCGATAGAGTAAGAATCGCGTCAAACACAGACCAGCTTTATCTTTCTGGTGCCGAATCGCTTTCATCATCTTAAATTTCATTTCTATTAAAGGTCAAATCTTCATATCCAGGCCTGGCGAATGCCGTAGCCTGTCACAGCGGGGGTCAGGATATATTCATGCTGTTCCCACTGTGATAACAAGTCATAGGTTTAAAAATAAAATGCATCATCTGAGGCTGGGAAAAAATCATTTTAATGAGTTGTAGAGAGGAAAGAGAGCAGATTTTGTGAGGCTTGGCTTTTGTGGCTAAACAAGCTCTATTAAAGCAGAAAGCTAAGCTAGCTGCACCGCTGCGCTAACATTATCAGGAGGACCTGCCAGAGCGACAGAAGATACCAGGAGTAGTGTTGCACACTGTAGCGGAAATTTAAGCCTCACAGATCTGTATTCAGCGCCGATCTCCCTCTCTGTACCTGAGCTTTTGTGCCTCATCCTCGGATCCAATTTCGGCGCGGCAGCATTTTTGGAGCATGCAGGGGGCAGTTTCAGATGGACAGATACTGTCAGGCTCTATTCTGTCTGTCCTGTAGCACAAGCACCTCACTGAGGCCTTTCACTGAGGACACTCACCCTCACAATGCTCTCCTGGTACCCATGGCGACCACCCGATGCATCTACAGGGCTTTGGTTCTGCGGAGATCATGGGACTGCTATTATGACATCACAGTACCATTACCTCCTTCCTTACAGAGCAGGCGAAGGCTCGCAAGGCTAGTGCTCTGCAACTCTGTGTCGGGCTCGGCGATGTCAGAATGTGTCCGATAAAGTGTCTCGTAACGAGCTAAATGATCCATCGTGACAGCTGACCGCTGATCGATCGAGTCACCGAAGTTCAATTTCCTCTTTTTTCCCCCTTTGCCAATTTTCGCATGGCTGGATAGGATCACTCGCTTTTGATTTACGGCTATCTCCGTTTTACGGCCGTTTAATGAACTGCCTCGACAGATGTGGCCGAAACGGTTTCGCGCCGGGTTCCTCAGTCTCTGCGCCGTGCTCTGCACTTTGTGGCCTCTTCAGTCTCTGCCAACCAGCTATTGGCCGATAGATACTGGGGTTTACGAGCCCTGTGAAAGGTTTTTTTTTTTTACGCAATTCAGTGTCAGTATTTTTTCTACTCCATTGCTATAAGTTACACGTGGTGATTTTTCTCAGCAAGAGAGCGTTTGGATATGTGCACTCTGTCCGCACGTGTATCATCTTGTACCAGAAGCGTCTCGATGCCGTTTGAAGATCCAGCCGCCACGATGCATTCAGTTTGAGCTGTTAACACAAGCAAAGAGGTTTACTGATGTCCAATAAACAGTAGAGGAATCTCAGAATCACAGTGGGGGGGGTTATCCTATAAAAAATGGGGAGTAAATGGTTAGTTTTGATCTACAGTTAGTTTTGGTTAGTTTTTTGGTTAGTTTTGATCTACAGTTTTATGGAGGTCGGCTCAGAAAGTGTGTTACTTGTGTGACACTTCTGGTAAGCGCAGTTGTGCGATAAACAGGGAACGGGATGGATAATCGGGGAACGGATTTGTCATTTTGAGGTTCAGTGGCAAGTTGAGGCACTGCCATTACACTTTTGCACTTTGTACATAATCTGCAAAACTTTAGTTAATGTTCAGCTGCATAAATGAACTGTGTAGAAAAGAGTGCCATCTGTGTGATTCACTCTGGATACAAAACAGCACAGCATCCCATAATGATACTCGTGTTCCTGGCCCTCATTTTGAAGGAGAAAGATTAGGAAATCTGCAGGATAAGCATGGCTTTATTTCAGATGGATTACTCTGATCTTGTCCTCCTGAAAGATGAGATTAGTTAAAAGATAAGGGACAGGAGGATTTTCTCATTATTACTGTGGTTTTACATCATATAGACATTTAAGATGGCTGCCATCCTACTTAATTTCCTGTATGGGCTGTTTGGAGAGAGCCTGTGTCATTTCAGAGTGTGTTCATATTTACTGGGCCGCTGAAAGGCATATGCTATATAAATCATTTAGCGCATTCCTGTGGACTCAGCGGAAAATGGGGAAATTATTTTCCAAGAAAAAATAGCGCGAGGCTGTGTTTAAATTTCTGTCGCTCGGCATAATTCAAGCGTCCACTTCACCGCCTCAAATTAAGAGTCACATTAGACCCTGAGAATAAGAGGCTACTCGCCTCATGAATGTTTGGCGGACTCATAAAAAAAAAGAGAGAAATCAAACCGCTAGACAAACAGAGATGTGGGGTCAAATTGGATGTCTGGATTTTTTTCCGTGGGGAAGGGGATGGGGGGGGGACAAACCCCACACAGGAAGCATTGTGCTAACGGCAGCGGGAGATTTGTGGTGAACAAGAGATTCGTCTTTATTTTTCTGTGCTGAACTGCTGAAGTCTGCCAGACCAGGGCTCCTATAGCAGGCTTTCACAATGGTGCTACATAGACGTGAAAATCCCTGGTCTCTGTCTCTCTCTCTCCCCCCTTCTTTCTTTCCTTCTCTCAAGCACCTTTTATAAACATTCATCAATTCAGTTTCGTTCCTCGTTGTTTTCTGTTTCAGTCTAGTCGTCTGAGCTCGCTGTCCGTCCATGGCTGCCAAAACGAAATGCGTCGACATCAATTTACCATGCGCCCTGCTGCTCAGGCTCGGTGGAATGGCTTTGAGGCTTCGGACTGTCTATGGTCTCGGGCTTAATGATACACTGGCTCACCCAGTAATACGCCTGCGAAATAAAATTTGGCTCGTTTGCGACCGCAGCCCGGAACACAGGCAGAGTTCATGCCCCGTACAGGAGAGAGAGAGAGAGGGAGAGAGGGGGGAGGGAGAGAGAGAGAGAGAGAGAGAGGGAGAGAGAGAGAGAGAGAGGGAGACAGAGAGAGAGACTCCAGGCTCTGCTGTTCTCAATTATGACAGTGATTAAAAATGGAGGGAAAGAGGTAGAGGAGACAAACGCCAGGGCCGCTTCATCTCCAGAAACTATTTAAAGAATGCCAGCCAGCCAGGCGAGGGAGAAGTGCTGCGGACTCTGTTTAGTCTGACGGCGGGGGCCTCGCGGTCCGCTAAGATGAGTTCGACTGGATAAACGTCTCCTTCATTTAGGGGAAGTGCCTCTTTGGCTGGGGCTGGCCCGCGCTGCGGTGCGTTATTACTGCACAGCTACGCCGCTCGCGATTTTTACATCCCGCCTCTGATGTGGGTTCTCAGCCTGTTGTTTTTTCATGTTTAAATTGGTCGTGCGCACGGTGGGCTGGCATGCAAGAGCATGGAAACAGGAGGCTGTGTTGATGTTCTGAGTTCAGACTGGTATGTTCACATGCGTTCCAGCGAAGGTCACCTTTCAACACAGCAGTCGACTGGAGTAAAAACAAAAACCTTTTATTTTGAAATATTTATACCATAAAATGGAAAAATAAAATGAAGGCAGAGACTTCGCGGGATGTGCCGTTTCTTTGGAGCCAGATAAATGGATATTTGTTTGGCTGTTGGTATCGGCGGCCTTTTAAAGACTTAGGAGACCATCAGAACTTTCCCTCCAAAAAAAAAAAACTGAAGCACTGATGCAGCCTAAAAATTCTCCTGGATCTTCTTTAAGTCGTCAAATTTCAGTTGAAGGTTAAAAATCAAATCAATGTCCATCTTCAGTTAAATTTACTCACCCAACTTAGTTGAGTCAAATTCACGTTTTGTAGCGTGACTTCTTGAGGTACTATTTTTAAATATGGCTGAGGTGCCACCATCCTGCTAACTTCTGAGGAATGTTCTGCATATCTGGGGTGTGTGGGGGTGTCGGGACGGGGCTGGGGTGTGTGGAGGTGTCGGGGCGGGGCTGGGGTGTGTGTGTGTGGTTAGCGGGGCCTTGTTGAATTTTTCAGCTGTTCACGATCGTGCCGTAGGCGGGGCTCCACAGTGAGGAGGTATTTTAGTCTGCGGAGGCCTTCTCGAGCCACACGCTGTCGGCGGCGGGTATCAAACACACTCTCCTGAGCCATATGTTGGGGAGTGTGTGCGGTGTGATAGAGTCCTGTCAGCTGAGATGATGCTTCACTGCATGTCGCAAATTCCTCTTCCACACACACCAAGCTGAAATAGCCCAGCCAAATATGCGTGGCCTTAACTCAAAAGTCTTTATTTCGCTAGATGTCTCACCTCCAGCAAAGTGTATTTCAGGGTTATTATATTTATTCAGGCAAATAAAACAAATTAATATTGATAATCATTGACTCCGCAGTACGTTTATTAGGGCATTTGGTTTGGTTGGTTGAACCGAAAGCTCTAATCTTTGGAGATGTTCTTGAATATTTGGAGGACACTTGGATGGAGCAGGTTCTTCACACACACCACAGAATCCCTCCTCTAACACACACATTTTGAGAATCTGCCGTATTTTGATTTAATTTCTCAGTATATGCACATTTGACCTTGTTGCAAGCTGGTGCGGAAGTAAGATGGATGCTTCTGCGATGGATGTTGCTGTAATGCACTCCCAGGAGAGGGATTTATTTTGTAATCCGTTCACGTAAATGAAGTGTCTCTTATCTGCAGCAGTAAATCTGCGAGGAAATTCTATTTAAACAGATTTGGGGAAGATACAGAACTGTTATGCTTCATCAGCACTCGTCCTTCCCTCCTTTTTCATCCCTCCATCTCTGGTCGATCTCGGCTCTCGAATGGAGGCAGGTTGCGGATGTGCAAGGGTGACGCTCAGATTTAGAACAAAGAAACTGATTAATGTTGGGGCTTCAGCAGCTCTTCTGAAGGGCTTCACACACCTGCTTCATCTCATGCTTCTCTCTCGACTCCATGAAAGGAATGAGGAGGCCGAGGATTTGGGCGCCAAAATCTGGAGTTCCCCAAAAACCAGGACAAAAGATGTAAAAGAAAACGCTGTTTGTTTCTTGGATCTGCGACTCTAAAGTACAAGTTTTTCATTGTCATTGTTTGTGTTGATTGTTTTTGCTGAACGTGATGTCACACAGTTCGAGTGGAGTCCAGCCATGTTTGTAGGACACTGAGTGTGACACTGAACCTCCGGGGAGCGTGTTTGAGCAGCACTCAGGTGCGGAGAAACAGGAGCTGAGAACGATCTCTCCCCCTCACCCTCTTCTCCTCTCTCTCTCTCCTCCTGCCCGCATCGCCTCTCTCTCCCGCTCTTCTCCAGACAGCCATGTAATCCTCGAGGATATGAACATCGCCACAGTTTAAAAACAGTCGGGGAGTTTCCCTAATCTGTGATGGCAGGCTCTCCAGCCTTTACTGAAGTCAGACAAAGTGGTTACTAAAGAGGGCCGGAGAGGCCACGCGTTACGCAACAGACATCCTCGAAACTGCTTACATCTGTGACGTCTCCAATGTTGTTTCGCCTCGTTTTCTCTCTCTGAGACGGCTGCAGCGGGCCGGCTCTGGGCCTCGGATCGCCGTGGCCCTAATGTGCCCGCTGTTATCCTTGGCATTTATTAGGCCGCTGAGCAGAAGCCCGAGCTCGTAATTGCATCACCGATTTGCGGGTTTGTGTGGGTGTGCAGACTGCTCTTAATGGCCGCCTTTTCTCTCGGGCTTTTTAAGGAAGGCGGGGGGTGATAGTCAGGGTTAAGGAAGATGGGAGGATGGATAAATGGTCAGGGGTTAAGCCTGGTGCATGCTTGCATGATGGATAAATGGTTTGTGTGTGTGTGGGTGCATGCTTGTGTGTGTGTGTGCGCGCGTGCGTGTGTGTGTGTGTGTGCGTGCGTGTGTGTGTGTAGAATGGCAGTTCAACATGTACCTCATGTAAGGATCTCGAAGTCATTCCCAGGCCAGCTGTGCACTAAACTGCAGCGAGGCTCTGTCGGCGTTAGAGGAGGCTGCCGTGCGACCTCTCCAGTAAAGCATGTTTTGTCTGTTTGAGAACATGACAGCTGGGGCCAGCATTTTTCTTTTTTCCTTTTGGGTTTTCCTAAAGTGGCTTTACAACTTCTCCATCTGCGGCGCGGGAGTGGTTTTGGTTAAAAGGAAGGAGAGAGAGAGAGAGAGAGAGAGAGAGAGAGAGAGAAAAAAAATCTATTTTTTTAAATCCTGGCACTTGGGGTTTGGTTTCAAACAAAACTAATCAGTGAATGTGTTAAGAGTTAGCAGAACATAACCACCTCGGCGTGTGTAACATTCTACAGATGTGAGGGGGCTACTGTTGTTTTTAAGATTTTCGATGATAGAATCCATCTCGATGTCGAGGGAAGTTGTTTATACGTTCAGGGACACCCGACCGGCTGCCCGCCCCACCCGGGGAGGCTCTTCCCAGCTGGGACTGGTCTCTTCATGACACCGTCAGCCGAAAGTATGAAAGGGCTCTTGTTCAGAGTAACCTAAGCATCCCACCGCTGCTGGGAGCAGAGCAGCTCAAATCAGCAAACGTGCGGTTCAGTGTCTTCGGCTGTTTTTCTGCTGTGTTCACTGTTGTCCTACATTCTGTCAGTCGTGGTCTTCGGTTATTACTGAAACACTATATGGGGTCTGCAGTGGACTGGAGGTCTGTGCTGTGTGTTCCTGTCCGGAGTCCTGTACGTGTGTGCACTGAGCTTCAGTACCTCACCTCGCTGACCTGGGATCAGATAATGGATGTCTGGGGTTATAACAGAACTCTTTTTGAGTCTGATATCAGTCCTCTGGTGCCTCAGTGATGGTCTGAGACAGGCGAGGAGCTCAAAGTTAGAAAAACAACACAAATGGAATGCACTCAATATTTATGGCAAATAATATGAAATATAAACGTTGACATTGCTGTGAGTATTTTGCACTGCGCTGTAATGTATTGCAGATTCTCTCTTGTATGTAGCCAGTGGTAACACATCAGATAGAATTGTGTAAGAGTGATAGCTGGGTAATGCAGGCGTGTTATACTTCTGCCTACTCTTCATTCCCTCAGCGCTAATATGCGGCATTTTACTGTGTAAGTGCACATGCAGGGTTAAGCTGAAGCCGGTTAAACTATCAAGTTCAATTCAATTCAATTCAATTCAATTTATTTGTTTAGCGCTTTTCACAGAGACTGTCACAAAGACGCTTTACAGTGGGAGATTAAATAATGAAAGGGCAGTGCCCAGCCTATTCCCCACTACATCAGGTCTGTGAGTGGGGAGTGTAGGGCCTTGATGCCGATGCAATCTCACTCCTTACTGGTCTGTTATGCGGCGTCAGACCTGATAGCAGTCAGAATAGCAGGTGATAATTGTCATGGGTCTCCAGCTTCCAGCTATCAGTGAGCTGGTGCATGATGGGAGATTTCTGACTGCTTCTGAATTTGTGAGTGCCTCCCAGTCTCACCAATAACACCAGTGTGTGTGTACTGTCTGACTCTGTACTCGGGAGACCGAGGTTTCCTCCGCGCGTTACATTACGGGAGGATTAAGCGTGTGGGCTGGCTTTGTTTGTGAGGCTCCGACTCCTTTCCGCAGAGTTTAGGCAGTACTCGTCGAGCGGTGCCCGACAGCACACAGATAAGCTTGATTATGCTCGTGCCTTTTTCATCTCTGGCCAAAAGCTTAAACCCAAGGCTCCACAACCCTCCCTCTTCGGCTCTCCTTCTCTCTACATCTGGATGCGTTTGTTTACTTTACATCCCCTCCTACCTCTCTTTTGTCTTCTTCCCTCTTTCATTTCAGTCCGTGACGGCAAAAAACATGTATTATCTTCCTCTAAATAACGCAGCAGGGATGGTGCCTGACTGATGTGGAGGGGGTAATGTAACTGCTCTCCTCGGTGAAACAAAGTCCTGTAATTCACTATATCCTGGCCTGTATCGGTCGTTTAGAGATAGCTGTCTGCTAGCTGAGCTTTACGAACTGCGCAGGACTGAATTATTGGACTGCAGCACTGAAAATGACTGCAATTCCTTCTCCGTTCACGCAATATAGATGTATACATACACCCACACATCACAGCTGACATTGTTCAATCTCTTATTCATTGTTTTCAGATAAATATGCGCAGGAATACTGTGCCAAAACTGGAACACTGCCTGGACACTTACTGCTGTGCACACGGTCATGTTTAGATGTTAACCCTGGACTTGCGAGACTCTCACAAGATTTGTATCACGCGTTGTCGGTGGGGAATGTTGCTTCAGAGCTAAGAGAGGCAAAGACACTGGAGTTCTGTGTTGCATGTACTTGTTAGCATTATGGCAATGCCACAGCGCAACATTCGAGACCCATGGCAAAGATATGGATGTAGATAAACTCTTTCGTATAGTTTAGGCTATCTAAAATGTTGTGTACACGTCTAAGCTTAGCTTTCGTCATCCCTCCTCTGCATCCCCAAATAATCAGCGGGACTCACGTTAACTGTGGGCAACAGTGAATGGAACCGTTCGCCAGCCAAGGGTGTCCTGAATCCTCGCAGAATCAAATGAGCACGTGCAAGACTTTCACAAATCTGGGGTTACCGTCAGTCCATGATCACAGCGTTGGGTTGAAGGCTGAGTCTCTGCGATAGAATAAACTGGAGCCTCAGCTCTGTTATCCAGCGTCTGTGAGGAGTTTAACGGTCAGGAGAGGGGGGAGGGGGGAGGGGTGCAGATGGGGATAATGTCCCAGCCTCCATATTGACTCCCCTGGGCGTTGCCGATGGATTTGACACAGTTAACATTGTTGTGTTTGTCATGAAAGGAGAGTAGAAGGGGGAGCGTGACCCCCGTACCCCTGAACCCCCCTTCCACTGCCGGCCGAAAGAGAAGAGCACGCATTTGTGAGCTACAGGTTGCCTAGGGCAACCAGAACCGCCCGCTTGCAGCAACTGGTTCCTTTGCTTTGTACAGCCGGTGCTTGTATTTACTGGCAGCCCGAGGTGGAGAACTACAAACTGATGTTTTTCGGGGGGACTTTGAAATCATGGAACGTTTTGTTCAGTACTAAATTTGGAGTTCGAGCCACCGGTGTTTCATTTGCTAGGTTTAATCTTTGCGTATTTGCCTCTGAGATGACGGTTATACCCTAAGGCCGGGAGATAGAATATAAACATGATTATCTTTGTTTAGACAAAAAATACACGTTGCTTTAATAGGAATTTGGAAGATGTTGCTTATTTTGAATTCCCCTGACATTTATTTTTGAAGCCCAGCATGAGCAGGTCACAGCCTGTGAAAATAACAATATTAGTGAGGGGTTGCAATTTTGTGAATAACGCTGAGGGCAGCAGGACAATGGAACTCTTTTCGGGAAGACGACAAGTTTCGTTTGCAATTCATTGCGCCATAATTCTAAACCTTTATTCTGGTATATTTTTTCAGCTGAAGTTTTTGAATTTGTTCTCGGTTTCCGAATTGGAGAGGTACGTGATGGCGGTCGTCTCCCGGGGATTTTGGGCAGAGTGAAAGCCGTGAGGGGGAAGCTAATAAAACTGCTAGCGGGACACGCACTGTCGTTAAAGGCCTGGAGTCAGGGGAGAATATAAAATCCGTTAATGTTTATAACAGCGGCGCTCCGCTTTTTCTGCAAGAGCTGCGCAGACGGAGGCCTCGCTGCCGCCGGTCAGACTCGAGTATCGTTTGCTCCCGAGGACCGTCGGATCGTCCGCACGTCAGTCACCAGCCATGTGCTTTTGCTATTAGCAGCCCGAACTGCATTTGAGCGATGAGAAATGAGCACAGCACTCGTGCTTCCAGAACCGCCTCACTTGAGGTCGTGCAGCTAGTGCCGATGATGAATGCCTTTAGGTTGAATTTAGTGCTTCAAGGAGCCAGGAAAATGTATTAAAAAAAATTTTTTTAAAAACTTAATGCAGTAGACAGTAGGAATCCAGTGTGCTGAGGGACTGAACTCCCAAGTCAGGCTGGATTATAATTTCTCAGGCACGTTCAGGAATGCACCGCTGTTTCCCGCTTGGATTTCGGCAGACGGAGCGTGGAAAGATAATTTATGAGGTTGGGTGTTAGCTCCCAGGATACTGGTCATGTATGGCCCCCGCCCCGCCCCCTGACTGCACTGGGCAGTAAATCCATGCGCATCTGTTGGGGAGTTTAGCTGTGCGGTCGCTGGGCTGAAAAGGATCAAGCTAAAGGAGACACAAAGGAGTGCGGCGTGTGCATCTACTGCGTTCATCTCCGGCCACAGCTGTCGCCTCCTGCCCTTAATGCCCCATCTCAATCTGCTAATATTCTGTCCTTAATGCTCCATCTAAATCTGCTAATATTCTGTCCTAAATGCCCCATCTCAATCTGCTAATATTCTGTCCTAAATGCTCCTTCTCAATCTGCTAATATTCTGTCCTTAATGCTCCTTCTCAATCTGCTAATATTCTGTCCTAAATGCTCCTTCTCAATCTACTAATATTCTGTCCTTAATACTTTATCTCAATCTGCTAATATTCTGTCCTTAATGTTCTATCTAAATCTGCTAATATTCTGTCCTTAATGCTCCATCTAAATCTGCTAATATTCTGTCATTAATGCTTCATCTCAATCTGCTAATATTCTGTCCTTAATGTTCGATCTAAATCTGCTAATACTCTGTCCTTAATGTCCTATCTAAATCTGCTAATATTCTGTCCTTAATACTTTATCTCAATCTGCTAATATTTTGTCCTTAATGCTCTGTCTAAATCTGCTAATATTCTGTTCTTAACTCTCCATGTAAATCTGCTAATATTCTGTCATTAATGCTTCATCTCAATCTGCTAATATTCTGTCCGAAATGCTCCTTCTCAATCTGCTAATATTCTGTCCTTAATTTTCCATCTCAATCTGCTAATATTCTGTCCTTAATACTTTATCTCAATCTGCTAATATTCTGTCCTTAATGTTCTATCTAAATCTGCTAATATTCTGTCCTTAATGCTCCATCTAAATCTGCTAATATTCTGTCATTAATGCTTCATCTCAATCTGCTAATATTCTGTCCTTAATTTCCTATCTAAATCTGCTAATACTCTGTCCTTAATGTCCTATCTAAATCTGCTAATATTCTGTCCTTAATACTTTATCTCAATCTGCTAATATTTTGTCCTTAATGCTCCGTCTAAATCTGCTAATATTCTGTTCTTAACGCTCCATGTAAATCTGCTAATATTCTGTCATTAATGCTTCATCTCAATCTGCTAATATTCTGTCCTAAATGCTCCTTCTCAATCTGCTAATATTCTGTCCTTAATTTTCCATCTCAATCTGCTAATATTCTGTCCTTAATACTTCATCTCAATCTGCTAATATTCTGTCCTTAATGCCCCATCTCAATCTGCTAATATTCTGTCCTTAATGCTCCATCTAAATCTGCTAATATTCTGTCCTAAATGCCCCATCTCAATCTGCTAATATTCTGTCCTAAATGCCCCATCTCAATCTGCTAATATTCTGTCCTTAATGCTCCATCTAAATCTGCTAATATACTGTCCTAAATGCCCCATCTCAATCTGCTAATATTCTGTCCTTAATGCTCCATCTAAGTCTGCTAATATTCTGTCCTAAATGCCCCATCTCAATCTGCTAATATTCTGTCCTTAATGCTCCGTCGCAATCTGATAATATTCTGTCCTTAATACTCAATCTAAATCTGCTAATATTCTCTCATTAATGCTTCATCTCAATCTGCTAATATTCTGTCCTTAACACCCCATCTAAATCTGCTAATATTCTGTCCTTAATGCCCCATCTCAATCTGCTAATATTCTGTCCTTAATGCTCTATCTAAATCTGCTAATACTCTGTCCTAAATGCCCCATCTCAATCTGCTAATATTCTGTCCTTAATGCTCCATCTAAATCTGCTAATATTCTGTCCTAAATGCCCCATCTCAATCTGCTAATATTCTGTCCTTAATGCTCCGTCTCTATCTGCTAATATTCTGTCCTTAATACTTTATCTCAATCTGCTAATATTCTGTCCTTAATACTCCATCTAAATCTGCTAATATTTTGTCCTTAATACTTTATCTCAATCTACTAATATTCTATCCTTAATGCTCCATCTCAACCTGATTATATTCTGTCCTTAATACTTTATCTCAATCTGCTCATATTCTGTCCTTAATGCTCCATCTAAATCTGCTAATATTCTGTCCTTTATACTTTATCTCAATCTGCTTATATTCTGTCCTAAATGCCCCATCTAAATCTGCTAATATTCCATCCTTAATGCTCCATCTAAATCTGCTAATATTCTGTCCTTAATGCTCCGTGTCAATCTGCTAATATTCTGTCCTTAATGCTCCGTCTCAATCTGCTAATATTCTGTCCTTAATGCTCCATCTCAACCTGATAATATTCTGTCCTTAATACTTTATCTCAATCTGCTAATATTCTGTCCTTAATGCTCCATCTAAATCTGCTAATATTCTGTCCTTTATACTTTATCTCAATCTGCTTATATTCTGTCCTAAATGCCCCATCTAAATCTGCTAATATTCTGTCCTTAATGCTCCATCTAAATCTGCTAATATTCTGTCCTAAATGCCCCATCTAAATCTGCTAATATTCCATCCTTAATGCTCCATCTCAATCTGCTAATATTCTGTCTCAACCTGCTAATATTCCTTACTCAATCTGCTAATATGCCCCTCTTATCTCAATCTGCTAATATTCTGTCCTTAATGTCTCCATCTAATAAATCTGCTAATATTCTGTCCTTTATACTTTATCTCAATCTGCTTATATTCTGTCCTAAAATGCCCCATCTCAACCTGATAATATTCTGTCCTTAATACTTTATCTCAATCTGCTAATATTCTGTCTGTGCTCCATCTAAATCTGCTAATATTCTGTCCTTTATACTTTATCTCAATCTGCTTATATTCTGTCCTAAATGCCCCATCTAAATCTGCTAATATTCCATCCTTAATGCTCCATCTAAATCTGCTAATAGTCTGTCCTTAATGCTCCGTCTCAATCTGCTAATATTCTGTCCTTAATGCTCCGTCTCAATCTGCTAATATTCTGTCCTTAATGCCCCATCTCAATCTGCTAATATTCTGTCCTTAATGCCCCATCTCAATCTGCTAATATTCTGTCCTAAATGCCCCATCTCACTCTGCTAATATTCTGTCCTTAATGCTCCATCTCAATCTGTTAATAGTCTGTCCTTAATGCTCCATCTAAATCTGCTAATAGTCTGTCCTTAATGCTCAATCTAAATCTGCTAATATTCTGTCCTTAATGCTCCGTCTCAAGCTGCTAATATTCTGTCCTTAATGCTCCATCTCAATCTGCTAATATTCTGTCCTTAATGCTCAATCTAAATCTGCTAATATTCTGTCCTTAATATTTTAACTCAATCTGCTAATATTCTGTCCTTAATATTTTATCTCAATCTGCTAATATTCTGTCCTTAATGCTCCATCTAAATCTGCTAATAGTCTGTCTTTAATGCTCCGTCTCAATCTGCTAATATATTGTCCTTAATGCTCCGTCTCAATCTGCTAATATTCTGTCCTTAATACTCCATCTCAATCTGTTAATAGTCTGTCCTTAATGCTCCATCTCAATCTGCTAATATATTGTCCTTAATGCTCCGTCTCAATCTGCTAATATTCTGTCCTTAATGCTCCATCTCAATTTGCTAATATTCTGTCCTTAATACTCTGTCTCATAGACCTACATTCATTCCCTGTCCTCTTTCCCTGGCCTTTACCATAAACAGTGCATGCCAAACCTTACCTCTAACCCCAGCCTCAACCTAACCTTAAACTTTACCAAGACCTTGCTATTAAACCCTAAAATTGCTCAGTTTCCTCATGGAGACCCAAAAAAATCTCCATAAGGATACAGAAATCTGGAGTTGCTTCTTGGATGGGGATACACTGACCACACATGTATACACACATGCAAAGCACACACACGCCCACAGTAACACACATGCACACGTGCTCACATACTGGTGAAGACATATGAAGATAGCTCACGGATACACAAGAGATCGTGCTGAAACATACCTAGAAAACACAAGCACATAATGCACATGCACATATACGTGTCGATGCCCTGATGTAGATACGCACACATAAACACACATTCCATACGCAACCATCCAGCCACACACAGGCTATGTGATTTTAGTCTGTGTTAAAGAAAAGAAAAACGTCTACTAAATTCGTTGCCTAAATGTAAAAGAAAAAAGCTGACATATTCTTTGAACTAAATCTGGTCGTAAATTCTAAAAGACATCACAATTTCTTTGACAGCCCTTTTCTCAGGTTACTGCAGGTGATTAAAGACAGAAAAAAAGATCCTGCGACCTCTCTAGTGAATTCAGCTGCTCTCCCTTCACCCCGCTTTCGTTCCAGGCGTTTTGTGCTTCTGTTATGTGGGTCAACAGCTCTATCAGTGGGAATCGTGTTTTGAATGTTGCCACCACAGCAGAAGCGCGTTAGCGTCAGGTCGATCACTGGCACTCTCTGTCTGTAAAAATGGGAAAAAATAAACTTCTCTGAAAAGTGCCATTTTTTATGTGTGACCCTTAACCTCAGGGTTGGTTTCTAAAGGCTTTCGCTTTCAGGATGGAAAACTAGTTTTTTTTTTTTCAATTTGAATTTAGCAGGCGCACGAGTCGTCTCCTTGCACTGGAGTGCCCGTCAGACCCTGTGACCCACCCCACCATCCACCGCTTCGAGCGTCTCTGACTCTGCTTCTCTGTATGAAGCCTCATGTCCTCTCCACGAACCTCTTTTCTAAAGGCCTTTCTTCCCTGTGACAGAAACCAACCTCTTCCCATAACTCTCTGGTGTCCTACCCTTGGAGATCAATAGGAGAAGATCGTGTCGTGTTTCACTGCTGACCAGGAGGATAGTTTTTCAAAGGGGAGGTGAGAACAGTGGGACAACTAGGCGAGGGAGATGGGGGTTGGGGGTGGGGGGTGTTACATGGCCAGAGTTAAACTTCCAAACAAGGAGAAACGCGCTCGTCCAAAACCAGAGTTAAACTCCTGTCTTCCCTCACTGAAAGGCTCTCAGACTGATCAGTGGATGTGAATTACCTCAGCTCCTCACTCCACTGCGAAAATAATCAGTAGCTCAAACATACAAAAGTACTTTAGTCTCATATTCAGTGATAAATCTTGTTTCTGTGGCACGTGTAAAACACAGGAAAGAAGTGAGATGAATTGTTGACCCATTTCAAGATTTTCAAACGGGGTCAAACAGAAGAAAGCGTGATGTGACGCATGTGTTCTTCAATATGAGAGAAAAATATAATATTGTTTTCATTGCAGACAAAAACACTAGATAATTCATATTTATTTGTATTGCACCAGGCAAGAGCAAGGGCAAGTGTCCACACTGAGTCAGATACTTCTGTATTTACTCTCGTTGTCTTTCTGAGGAGGTTCTGGCAGGAACTACGTACCGAGGCCGTGCTGTTTAGGTGCTGGGGCTCTTGAGTAGCTGTGGGACTTTCTATAAATTATTGTCCTACTGATATAGTTAGTAATCAGAGATGCTCCGACCCCCTTCCCAGGCCTGAAAGGTGTGTGGTCTGCGGAGCTGCAGGGGATGTGGGTGCAGGTGATGTCAGGATTGATGTAAGGACGAAACCGAGCGCTACAGACACCACCTGTAACAGGACTACACCACACCCAGCCCCTATGCGGGTGTAGGCTTACACTGCTGGTGAAACCTGATAACAACCCGTATATTACCTTTACCAGTTTAGTGTAAACTCATAGTATGGACCTTGTGAAATTGTAGAGATTATGTTACTATTGTCTTGACCTATTTGCTGTGTAGGAGATGTGACGTAGAGTGGCTGACATCGTACTGGATTGTTTTTGTTTATGTTTTTCTCCTTTTCTTCCTGGGGTCTGTGATCACCTTACGGCACAGCGGGGGGAAAAGAAAAGAAACGACTTCTAAGCGAATAGACGCGGAAAAGCCTGTTTAATTTGCTGGCGGTTCTGCCCACTTGAAGACGCGAGCGAGAGCATCAAGCACTCGGTGCTCAGCGATGATTTCTTCCTTGACTGGCTTCACTGATTGGGCGACGGAAAAAAAACTGACAAAACATTTTCTTTTGACTCAATCTTCCATTTTTACACGCTGCCTGGGCTGATCTGGCGGGAATTGGCCATTTTCACTGGAGCAATAAAGTGTGCCTATTAAGGTACACGGAAAATGCCATGGCCTGCTCAGCAGCTAAATGGATGCCATTTGCTTGGATTCATATTAATTTGCTTTTTTTCTCCAATGTAGTGCGTTTCGCCGGCCTTCATTTTCAAACCTGGTCTTGACATTTGCTGTGAGGAAAGAGCGGGGGGGGATTTCTGTCAGTATTTTTTATTTTAGTTGCAACACAAATCAATAGCTTATTCAATAATGAATACGTTTTCAGTCATGTCTTAGCCCAGTCAATTTATGTAATAGGAGCATGTATCATGTGCTTGCAGTTCACTTTGTCGGAGGCGTTGTCCTGTTTTAACAAGATTGCAGCTTTCCTAAGATTTCTATTTATCTTTACCTCCGCCAAGGAACTTATGTTTTCACCTGTTTGTTTGTTTGTTTGTCTGTCTGTTAACAGGATAACTCAGAAAGTTATGAACATTTTGGCACAAGATTTAGTTGGAAGATAGATGGTAGTCCAAGGATGAGTTGATTCTGTTTTGGAAGTGATCCGGGACATATTCTGGATTCTGGGTTTGGAAGAATGAAAATTCATCTGTCAAAAGCGAGTCTGTGTGATATTTCCGGATAACTCTAAAAGCTATGAACAGTTTGGCACGAAATTTGACAAGATGATAGGTGGTAGTCCAAAGAAGAGTTTATTTAATTTTGGGAGTGATCTGGAACGTATTCTGTCACCAAAAGAACAGATATATATGGCGTGGCGGAGGAATGCGCTCTACCGAATCCCCTCTAGTTTGTGAATGTTTTATGAAGAAGGCAGTATCGAGGGCCAAAACTATTTTTAGAGCTCGGCGCTTCCTGTATATACTAATCACTGGCTGTAATTCTGCCCATGATATCTGTTTATACGTTGTACATGGAAGTGTTAAGTGTTAGTATGTTGGGTGGGAGAACAGTTTGAGCTAGAAAACAGATTGAGGCAGCATTTAGTGCAACATAAACTCACAGATTATTGGGACACATTATTGGGCCCGATACCACTCAGTGATTTTACTGTGTTATTACCGGAATGATCTACAGTACCTGTGTGCATTAGCAAATTGCTCAGTTAAAACTATGCTGGGGATACACTATATAAAATTTGCATCATACAAAATGTCACCTAACGTGTACGATTACATGGGGAAAGAATGGGATTTAGGAAATTTGCTATATGATGATAACGCAAAGCAGAATAATGAAAGTCATCAATTATTGGAGGGTGCAAAATCTGAGATCCTAATATAGGGTGATTTAATGACCATTTCACTGTGTGTACATGCCAATGAGACCCCGCCATTCTGATTTAAATTATTCAGCCGTGGGGGCTTCTTCAGTTTCACCCTGGCTGCGGACATGAAAGGTTACTGGAGACCGTTGGCCGCGGCCGGGGGAATCCAGGGAGTCTTTGTGTTACTGCATTTACTGTGGGACAGGTGAGCGGAGTGATCTCATTAGCACATTATCCCAGGCTAACATCCTCTGTGGTTACGGGCTTCCAGAAGGCAGTTGGTGCTTAACCCTTTGAAGGCTAGATTTTGTTGAATACCTGAGTCAGGTTTCGAGAACTCTTTTCTTTGAAATATTAAATTACATGCCTTTAGCTAACAGTTAAATTCAAGAGTGTTTACAACACTAAGTGCATCAGCACATACAAATGTGCTCGATGCCTTTTTGAAAGAAGTGAAGTTCCAAATGTCAGAAGTGAGCACGTATGTAAGAACCTGGACCCTGTAGGAGAACCCAGCAAAACCGAAGCAGCAAGAAAATAATCCTGGTGGATGATATAAGCTAGCTAATGTAAAAATGTCAGCAGTGTTTGCTATGGCAGCATTAGAGTACTCATTTCAAAACACGGGAAGGATCTCGTTTGTGATCTTATACCGTAAAGGTTTAATCCAGAACTGAAACAGAAGCGCTACTAAACTGGACAAAGCTGGTAAAATTACCCAGCATGCTTGACTCTGAGAGGGCGCAGCGCTAACCAGCGGCCCGTGAGAGGCGGCGAGAGCTGAGAGCACTGAAGCTGCCTCTCCTCAGATCCAGAGCTCGCCCTTTAAACGAGGGCAGAACGGCTCGATCGTTCGAATCCGGATTTATCAGTAGGTGTAATCGAACCCGCGCACTGAAGTGTTTTTTTTTTTACAGCCCTTCCTCTGACGAGCGGGACTCCGCCGCTGCGACGTCTCTTAAGAAGCAATATCTACTTGAGAGGCAAATTGCTATTCTTAAATCTGCAGGCACAGCCGGGGGACCGTGAAAATGGGACACCACCTGACACGCTTCTAATCCTCGCGTCTGTTTTTCCCTCCATCGCCGCTTTCTGCACAGGAAAGCTTTTATTCTACCTGCTGATTGGTGGTTGAGGAGACCAAGTGGTGGATTTCTGCACCTGTGTTTGGGTCTCTGAGCTTTCATCGGCCCTTCATAATAAAAGGCTCTCTGAATAAACACTGTCCTCCTGTAACGGGGCCTGTGTGGAGTCTGTGGGGTGTGGTGCTGCTTTGAACCAGTTTCCTTTGTGCTGGTCTCAAACGAGGGCTCAGCTCAGAGCAGTGCTGTGTGTGTGTTTAGCACAGTTTTCTCTCACTCATATTAAGTTAAACTTGAGTTAGCTTTGCTTGATGTGTGAATAGAGTCCCAAATTAATTAGATCCACGGATGTCACTGCAGAGTTCCTTAGTGAATTTTGGAGAGGGCGAGCGTGGCGATGTTTTCATCCAGCATGTGTCCTTCTGGTGGTCGCCAGATTGCTTTCTTTCACTTCACAGCCCACCTATTAAAGTGGCGCGGAGTTTTCAGCCAGGAAAGGAGATTTTCTGTGCAGCGTGTGCTCGCTGGCTGTAGGCAATCGGTTTGTCTGGTGGTCGGGGGGGTGGTTGTGTTGCTGTTAGTCGATGGGACACGTACTCCTCCATTTTAGGTGTCAGCATCGCTGCCCAGCTGGTTTACTGCTACACTGTTAGACATTTCAAGCTGGTTAAACTTAGCAGTGAAAGTTCATTGGTTGCCTTAAAAGTGTGAGTACAACTTGAAAAAAAGCTTTGTTTCAACTCACTATTAGTCAAGACAGTTGATAACTTTTACTTCAGAAAACTTATGAACTTGAGGTCAAGATCTAAAACTTGTGACAAGTGGAGTTAAGGAGAAGAAATAAGTTCTCTTACCTTCATGGGCCCAGCATGTTTTACAGCGTTGGAGCAGCTGACACTCGGCCGCTTTTCCTGGTGGAGCCCATGACCCATCTACACTATCTACTTACTCCCTCAACTGTGAGGCCCACATCTGCCCGAGAGCTGGACCTCAAAATTCATCTTATACAAGGTTTTACACAGTTTTTGTAATGGATTGTGAAATGAAAATGTGTGTCTGTCAAGCGCTGCTATCAAATGTAACTTCCACTTGAGTTCATCATGGATGGAGCTCGCCAGCGCTCCTGTTCATGGAGATCTATTTCACCCCTTAAACTCGAAATTTTCAGTAGAGTTTTCGTATAAGATGGCTCAAAGTGTGGACTATGTCACACATATTCTGTATCTGCTGGTTGCAGAGCTTCACTGAAGCTACATCACACTTATACTGAGAGAAATATTCAAACCCAGGACTCCATGTTTCTATGGGCACAGCATTACATCAAATGGAAAGTATCTACAACTAGATCTTGTACATTATTTTATTCACACTTCCCCATAATTCAGCAGGACATATTTGTATGAGGGTGGCACGGTGGCGCATGTAATGTTACAGCCCAGGAACCAGAAGCAAGCAGTAGTGAAAGTCGAAATCCTGTATTCAGTCCGAGTTCAAGCCAGAGATCACAGAAGTACCGTGGCACAAAACAATCCAAAAATCAGGGTCTTGGAACAGGCAGAGTTCGGTAACAGTGGGTCAGAATGGCAACGGTACATAAACAGTAGGCAAAAATCAGAGTTGATAATAGAGATCCAAAAATCCAAAAAACCAGGATAGCAAAAACAGAAATCGTGGCCAGGCAGGCAGGCAGGGTCAGAACCAGAACAACAAACAGATGAATCAGAAGGGCACAGGCAGAAATCAGCGGTCGGGCAAAGGGTGTCTCAAATCTCACAGATCTACTGGCGTACGGCTCTCTCGGCACAGAAGCCTCTGGAATGCCCTCCCCCTGGACCTGAGAGACTCACCCTCTGAACTTATTTTCAAAAAACAGCTAAAAACACTCCTTTTTAATCAGACGTTCGGCCCTATTTAGCCTACTTCGTGCTTTTTCTTTGTTTATTGTTCATTTTTGTTTTTTTTTTCCTTAAATTTTAATTGTGTCTGCCTGTGTACTTTTTGCATGTTCTTACCTGTATTTTTTACCTCTGTGAAGCACTCTGTGCATTCGTTCTGTGAAGAGTGCTATACAAATAAAGTTTTACTTACTTAGAAAAAAAGATCAATGTTCTGACGGGGAAGGAACAGAAATGCAGGGCTTAAATGCACCAAACAGAAGTCACATGCTGCAGGGTAACAGGTGGTGGGAGTAACAGATAATGAGCAGAGAAGGTGAGCACATGAGGGAGCCCTGATACAATAACTGGCAAAAGCCGAGACGCGGACTGGGAACACAGACAACCTATGACAGATAAACAGCTCGGTTAAGGAGTTCTATGTGCGCAGATAAGAGTACAGGATAGCAATTAAGCACGTGCGACTGATTTCGCGGAAACACAGGGAGATACGGGGAAAGCAAAGAAAGGGGCCGGGATTGGAACAGGGCGAGAGCTGAAATTGCATTAGTAGTAATTAGTAGCGGTGCAACTTTACAAATTAACCCAAGTGCTCGTTAGTTAGTTAGTAATATGAACACGGGTGAGTTCGGTTAGTGACTATAATGCAAAATATAAATGTTAGTATTATTAGTAATCAGAGAAAGCAGAGCGAAAGAAGTAAACGAGAATAGAAGTAATTAAGTGAAACACCAGAAACCACTGAATCACCCGAAGCATGTGGGCAGGCAGACTTGGGAGATGGAACGTACCACACTGATCACATGACGGGGGTAGACACTGGTACACTGAACAGAAAATAAACAAATGGCAAAACAGAAACTGGGAAGCAGACTAATAAATAAAAGATGCATAACAATAAAAAATAACATAAACAGACAACTGGCAGAGCAGAATCATAACAGGCGCAGTGAGTGGCACTACCATCTCATAGCTAGTAGGTCGTAGGTTCGAATTCTTCCTGGGGCCTTTCTGTGTGGAGTTTGCATGTTTTCCCCGTGTTTGCGTGGGTTCTTCCCACAGTCCAAAGACATTCACATCAGGCTAATTGGAGACACTATATTAAGCATAATTATGAGTGCAAGAGTTAATGGTGAGTTAATGGTGTGTGCGCCCTGTGATAGATTGGTGAGCTGTCCAGGGTGGGTCCCTGCCTTTCGCCCAGAGTCAGCTGGGATAGACTCCAGCTCCCCTGCGACCCTAATGAGGAAGAAGAGGGATAGAGAATGGATGGATGGATATTGGGGGATCTCCTCTTGAATTTAAAATAGGCCTGAAGTTTCACAGATTTGAATACAGCAGCTGCGTGCGACAGGTCTGCAGGTTCTATGCGGTTAAAGAAATTGCGAGTTCGGTGCAAGTGCAGGATGACAGCTGGAAAATATGATGATCTAGTTTTTTTGGTGATACCTTTTGCAGAGAGGTTGAATAGAGAGACAGCAGGAGTGTGGAGGTATAGCGGTGTTTTGGCTTGATGTGGATGTAGCAGGAATAAGGGGATTTGTACCGGCTGTCATTGCCTAACTGCCTAACAGTGCTGCTGTAAACTGTGCCGTCAGCGCTGTCAGAATCCTGCTCCACTCGAGAACTTCATATCAGGATCTGTTCAAAATGGGTGTAAAGACTTCACTACAGGACGGTAATCTCACAATGTCTACGTGTGAGCCTGTGTGCCCGTGAATATCTTTCTGGTACTGCCCAACTGTGTTATCTCACGGTTTTATCTCAATGGTTGATTTGCTATATGTTTGCGAGACTGTGCCACAAAGCCTCTGTCGAACAAGCTTTGCCAATATTGTTTAAATTATGTGTGCAGTCTTAAGTAGATTCACATTGCGGTAATGTTTGTGGTTGAATTTCGCCTATTGCAAACTGAAAGCAGATGTGCTCTTGTCCTCTGACGTATGCCCACACGCGCACACACACACACACACACACACACACACTTCTGAAATCTGTTTTTCATTGTCACGGTGAAAAAGTCTGACTCGTACTGAACGTCATCAGTCAGATCATTGAGTAAATATAATTTTTTTGCCTTTTACTGAAGATAGTCCAGCTATATCATTAGTAGTAAAGGACACAATGAACGAACACGGCTGTCACACTGCACACCATTGTGTCACATCAACCGTAAGGCTAATTACATTCACTGCTAATTAATCTCTCATTCCATGTCCTCTGTACTGAAGTGATATTTGATGTTTCTGTTTAAGTGAAAGCTTCAAGTAATTCAGTCAGTGATAATTGGACATGCGGTTACACTGGACAGTTTGTGGTTCAGCAGACATTAGATTGTGTGTCTGGAGGTTTCAGCTTTACAAAGCACAGAGTGCTAATAATAATGGCACAGTTTGCACAAGGTGTTCTACCTTGTTTTCACAGGAAATACCCCATCTCTGAGCTGTGTATATACTGTACCAGTGAGAATTATTAATCTGTAGATGGCGATTCTAATCATACAGCTTCCAACAAGGTATTGCTAATTAATTACATACTATATGTATATTCTGTTGAATGAACCAGTGGCTGCTATGCCCTAATGCTTACTTTAATGCACAAAAATTGTAGATGCTGCGTAATTGCAGATTTGACCACTGAATACATATGGCAATCAAAGACAGGCACAACTTAATTTCAGAATTTATTAAAAAATGTTTATCTTGCCCCTTTTGCCTCAACTATTTTCCCGGTTTGCCTGGATGTGATGAAGGATCACCCCAAAACTTATATTTTCTCCCTCATATTATTTTTATTCCTCATTTCCTCTCTAAAATCCCCATGCTGGCTCGAGTAAAATCCCCGTCGTTCCTGTTATTTTATACGCTTCTTAAGTAGAGCAAGTCACACGTATCAAGCCGCTTAACTGGAAGCGACACCCAGAATCTGTCATTTAAGGCGCGATAAACTTCGCAGGTGTCCGGACGGTTTGGGTAGAAGGCGCGCACTCTGGCAGCAAACACGGCTATGGCAGGATTAGCGGCTTCCATTTTGCCCTGACACGTGCCGAACCGCTCTACAGCCGCATATTATTATCATCAGGAAACGTCTATTGCATGCGCCTTTGCTTACCAGCTAGCTCATTTATTTATTAATTTACTTAGTCTCAGACCAATAGCGCAATTTTAAAGAGTCAATTCCATCGATTTGAGAAAACGCGATTCACTGCGTATGCAGATACAGTCATTAACTGGTAGCAGAGATATCTCGCCACCCCCTCTCTTTTCTATTTCATTGTGCTCAGTTGATCCTTTCTGAATTCTGACTAAATGGGGGAAGGTACAGACCATCAGTTCGAAGTAGGTTGACGGCTGCAGCCAACGTGTCTGAAATGACGTGAAACAAACACATCTCGAATGGAAGTGGAAATTGCAAATGGATTTTTGATGTCACGCTCTTATTTTATTCATCAGCCGTCTTATCACGCTGTGTTTGCGGGATTAATGTATTTGATGATTAATGTATTTATTTAGCTGCAGGCAGTGGCATTTCATAGCTCCCTAGGCTAGACTGCGTGAAATCGGTAAGCTCGTGTGCATGTTTTGCGTATGTACTTTATGCGTGCATGCGTGTTGATTGACATATTTCGGCTATAGATTCAGCCCATTTTTTCTCTGCCGTGATGCGTGTTTCTTTTTTTTCAATAATTATGTTTCAAGCCTGTTCATCATCTGCACTGATGCAAACAAGCCATATTCACTGTGCTTATCAGATGGAAATCCTCCTTGGCTCAGAAGAAAGGCATCCTCTCTTCAGTGATTATTTTCCCGTCTGCAGTAACGCAGGGGTCAGCGCTATTATGGCAAAAGTCTGTGACTGAGTGAGTCAGGGAGTGACTGAGTGAAGAAGTTACACCATTGGTTGGTCGAGTGTTGAAGTTTCCCATTGGCTGTTGCTCTTTCAAAACGAATAGCCACAAACATGGTCTGGGCATATACTTGGTTTTAACATAGCAGTTGTTCTGATCATTTCAGGTGTTTGAGATTAGGTTGGTTAGCTCTGCTTTAAAAGACTTTTAAGTGAGGAAGGTTTAATGCTCTGAGAAATTGAGGGTAGCCATGCTTTCCTGTTCAAGAGGAAAGCAACACCGTCATTTCAGCACTGTTACCTCCAATTTTTCTTTTCTTTTTTTGAACAAATGTTTTTGGAAAACCTAGTGAACCACCAGTAACATGGATTATGTCTGTGCCTGGACTTAAGTCAACTTTGAATTGAACTATGATTTCTGTACAAAACTCCATGCAGTTCAACAGTAAGATTAACCTGTCTGTCAGACATTGTCCATAAACTCGCTAAAATTAATTTTGTAACTTTTTATTGGACTGATTGATGGTAAGGGTAACTTTCTAAAGGAGAGGGCCCTTCCAGAGGATTAGTTTAAATTGCTTCCGCTCTGTCAGGCATCTCCCAGTCCCTTGAAAACAAGCCATTGAGGAGCGGTTTTGCTACAATTCTGTCTCATTAGTCCTCTCCACAGGGTCAGGCTTTCTGTTGCACTTATCTTCCGCATGATTTATTCGTCAAATTAATTTAAGCATCCTTTCTTTGCAGAACGGTGGGTTCATTCAGAATTACAGCTCTAATTAGATTGCATGATTAGTGTGTAAAACTCAGCCCAGTGTGTCAAGCTTTCGGTGCATGAGAGCACTGCGCGTTCGGCTGTTATTTAATATATTTTTCGCTTTGCTATTCTTTAACGGTTTAACGTGGCAGAGATGAGAGTAGCAGTTGCTTTCTCGTTGTGGAACATATGAACATCATTTCTCATCGGTATTATGTGAACTGTGTTTAGCCAGTTACAGGATCTGCTTGAAGCGATGTCGCTGGTGCGGGGCTCCTGCCATATGCTCGGTCTGTTGAGAATGTTGCTGTAACTCTTATACCCACACAGCAGAAAGGCATTAGACACATGAAACCAACAGGTCAGGAGGTTAAAACATGTCTGGTGGCTTAAAACACAAAACATTTGCACGCACACGCGCACAAACACACGCACAGCACACATGCTCACACATCACACACATACCATACATGCAAGTGCCAACATGCATGAAGCTAGGCACTTAATGCACGGACGACATGTGTGGACACATGAACACACACACACACACACACACACAATCACAGCCGTACCTCCTGGCGCATGGTCTATTGAAAACCAATAAGTAACTCTGTAATTTGATACGGGGACCCTGATCAATTTCTTTTTAGACAACATCGATCGTATTTGTGCTGTAAAACATGCAAACTGATGGTCTGCTGGTGATTGTCGACTCATTACCCCATCACACTGTGTGGCCACAGCTCATGGATTCTTTTAATGACAGACAGCAGAACAGTGCTGGATGTACACAGTCATTGAGAGGATAGCTCACAGTTTCACTCCTGAGACTCGAGAGCCATTTTGAAAGCTTTTTAACAGGTTTTGGCACTTTCTAATGAACACCATTGCCCCGTAAATCACAATTGCTGAAAAATATATTGTTTTGCACCATTTCCTGAGATATATTAGATAACAGTTCAAGGAAAATTCATTCCGTCTGTACATAGAGACCCAATGAATCGAGTTTTGTATAGTCTTAGTTGTCGGCCATTTTAAGGTTGTTGCATCACAGAAAATGCCATAGTAACCCCCTGAATTAAGATATTTACATTAAATCTTTTAAAACTTCCGTTAAACTAATTTTTTTAATGAATTTACTATTTTTCTCACGAAAAACAATGTCTACATTTTATTGGATGCATTCTAACACATTAATATGTATTTTTTAAATGGGGAAAAAGCGCCAGATTGAACGCACTGAACTATACTGTATTTGAGGTCAGCTGCATGAGTAGGGAATGGAGCTGAAGAGGTTTGTCTGGGGATCAGTCTTTAAAATGCTCCGCATGATGTGCAGATAGTTCTGACATCTGGAATTGTGTGGTTCACATGGGCAGTGATATATCTGTGTCAGGGGACGTCCTCCATACATTATTCCCATCATCATTTCCAGTGCAGCAAATTCAGGCTGAACACGATTCAGCGAGCGAGGCATGTGCGCGCTGTAATGGAACAAATCTGACAAGTTGTCTGAAATTAATGACGACTGATCCCCGGCGTGTTCATTTGATCTAAATTAAAATCTTACAAATGAGCGTCGTTTCTCTCGGGGGGTGGAGATGGAGGTGCGTGAGGGGGGTCCCCTTTTTTTTTTCTCCCCAGCAATTCCACCCCCCCCCAGAGTGTGTGGCACAGTGGGGTGGAGTGATTAGGTGAGGGACTCAGTGTGTAAGCGTGCTTAAAACATGAGCGTTCGGCCCTCTCCAGAGCATTTTAATCCCGCCCCACCTCCATGTTGCCCTGAATACCCAAAGCTGCTTGCTGCTCGAGGTTTCCTAGTCACGTTTAACGTGCTGGAGTTCCTCGCTTTCTATGTTTATACAGTGTTTGAGTGGAGCCAGGAGAATCTCTGAGACTAAATGGCTGCACGTGACAGATATTTGTAATTCCGCCTTCAGAGATGGAGTTACAGATCATGGCATTGCGGTGTATTTTTCATACGTTCAACGATACCCACCACAGTATGGTACGTTGTAAATGTCAACATTAATAAGGGTTTTGGCGTTGACTAAGGCTACCAGTCTAAAAGTGTTTTCCCTTGCTTTTCACGCACAGCCCCTGGTAAATACAAGCTTGCCGTTTCCTGCTAGAATGCTTACCTCACCATCAGTTGCGTGGAGGATTTATTGAGGCTATTAATTGGATCGGGGACGATTACATCGCAAGATCTGAAGAAGAGCCCCGTTTTGGATTTGGGCCAAGACTTAGGCATGCTCCCTGCATTTGATTAGCGACTGTTCTCAAAAAATAAGAGTATTGTACAATTATTTAAAAGGTACTTTACCTGTGGAATTAAATGTTTATATATTGTCAAAACTTATTGGACGTATCATATTAGCATGCACACAAATCATCAGAAACACCTAACAGTTTTTGTTGTGACTGATTCAATTCTGTTGTAAGTATTGCAGCTTGAGTCATGTAGTTATTAGGAAGTATCCTAGTAAGTGTCTGTCTTTTCCTCCGCGAGAGCTTTAACTTGCGGCTACAGTGTGCTTTTGGCATTGCTGGTTTTTGGTGTCTGGTGTATTTTGCCACCGTATTTGACATTCTTCCTGTCGCCATCTTCAATAATTCTGTTGTTTTAGTGACTGACGTTCCTCCGATCCAGGCCTCAGCTACTCAACCGCTGAGGAACGTTGTTAGCATCTTGATAAGGAGACTTACCAAGAAAAGTGTTGCTCCTCGTAGCGGAAGCATGCTGCTAATTAGCGTCCACATAAATAGTAGTGACGTCTGTCGATGCTTCTGTAATTGTGCGCTTGCTTCAGCACAGCAGGGCACTTAATACTCTCGCAAACTTATTTTTCAACCACTGTTTCATCCTCCTACATTTTGCTCTAACTGGTTCTCCACCGTCTAACTACATCATTCAAACTTTAAAATGTTCTGCAGGTCTTTTTGGATGAATTTGCATTAAATTTATTTTTTGATATTTCTAGTATTTTTCCTTATTTACATTTTAAAGTCTTTTCTGGTCATTTTAGAATCATATTTTCAGCAATTTTTAGCTCAGCACATTTTTGCCTCATACTTTTCTTCAGGCTTTCAGATAGAAAGTCCACTCAAATGTTTAAATGTTCAGATTACTTTCTGCCTTCACTTTGTGCGTGAACTTTTACATATCTTTCATACCTTTCAAAATATTTAACTTTTTTAAATATGAGAGTTTATGGGCTAGAAGTTCAAACTCAGCCCTTTTGCAACACTTATCTACTCTGTGCTTTCTTCTAAAAATGTCATTCCAACTTTTAGATTAGCAAGAGTAACAGTTTATTGTTGTGAAGCTACTTCTTGATACCTGATTGATTTAATCATTTGCCATGATTCCCCTGCGGACAGGAGGCAGAATCAGAACTCATGCGCAGACAGGAATTCAGTTCAGTGAATTTATTCAGAATCATGGTGGTACAGCCCAGCCCAAACACTAGTGTTGCACTTGCAGCACAGAAGGGCAAATCCAGAATCGAAATGAGTGCACAGTCCAAAAGCCAAAAACCAGGAAGATGCTACGCCAATGCACCAAACAGGAGATTGATTGGAAATCGAAAGCCAAACAGGAAGTCAAACATGGGTATCAATTGCACACAATGGACAAAGCAGAGTCGTAATTTGAGAAACAAACCAAAGAGGGTTTAAAGAGAGCAAACTATGGTGCTGACCTAAGGGGGAACAGGTGAGTGGAGCTGGAGCACGTGCAGGGAGGTGTGGCTACAAATGGGAAACAATTAAGCAATTAACAAGCAACCAGGGGCGGTGCTCCAGAGGAAATAAAAACAAACAACCAGGCGCAGTGCTCCTGAGGAAATAAAAACAAAGAGCACGAGGAGGAATGACAGATGCATGAGGTTGTTAGACTTTAACAAGGAACTACTAAAATAAACCATGAACAAGAAAAATAATGAAGACAGATAAAACATACAAAATAAACATAACGATGCAGACTCAGACATTTACACCTACATTGTTTTAAATTGCTAATATTGAGACCAATTTATTGTAAATACACTACACTGACATTTTAGGGAAATTCATGTCATGCTTTTACACAAACGTTAATGGCAGAAATATATGTTTTCTTCTGAAAAAATGCAGGATTTCATCTGACCTATTATTTTTGCTTTCACACTGACATCTTACTTTTCAGAGAATACGATGGGAGAGGTTACTCCTTTATATTACTGATCAATTACTTCACATGCCCTGTCCGGCAGTAGTTACCTGTGTCGCTGCCACTTCTTCTCCAGATTGTTAGCCTCATGGTATAATTGCCTATCTCATTTTAAAGGTGTTTTTATTTATTTATTATTTATTTTATTTTTATTTAAGAGAATGGATTTTTTTAAGGTTATGAGAAAAAAGTTAAAAAACATTTTTTTCACCAGCATGAAAGAACAGGCAGCCAATATCTCAATTTGTCAAAAATATGACTTAGGCAATTATGCTATGAGGCGAACAAGATGTTTCTATGTGCTCTGCCTCGGCTGTGTTAACTTACAGCTACTCATTCAAAACATCGAGATCCCACTGCTGCTGTTGTAATCGCTGTTCAACTCTTTAAAAACACCATAAAGTGCGCTGCTATCTTCATACTAATATTACTACTATCACTCATACCTCATCGTCTTGAGGAACTTCAATATCGACCTTTTCAACTGTTCAAGCTGAAGTAAACACAAAAACCTCCTTCAGATAATGTATTTCTTCTAGTTTAAGTTTTGAGTCTTCAAAGTTAGAGCCATTTCTAGGGGTGTTTCTGATATTCTGATATCATAAATCTGTATGCTAAATACAAATTCTATTGATTGTATTGTTATTATTGCAATCGTGTACTGGAGTGACTGTGGATTCCTTTCAGTGTGCATTAGCATCTATTTGCAGTTTGTGTTTTTGCACGGAGCAGTCTGCTGCTGATTGCTATTCAAATGGAGTCGGCTCTGAGGAGGGACTGGGACCCACAGGGCAGAGCCGAGGAGAGATTTCTCCTCTTTTACGTCTCTCCATGGCTAATTTCGGCGGGGTTTGTCCTTTAAAGTGCATTTCATCGCTCTTTCATCAAAGTGCGCTTTCATGTGCCTATTCCAAAATGGCACAACAGTAAGAGAAAACAAACGTGATGTACTGCGGTTCTGAGGGCCTTTCAAAAACAGAAAGTAAACTGCACTGATGTGCGCTGAAAGAGGCCCATTCTTTTCTGTAAATAATGCAGGACACCGTCTGTCAGAAGCTCCACCTCTGCCAGGCTGGAGAGCTGTCGAAACTAGCTGAGCTATATGAACTTTTTAACATTTAACTACGGTATATATTTTTCCCAACAGCTGTGTCCATTTTCCCGGTGCTTCTGTGTATGTGTGTGTGTGTGTGTGTGTATGTGTACATACGTATATTTACATGTATTTGGGGTGGGTTGGGGGGTGTTGTTAGTCTGTGTGTGTTAGCAGTGTGTTTGTACAAGCAAAGAGAGATTTTACCCCTCTAAGGCGCGACGTTCTCGCTCAACAATCAATCACTATCTGGTAATTTTAAGTGATGGAGTTCTAAATGACATTACAAAAGCTACTATCCAAATGGTTAATATTGATTACAAAAAGCCACAGCTGTGGTCTTCCATTTCAGGAATTTGTATTCCGCCACTGACGTGCTGTTAAATACTATTATTAGATGATGAAAGAAATGATCAGGAAGCTCTCTCATCTTGAGTTATTTGTATTCTGTCTATTGGACGTGACTTATGATGTATCATATGGTGTGTAACGGGTCGTGATTAAAGATCCCCGTGTGAAAGAAAATGAGTGGTGCCGTACACTATAAATGATGAAGGCATGACATGTTTATCATTACACTTATGACTTAATGGCTGCCTGTGTCTCCAGGACGATGTAGGAAGTGATGTTCCTTAGTCGTGATGTTGCGAGGCTTTTTAGAGTCAGTTAAACGGCTTTGTAGTTCCAGCTGGTGCGTTTGTGGCGGGCTTGTTAAATGATCCTATTTGAAAGGATTTGATGGATGGTGTTTGTTGAAAATAAAGAGATTGAATGTTTTGTCTCTCGAACACAGTCTTCTGGTGTGAGTCACGGTGCTGAGGCGGGTGGGAGTGACCTGTTATACCGCTGACTCGCTCTGGGGTCGGCCAGGAGCCTCTCTGGAGCTCAAATCTCTCCATGGGGAGAGTATCGCCGCACCGTGATTCGCCGAGGTTGTTCTGTATTTGCAGGGGGCATGTCCAGGAAGCCGGTTGCTGTCATTTCGACTGGCCTCCGTACGCCGCTGAAGAGCAGATTCCTGGGCCTCGCGGTGATGCGTTCGTGGCTCTCTGTGTGAACCCCGCAGAAATTTCCCGTCATTAACGAGCTTTGAGGCAGCGGCTTTGACAGAATTTATCAAGGACTCAGAACAAAATGGCTTTAAGCTGCCAGCCTCAGATCAAAGCCTTACTTAATTCTCAATCTGAATTACATGAAAGGGTTTTAATAAGCAGCCTGGTTTGCTGAAAGTCACCAAAAGAATGAAGCTCTATCGGAACAAATGAGTGTGAGTTGTGTTTAAAGTGATCGATCGGTATTGGCTTCGATTGAGGATCTAGCATTTTTTAGGAGATACAAACCCGCAGAACACAGAGAGAGAGAGAGAGAGAGAGAGAGAAAACGACTGGGAGACGGCTCTCGATACATCCAAGCGGATGGTTGATGCCCTTATCTAAAATTAATCACTCGAATCACTGCTCACACGGGTTCAAAGGGCGACCGAACGCAGTCTGGGCGCACACAACCCCGATTAAAATCATCAATCCAATAAATAAATAAGGAAATAAATAACATAAATAATTGAATAAAACTCTTATCGTATTGCGGGAGAGGATCAGAGGGAATGCAGCCTCGGCTCCCAGGCCATAGATGAGAGGCCAGAGAGAGGGAGAGAAGTGAGCTGTAATTCTCTGTGGAAGTCTGTTGGGAATTAGCGCTTAGCTCAGGCAGGTCATGTGACTGTAATTAGGCCCTCTTGACTAAGTGCAGTCACGGCGAGCCAGCTTTTCCCGGAGACGAGCGGAACACACCGAGTCACCGCCATTGTGCTCGAGCGGTTTGTGTATGGAGATGTGGGCCACACACTCGGCTGCTCGCTGCCACTGCAGTTTGCAGGAAGGAGGTTGTCGGTCTTCACTTCCTGCCCTCCTCGTATAGCTGGCCTTGCCCTACCTGCCACACGCCAGATTTGTTTGTGTTTGTACTGGAGTGGGTTTTTTATGTGCTCATCGTAAAAGGCCTTGAGACAACCTCTTCACCTGACTGCTGTATGGATTCAATTGCCTGTAGGAAAATCACTTTTTGGATGCTATAATTGTAAGACACTGAAATAAGCTACTTCTCTCATAACAGAGAGTCTTGCACAACAACCACAGGATATCTGCTTGCTGGAACTGAATGTCAGAACTATAGAAATAAAAAAGGAAGTGGGTTTTTAGCGAAACACGGCTCCCAGTGAAGGTGTGGGACAGGCAAGGTTCAGGAAATAAGCAGGAATGACTCTACTTGAGGTAGCCTACCGGCGCTATCGACCCGATCTTTTTATTAGCTGTTAGAATGAAGGATGCATCTCATTTATCTCCCTCTGCTCCGTGCGCCCAGGCGCTAATGCAATCCTCGCTAGCTCCGTCGCCATGGATCCCACGGGCTGAACCGACTCCTGGTAACGGGGCGCAGGGGAACGATCGTAATCTGCGGAGGGAAGCCTGGCTTTCCTCCCGCTCAGAAATCGAGGTGGTCACGAGACGAGAGTCCTTCTTGAATGGCGCATTAAGATCAGGTGTAAATGTTCATGAGTGAAGTGAATTACTATCTTCGATTAATTTTGAAAAGATTGTTTAGGTTGTGCACCTGAAGGCTATAAGCAGTAAGCAGATTGATTTTTTATTTTAATAAATTCCCTCGAGGAGTTGTACATAAACTATGCTGGGCAATATGGGTGCCCCTATTAGTTCCACTTGGGAACTTGCATTTGAAAACTTGGTAAGCCTTTATGGTCAGGGCAGATGAGGACGTTGTTTTAGTCCTGGAGTTTGCTTTTCTGAAGTCTGAAAGACAGCCAGCTGGGAATCATTTAGACAAATGCTGCACCACTGTAATGTACTTTTATCTGGATGGAAAACAGTTATGAGAAGTTTTTGTGATATCCAGTCAGGTACAGACCTGATAACTGAAGTAGGCATCTTAAAAGGCTGTGCGTGAGATTCTAGCGAAAGACCTATTAGGCTGCAGATGGGTCTCTCATCGAACGTCTAATGCAGTGCCAACAGGCGGGTCAGACCAGACCAGACAGCAATTGAGAGCTTTTGTCTACCTGGAGACGCCTTCATTTCTTAAAAAATGCGTCTGTAGTCTGGTCCAGCACCCCCAGCGCTCTCGCTCTCGTGGCGTTAAGAATTCCACAGTGGAAACGTAACGGCCAGATGAAAGACAAGACATGAAAATGGCCTTTGATACTGGACTTTGGGGAGGTTAATGACGGCCTTGAAGCATTCTGATTATTGTTTGGAAAAAGAGCATCACAGGGCCTGATCTGTCGATAAAGCTCGCCTGCTGGAGTTTAATGTTATCTGTCCAAGGTCCTGTGGTCATGAGCCACTGATATCCATATCCAGCCGACGCCAGACGCTTATGTGGTTGTGTCATCAAAGAGCGACTCGGGCCGGACTCAATCTATTCCTCCTATTCCTTTCTTCTTTTTGCATTTCTATTTCTTCCTCTTATAGTGCTTCCAAATTTCTGCTGATGTTGCATTTCAAGTATAGCACACGCTTATATAAATAGAGCTGATTTGCATAAAACTGTGCCAGGAGGTTTTTTAAAACTTGAACTTGAAAACTTCCCCTGCTATGTTTTAGTGCTCGGCAAATCAAAATTTCAGATTTTTCTTCATTTTTCAGGTGAATGTCACCGGTGCACCATTTTGTGAAGTTTATTGGTTATAGTGGTTGTATTTGTACACACAAAGGCATAGATTTCACTTGAGTGGATGTCGCTGCAGTTCACAGGTTAGCGCTTTAACATTAGCCTGCTACAGTACAGTGAGAAAGATGCTCAGGCAAGGAATTAGAGGGAAAACACTTGTCTAATTCCTGGAGCTGGGCTCAGTAAAAGACGGGATTGATTTTTTTTGGGGGTGATAAGGCACAGAGCAGTGGAGAGATTTTCTTATTCAGTGCCTCGGCGCCAGGAACTGACAGCCAGCTGATTGCTGTAACTGGATATCGATGTCTTCCAAGTGCAAAGAATTCTGGGTGAAATGAATTGGCAAAATGACCCTTATGACTGTCAGATAACTGTTGGGGACAATAATATCACGTACTGGAGAATGATGACATCGGCATCTCGCCACGGCTTTGCCTCCGATTGTAGCTCAGGGAGAGAATGATCAATATGAGTTTTTCTGTTATATTTTCAAACGTAGCACTTCTATCATAGTGATGAAGCAAGATTGGCAGTAAAAATCAAGAATTGGGGATTTGCTGTTTTATTCCCCCTCCCCACCCAAAGGGTGAGGGCAAGGGGTATTGTTTTTGGTTCGGTTTGTATCTGTGTTTGTTTGTTTGTGCGTTCAGGGCTCTCAAGGTTTGAATGCAGGCTAGAGTGAGATTTTCTTCGGGGGGGGGGGGGGGGGGGCATGATACTCCCATTTTCAAAGGAGCATAGTAACGATGTACATGTACTTTGTTACAGTATTTAAGTAGTATACTTTCACTTCGTTACTTTTACACTGGCAACTTAGTTACTCGTTTCAAATTAAAATATTAATTTAATTCATCATTTACGGATTATCTGGATTTGGCGTGTTCGAGAGGAACAACGGTGTATCTTTGTGCAGATGTGTCCGCCAGTGGACGTGGAGCTGCAAATTTATGCACGCAGTTACAATATTTTATCACTAGATGGCACACCAGGATCTGTTATTGAATATTCACGACTGCCAGTAAACTCAAATTAGAAGAAGTGACTCTTCATTCCCCCCCAATATCTGTGCTTTTTTAATTTCATTGGGACTCCCCAGTATAATAAGGCTAAATTAAATAATTCTTTTCTGTATTTGTATCGTTTTGTCAGTCACAAACAAGAGATGTTGTGGTACCACCTCTGACACCGGATCGGAGCAGGGTTTGTTTTCAGCCAAAATAAACTACATGGAGGGCAGAGAGCCCCCACTCTCCCAGTAACAAGTTACAAGTCAATTCATCCAACCATAACCGTCTAAAGCTGTTAAATTGAGGTAAAAAATGATCCATAAAGCAAATATCCTACATAGTTCCTCGACTTTAATAAGCAGTTATTGGAAAAAAAAAAAAAAGTGATGAAGGGATTACCTGATTTCGGGCTTCCACTTCCAGCTCTTCTTTGCCGTGTGCACACAATAGCATTCGCGCGCGTGTGGAAGACGTGATTACGGTGCTGCTATTTCACCTGGCAACAAGAAATACTATTTTCTGATTGGCTGATAGGTTGCTGATTCAAGCAGAGCCGTCTGCCTTCGCCTCATCCATTCATAGATTGCTAATCTCTTTTACAGTTTATGTCACTAATGTGCGGCGAGTTTTATCACTTCTCAGCGTGAGAAATGTCATGTGTGGCGTGAGAGCGCGTGAACTTATTGAAATGCGTTAGTCTCACGCTCAGTGCGTGAGACTTGAGAGCCCTGTGCTTCTGTTTGTTTGTTTGTGCGTTTTTTCCTGTGTTTGTTTGTTTGTTAACACTTTAGCAGCAAAACTAATGGCCAGATTCACCCCAAATTGGGTTTAGGGATTGCCACTGACCCAGAATAGATGCCTATTGAATTTCGGAAAAGTAGGTGAAAGTATGTGCGAGGGGCGGGGTTTGTTGTGCCTGGCAACACTTGTTATGTTATAGTATCAGTATATCAGTCAGATATTCATCTTGCCCGTGTGCCCATTGATGTTTTTGCTCATGTAAATGGGCTCTATGTCTCTCCTTCCCCGGACCTTTGGTCCCCGGACTGTTTGCTGGCATTTATAAAAGAGGACCCTCCAATTGCTTATGAGACTGATTTTGACCCTCCATCCTAAAAACCTAGAGAGAACCCTGAATCCCCCAAAATGTTTTGCCTCTTATGGGGATGAAAAATTCATGGGGAGTGCTGTAACCCTGTAAATGTGTGTTTGTTTGTGTTTGTAAGAGTTCAACATGATTTTTTCATTTATCTGTTTTCAAACCATAGGAACAAAAATAGCTTTAATGAGCTACACAATGAAAATACATTATTATTATTATTATTATTATTATTATTACTACTGCCTTGCTATTGTACTTAAAATGAAGCAGATACATTTATTATCTGTTTGACATATTCCATGGTACATGGGGATAAGCACGTTTGCCTGGTTTGTTTCGCTTGTTTTAAAAATTCACAATTTATCAGGTAGCATGTTTCGTCCTCAGAGAATTTGGCACGTGTTGAATGGAAAGGTTTGGCTCCAGATGCGTGCTGCAGCTTGGCTTTGCGAAATCTAAGGCGAATGCGGCAGCTTCTTCGCGACTTTGAAGATGCACGCATTAGTAAACGCCTTCCAGGATCATGTCTGGTACGGAGAGCTAGTGTCGCGCAGTCTTTTCACAAACTGTAAACTGTTTACACAGCGTTAAGTGTTCAATCTCTCCATCGCCAGGAACCACACTGAAACATGTTCCTTATTTCTAAAAGTTATTCAATTTGCATTGATCTCTGAGGTTTATTGCATCTCCCAAAACAGAAAATAACGTCCCTCAGAGATCGCTGAGAAGATGCATGTTTGCCGGGAGTGAGGGCAAAAAAATCGGTTATGGTTAAATTTGCTACTTTACAGCCTTCAATAGAAATAAATATTTAAATCATAAATATTCATACCGCTCTGGAGGGAGAGCATGGGCCCTACAAGGAAATTGTGTAAATGAGGCTACAAATATGGTTGTCGTCTGCTGTTTTCACGTTATAATACAACCTTTTTAGCGCTATGAAGAAATTGCAGTTGTGCTATAGAATATGTGTACAAACATTAGTGTGTGTAATTGGGCCCCTCCCATTTGAACTATGCGGTTTTAAATATCAATGTGATGTGTTTGACTGCTCCCCCCCAATTGATCAACTGTTGATCAGGTCTGCACCATCTGCTGTCAGGGAGGGGTTTGGCCTTATTGCAGGTATCCAGTCAGAGCAGCTGTGGATTACTCTGAAGATTAAGTGGGGACTGTTCTACAAAGTAAGATTACTGATTTAGCCTGATAACTTGTACTGCATAACAACCCAGAGCCCTCTTGAAACTAGGACTTTGACTGAGCAGTTCATGGTTAGTTTTCCAGCTAACTTTTGTTATCCCGTGATATCTGAATCACCATTTTCCTGTCCTCTGTGACCAACATGGTGGTTCTCAGGGAAGATCATTCTGTAAACAGCTGGGCAGCTTCTGCTGGAACTTGGTCAATTACTATATTCACTTTTTTCCTTTCCCTTTGAAGTCGAAACGTATGGAAATGGTGGAATCTCAGCAGTGGAATTGTGAAATATTAAATTACATTACACACATTTCTATGACCTACTTGCTTTTTGCGAACGGCGAATCTGAGATAGAAATATGTCAGCTCTGCAGTAGGTCTTAGCTTTAGAATTGAATGGAGTGAAAAAAAAACAGAATGTTTGAGATAGAAATATATTCTACCTGTTTCCACTCAATTGAAATGAGTGAGTGAACATCTTCAAAGGGTGTTGAGGAGGAGGTGCCCTCGCTGAAAATGGTTTGTTTTTTTGCTCTGTCACAGACTCATGGTGTCAGATGTTAACACAATGCAGCATATGCTTTTTTCTCTCTGTAATCTCCTCTGTCATCACGCGCATCAGATTTTACCCGCTAATGTGGTTTGACGTTTTTACTTTTTTTTTTTTTATCAGTCACGGATAATTAAGACAGGCTGGATCTACTCAGTGAAGAAAATTTTGTACATTCAAAGCCTCCCCCATCTTTTCTAAAGCACAGCTTCAAAAAGAGTGTGTGGGCAACATTTCTCTCCTACATTACCACCAATTAAACCACGACGCTCGAGCCGCTGCTCTTTCAGAAGAGAGAGGGCCCTCCTTCATGCTCCCTCGGTCTCTAAGAATTAAACTCAACGTTTCTCTCTCTCTCCTCCAGCCTCCCTCTTTACCACCCTCCTCCTCCATCGCTCCTCTTTCCTTTCACAAGTTCACTCCTCTCTCTATCATCTGTTTCATCCTGCTCTCCTCCACTGCGCTCTTTTCTTTGTCTCTGAATCCTCTACTCTCTTTCTTTCATCATTACATCATCGCTTATCTCTCTTTCTTTCTCTGCTTTTATCCCTCTCTCTATTTAAGGATTGAGTACAATGGTTTTTCACCCCTTTAGCTGATGGGATGTTGTTTTCCGTTCATCCATCTGCCTGTCTTCCCATCGCTTGTGACCACTTCAGCTGCTAAAACGTTGTAGGGGCAGCCCTCAAATTAAAATAGGTTATGCATATTTGGTGTCTCCACAAGCCTGTTAGATTTCAAGATCATAGGTCCTATTTTGACCGCATTTTTTGCAGGTCAAAGGTCAGCTATGCCCACCTGTAGGGCATGCTGGGTAGACATATAGTGTGCAGCGCAATCTAGTTAATTCAGTTATAAATTGAATTTTGTGGAATATTAATATTGTGTATCAATGTTCCAGCTTCAGGAGAATAATTTGACTTGTTATGACTGTTTTGGTGCACTGCTCTGGGCACAGCCAGTATGCTGAGGGGGTGTGGCTCTCTGTACTCGAGACACGTTTATGAACGCTTCTCTTGCGTTAGTTGTCAATACGTTGCCTAGTAGCTACACGACCGCTATGTGCTATATATTTACGAGCCACAAAGAAACTCCCACAGAAGCAGTTTGCGCCGCGGTCGTTTGGTTGTTAGCCGTTAGCCGTCACAGTTTGTGCTGCAGTCGTTTGGTCGTTAGCCGTTAGCCGTCACAGTTTGTGCCGCAGTCGTTTGGTCGTTAGCCGTCACAGTTTGTGCCGCAGTTGTTTGGTCGTTAGCTGCTAGCCGTCACAGTTTGTTAGTAACTTACTGAAAGAAGCCTTTACGGCAAGCAACATGAACAATGGTAATACAGCTATGCAAAATCGCTTATCTCTAATCACTGATCTAGAGGAAAAGATGGCCCCACCCCCTTCTTGAGACTCAATTTGAAAGCTAACCCGCTACCCTGATTCCAATTAATGGAGTCAGCGTCTTTGATGTAACAAAATTAGACTGACGGATACAGTTTCTAATTCTTCCATCTAATTTTGTTATCAATTTCTCATGAATAGTTTTGTCTTTAGGAAACAAATATCCAGCGGAGCTTGAGCACCCATTCAAAATACATACTGGAGACATTAAGCTGGTATGATAGGTCAGCTTCGAATGCAATAAATCTAATGAATGTCTTCCTTTGATTAGCTTAGTAATGGACCAGAGAAGTTCATTTAATTTTGTATTTGAGTTTTGTGTAAAGGACTTATCGACAACAAATGACAGAAGGCAATACTGCTGTGAGATTGACTTGCATGCCAATCAGGTTAAGCTGAGTACTTATCTTATATCTTCCAAAGACTCATATCTTCAACAGAGTATTTTAAAGATCTGAGATGGTTTGATTTTGTTGCTCTACAAGGGGCTAGAGATCAAATGGCTTTAATCATTATTCTCACAACAAAAACAGTTCAAACAAATTTGAGCAATTTAATGTCAACATACCTTCTGTTAAAAAATGCAACACAATTGAAAAACATTATTTTCATTGTACTGACCCTTACTTTTTCAATCTTAATCGCCCAAGCTCTCTCTCTCTTTCTACCTCTCTCTCTTCCCCCTCCCTCTCTCTTTCTCTCTCTATCCCTGTATCCCCCCTCACTCTCCCTCTCTCTCTCTATCCCTATCTTCTTCACTTTCAGTCTCTCTCCCTCCCTCTTTCTTTCTCTATCCATCCTTTCTCTCCCTCCCTCTATCACTCTATCCCCCTCTCTCTCCCAGTGTTTGAGGATTGGTCACATCTCTCTCCCTCCCTCTCTTTCTCTATCCATCAAATGGCCTCTCTCTTTCTCTCTATCCCCCTATCCCTCTTTCTCCATCCCCCGCTCTCTCTCCCTCTCTCCATCCCCCTCTCTCTCCCACTGTTTGAGGATTGGTCGCATCATGTGACAGGTGAGCAGGGTTTTGTGTTTGCTGGTTCAGAGCTGTGGGGGCGGGCTGTTAGCCCTGAATACAGCCATTGAAAGAGGGCTAATTCAGGCTCCGCATTAAATCTGTGTTTGTGCTGACCGGTCGTGCCGAGCTCTTTGGCCCGTGCTGAATAGGCGTTTCTACCGAAACCAAAAAGACCTTTGCCCTGCGACAGCACGTCTAACGTGGTGAAGCTCCGTAATGAAAAACAATGAGATGACCGAGAAGACCAAGAAAGAGTTTCGAAGCTGCTCTTCTGCTGTCGAGAGTTAAAAATGGACTTATCTCGAGAGCCTCGCTTTTTCTTTTTTCAATTCTTGAGCTGCTCTTGGCCTCGTGTGCGGCGGGTGTGTGCAGTAGAATTAAATTAGCACACTGCCAACAGATCCATTCATCCTTATTGGAATTTGCACTGCCTAGTTGGAATTTATACATCCATTGCTATTGCATTAGGTGCCTCATGTTCTCCTGGAGGTGTTAAGACCGCTTGTCTCACCAGCAAGGGAAAATGCTGGACAACTCCAGCTGGATGGCAGGGCTAAACCAGTATTTATTGCAGAGGTTGCCTTCTCAATTTTCACTTTTATGAGACTGAAAATTTCATTGATGTATGATGGCGTACACTGATATTGTTATTTCTTTTCCTAGATAGTTTGGGTTACAACCAAGTCATTAGGCCTCCAAGAAGGAGGCATGGTTGCAAGTAGAGGTGGGTAGAGAGCACTCATGGAGCCATTTTGTTTCCATCATGTTATTGGGCGCAGTCTCAAAGTGAATGAGTTTTTTTTTTTCCCCACTTGCTCTTTTTATGTCCAAACGTTTTGCCCTCTTATGCTTTTCAAAGCCATTGATAGCTGGTTTATTGATCTCCCCTGAAATTTACGTTTCACTTCCAAGAAAAGAGCGAAAAAATCCACCAATTTCTATGGGCAATGGCTCGGTTTGCGTGACGGAAACAAAATGGCTCTTATTTTTGTGTTGTCGCAGCTCTCTATCTTGGGACTCTAGCCAGCGGTGCACACAGTTACCGTGTCGATCAGTGACAATTCAACTCCTGCACAATTTATTTGAGTCTGGGAAAGGTATAATAAACAGATGGCTGCCTACCTACACAGCTTTGCAAACATCTATATTTCACAACATCATTGTCTCTGTTTTAAACATTTTGGCCCTTATTAAAGTTCTGAGGGTAGGTGTTCTGATTTACAATCAGTGTTGTCTTTTCCGCTCACAGTGGTTGGGCTGAGAAGGTGGGTAGGGGAAACTGGTCTGAGATCAGTGCCTCCTCTTTTCAGGGACTTTATGAATATGCTGTTTTACCTTTTGTGTTTTCTCACCTCCATCAACTCAAACTACCCGAGAATTATTATCAGCTGAGAACCCAAAGAAATGAAGGATTTTATCCATATATCTCATGCAGAAAAAAATCAAACAGAAGCTGACTCTGACAAGCTGGCCTTTACCATTTCTCTCCTCACCGCCCTTAACTACGACCCACTCTCTCTGCTGAGCTGATTGAAAATAATTGAATTTGCACTTCGTACTATGGTGGGCTCTTCAGTGTAGAAGGAAAAATAATGGATAGAATTGTTTGTTTTATGTGTTTCAGCTCATTAAATTTCAGGTTTGACTCTGGATCATTCCAGCGCCTGGCCTTGCACAGGCACTGTCCGAGTGAGAGGGCTGGAATATCTGCCCAAGCAAAATTTGCATCATTCCGCAAATTCTAGCATCAGACTTTATGAAAGAATGCATACATCTGAAACGCGCTGTGGACTGCTGTGTGTTTGTGGCACTGGGTCGATGGCATTGAACTTCGGTCAGTGATGGAGAGAGAGAAAGCGTCATCACTCCAGAGCTGGATTGGAAGCCTCATTGTCGCAGAAAATAAAAATGCTTTCAATTCTCAAGCCGGCAGTGACAAATAAATTGTTGCATAATGAATTTTGACATAATAACAAACCACTTAACATCACTTCAAATGCTAGAGACTTTTCTCAGTGGAGCTGCTTGGTAATCACAGGGGGAAATTTATTTAAGAGGGAAAAAGGTGTAATATCATTGAGTCATTTAATCAAGGGAACAGCTGTAATTAAACCGTGTCTCTTAAATGAAGAAATAAGCATTCATGACTAAACCTACATATCGCCTCTGCCAGTATCTCAATCTGCATCTTAATGTGACCCAATTTTTCATTGGAATTGAGCAGAAAAGCTGAACAAATGTTGTTTTCATTGTTCCTCAAAAATCATTATGGAATTATGGGAGTTATTAAAACATTACTTGCAAATGTTGACTGTATTTAAGACACCAATAGCACACAGCCCGTTTTACTCTGCAAAACAATTAAAGTGTACCCTGATTGTGTGTGATACAGTGTGTACTTGTATTGACATCATAGCGAACGGGAATGAGGAATATACTGGGTAAACTCTGTGCCGAGGATTAGAACTTTTAATTGTCTTCCTCTGTAAACTGCAAGCCAAACTTTTTAATGGCATGCGTAAGGAGGCTTACAGGCTTTTGTGGATGACTGTGATAAGGAGAATACGTTATGTACTGTACCTCAACACTGAAATTAGATTTGTAGTCATTGTTGGTAGAACAAAGAGAATACAATTAATTCCATCGGCGTCAAAAGGTTTTGTTTTGAGCTGAAAATGATCGCCTTTGCGGGGTTGCATTCACTTTTTTTCTCAACCCCTTTGTTCTGCTTTTTAAATCTTTCTTGTTTGTTTTATTTTAAAATGCTATAGGGCCCAACTGGGTGCATTTATGGTGGCATGAAACATGTCTTAATGATGGTTTGCCTTGAACTTTTGTCTCAAGTTTTGTTGCTTGTTTGCGTTAGAAAATTTGCATTGTAACATAAAATGCAGTATGATTATAGTAAATATAATTTCTATTTCTCAGAGAGTCTCTGTACAACTGTCCAACATAAGATGCGAGTGAAACCATAAGTGTTACGATCCAGACAAGGAACCAAATGCAGAGTCAGGGTACAATTCACAAGGGAGTGTTTATTAATAGGAATATGGTATGAGTAGAGGAAAAGGTCATAGTCTAGAACAGAAGAGGGACAGTCCAGCTCAGTGGATGATGACTGGAGAGGGCAGGGGCGTGTCCGTGCCCAGGCCAGCGGCTGTCCCGGGGCAGAAGCCCGGCGGTGAATCCCACTCGCTGAAGCATGGCTGGTTGAGAGTAGAATTGAAGGGCTCTCCCAATCCTGGAGACCAATGTAAAGGCTTGGCAGCTTGCTTCTATCAACAGGACTCTGAAGAGTAATTACATTCTTTCTTTATCATTAATTTACTGGAAACACACAGAAGAAGAGCTTAAAGCTCAATACTAGAAGACAAACTGACTGTAAGGCTTTGTAGGGTATGAACCATGCCAATCTAGCAACTACACAGAGACCACAATGAATTTATATAGAGGGGACATTCACTGAAGGGGCGAGGCCTAGAAATGATAACACCTGGGAGCAAAAGTAACAGACTTATGGGAAGAAATAAGAGCCGGGGTTTCTGACCATACGCAGAAAGAGCAAATAGGGTGGCAGACGTTTGTTACACAGCTGATTCCACTAATCAACCCTGAGAGCCTTTGCTGAAGACGTTGAGTGGTAGTATCAGGCGTGTAGCTGCTTGGCTGGAATGAAAGCCCGCACCCACACCGGCCCTTTCTGTGTTCGGTTGAGATGCTGCGAGTCAGAGCTTACAGCAGTATTTCTCAGAACCAGCTGTAATGCTTCTCTGAAATGGCCTCGGGATACAGGTCCAAGTACAACAGTCCTGGATGTTGAAATTTCTTCCCCCTCGAGTTTTAGCGGACAGATGGATGCAGGGGATCAGGAAGGATGTACGTAGGTGTCCATCTGCTCACTCCTGTCTCGTGTACAGTGGACGTAAATACTGGCCATATAATAGCTCAACGTCTCTGTCATTTATTTCTCAAATCCAGTGTACTGGAGCACCAAACCAGAAAGAAAATTTGTTACTGTCCAAATAATTCCAAACTGCACTTAATCCAAGCTTCTGGCCTGAGCTTACGGTGTGCGGTTTAGATCCCTGTGTCTTTTTTTTCCGGCTCCATTAGCATTCGCTCTGCCTCAAACCTCCTGTATTTTATGATTAGTTCATATCTCACTGTACCAGTCTGTCTCTCGCCGCGTTCGGCTGGCTCTCTCTCAATGTTAGCTTATCCTGTGGAGAAATCCTCTGCTGATTTACAGATCTGCATCGTCTGTGTATGACTAATGCTCATTCACTGCGCCTGCCAGCGTCACTCTTCTGGAAACTATAAAGGTCAGTGAATCAGCACATTTGATTCATACATCAATTTTACGCTCAGATCTGCAGCGTCATACGGCCTTTTTTTTTTCTTTTAAAACGATATGTTTGTATTTTTTTAAGACCTTGTAATATCTCCTCCAGAAGGTGTCCTTCAACAGGGGGCTACACGTTTCATTTTGGCAGTTTCATAAAGATTTTTTTTTTGTTTTACTGTCGTTTATTTTCTCACTCTCCATCTCTCTCTCTCCCTCCCTCTCCGTTCGGTGTTTTCAGTCGCTTGGCTCTGAATCAATTGCTGCCCCCCCCCCCTCCTGTTTTCTCCTCCCTCCAGTGAGATTTGTTGACTGCGGCAGGAGTGTTCGACTGCGGTACCGGAGCAGTGACCCGGAAGACTTCAGGATAGGGGATGATGGAGTACTCTTCGCTTCCAGAACATTCCGTGTCCCTGCCGTGCACACGCTGGTGGTGAGAGCCGAGGACGAGGACTCGAGGCAACAGTGGCAAACACGCATCAGTCTGACCTCGGCAGCCAACGAAACACAGCCGGTAGGCGTAAGAAAAAAGGTTTTTGGGTTGGGGGGCACAGACAACACCAGACCATTACTTCTTTAACTCTTACCTGACTCCTACACTGTGAGGCCTGTACATATTTGTTGTATATAAAGTCAGTCTTGTTTTAACGAGAGTGATGTGGATGTGCGCAGTGATGTCCCGTCCGCCCCCAGATGAAATCTCCAGAGATTAAACTTTCCAGGAATACAGGAAAATGGAAAAATGATATTGATCATTGCGTCAAGAGGTTGTCAGCCCATAAATAGTTTATGAGATATGACCTGGAAACGGTAGTGTTTGGACTTACGGAGTCACAGAATCACGGAATTACAGACGCAGGGTAAAACGGTATGTCCTTCGCATTCGCAGGGGACATAATTACAGCCCTGTAAAGGAAAAGTTCACCCAAAAATCTCAATTCTGTCATTATATACTCACCTCCGTGCCAGTTAAAACAAGTTTGTTAATCCATAAAACAGATTTTGAGTATACTAGCAAAACTCTGTTGCAGCCTTCTCCAAAATAACTGAAGTCAATGGGGACTCGGTCATTAGCATTCTTTAGAGTCCAAAAAGCAGGTAAAAATTAGCATGGAAATACAAAACCCAAAACCAGTGAAGTTGGCACGTTGTGTAAATCGTAAATAAAAACAGAATACAATGATTTGCAAATCCTTTTCAACCTATATTCAATTGAATACACTGCAAAGACAAGTTACTTAATGTTCGAACAGGTAAACTTTGTAATTTTTGCAAATATTAGCTCATTTGGAATTTGATGCCTGCAACATGTTTCAAAAAAAGCTGGCACAAGTGGCAAAAAAGACTGAGAGAGTTGAGGAATGCTCATCAAACACTTATTTGGAACATCCCACAGGTGAACGGGCTAATTGGGAACAGGTGGGTGCCATGATTGGGTATAAAAGCAGCTTCCCTGAAATGCTCAGTCATTCACAAACAAGGATGGGGCGAGGGTCACCACTTAGTGAACAAATGCGTGAGCTGATTGTCGAACAGTTTAAAAACAACATTCCTCAACGAGCTATTGCAAGAAATTTAGGGATTTCATCATCTACGGTCCGTAATATCGTCAAAAGGTTCAGAGAATCTGGAGAAATCACTGCACGTAAGCGACAAGGCCGAAAACCAACATTGAATGCCCGTGACCTTCGATCCCTCAGGCGGTACTGCATCAAAAACCGACATCAGTGTGTAAAGGACATCACCACATGGGCTCAGGAACACTTCAGAAAACCACTGTCAGTAACTACAGTTCGTCGCTACATCTGCAAGTGCAAGTTAAAACTCTACAATGCAAAGCGAAAGCCATTTATCAACAGCACCCAGAAACGCCACCGGCTTCGCTGGGCCCAAGCTCATCTAAGATGGACTGATGCAAAGTGGAAAAGTGTTCTGTGGTCTGACGAGTCCACATTTCAAATTGTTTTTGGAAACTGTGGACGTCGTGTCCTCCGGACTTAAGAGGAAAAGAACCATCCGGACTGTTATAGGCGCAAAGTTCAAAAGCCAGCATCTGTGATGGTATGGGGGTGTATTAGTGCCCAAGGCATGGGCAACTTACACATATGTGAAGGCACCATTAATGCTGAAAGGTACATACAGGTTTTGGAGCAACATATGTTGCCATCCAAGCAACGTCTTTTTTCATGGACGCCCCTGCTTATTTCAGCAAGACAATGCCAAGCCACATTCTGCACGTGTTACAACAGCATGGCTCCGTAGTAAAAGAGTGCGGGTACTAGACTGGCCTGCCTGTAGTCCAGACCTGTCTCCCATTGAAAATGTGTGGCGCATTATGAAGCGTAAAATACGACAACGGAGACCCCGGACTGTTGAACAACTTAAGCTGTACATCAAGCAAGAATGGGAAAGAGTTCCACCTGAAAAGCTTCAAAAATTTGTCTCCTCAGTTCCCAAACGTTTACTGAGTGTCGTTAAAAGGAAAGGTGATGTAACACAGTGGTAAAAAGGCCCCTGTGCCAACTTTTTTGCAATGTGTTGCTGCCTTTAAATTCTAAGTTAATGATTATTTGCAAAAAAAAAATGAAGTTTCTCAGTTTGAACATTAAACATCTTGTCTTTGCAGTGTATTCAATTGAATATAAGTTGAAAAGGATTTGCAAATCATTGTATTCTGTTTTTCTCTACGATTTACATAACGTGCCAACTTCACTGGTTTTGGTACTCCAAACAGCTCTTGCAGCATAATCCAAGTCTCCTGAACCTAAATGATCACATTTCGCCTAATACTTACAGATCTTGCTTAATTTATTTTAAGTGCACATTGGCTTTTTTTGTATGTTCTCGCTGGTTTTTTTTGTTTGTTTGTTTGTTTGTCAGTTAATGCGAAATCTCAATAAGATCTGGATGGAGGCCAATGAAGTTTTCTGCGTTGATAGATGCTGTGCTGAGGAGGAAGTGATTAAATTGTGGTGAAGATCTGACTGTTATTCTTGATCCAGGATCTGAAATAATTTCTATCTGCATAAGGACAGCACCGTCATGCACTGCTGTCACATGACACCAACACGCTCATCAACCATCAGATTACTTCTTTTTACAAACACTTCATGCCAGAATAAATCCGAATCCGACTCTCTCCGCCAAAAAATTTCACAATGCCAGAGTCATACGCTTTCCGAGTGCCTTCTAGTTTGCTTGTTTGTTTATTACGAGGGGTCTGTTTCTACTCGCAGTCACTGATTCTCTTTCTGTTGGATAGATGTGTTGTCGCTGGCACCCTAATTGAAACTTAGTGGCATCAATTACCCTGCAAACGCACACGTGTGCACACTGTGGAGCTCATTAGGGCCTGTGTTACGGCCTGTAACAGATGACATAACATCCTGGTGTTTCTGTGGCTTATTACCTTGCCGGTTGCCTTCATGAAACTCCATCACTCTCGAGGCTGATTGCGTGTCAGCCACATGGGGCAAAGAGGCGATTGTTAGCTTAACTCTGCCCCCGGTTTCTGCTGAGCGCGTGTGAATTCCAATCACGTTCTACTAGTCAATTGTGATGTCACCTGGCCTAATTTAAAGGAGTCACCCACTTTTTTCAGTTTCGCTTCGGATAGCGGAGGAATGAGGCTAGTAAATCTTAACCATATTGAATATCGTATTGTAGTGTTGGCTTATAACTCGTGAATTTAATGAAACTCATCTGTGGTATAAATTTCCTGAGTGGCAGCCATTATCAAAGGCTGATTTCATTCTTTTTAGTTTTACCTACAAGCCAAATATACCATTTATAGTGCATTAACATAGCTACTAATATATAATCACCCACATGCTTTATAAAATCCCTCTGAATTATGCATTTAAAGAAGTCATCTGGTTAATAACCTCCCTATTAATGCTGATTGCCACTATTCTAATTAAAAAAAGCTGAAAAAATTCTTTGTTGAAGAAAGTATTGGGCCAGTTAGGACAGCGAGTCTGGAGCGAGCCGACCATCGCTCAGCTTCAAGCACAAAGGCTGTGGAGAGGTGACTCCCAGAACTGCAGAGAGAGGTTTGCTGGCTCCTGAAACTCATTTAGCCCTCTGCCTGTAGTTGATATGTGATTTTAATGAGAACATTCATCACTGTCATTACATTTCAAAGCAGGACCTGCCACTCGCCACAGATGCAGGGAAGACAGTGACTGCATTTGTACAGGACAGTCACTCTGGCTGCTGTCGTAAATATGGGTTTGGAGTGCGGGAGACAGCAGAATGTTTTCATGTACATTAGAATTTCTCCATGTGCTGACGACGGGGGATTTTTCCTGGCTGTGTCGTGTTCCATGTTTATGAGCATGTATGAGGACTTATATATGCTCACCGCCTGCAGACTACAGATAGGGTGTCTGGAGAGATATAACATGAATATGAATTTGAATTTGATGGGTCTCGGTTTGCGTGCGCTAGTCTGCCGAGCATTCAATCGCCTCGCACAGGTATGCGAGGAGCGGGTGCGTGGAATGAGAGATGTGCGGGAGTTAAGCAGCCGTTGATCGCTCATTCGTTTTCTCGCCATCAGAGGCTGCCGTTTCGCTCTTATTCGAGACTCCGACATCATCTTTAACGTAGCTTTAATTAGACTGCATGCTGAGTGCACGTAACGATCCGCTGTAACCACACAGATCAACTCTAGCTATCGATTTCTGTATAAACGGCGTGATTACATCAACTGTCATTGTAGCCCTGGCGTTCTTTTTGCCGCTCTCCATCACGACTGTTCATATCTCTGTTCGCATTCACTTCCTGTGCTGGGGAGTAATGTGCTACTGTTCTGGACATGACAGACCAGAAAATCTGAGCAGTTACTGGGGCTGTGTGTGTGTGTGTGTGTGTGTGTGTGTTTGTGTGTGTGTGAGTATTTATGGGCATTTTTTCCATTACCTGGTGGTTAAGGCATAAAGAAATGTACCAGAGAATCTTTAGTAGCCATAAAACACACTGTGTCAGAACCGGTGTAGAATATGTGAGCTAAGTTTAGTGAGCTTTAAAAACGCTCGGACAGCTAGCAGTTTCTGCCCCTAAGCGAATATTTTACAAGATACTGTGAACCCTACCGAAATGGATTAGAGCCACAATATTCCCATTTAAACAGCCTGCATTTTCTCCGCGATAAAAATCTCTTCAAAGATTTTGTTTAAAAGTTTCTTAGAGGTCGGCGGAAAACCTGCAGCAGTGAGCTGTAACGCGAGGAGAGAGCGAGGCTCGAGCTTGTGACATAACGTCTGCCTCCGTAATGAAGAAGTCAAACGCCACCGCGTATCTGTCATGCTACAGCAAACCCTGAAGCCTGCTTGGCACATCGTTCATGCACCAGCAGCCCCAAATGGTGAAAACCCCTTAAAATATCCTGTTTTGAATGAGGGAAATATCGACTTCATTCTTGCGTTCTGAAAGACTTAGTGGTGGAAATAAATTGACTGCCAAGGGGTTAATTGCTGAGACGACTATATTTTTCTAGTTACCAGTGTCAAGTCCCTAAGACATCTTTACAGTCTATACTTACGACTGCCTTCAAAACATTTGCCTGGTCATAAAAAGCCATGAATTTGCCAGCATTAGCAGAAAGATATCTCTATAGATTTTCCTGGCTGTTGTTATAGAACAAGTTACTTTAGATAATTGCATACCGAGGCTCATTTCGGTGGCTTTTGAGAAAGTGTTCTGCTGATTGTGCTGGGAAAGCAGGGGTTGTAAATGTAAAAGTCCTGCTCTAATCAGCAGAATAGGCCAACTGTTTTTATCCTATTATGTTTTCTTAGTTTGATTACATTTAGGGTAACAAGGTGACACGGCGGCTACCTCTGCTGCCTCACAGTGAGATGGTTGTGGGTTCAAATCCAGTCTGGGGCCTGTGTGTGTGTGTGTGTGTGTGTGTGTGTGTGTGTGCAGGGGTCCCTCTGTGTGTGTGTGTGTGTGTGTGTGTGTGTGTGTGTGGAGGGGCCTCTGTGTGTGTGTGTGCAGGGGCCTCTCTCTCTCTGTGTGGAGCTTGCATGGGATTCTGCTGTTTGTGTGGGTAACCTGCGGATACTCCAGGGGCATGTTCAAGATCATGGGGTGAAGCGAGGGCCCGAGAGCTCTTGCGTCTCGTATGATTAAACCACGTTTGGGCTTGCGAGGACAAGCAAGAACATCTGCGAACAGTCTCCCCTTGCTTTTCAAGATGGAGTCCAGCATTGTCACAGCTTGTTCAATAGAATTTGATGCAGACCTTAGTTGGCAGCCATGTTGGAAAACAAGCAAGAACTCATGAGTCGTTCAAAACTTCGGAGTCCTTCCCTCAGGAGGCTTAGGCTTGAGACCTTTCGATCTCGAACATGCCCCAGTTTCCTGCCACACACCGAAGACATGCAAGTCAGGCTAGTTGGAGATGCTAAACTGCCCATCAGTATGACTGTCTGTATGAATGGTGCGTGTGTCCTGCGATGAATCGGAGGGCTGTCCAAGGTGTGTTTCCGCCTTTCGCCCAGAGTCAGCTGGGATAGACTCCAGCTCCCCCGCGACCGTAGAGAGGAAGAAGCGGATGTAGAGAATGGATGGATGGATGGATGTTAGCTTTTACCTTTGCCTTTCAGTCCTTTGAAAATGTAGATTCAGGCATCATCTTTATCTGTTCAGTTGTGACGCACACAGGGTTTTGAAATCTGAAGATAACTCAGAAGAATACACTTGTCTATTGTTTGAACATTTGAAGATTTCCGTTTATGCAGAGTGAATGACTGTTTCACAATAAACCTGGATTTTGTGGTTTGGTATAAAACCAAGGACACATTTTTGTTCTGTGTGACTTACCTCCTGTGGTCACATTCTGTTGACTTCCTCCGTCTCCATGAGTCAAAAGATTGCTCTAAGTCAGGCGCCAGTTATCTCTGTCCTCCTTTATCTCTTAACTGAGAGCAACTGTTCCTTTTATACCGAGTGCAGAAACCACCCAAAATAAACTTCAAACTCTGGTCCTGGAGGACCGTATTGTCCCCTTGTTTTGAGAGCGTTTCAGCACGAGTGATAAATTAAAGCCATTGATTGGCCAAAGCATCTGTAAAGCTTGCGGTTTTAATTGGCTGACGACTGCAAAGAAACAACAGTTATCTGCCGGTGCTGTGACCCTCCAGGACAGACTTGCGAAGACTGTACCAGGCTAAATTACTTTTGGGCCTAAAAGAGGGAGTCATGTGACCCTCCCGATGCTCGGAGGTGTCCCCAGGAAGGAGACGGTGAAGAGTGGCGACGCCCACCTCGCCATCGCTGAGATGAATTGTCTGCTCCACACAGGGAGCCGAACCCCAAATTCATCACTCCTGACGTAGGGCCCAAATAATTACTGCATTAATTCTCCCCTATTTTAATAGGGTCATAAATATTTCTGAGTCATGTTCTCACTCGCTGTTGGAGATGCTTCTCTGAATTTAAATGTATTAAATTTATAATCGGATTTCAAACATGATTAGCGTTGGTGGTCCAACAGCTCAGAAGTTCTGATGGCGAGGGTTCACAGGGGCCGGCGAAGCGGTAATGAATTTCTTTTCTTTTCTTCCAGACATTTCTCTTCTCTATTAATTTTATTTTTAGTGTGGTATTATTCAAAATAACTGGCAAGGTTTTAAAAATCAGCAGTTGACTGAGCCAGGGAAAGCCCCACAGCAAACAGACAGTTTTTCTCCTCGAACTTCCTCACTCATCCATCACTGCCTGTGCACGGGGACGAATCCTTCCTTCCGAGGAATAAAACCTTTTCAAGGTTAAGCTGACTTTTCTGGTTCAACTTCACTTTTCCCAAGCAAAGTAACGGGGAAAAAAGTTTCGTCTCTCAGTGTGTTTTATGTTTGCCCGGCAGGTACGACTCCTTTTGTTTATAACTGTGTTCATTGTGTCCCGGAGAGCACAAAGGGACCTTTAAAGGATCAGCGTTACTGTATATTAGATGTGAAAGGCTTATGACGTGTAGCAGAAGATTCTGATCCCCAGTTCTATAGGACTGGAGACTACAAAGGCATTTGAAATCTTTACTCCAGGTATAAAAGATACTGTGGAACACAATGAATACCAGCCATGGAAAAATCTTCTCCTCTCGATTATGTTAGCATTCGCACCTGTGTCGGCCAGTTATTCACTCACGCAACAGGGTAAAGCTGTCGAGAGCCATTAGGATTCACCTGCAGGAGGGACTGGAAGGAGCTAACTGGTGTGCAGAAGGCCTGTTGCGCAGTGTCTATTTGTCTGTTTGCATTTCAACAGTAACACAAATTTAACCCTTAGAGTGCCATAGGCAACCATAGTTGCCCAATGGTGTAAGGTATCAAAACCAGATGCTGTTGAAAACCTATCATGTGGCAACTTGTTTAAAAGAGCTCCCGCAGGGGAGCTCTTTTAAACAAGTTGACACATGATAGGTTTTCAACAGCTCAGGAAAATTACATTCTTAATTCCTTGGAAATTTATTCGGCGCTCAAAGGGTTAAAAGCCTGCACGTCCCAAACTGTTTGCTCTGTCAAAGTGAAATTTCTCAGAACTAGGGATGTCATGAGACCAGAATTTTGGCAGTCAGTTCAAATTTTGGTCAGATTCCACAAATAGATACTTGAGGCCTAATCCTTACCACAGCTAAAAAATATAACCCTGGGCTTGAGTGTACATACTGTAAATTGATTTATGAACATACACTTCCTGACCAAACAAAAAGTTGTACATACTAATATTTAGATAGACCACATTTAGCTGTGATTATGGTGTACATTCGTTGTGAAATTGTTTAGACAGCCTTATGCAACGTCACAGCATTTATTTCAATCCAGAGTTGCGTTAATTTTTGGCCAAGGCCTTTTATGGACAAGGGGAGATCGAACCACTCAAAAGTCTTTTCTGGAGCAGCTTAAAGACTTTCAATGGGGTTATGATGTGTTTTTCAGTTCTTAACCCAACTCAGGTGATTTCAGCGATATCTCCTTAGATGTTTGCTTGGCTTGATGGTGGACAATAAGTTGCTCCCTCAGAAACACAGTAGAATTTTTTCCACAACCGCAGGATACATCGTCCGTCATGGTTGTTGAAGCAGTGGGAGGGATACAATGCATCTGTGAAAATGAAATGCTGTCAGCGGAAATACATGAATCTTTTTAACTTTCCAGAGAGATGATAGTAGTGTGCTTAAACTAGTAGCAGTTATAGCGATAGCTTGTCTGGATTAGTGAAGCGATGAGTGTTTGGAGAAAATACGATTAACCCTGTACCAGGGGAATGTCTGCACCTCATATGAAAGGTGATCTGACCGCTGGGACCGGACGAGAGAAGATCTGTCGTTTCTCATGTATCATCTTATAAGTAATTAATTGACTGTCGGGGTGGCTAGTTTATAAATTCTCCTCTATCTTCCACTGGCTGGTTTTAATATTGCCTTGTGATGACATGTTTGAGCGTAATTTCTCATGGTATCTGTGTATTGATGTAAATTCTGTTCACATAACGTTCCTCTGTTGTGTCTCTCTGTGTTTTCATATGATGTGTCACTGTAATAAAGATCCTGTCATAGGCTTATTTAAATCCATATTGCATTTTTTTTTTTTGGCCAAGCAGTGCACATACTAGAGAGCCTTAAAGTATCTGACATTTAACAGTAAATAGCAGCTCTAGAGAATCACCTTAGCAGGAATTCTTACCCTAAACAATATTATGCTTGCAGTCAGTCATGAACCTAAAGGCAATTTAAATAATGTGTGACAGGCAGCTAACTTGATGATATATTTCTCACAGAGGACGTATCGTTAGTTTGATTATGCTGTTGTTACGGTTATCTGACCATGAGAACCTATTTATATTGGCCAACAATGGAGTTTGAAAGTTGTTACAAGGAAATGCTCTGTGAATTTTCCACTTTGTACTTCTTTCTGTATCCCTCTCCTGTTATTGAAGGAATGCGAGTTTCAAAATTAGAAAAAAAACGGTCAGTATAAGTGCTTTGTTTGTTGTTGGGCAAGTAGGATTGTGGTACCAAAATGTGGACTCAGTACTGTTGACACTGTAGTGAAGAAGTGCCGTCATAATGCCAGAATAATGTCATCAATTGGGCACTGAAGTAACAGTTCCACTGACAGTCCTAGTGTTACCCGCATATCAAGGACAATTCGACTGTTTCTCAGTCAAACTGCTAAGAGACCTCACTGTAGATGAAAAACACCTTGTAATAGGGCAATGTGAATATTTCTCAATTACACAACATTATTATTAGTTACTGTCCTAACGTACAGGTTTGCTAGTGTGTGTATGGAAGAGCGAGAGTGAAAGTAAGAAATCTAATCAAATGTGAATACTGTTATTTCTCAGGGAAAGGACTCCTTTGGCCCCCAGCAGGTTCAGGAGATCCTGTTCCCGGTGCACCAGAGCGATGGCGAGTCCCTTCTGAAGCGCATTCGGAGAGACTGGGTCATTCCCGCCATCAACGTGCCCGAGAACTCCCGGGGCCCCTTCCCTCAGGAGCTGGTCAGAGTAAGGAAGCCGTCTGTCGACACCCTCTCACACCAGCCGATCCCCTTCACCCTCACTCACGGTCTCAGCCAATCCCCTTCACCCTCACTCATGGTCTCAGCCAATCTCCCTCACCCTCTCACATGGTCTCAGCCAATCTCCTACACCCTCACTCACCGTCTCAGCCAATCCCCTTCACCCTCGCACACGGTCTCAGCCAATTTCCTTCACCCTCACTCACGGTCTCAGCCAATCCCCTTCACCCTCTCACATGGTCTCAGCCAATCTCCTACACCCTCACTCACGGTCTCAGCCAATCCCCTTCACCCTCTCACACGGTCTCAGCCAATCTCCCTCACCCTCTCACATGGTCTCAGCCAATCTCCTGCACTCCCACTCACCGTCTCAGCCAATCCCCTTCACCCTCGCACACGGTCTCAGCCAATCTCTTTCACCCTCACTCACCATCTCAGCCAATCTCTTTTACCCTGACGCTCGGTCTCAGCCAATCAAACGGCTGAATCATAAACAGTCTGACTTGACCTAATTCCCCTGCCCCCCGGGGGTGGACAATCACGCGCTCACCCTGTTTCACCCAGCCTAGTCATGGATGGGGCGCTTCACTCAGAATGATTCATTCCCCAGTCCCCACCCTGGGACAGTGCAGTCGGTCACTCAGTCAGTGGGTTAGGAGAAGGATAACGTCTCATTAAAAGCTTTACATGTTTGCGTGTCTGAGTCATGCCTATTCCGTCTGTATACATAATGCCTAATCCGCTGAAGTATGGAGATGACTGTGGCTCAATGGGTGGCTTTGAACAGAGATAATAGTAGCACGTGGACACTGGTGGAAGTTCAGTGGTAGCGATAGCCTGTCTGGATTAGTGTAGCAACGAGAAGTGTTGGGACAAAACGCGATTACTCCTCTTTCAGGGGAAAATCTACTCTATGAAAGGTGATCCAACCGCTGGGACCGAATGAGAGAGGATCTGTCGTTTCTAATGCATCGTCTCATTAGTAACTAATTGAGTGGCGCGGTGGCTAGTTTATAAATTATCTTCAGTCTCAGTCTTCCACTGGCTGGTTTAGCATTGCCTTGTGACGACACATTTGAGCAGAAATCCTCGTGGTATCTGTGTATTGACGTAAATCCTGTTCACATACCATTCATGTGTTGTGTTCCCTGTGTTTAGATCCGGTCGGACCGCGATAAGAATCGTCTGCTGCGGTACAGTGTAACCGGGCCCGGCGCTGATCAGCCGCCCACCGGCATCTTCATCATCAATCCCATCTCAGGACAGCTGTCCGTCACGAAGCCTCTGGACCGAGAGCAGATATCCAACTTCCATGTAAGTGAAGCGAGCAGGCCGGCAGGTGTGTGTGTGCTTTGTGTGTGTTTGCGTGCATGGGTGTGTGTGCATGTGTGTGTGTGTGTTTTGCAATATTTATTTAACGTGTATTTATAAAGAGAAACCCACTGAGACCTCAGTCTCATTTGCAATGGTGCCCTGTAAACAACAGAAACAAATTACATTATCATAAAACTATGGACAATACACAGTAATAAAAACAACAGAATTATCATACAGCAGTGCATTTAATACATTCAACTGAGAGTGTTGTGGCCACATTATTCAAAACACACACAGATCACAAATTCCAAATCCTTTATCTTTTTTTTTTTTTTAAATTTCTCTAATGGGATTAATTTATCCAGTTTAAAAGTCTCTTGAAACCTGTTCTTTATCCTAAGAGCACAATAGGAAAAATCAGTTTTTCTGAGCTCAGGTTTGATGCAAGGGACCTCCAGAACCAAACAATCCTGAGACCTTGCCTGGTAACGCCTATACCGCCATGTGATGAAAGATGTAAGATAATTACATAACCTATGTAGGATTGTTTTATGGATGAAAGTCAGCCAGTGCTGCGTTCTCCTAGTAGCGAGGGACGGCCATCCTACAGCCTTATAAAGAGAACAATGATATGTTCTGAAATGATCCCTGGTGTTAAAATGAAACTTTTTCAATGCGTTAGGGGCAGTATGCATGCAGATAATATCACCATAATCAAGTACTGACAAGATGGTAGACTGTATTAAAAGCTTCCTTTTATCACATGAGAAACATGATCTATTTCTGTAAAGAACCCAATTTTCGGTCTTAACTTTTTTATAGCTCATCAACATGTGTTTCAAAAGACAGCTTTTCTTCAATAAATATCCAAAGGTCCTGGTACATTGGCACTCGCTTGATTTCAGAGCCAACCAAAGTGCAAATTCTAAATGTAGTTTCCCTCAATGAACGGGATCTGAAGAAATGTATATATTTTGTTTTTTTTCCTACATTTAAAACTAGTTTAAGCTTTAGGAGTGCTGAATGGAATCAAAGCTGTCTGTAAGGCAGACAATGCCTCATCCAATGAAAAAGCAGAAGTATAAAGCACTGTATCATCAGCATAGAAGTGCATCTTACAGTCATTTTCAAAAGAGACCATATTATTGATACTATAAAAAGTGAAGGTCCCAAAATGGAGCCCTGCGGTACCCCTTTAGTGACCTCCAGAAGAGTTGATTGAGTAAAGTCTTCTACAGTATATTTTGCTCTCTTTGGAAGACATCGAGAACCATTGGCCAGCATTCTGATCGAGGTCTACAGAGGCCTGTCTATGGATTCAGAGGGTATGTGTGTGTGTGTTTGTGTTTTTGTGTGAGTGTTTGTGCTTGTGTATGCGTGTGTGTCTGTGTGTGTGTGTGTGTGTGTGTGTACATATGTTTGGTTGGGTGTGAACACCTGTAGTCTGCAAATTTGTCTGGTTCCCTGCATGTACGCTCAGGTGTGAGTGTGTGTGTTTTTGGATTTGTTTATGCTAATATTTATTGCTATTCTGACCTCATGCTGAAATTGGTGTGTGTTTTCATGTTGTGTAGTATTCATGGCAGTTAAAAGTACATACTAACATCGTACAAAATCTTGACAGCAGCTTTTTCATTTTGTGACCTTTTTGCATTTTTACAACCCACTGTTAAACAAAGAAGTTGAACAATGGTCAAATATTCTGTCTCAAAACCTAGTCAGTGCTCAAATTTTGTAATATTAAGAGAAGCATTATATTTTGTGAAAAATCTTTGAGCATTTTCCTGTCTGAAATATAACCAAACTATTGGCACTAAAAAAAGAAAACAAACTGTATTTTTTCCCTGTGACTTCAATTTACAGCAGACTGAATTAGATCTTATTTATATCCGACCTTTGTAAACAGAGTCTAAATTTATATCAGGCAACATGCAAATTATGCCCACGAATCTGGATTTTGGCTTCCACCCAAACTGGGTATCTTTTGTGCAGCAGTGACAGTATTTACCCAGAAGCGTACAGGGCAAAGACTTACTGACTGCACTAAACGGCAAGGTACAATGGCTGAAAATGGCTGAAAATATCTGTGAGGCAAAGGGACTGCAGAGTCCAAACTCACGCTGAGCGCATTCTGAATCAAAAACAGAGAAAAAAAACTTGTTTTCAGCAGCATATCAAATATTGCTTGCTGTTGAGAGTTTTGGGGTTACTTCAGGGTAGCATTTTGAGGTAACTTCCTCCTGCAGCTGCGAGCACACGCTGTGGATCTGAATGGAAACCAAGTGGAGAACCCCATCGACATCGTGGTCAATGTGATCGACATGAACGACAACCGGCCTGAGTTCATCCATCAGATCTGGAACGGATCGGTGCCGGAGGGATCGAAGCCAGGTGACAAAGAGGCGAACGAGGCTGTGCTCAGAGAGTTAATTGATGACCTTTAAATGTCACTTGAATAATGTATCACACAATATTGGCTTCCATTCGTCTCGTATTGACTTGGTTTCCTCCATATGGTGGAAAACCAGTGAAGAAGTGCTGTGGGTCTTGTCTTTGTCAATTTAATTGATGGGATTCTTTTTCAGCTGGTCTCTTCCTGTTGCCAATTAATATAGCGATTTAATGTAATTTCACAAGTAAGGAGCATAAAATCTGCAGTTCAGTCAAGTGTGAAACCCCTGTTAGAGCATGTCGTCTGTAAATTTACTATGTGTGTGAGGGTGTGTACATATCTGTGTGTCTGAGAGAGAACGTTAGAGAGTGTGCATCTGTGTGTGTACTGCGGGCCTTTAACAGTTTTTTTTTTCCCACCACCCTCAGGAACGTATGTAATGACTGTTACGGCAATGGATAAGGATGACCCCGGCACAGCCAATGGAATTTTGCGTTATAAAATCCTGTCGCAGAATCCCCTGAGCCCAACTTCCAACATGTTCACCATAAACAACAAGACCGGGGACATCATCACTGTAGCTGCTGGACTCGACCGCGAGGTGAGGGTGCTATTAATCACAGCGAGCCGAATGGGCAAAACTTCTGTTTTATAGCTTTTAACAGCAGTACAGCCTGTTCCAGCTTCCTACAGCATCGCTGTGACTCCTCCACACGGAATCCGTCGGTGGCAGTGGATGTGGGTGGCGTGGACAGTGTGGATTTACATTTTTATTTTTTACTCCATTTATTTGCGACAGCGTGAAAAAACAAAATTTCTCTTTGAAGATTGTTTTTTCTATTTCTCGCTGCTCCGGCCCCCCTGTCTAGACTGATGGAGAAATTAACCAGCATTTGAACGGTTTCACTTCTTCTGTTGAAATTGGAAATGATTGCGTATTCTGACTTATTTCCCATGTGATCTGTCAGGGTGTGAATTTGGTGTTTTTGTAGTCCCTAAGTAACGGAACAGATATTTCCCTACCGGCTCTTATTGGTTATACTCCCTCAACGAGTTGCGGGGGTGTGCTGGAGTCCTTCTGTCCGTCTCTCTGTGCATCTGTCCGTCAGTATGCCAGTCCATCGGGGGACGCAGTTTTGTCCACAGTTTTTTTTTTCCCAAACCACATGGTGGATTTTTTCTTCAAACTTTGCCTGCCATATTATTACCATGAAAAACCATAAAAACCTGGGTTCCTGCATTTCTGAAAGTGATCTGACACATTTTCATGGAGATTTTGCAATGTTTCGCCTTTGAAAATTGAGTAATGGTGGAGCATTTTGTCCAGAGCTTTATTCATAAACAATATGGTGGATTGTTTTCATGCTCGGCATGCCTTATTGTGACCACGAGAACCTGTGCACCTGCAATTTTGAAAGTGGTCCAAAGTATTTTCATGGAAATATTTCCATTTTTGAACTTAGAAAATTTAAAATTTGGTGGTAAATTTTGTCCAGAGCATTATTCATGAACCATATGGTAGATTTTTATCAAACTCAGCATGCATTACTATCACAGTGAGAACCTGAGCTCCTGCCAATTTTAAAAGCAGTTCGACTTATTTTTATGGAGATGTTATCATTTTTCAACGTAGGAAATTCAGTATTTTGGGTATTGTATGAGTGTACAGTATAAGGTAACGGCTAATTCAGTCAAACGCCACGCTGAATGCGGGAGGGTATTTCTTAGCCCTATCAGGGACAGACACGTCTCGTTTTTATTCTAATTAGTGTCTGAAGATATCAGCTTAATCATGACATTTCAAATTTTTAAATATTGTTTCCACTTTAGTAAGCGGTGCGAAATCCGCACCAGAATGGATGACCTCGGTTGGTCATTTGGGGTGACAGATGTGCATGATGGGACTTTGGATCAGGTGGCGGGTCACGCCCTGGTCTTTCATCAGACGAGCGTGGGGTTGTGATCGACAGATTATCCCCTGCTTCCCTTGATCTGGCGGCGGCTACGAAATTGACCTTTTTTAGCTAAAAAGCAGGCCGTCTGTGAGAGACCAGCCCCTGTCTCGAGGTAAGATCCCTCGGCGGCCTGTACTGATGAGCCGTCCCAATACTTTTGACTGCATGGAGCCAAGAACATGAGGTAAAAAGCCCTAACAGTCAGATTAATAGTGTGCTAAACTGCCCGGGACAGTTTGACTGAAGTAGCTTTAGCTATGTCGCAGGCTAAATCAAATTTTGTGGACTGGTTTTACAGACACAGATGAAGCTTACTCCTGGACTTTTCTGTTTCTGGAATTTTCTGTGGAGCAACTAGTTTAAATATGGACTTTACTCCAGGCCTGGGTTAGAAGGCTGTGACATGTGCGGATATTCAGCTGAACTCCATGGACCAGTTTGGACTTCGTTCCAGGCGACATCGATCTTTGTGTGGATGTTGCACAGATGCAGATTAACCCTTTCACTCCAAAGGCCCCTCATGGTTTGACTGTCCTTATGTTGCCCCATGGGATTGGTCAGGAAATGGAGGTTTTTCTTGAGACCCCTTTTCAAATAAGTATGCTTCAAAAACGAGGAGATTTTAAGTGTAAAAATATTTTTTAAAAAGTTTATTGTACAAATAAAAATCACTTCTCATTGGCTTATACTTCTGTTCATATTCCAAAGATCTGATTGGTTAAAGTGGGTGTGATCACAGGGTGTCTTTTGGCACTCTTGGGATTTTGTGATGGTCACGTGGGCTTCTTTTGGCGCAGTTTGGAGCTTGTTTGGGGTCAAAATGTTTTGCATGCCGCATGTTTTTGAAAAGCAGAATTTAGTCCAGGATCAGGCAGTATTTGTGTGTGGGGTTCTGGCCCGTAGTGGAGCCTCTTGCATCAGAATGGAGTCTTTTTAAGGGATCGGTTTTATCTGCATCTGACGCTCTGGTCCTCAGTCGTTTGATTTTCTGGGATCTTCCACACCTCCTGGTTTCAGTGGTGCACCCCTTAGCACAGCTGGATGTGGGCAGGAGGGAGCACGAGGGACTCTGTGTTTTCTTTACAGAGGAATTTTCCATTAATGCAGATCTGTTTCTCCATGTTTTTCCCCAGAAAGTGCAGCACTACACTTTAATAATTCAGGCCACGGACATGGAGGGGAACCCGACATATGGTCTCTCAAACACGGCGACGGCTGTTATCAAAGTCACAGATATCAACGACAACCCTCCCGAGTTCACCACCGACACCGTAAGTGCCGCTTTCAGCGGCGGGTTTTTAAAATTTATTTATATTAATGATACACCAGGGTACTCGAGAATCTGCATCTCGCCGCTTCGGAAAAGCGGTTCATAGTTGCACTAATCTGGCTCGGAAAACCGGCAGATGAAAGCTGTCATTAAGCTGGTGGCTTCCTAATTAAAGATGTTTTGGTGTTTTTATGAGCATTTGTAAATCCTAAGAGATGCCATTAGGGGTGCATGAGTGTGGCCTCCTGGAGTAAATACTGGCTCGCAACACTCCATCTTTCATCGCTCATCATCGATTTAATGTATACAGCGCCTGCGGAGGAACGCGCTGAGGATTCTAGTCACGCGCCAAAAAGAATTGCGCATTAAATAAATATGTATTCGTTGCATCGTTTGTTTGGAAGTTTCACTTTATTGTAATGCAGAGAGAGACGATGTTTGCGGCCGGTCAGAGTCTCACGCCTGATATATTCCGCTCGCCTGAGTGCACAGTGTAGCGTGGAGGGTGTGAGGTCGCGGGGTCACATGTGACACACACTGCGCTCCTGCACATCTGAGCTCATTCATGAGGCTGCTCTGAACATGCTTTTTCATAAGTCCAACCAGAATAACTCACCACTGAATTAACCCTTAGAGCGCTGCAAAAAAAAATCAACTTATTTATCCTGTGCTGTTGAAAACCAATCATGTGGCATCTTGTTTAAAAGAGCTCCCCTGCGGGAGCTCTTTTAAATAAGATGCCACATGATAGGTTTTCAACAGCTTGGATTTTGATATCTGACATCATTGGGCAACAATAGGTCCATTTAGCGCTCTAAGGGTTAAAATACCATAACTTCTGCTGAAATGGGCAGACGTGCAGCAGAGGTTATAAACGAGGACATATTCAACATGGCTTTCTTGTGGCCGTCATGGTTTGTAATGGTGTGAGCATGTATGTGTGCAGATCTGTGTGTTTTTACGTGTTTGTGTTCGTTTGTGAATGTGTGTGTGAGTCTCCGATCTCTGATCTTTTATAAATGCAGTTCTATGGGGAGGTGGCAGAGAACCGGATAAATGTCATCGTTGCCAATTTGACAGTGACTGATAAGGACAAGCCCAACACTCTCGCCTGGGAGGCAGTGTATAAGATTACTGCAGGAGATGCCCTGGGACTCTTCAGCATCCCGACCGACCCCGCCACTAACGAGGGCCTCGTTACCGTCGTCAAGGTAAGCGGCCTTTTCCACAAATTATCTCAGGTTACCTGTTTCGCTTCCATTTCTTAAAGACACCTACACTTTTTATGATGTTTTTAGCGGCGTATATTAAGCCAGTGCACTTGAAAAGAGTAAAAAATTTGCTGGTTTATTCACTCTAAAATGTGGCACGCGCTGTATTTGCAGACAGTCATTTTCAAGAATGACCTTTATTGATTGATATTATTGATTATTATTAGGCTTTTATGTGGCTTTGTGATATTGGGCTGTCATATTTCCTGGACTAACACAAATGTTATCCACTCCTGATAATGACTTATTGTATTATTTTTGCTTAAAATGAAGAAATTCCTCTCCAAAACAAATAGTGCACACTATATTCTGGCCGACTGTTCAGGATTTATAATGTATGGCTATTGGCCAATACAACATTTACTCAGTGAATCTGTGCCGGTACAGTGTGGTTCATTTGTCTGGTACTGATTTCTCATGTATGGCAGTTTGCCAATATGATATTTACTGAGTAAAACTTCACGGCCAGATTAGCGGGAGACGATGTGTTTGGTAGATAGTTCTAACATGATCGCTATCGACTGATTCGTTCCCCTCATGGAGCGTGATATTGTTCCTCTCCTCTTTTTACAGCCTATTGACTATGAGATGAGTCGGACATTCGAGCTAATCGTTCTGGTGGAGAACGAAGTGCCTCTGGCCAGGGGAATTCATCTCCCTCGTCTGTCGACTGCGACCGTCTCTGTTAGAGTTATTGATGTGAACGAGGCTCCCATTTTCGACCCCAACCCCAAAATTTTCAGGATTGATGAGGGGGTGCTTCCCGACTTTTTCATAACGGCCTACACTGCCCAGGATCCTGATCGCTACATGCAGCAGAGCATAAGGTAAACTCAGCTCAATCAGGCATGGCCGTCTGATGCTGTTTACTGCTGACTACAGTCCATAACATAACATAACATATCATAGCATAACATAACATAACCTAGCATATCAAGACATAGCATAGAATAACGTAACATAGCATAACATTATATAGCATATCATGAAAAACATAACTTAAAACAGCGTAGCATAACGTAGCATAACATAACAGCATAACATAACATGACATGACATTGCATAGCATTGTATAAAATAACATTACAGTGGGGAGAACAGGCCATTGAGCCATTTTCCTGTCACTTAAGTGAACCAAACACTTCAGATACTCAAGGAGTAGATTGTATCCAGCTCTATATCAAGCCTGGACTTGAAAACTCCACAGTTTCTGCCTCAGTGATGTGGCCCGTCAAGTTGGGGATGAAGATCCCGTTCTGGAGGGTCAGTGTGTGTGTTTTTCTCCAGTTATCCATGCTAGATGAGCTAACTGCCTGCGTATCACAATACTTGGTCATTCGTACTTTCGATCAGAGTGAAAGGTTGGCTGTAGCAGTACAAGAGGAGTCTCACACTGTCATTTGCACACTCATCCAGAAAGATAACTCAAACACAGGGCGCTGTAAATGCCATGGCTAAACAAGTCATGAACTCTTTCCCCATCAGTGTATTTTTTTAAGTTGCCAGCCATTGCCAGCACTTTTCATAATATTCATTGATCGTCCGATACATATTTTTGTCGGATTATCTGTAATCACGCCCCGCTGCCATATACCAGTGAAAACGTTGATTGCTGGAATATCTCGTCAGTAGCCGGGGAAACCGTTCTGTCTTAATTGAGCGAAAATCTCGCCAATGGCAGGGAATGGGTTTTGCCTGAGGAGCTTGAATATCATGAAAATGAGACAACAGTGCTTAAATTACAATAGTCGCCATGTTGGAGTCACTATATGTGAAAAATGGCATATTGAACATTACAAACCTGCATCCAAGACTCTGGGAGACTCATTACATTTCCTACAGCAAAATCCCCAGCAGGACTTAGACAGTTTTCTGGCGAATGCAGTCACTGCATTCAGGATTTTAGGGAACTGTGTTTTTGTGCTGCCTTTACCCAGCACTAGAAGAATGATCTTGTAGAGGCTGTGTGTAGAGGCTGTGAGTAGAGGCTGTGTGTAGATGGCTGGAATAGCAGAAACACCTAGAGATCTTGTCTGTGGCCTCCTACAGACACAGACTCTGTGTAATATCCAGGTATTAAGCTCCAGCTTCTCTCGGTAATGCAGTAATTGTTGGTGGCTGCAGGTCCTGCAGCGCTATGAGACAGAACAGAGAATTAAATGCTCGTCTTACCCTTGGCCAGGCTTCTTAATGAACGTTCTTAAAATACACGAAATATTAACTTTGTGTCTTCATTGGTTGAGAGAGATATGGAAATTTCAGTGCTGTAGATGTGGAGAAGATAAGATAAGAATGCCTTTATTGTCATCATACGTGTAAGAAACAAACTGTGTGAGATGATATTTCTATTATTTATTTATTAATTTATATATGTGTTTATTGCTGAAAAAAAATATGAGATGGGTTTGTCTCATTTCAAGATTAGACAAGGGGGTCAGACAGTGTCTCTGAACGAGCAAACATTAATGTAAAACAAGATAATATTTTTGTACCTGAAAAAAGTGTGATTTATGAGCGTAATAATTACAGGACTGTCGCACTTGTTAAAGCACATTTATTTATTTGTTTTTGTGGTTTAGGTGTCTAGTGTCTGGGGAATCTGAGGAATAAGAGTTGTCTTGGGCAGCTGATGTCGAGAAATGGAACTTTTCCAAGAGAGAGGAGGTGTTAAATATGTGCTCATTTATTAATTTATTTTAATAATGATTCTCTTCCAGCTCAGTAATTATGCAACTCGTTTTAGGGTTGTAATTTCTTCTTATATTCTCCCAAAGAGTGGCTCAGGAGCTCGTCATTAATGAGCGCATTTCATGCTTTCCTGGGAGTTGTTGACACGTGTCGTTCTCTGTTTGTCTTGTCCCCCATATTTGGTTATATTTAGATATTCAAAGCTTTACGATCCTGCAAACTGGTTCAGAATTGACCCGACAAATGGCAAAATTGAAACGATGGCTGTGCTGGATCGAGAGTCGCCATACGTGAAAAACGACAAATACAGTGTGACATTCATGGCCTCTGACAATGGTAAGTATTTGTGACTGCTTTCAAACAAAATGACAAAGGTACATTTAATTGATTGTTTTTTCCATCACCAGATAAACTATAAGGAAAATGCCTGTCGGCAGCCATTTTATCCATCTTTCCTATTGGCTGTTGTACTCATTAATATTCGAGAGTGAGGTGTTACAGTTTATTAGAAAACACCCTTATCCGGTGAATGCATTAGAGGCTGTTTGTTGTCAGTCTGCTAGCTGCAGTGCATCAGTATTCCTGATGTGTAGCTCCGTCACAAACGCACAGACCTCATACATCCTCCGCAGAGATGCACTCATAAGATTGTTATTCGATTTGGATTCATCATATCCCAGTACGAAAGCTCAATGATCCATTTTTTATTTATTATTTTTTTGTTTCGATGCGGCGTACATACAAAGCGAGAGCAGCCTATTTTTGCTCTCCAAACTTTGTACCGATGGTGTAATGGAAGTAACAGCAGTTTACGGAAAGCTCATTTGGACTCTTTTTGAGGGGGGATATTTTTAGTAGGGTGGGAGGCAGCTATGCAAAGTGCCTGTCTGTGTAATAAACAATTCTGCAGTAACCAGCCATTTTTTTTCTTCGGGCGAAGTCAAAAGCAGCTGATCATTATGATCTTCACAAGCTTACGCCACTGACCCAGGGCCAGACCTTGTGGGGTCACACAGGGCTCACGGCTTTGGTGAACCCCACAAAGACAGTCAACTTGTCGTATTAACGGGGGGTGAACCTCGAGCAGTGTTCTTCGGATGTTCATAATTAAGCTCCCCCCTTCTTCATTTAAGGACGTACAGATATCGAGCTGATGCTCGTACCAGAGGCTGGTGAGACTGAAGCCCATTTTATACTTGTAAGACGTGTTGTCCGGCATCTTAAGAAAAGTGTTGGGTGTTTCCAATTCTTTTATGCTTAAACTAAATGTCAAACAACATCTGCGTGTCAAACTGTTATGTCCATGGTGATTATAGCCTGTTATTTCGTTATTACCATGATTAGCCTATCTTTTTGTGAATGCTAACGAATCAATGTTCTATATCGGCGACAAACACCAAACTCTCAGTCCACCCAGCCGATAACATTATAAGACAGCTAACGACAATATTTGCGACAATATGAATATTCAACAGGCACTAGACACCTTTGGACAACACTTTTTTCTGTCTCTCTGGCAGAATTTTAGTCCTCAGACACTGTCGACAGACATGTCTCTTATAATTGTAATGCAGCCTTATGCAGCCTTAGTCATCCGGCCTGGGGCGACTCTGAGTTAAGGGCCTTGCTTAGGGGCCCAAGAGTCTCCCCTTGCATTAGAGACCCCAGCCTCTCAGATCCCGTTTGAGCACATTATCCGCGGGGCTCCCGTCTGCACTGGTGACGCACTCACCCCCCCCTCCCTTTCCCCTCAGGTATCCCCCCGGCGAGTGGCACGGGAACCCTGGAGGTCATCCTGCGGGACATTAACGATAACGCGCCCCACATCCAGCCGCAGGAGGCTGAAATCTGCGAGAAGCCCGAGCCCAACGCCATCAACATCACGGCCGAGGACCGAGACCTCAGCCGCCACGCCGGGCCCTTCGCCTTCGAGCTGCTGGCCAGCGTGCGGAAGAACTGGAGCCTGACGCGGATCAGCAGTACGTTTGCCGCTCCTCAGGAAAGCCCCGGGGCCGGACCGCGCAAGTTCATGTCACGCTTTTGTTTTGACCGTAGACTCTGCCAGATGTTCTGACTGGTTAGTTCAGTGGTAACTGACCCTGTTTCTGAAGATCTGCCATCCCGCAGATTTTCATTTCGCACCTTATTGGGCGCGTCTTGCTCAATTAATTAACGGCTCCGGTAGAACTCCAGGGGCTCATTTCAAACGCTTATTTTTCACTGCTTTCCTACCTTTTCCGCCTACCTTCTCTCGCTTAAATCTCCCGTCTTTGGGGAGACGAGAGAGAAAAGTTTAAAAAGGGAGATTTAACAGGGGAAACATGAATTAGTGAAACGGATTGCCTTTGGTCCTTCATAGGTGTTTTCAAAGCGGCGTCAGTAACAGACCGCTCTAGGCACGGCAGATGCTTCACAGATGGGGACCAGTGTTTCTCTTCCCGAATGCGTTAAACAGATTGAGATTTCTTTAAAGATGGCGGACTTTGATTGAGCGAGGTGTGTTTTGTTGGGGTTGGAATGAAAACGGCTGTAGAGAACAGTCGGTCTTGAGGAAGGGTTGGTTACCGCTGCGTTAGTTTTACTTCCTGGCTTAGAGTTAACGACAGGAGCAAAGAAACGGAGAGCTTCAACTCTCTGAACCTGGATTTTTCATGTCACATTTTGTGTGCGCAGAAGGAACGCCCAATCCCGGGGAAAGAAGACATTTTAAGGGATTAGGAAAGATTAGACGATTTGCATGCATTAATGAGTCATGCTTGAAAGTTCACTGCTTTTATTGTTTGTTCGTTTGGTATATTTACTGATGCGGCTGAGAATTGATTACATTAATATATTGAAGTTTGTGAGTGTTCCAAGTTTTATGGAGGGATAAAAACTGTAGGGGAGTAAAACATGGGAAGGGATAGATGGTGCTTGTGCAGGGAGCTCGTGTCTCCTGCTTTTGATTTCTTCTGTGTGGGGAAAAAATTGGCTGTTATGCTTTTTGTGGTCAAGCATTTCCTGGAATGAAACACGCATTAAGCGCGCAATGTGTCTCTCAGCGCTGTGGTCAGATTGCAGTTTAAAATATCCGATCTCAGTGACTGACCTCTTATTACGTCTCTCTCACATCTCTTGCTCACTCTGGGCGTGATGTTATTTAAGATGTGACCTCCAGGAGAGCTACATTCTTCTTCTACTTTCAGTTATTTTTATTCAGTCTGGTCTTAATTACAATTACTTTTCTTTGAGGTAATTTTTATTACTGCTTTGCTAATGAAGCGAGATATTTTAAGTCATTATGATATTTGCCAGTGGGCAAAGAAAATGTCACTCGGCGAGCAGAAAGTTACTTAAAACAGGCCAATGTTCACCGCGTACCATAAGATTTTTATTCTCTTTATAAGACTAAACGACTTGCTAAGACAGACTTTTTAGTATAGGAAATATTAACGAGTAATCGACACTTTAAACCTCTTCATCTCCCCAGGCGACTACGCCCAGCTGTCTCTGAAAATCGGCTTCCTGGAGAGCGGGATTTACGAGGTGCCCGTCATCATCACGGACTCGGGGAATCCGCCCCTTTCGAACACCTCCTTCCTGCGCGTGAAAGTGTGTCCGTGTGACCGTCACGGGGACTGTACCGACATGGAGCGCATCATCGCCGCGGGGCTCGGCACAGGCGCTATCATCGCCATCCTCCTGTGCATCATCATCCTCCTGAGTAAGAACAGCGAGCGGGAGATGCTGGGTTGACTTACACTGCTATAAAAACACTGTCACTCAAAAACACTGTTTTTTTTTTTGCAATCAGTGTTCTTGAACTTTAGAAGTTATGCTGTCAGTTAGAGGAGGCTTGAGTCCAATGAGCCATGGGGACCAATGAGCCACATCACTATTTTGTCCATTTTAAGCAGCTCTGACATTTATTGATCACAGAATAGTGATGTGGCTCATTCGCACCCAGAGTCCCCTATGTGTAGTAATCTGTCACAATCGTTCTTCCAATTAGGAATCAGTTTTTTAGCCTGCTTGGCCTCTTGGCCAATTGGGCTTATGCTGAGGTTCGATGCCTTTGTGGTGGTCTGTCGTCCGTCCGGAAACTTTTTCCCTTGTCAGCGCTCCAGTGGATCCTTTTCATATTTTATATCCGTCTGTATGGGATGAGAATCTAGGCCAAGGTGGATTTTGGCCATGTTTGGCCAGGCGGGTGCAGTGGCTTTGTCTCTATTTTTCAATGTAGTGATCTGTTTATGCAGGTATCATCACCCGTCACCCTGGAAACCCCCAAGTCTCCTCACCATGGTGACCAGGCGGCTCGTAGTGACCCGTTTAGAACAGGGGGGGAAACTCCAGTCCTGTAGACCCAGTGTGTATGTAATGTTAGGTTTTCACCCATCACCCCGACTATATGAGCTAATTGGCTTTGCGCACAAACAGCAGTTTACTCACAGTATTAGGTTATATTTTTGGACACAAGAGCAGTGTTTGGTCATTCGTGAGCATTTAAAAAAAAATCACACACGGTTCGGCTAATTATAGCCAGAAGTTTGGGCGAAAACCAGGGACAGATGCGCCCCTCATTGCCCACCTCGGGTCCAGAACGTTCTCATCACACATTGTGTTTTCGTGATTTTTGGCTTCAAAACGCATTGTCAGCATCTTTCTGCAAAAGTATATCGGTTACTTCAGAACTGCTTGTTTCCTGTTGTGGCTGGTCTCATCCGTCTGTTTTTAATATCCATCACACTCTTTCCCCCAACCCTCCTCTCTTTCTGTGTTATCCCTCCCTCTTACCTTCACTGTCCTCTCTACTCCTCTCCCTCTCTCTCTCCCACAATTCCTCTCCTCCCTTTTCTGCCGTATCATTTCATTGTTTATTTTTTGTTCTCTCTCTCCCTCTCTCTCTCTCTCTTTCCTCTCCGCAGTCCTGGTGTTGCTGTTTGTGGTCTGGATGAAGCGGAGAGATAAAGAACGACAGGCCAAGCAGCTGCTGATCGACCCCGAGGACGACGTGCGGGACAACATCCTGAAATACGATGAGGAGGGGGGAGGCGAGGAGGACCAGGTATCCCAGCATTCCCTCACCCTCATCATGCTGTTTTTCTTCTTCAGGAGTTCACTTCGGGGAAACGGTGTGACGAAGCTCAGCAAAGCAATATTCACAAATGGACTTTTCTTGCCAGAGGCCCTAGCGAGTGTTGATCGAGCGCCTCCATCGCACCACGCCGGGACGATTCCTCTTTACGGTCTTAAATTAGCCCGTAATGTTGTTAATTGCACCGCTAATGCAATCCAAATGTTGCCGTTTACCAATTAGATTTTGATTTAGATGGACGTTTTGCGGATGGCAGAAATGAGGGGCCTGCAGTTAGTCTGAGCATCGCCATTGCCGCGGCGATAGAGGGGCCAGCCGGTTATTGCTTGCAGCATCGGCGGAGTCGAGTGATGGGGCGTGCCCTCTCTCTGTCGCCACGGTGATTTAAAACGGAGCTGCGAGACCTGGCAACGGCCATTTATCATCGATAGCCGTCGACGCGAGGGAGATTTACCACGAGGAACGCGCTCTTTCATTTTGGGTCGAATCGCATTTAGGCCGCAGCCGGATATTGCGGTGTGTGAGGTGGCGGATGGTTGGGTCAGTGCGTGCAGGAATGAACTGTGCTGAGTCATGTGGTCGTATAATGGGCTGTAATAGAGCCTGATCTCTCCCACTGTGCGCTGGATTACAGCTGTCCCACTCCGCACGACACGCTGCTCTATTTCATTACATTAACACTCACTGAGATCCCATCCATTCTCCAAATATATTATTTTCTATTTTTATTTATTTTTGGTCTTAGGCCATAACCTCAGTGCGAGGATTAAAGCATTCTATTGGTCATACTGGTGACCCGCTGGGTAATGTTACTTCCTGAAAATGCTGGGTCAGGGAGTTATGTTATACAGTATCATCTTACTGCCCATTTAGTCTTTGGCAATAGTCTTGGGGCAATTCCTATTTTCCCTCTCTCTCTCTCCCTCTCTCTCTCTCTCTCTCTCTCTCTCTCTCTCCCTCTCTCTTAAGTTCAAGTTCAAAGTGCTTTTATTGACAGACTAAATTTGCATTTGTATTGCCACAGCATTGCGAAACTCCCCATCGCTCTCCCCCCCTCTCTCTCTCTCTCAGGGTTTGGTGAGTGTGTGGTTGTCGGTGAGGCAGTATCAGGGTCTCTGTGAGTGTGTGGTTGTCAGTGAGGCAGTATCAGGGTTTGGTGAGTGTGTGGTTGTCGGTGAGGCAGTATCAGGGTTTGTGTGAGTGTGTGGTTGTTGGTGAGGCAGTATCAGGGTTTGGTGAGTGTGTGGTTGTCGGTGAGGCAGTATCAGGGTCTCTGTGAGTGTGTGGTTGTCGGTGAGGCAGTATCAGGGTTTGGTGAGTGTGTGGTTGTCGGTGAGGCAGTATCAGGGTTTGGTGAGTGTGTGGTTGTTGATGATGAGGCAGTATCAGGGTTTGGTGAGTGTGTGGTTGTCGGTGAGGCAGTATCAGGGTTTGGTGAGTGTGTGGTTGTTGGTGAGGCAGTATCAGGGTTTGGTGAGTGTGTGGTTGTTGGTGAGGCAGTATCAGGGTTTGGTGAGTGTGTGGTTGTCGGTGAGGCAGTATCAGGGTCTCTGTGAGTGTGTGGTTGTCGGTGAGGCAGTATCAGGGTTTGGTGAGTGTGTGGTTGTCGGTGAGGCAGTATCAGGGGTTTGGTGAGTGTGTGGTTGTTGGTGAGGCAGTATCAGGGTTTGGTGAGTGTGTGGTTGTCGGTGAAGCAGTATCAGGGTTTGGTGAGTGTGTGGTTGTTGGTGAGGCAGTATCAGGGTTTGGTGAGTGTGTGGTTGTTGGTGAGGCAGTATCAGGGGTTTGGTGAGTGTGTGGTTGTCGGTGAGGCAGTATCAGGGTTTGGTGAGTGTGTGGTTGTCGGTGAGGCAGTATCAGGGTTTCGGTGAGTGTGTGGTTGGCGGTGAGGCAGTATCAGGGTTTGGTGAGTGTGTGGTTGTCGGTGAGGCAGTATCAGGGTTTGGTGAGTGTGTGGTTGTTGGTGAGGCAGTATCAGGGTTTGGTGAGTGTGTGGTTGCTGGTGAGGCAGTATCAGGGGTTTGGTGAGTGTGTGGTTGTTGGTGAGGCAGTATCAGGGTCTCTGTGAGTGTGTGGTTGTTGGTGAGGCAGTATCAGGGTTTGGTGAGTGTGTGGTTGTTGGTGAGGCAGTATCAGGGTTTGGTGAGTGTGTGGTTGTCGGTGAGGCAGTATCAGGGTTTGGTGAGTGTGTGGTTGTCGGTGAGGCAGTATCAGGGTTTGGTGAGTGTGTGGTTGGCGGTGAGGCAGTATCAGGGTTTGGTGAGTGTGTGGTTGTTGGTGAGGCAGTATCAGGGTTTGGTGAGTGTGTGGTTGTTGGTGAGGCAGTATCAGGGTTTTGGTGAGTGTGTGGTTGTTGGTGAGGCAGTATCAGGGTTTGGTGAGTGTGTGGTTGTTGGTGAGGCAGTATCAGGGTCTTGTGAGTGTGTGGTTGGCCGTGAGGCAGTATCAGGGTTTGGTGAGTGTGTGGTTGTTGGTGAGGCAGTATCAGGGTTTGGTGAGTGTGTGGTTGTTGGTGAGGCAGTATGAGGGCAGTGAGTGTGTGGTTGTTGGTGAGGCAGTATCAGGGGTTTGGTGGTGTGTGGTTGTTGGTGAGGCAGTATCAGGGTTTGGTGAGTGTGTGGTTGTTGGTGAGGCAGTATCAGGGTTTGGTGAGTGTGTGGTTGTTGGTGAGGCAGTATCAGGGTTCTGTGAGTGTGTGGTTGTTGGTGAGGCAGTATCAGGGTTTGGTGAGTGTGTGGTTGTTGGTGAGGCAGTATCAGGGTCTCTGTGAGTGTGTGGTTGTTGGTGAGGCAGTATCAGGGTTTGGTGAGTGTGTGGTTGTTGGTGAGGCAGTATCAGGGTTTGGTGAGTGTGTGGTTGTTGGTGAGGCAGTATCAGGGTTTGGTGAGTGTGTGGTTTGGTGAGGCAGTGTCAGGGTGGTTGTGTTGTTGTGGTGTGAGAGGCAGTATCAGGGTTTGGTGAGTGTGTGGTTGTTGGTGAGGCAGTATCAGGGTTTGGTGAGTGTGTGGTTGTTGGTGAGGCAGTATCAGGGTTTGTGAGTGTGTGGTTGTTGGTGAGGCAGTATCAGGGTTTGGTGAGGTGTGGTTGTTGGTGAGGCAGTATCAGGGTTTGGTGAGTGTGTGGTTGTTGGTGAGGCAGTATCAGGGTTCTGTGAGTGTGTGGTTGTTGGTGAGGCAGTATCAGGGTTTGGTGAGTGTGTGGTTGTTGGTGAGGCAGTATCAGGGTTTGGTGAGTGTGTGGTTGTTGGTGAGGCAGTATCAGGGTTGGTTGTTGGTGAGGAGTCAGGGTGTTGTTGTTGGTGAGGCAGTATCAGGGTTTGGTGAGTGTGTGGTTGTTGGTGAGGCAGTATCAGGGGTTTGGTGAGTGTGTGGTTGTTGGTGAGGCAGTATCAGGGTTTGGTGAGTGTGTGGTTGTTGGTGAGGCAGTATCAGGGTTTGGTGAGTGTGTGGTTGTTGGTGAGGCAGTATCAGGGTCTCTGGTGAGTGTGTGGTTGTTGGTGAGGCAGTATCAGGGTTTGGTGAGTGTGTGGTTGTTGGTGAGGCAGTATCAGGGTTTAGTGCATGTGTGGTTGTCGGTGAGGCAGTATCAGGGTTTGGTGAGTGTGTGGTTGTCGGTGAGGCAGTATCAGGGTTTCGGTGAGTGTGTGGTTGTCGGTGAGGCAGTATCAGGGTTTGGTGAGTGTGTGGTTGTTGGTGAGGCAGTATCAGGGTTTGGTGAGTGTGTGGTTGTCGGTGAGGCAGTATCAGGGTTTGGTGAGTGTGTGTGGTTGTCGGTGAGGCAGTATCAGGGTTTGGTGAGTGTGTGGTTGTCGGTGAGGCAGTATCAGGGTTTGGTGAGTGTGTGGTTGTCGGTGAGGCAGTATCAGGGTTTGGTGTGTGTGGTTGTCGGGTGAGGCAGTATCAGGGTTTGGTGAGTGTGTGGTTGTCGGTGAGGCAGTATCAGGGGGTTTGGTGGTGAGTGTGTGGTTGTTGGTGAGGCAGTATCAGGGTATCAGGGTTTGGTGAGTGTGTGGTTTTCGGTGAGGCAGTATCAGGGTTTGGTGAGTGTGTGGTTGTCGGTGAGGCAGTATCAGGGTTTGGTGAGTGTGGTTGTTGTGAGGGTATCAGGGCAGTATCAGGGTTTGGTGAGGCAGTATCAGGGTGTGTGAGTTGTTGTCGGTGAGGCAGTATCAGGGTTTGGTGAGTGTGTGGTTGTTGGTGAGGCAGTATCAGGGTTTGGTGAGTGTGTGTGGTTGTCGGTGAGGCAGTATCAGGGTTTGGTGAGTGTGTGGTTGTTGGTGAGGCAGTATCAGGGTTTGGTGAGTGTGTGGTTGTTGGTGGTGAGGCAGTATCAGGGGTTTGGTGAGTGTGTGGTTGTTGGTGAGGCAGTATCAGGGTTTGTGGGTGTGTGGTTTGTTGGTGAGGCAGTATCAGGGTTTGGTGAGTGTGTGGTTGTTGGTGAGGCAGTATCAGGGTTTCGGTGAGTGTGTGGTTGTTGGTGAGGCAGTATCAGGGTTTGGTGAGTGTGTGGTTGTCGGTGAGGCAGTATCAGGGTTTGGTGAGTGTGTGGTTGTCGGTGAGGCAGTATCAGGGTTTGGTGAGTGTGTGGTTGTCGGTGAGGCAGTATCAGGGTTTGTGTGTGTGGTTGTTGGTGAGGCAGTATCAGGGTTTGGTGAGTGTGTGGTTGTTGGTGAGGCAGTATCAGGGTTTGGTGAGGTGTATCAGGGTTTGGTTGTGTGGGTGAGGCAGTATCAGGGTTTGGTGAGTGTGTGGTTGTCGGTGAGGCAGTATCAGGGTTTGGTGAGTGTGTGGTTGTCGGTGAGGCAGTATCAGGGTTTGGTGAGTGTGTGGTTGTCGGTGAGGCAGTATCAGGGTTTGGTGAGTGTGTGGTTGTTGGTGAGGCAGTATCAGGGTTTGGTGAGTGTGTGGTTGTTGGTGAGGCAGTATCAGGGTTTGGTGAGTGTGTGGTTGTTGGTGAGGCAGTATCAGGGTTTCAGGGTGTGGTTTTGGTGAGGCAGTATGTTTGTGGTTGGTTGGTGAGGCAGTATCAGGGTTTGGTGAGTGTGTGGTTGTTGGTGAGGCAGTATCAGGGTTTGGTGAGTGTGTGGTTGTCGGTGAGGCAGTATCAGGGTTTGGTGAGTGTGTGGTTGTTGGTGAGGCAGTATCAGGGTTTGGTGAGTGTGTGGTTGTTGGTGAGGCAGTATCAGGGTTTTGGTGAGTGTGTGGTTGTTGGTGAGGCAGTATCAGGGTTTGGTGAGTGTGTGGTTGTTGTGAGGCAGTATCAGGGGTTTGGTGAGTGTGTGGTTGTCGGTGAGGCAGTATCAGGGTTTGGTGAGTGTGTGGTTGTTGGTGAGGCAGTATCAGGGTTTGGTGAGTGTTTGGTTGTTGGTGAGGCAGTATCAGGGTTTGGTGAGTGTGTGGTTGTTGGTGAGGCAGTATCAGGGTTTGGTGAGTGTGTGGTTGTCGGTGAGGCAGTATCAGGGTTTTGGTGAGTGTGTGGTTGTTGGTGAGGCAGTATCAGGGTTTGGTGAGTGTGTGGTTGTCGGTGAGGCAGTATCAGGGTTTGGTGAGTGTGTGGTTGTTGGTGAGGCAGTATCAGGGTTTGGTGAGTGTGTGGTTGTCGGTGAGGCAGTATCAGGGTTTGGTGAGTGTGTGGTTGTTGGTGAGGCAGTATCAGGGTTTTGGTGAGTGTGTGGTTGTCGGTGAGGCAGTATCAGGGGTTTGGTGAGTGTGTGGTTGTTGGTGAGGCAGTATCAGGGTTTGGTGAGTGTGTGGTTGTGGTGAGGCAGTATCAGGGTTTTGGTGAGTGTGTGGTTGTCGGTGAGGCAGTATCAGGGTTTGGTGAGTGTGTGGTTGTCGGTGAGGCAGTATCAGGGTTTGGTGAGTGTGTGGTTGTTGGGTGAGGCAGTATCAGGGTTTGGTGAGTGTGTGGTTGTTGGTGAGGCAGTATCAGGGTTTTGGTGAGTGTGTGGTTGTCGGTGAGGCAGTATCAGGGTTTGGTGAGTGTGTGGTTGTCGGTGAGGCAGTATCAGGGTTTGGTGAGTGTGTGGTTGTCGGTGAGGCAGTATCAGGGTTTGGTGAGTGTGTGGTTGTCGGTGAGGCAGTATCAGGGTTTGGTGAGTGTGGTTGTTGGTGAGGCAGTATCAGGGTTTTGGTGAGTGTGTGGTTGTCGGTGAGGCAGTATCAGGGTTTGGTGAGTGTGTGGTTGTTGGTGAGGCAGTATCAGGGTTTGGTGAGTGTGTGGTTGTCGGTGAGGCAGTATCAGGGTTTGGTGAGTGTGTGGTTGTCGGTGAGGCAGTATCAGGGTTTGGTGAGTGTGTGGTTGTCCGGTGAGGCAGTATCAGGGTTTGGTGAGTGTGTGGTTGTTGGTGAGGCAGTATCAGGGTTTAGTGCGTGTGTGGTTGTTGGTGAGGCAGTATCAGGGTTTGGTGAGTGTGTGGTTGTTGGTGAGGCAGTATCAGGGTTTGGTGAGTGTGTGGTTGTATGAGGCAGTATCAGGGTTTGGTGAGTGTGTGGTTGTCGGTGAGGCAGTATCAGGGTTTGGTGAGTGTGTGGTTGTGTGGTGAGGCAGTATCAGGGTTTGGTGTGTGTGTGGTTGTCGGTGAGGCAGTATCAGGGTTTGGTGAGTGTGTGGTTGTCGGTGAGGCAGTATCAGTGAGTTTTATTTAGGTGAGGCAGTATCAGAGTTTTGAGTGTGTGGTTGTCGGTGAGGCAGTATCAGGGTTTGATTTAGAGGGTAAGAGGTTGAGGGCTGTGGAAAGTGTCTGTACAAAGGGAGGCAGTATCAGTTTAATATGTGTGGTTGTGCCAGGCCACAGGTCCTCCCGTGTGTGGAGGGCGAGGCAGTATCTCTTTGGAGAGCACAGGTCACGAGAGGTTGCATAAATTGGGTTGGTTTCATTTGCAATGGGCTGTTTCTTTTTGTCAAGAGGTTGAGCTGTGGAAAAATCTGTACAAAGGGAAAGGCTCAGTAAATCTGTGACCTGATCCCGGGCGCGGGCTCGCCCACAGGTATTTTAAATTGAGTGATTCATTCCAGTGACACTGATCGGGCGCAGCCTCGCCCCCTATCTCCGCGTGATTCATTCCAGTGACACGTTCGTATTTTTCATTCCGTCGCAGTGGCGCGAATCCGACAGTCATGTAAACGAAGGAAAGATAATTGAGGAAGAGAACTGAGGAACGCCTGACACTGCCCTAGAGGAAGGAAATATAAATATGGCTGCTGGACTCTTTTATTATGTAAACTACCCAAAGATAATAGAAAATTGGGGGGAGGGAGAATGTCATTTGTGAAATGTGTTTCTCTAAATAATGAGTGTAAATGAATCATCTATAGAGGGCTTGAAAGAACGAGTCGAATGCGGGAGGTGTTGTTTTTTCCAGAAGGACACATTCCTCAGGGTTATGAAACTAAAAGAATTTGCACCCCCCGCGGTCGACTTCCGGCCCAGAGCGCCCCCTGACCGCAGCTTAGCCTGAACACTGGCTCTTGAGCTGGGGAACATTGGCCCGTGTTCCTGCCATGACCCCCTGTGCTTCTGTGGGTCCTGCAGTCCTGCAGCCTCCCTGTCTGAGCCGAGCGGCTCCACTTACTGGCATCCAGCAGCCAACAGCGGAGTGTAAGAACACTGCTGTTCTGGAGAATGCATGAGTCTGCAATCTGCCCGGGGCTAGCTATGGCCGGCGAGGGTCCATGTTAACGGAGAGGGAGGCAGTGTGTGTGTGTTCGTGTTTCTGTGCATATGTGTGTGTGTGTGTGTGCGTGTGTGTGTGTGTGTGTGTGTGTGTGTGTGGTAGGAGCAGCTGTTCACTGCGTGTGTATGTATGCCTGTGTGTGTGTGTGCGCACGTGTGCTTGTGTGTGTGTGCGTGTGTGTGTGTGTGTGTGTGTGTGTGTGTGTGCATGTGTTCTTGAGTGGATGGGGTAGGTAGGGTGGGAAAGGTTGGTGTGAGGGAGTCCTAGAAGAAAAGGATAGAGGATGGATGCTGCTCTGTAAGATCTCACATAAAGAGGCATAAATCATGGACACTTATGAATGGCCATGATTCTCTGCCTCTGCGAAACACTCTTTTGTTCTGAGATTATATTTCTGTTCAGAATTCATTCTACCCTCCTCTGCCCCCCCTCTGTGTTTTTGTGTTCATCCCGTTTTGAGACGACACCGTTCTGCTCCCTGCATTCACTCTGCTGCTGTCATGTTACAGAATGTGTGCGAATTACAGGTTGCCTGGAAAATGTGAGCAGGACTGAAGCAGCTTTCCTGTGTGCGCCATCGCACGTCAGGGAGCTTCAGCGTCCTCGAACAATGCCCCCTTTTTCACGACGGCTTTTCATGCGTCGTCACAAGCCCTCGCTGCTTGAATCCAGGCTGTTTTGTTGGATGAAAATGTCCTCTGGGTATTTTACCATACCAAATAGGGATTGGAACAATATGGTTCTTACAAAAGGAACGATTTTAATCCCCTTCACTTTTCGCTGAACCTTTTGGTAGATGCGGCAGGACTCCTCCAGAATTCGTGAGGTCCTGTACGCAGCCGCTGGTCGCTCTGGGACGACCTCTAAAATATTCGGACAGAGGGAGGAACTGATTTCTCTGAAATGAATCCACACATCCCCTCATTATTTAAAGAATAACAGCATCAGGCTTCTGCCTGCTGAGCTATTTCAGAAAAATAGGACCAAAGGCCCTTTAGCTCACCGGCGGAGAATAGAGGCTCCAGACCTCTTCTGAAGTGAATCTGGCCGGTGCTAATGGTGATGATTTTTTCTGATGAAAGTTTTCAGATGAAATAAACCTAAGGAAATTAATAAATAATACAAAAATCTAAATTTTGAAAAACTGTGAACAATCTTGGTAGACATTGTCCCAAGGAGGCTCCATACCAATTTCGAAGTGAATCTGCTCCTACTTTTTGAGAAGACGTTTGAAGGAATTGCTAACGGGCGACGAGGAGGACGATGTCGGACGCCACGCCTTTCCAGTTGCTCATGGTCACTCCGCTGGTGAGCCAGTAAAAATGTAGTATATTTGGGTGTGAATACAAGCGAGGTAAACTGTAAAGACTTCATATTGAACTGGGCCCATGAGCGCGCTCAGTGAAGGTCTTTTCAAACCTAACATTTATCCTCCGGGCGATATGTAGATGGACTCATAAGCATTTCTAAGGGAGCACACTGCTCATTTCCACCAGCGGCTGCACAGTGAGCTTGATGTTGTGGGTTTAATACCGGAACAGGTACATTTGTGTTCTACAGCTGAAAACATGAACCACATCATTCAGTCTCGGATGCGATGAGTATTGTGATTACGTAATAAAGGTTTACAGCTCAAAAAAGCGTGTCGTTACTCTTAAGCCCACGTATTCCTGCACTGGTTCATCTGGGAATCGTATCACAGCGTCCATGTTGGGCGAGAGGCAGGGCCTGGGCAGCTCTGAACCGATCCTGTGTTTATTTATTTTATTAAAATGGCCCCACATTTTGGGTTTTTGGCATGTTCCCCCCCCTGAGCTCGGTGCACAGGTGACCCCGGTGTGACCCGTCTGTCCCGCAGGATTACGACCTGAGCCAACTTCAGCAGCCCGACACGCTCGAGCCGGACGCCATTAAGCCGGTCGGGATCAGACGTCTGGATGAGAGACCCGTCCACCCCGAGCCGCAGTACCCCATGAGGTCAGCAGCACCTCACCCGGGAGACATCGGCGACTTCATTAACGAGGTAAACCAGCGCACTCACTACGACTACCAAACAAGTGGGGCCAGGCACTACAAACCCTGTCCAGTTATTTTGGGCCAGCAACCCAGCCCGCGGCCCAATCTGGCCCAAAAGTAAATCCGGTGATCTAGGGCTGACTGCCTATCGCCCCACAAAATTTGGTCGAGATCCATTCAGTTGTTGCTAACAGATAAACATACAAGCAGACAAACTTACAAACCGCATGAAAACAATGCCCCGGTTTCAACCCCTCCGATATCAAAAAGTCAAAAATATCTCAACAGATGTTTTACTCCTATATTTAAAATCCAGATGACCTTTTTCCTTTTTGCTGGACATAGTAAATTAAAAAAACCAGCTGGTGTAAACAGTTACTATGTTTTATTTTTCTGCTCATCTGGACTTCCTGCGCTGTGACCTGTTAAACCCACATGCATAATTATAATGGACTCCTAATTGCTTAAATATCTCGTTACCATGCATTCCTCCCGCCTGCGGGGGGCGGGCTCTCCTCGATAGCCAGGCTCATTCCTTCATATAACCATGTTATCTCTGACCTATGACCTTCCTTTCTCTTGGGAAGCAATTTTACTCTCTGCTGTCTCTCCACTGTTTTACCTCTTACTGGAGTTTTTTTCCTCCTTTGGTGTTTGGGGGATGTACCATGAGAATTGGAGAGCGAGAGATTTTTTATTTTGGTTTTGGTTCTGTGCTCCTGGGATTAAATGGGCGCACTGAGCGTGAGGGTGAAGTGCTGACTGTCAGATTAAATTCAGGGTGTTTTCATCCAGAACAGAGGAACCATAAATAAATTACAGCACCTCAAGTACGAAGTTACTCGCAAATTTGGGTGCATAAAAAAATTATGCACAGTTAAAGATAATGTAGAAGTAAGTGACCATTTTATTGTATTTGGTCACTGAACATGCAGTGACTGCTGTAAGTCTGTGACACATAGGCATCACCAGCCGCTGGGTATCTTCCCTGGTGATGCTCTGCCAGACCTGTACTGCAGCCGTCTTCACTTCCTGCTTCTCTCAAGGACTTCAGTCTCCTCTTCAGTGTGTAAAATGCTTGTTCAGCTGGATTCAGATCCAGTTGTTGGCCAGGCCAATAAAACCATTACAGTAAAAAATGTGTCACTATCCAGTGAATTATGGTGCTGACTGTAGGTCAGGCATCTGTCCCTCTGATTCCCTGTCTTTGTGACTGCCTTTGTGTTCTAAGTGCAGTGAAAATAAAATTGACCTGAAGTGAAATGAGATCAGAGGAAGGAGGCAGGAGGGGAACGTGGAAGGACGCGGAACAGCTGGAATATGAGAAGAATCAAATCAATAACTCATGTTATGCACTTTAACTCCAATATCTTCCATTATAGCTTATTTTTATAGTTGATGTGTTTAATTTCAATGGATCCTTTCCCCGCCTCGACAGGAGAATTTAATTTCATAAATAGGGCCAGACTGTACTCTACTCAAATGAGATTAGCTGTAGCACAGTTAAATTAAACCGGTTATGAATTAAACACTTTCCTTGTCAGGAAAACTTTAAGTAATTATCCTTGATTTAAAATACACATTATTGTTGATTTAACAGTCCGTGCGCAAGTGCATTTCCAGAGTTCATCGCGTTTATTTACCTCGTTAGGCTTCTTGCTTGTGACACTTTTTGCATATTTGTCGTTACAAGTTGCCTTTGTGTAAATTGTTTTTCGGAAAATTGTATTCCAGTTGTAAGGCATGATGCACTTTGCTGCACATCGAGTATGTTAATCACACATGCATGCATTATTACAGATGCTAGCTTCAACTGGAACCCAATAATCATTTAGCTGTAGTGGATTTACAGAAGATGACTTGATTTCTTGTTATCTTGGGATTCTCTGGTTTTTTGAAGATACTTCTGTTTTTGATAAGAACCAAAAGTAAATCTGCTATTGCAACGGTCATCTGGGCTCGCTCGTTTGGCCCCGGGGGGACTGAGGTTAGTGTAAAATGAATTAGTAGCTATTTGTTCTGCATCAATCAAGGAAAACACTGCAGTGTGTGAAATGGACGTGGGCTTGAGGTCAATTCAGGAATAATTTTTGAACATTTCATTAGCTGCAATTTACATGCGATTTTTTTGGGAAATTGTGGATGTTTGGAACATGCAACAGAATGCTATAACCTGAAATATCAGTTAAATGAAGGCACAATATCACCTGTTGTATTACCATTGATCTTCATCAGCATTAGCACTGGCAATATCGGCGATGCAAGGCATAAAAGCATCACAGTTTTTTGGTGATAAAGTGTAGCAAACGTGAATGTTCGGATGATGAAGGCTAGTATTATTGTGCATGTTAATGAAATACCAGCATTGAAGTGAGCACATTCCTTTGAAGAATCTTATTTTTAATTAATTAATTTTTTTTTCACGAGCAGTTACAGTAACGGCATTAGTATTAGAGGGGGTTTCTTTAACCAGTGCTACGGTTGTGGTCTTGTGCTATTGTGTTCTCAGTCCCCATCTTATATTCCACTGCTAGGTGTCTGGGGCATATTCGCGATTTCTCCCAGGCTTCTATTGTTCATCGTCTGTTTTGTAGTCCTTTAAACGGAGTTTAAATTATTTAGGCTGCCTTTGTTGCGAATGACACAAGTCCTTTTGTTGCACTGTATGCTGGAATGCTGTAACGCTTTCATAGTGTTTAAGTCTTATGAGAAATGTGTCTTTGCTGGACTAAATTGCAGAGCTACTTGCCACAATAGCAGAGTGATCATAAAGGCCTTTATTATATGTTGAGTTCCTGACACATTCCAGCGCTTTGTTGATGGAAGCTGCGCTTTGTTTCACACTCTCTCTGAAGTTAACTGAAACAAAACTGTAAGCCAGAGATCTTTTGTGTGGCCAGTCGAGTGATGCTGAACAGCACTTAATAAAGAAGAAGTCAGCTACGGAAGCGACAATGGCCTGAACCATAATGGATGATGTGACAGTTTCATTGTGGATGCACACATTAGCATCGCTGCCTGAAGCAAACATTTAATGAGGGTTAGAAGAAGGGAAATAATTTCAAAAACCATGGAGACCATTTTCCGATTTCACTGTTATTATAGAACAGTTGCCCATACAGACTAAATGAAGTTCAATAAATGACTCGGTAAGCGTTCAGTTCTCATTTTGAAGGCTCTTGTTATTTGTTGTTTTTATAGTCCATGTCTAATTATTTCCATCTTGAATTGCGGACGAGTTTGTGTGGGCAATGCTCAACACCTTCAGTGTGAACATGTCGCATTCGAAAACAACTAAATCCTTATAAACACCATAAGCCGCATCTTACACCCAACGCAAAGCAGCGCCAAGTGCAGCGCAAGTGTTTTTGCTAGTTTCAGACTAACACACTCGTCATTTTCTTGTTCTGTGTCCAAGTTTTTTAATTTCAGTTGCACCTATGCCATATTGAGAGCCCAGGTGTGTGTTAGTGTGAGCATGAGGTTTGGTCTGGTGCATTGTTTTCGTGTTGCTATCATGAGGCAGCAGAAAACAATTGACCAACAAAAACCTGTTCTTACAAAATGTTCTCATTCCGACTTGTCATATACTAACGCTAACTGCCCAAGCATCGATATATGACGCAAAAGGAAGCTTTTTGCGTCCTCATATGACGCTTATGGTTAAGGGTTAGGGGGTACCATTTGTTTTAAACTGGCGTCAAATAAGGACGCCAAAGACTTCCTTTTGCATCATATATTGAATGAATGAATGAACGAATGAATTATTTTTATTTGGTTCATTTAAGATTGACAAAATAAAGGTATGAAGACAAAGAAAAAAAAAGAAAAGGAAGTTCAGAAAACCTTCTGAATTCCCAGTAGTGAACCAAAAGGGTGTAGGCTGAAGCAAAGCTTATTAGACACCTACCCCTCTTACCTTACATAATCATAATCATCACAATCACTTGGTCAGGTAGTGTCACTATATGACGCATCGGGATGAGACTGGACTCGTTCCCAAGTCAACGGCCAGCATTACCGTTATTGTAAGGGTGCATTAAGATAGTCACAACATGCGTACCCAATTCTTCATTAACAGTTTTGTAGATTACAGTGATCAGGTTTCCATCTACATGTTTCACTGTAAATAGCAGCTGGAAATTCTCGCAAAATAAATCTTCAATGCTCATGGCAATAAATGACAAATTTTGATGTCACAGTGGATGTAGTGTGGTAAATGTCTGACTTTCAGAAGCTTTGGCTGTATTATGAATTCTGTCATCGTGTTAACTATTGCATTTAATGGGAACAGAGCTTCCTTTAACAGGACTTTGTCAGTTATGGGGCAATCAGCTATAGACAGAGAGAACACGGATGACTTTTCACACGAGCAGATCCATTTCCTTTGCAGAGAAGCGTTTCCATGCAGAATCCATTTCCTCCCATTTGACAAATCTGCCGTTCTAATAGTAATCTGCCAAGGTGCAAGAGCAGCTGAATTTTAAAGGGAACTGGAGATGACATTGATTGGTTTATTTCATGTTACACCCAAAACACTTCTACTATTAATTAAGACTATAAGCACTGTGAACTGTGCTCGTTACTTTGCATGTTGATGAAACTAGCAGAAGTGCACCGGGCCTCATGCTAAATGCACTGGCTACATACGCTTTAGTCTTTGTGCTGAGGTTATAAAAATATAGCCGTCCGTGTGCCTCGGCTGGAGCAGAGTCTGCCTTTATTTCTGAAATCTATCACCAATCATCCTGCCCACATAAAAATCAATAATCATCTGAGATGGCTTATCATGCCTTCGTGAATGTCAGGGAGAATGCAATTAAGTGCGTGAACTATTACCGACTCTATTGCTGCAGCAGGAGAGTCGAGAAGCGTCAGAGCACTGCTTGATATGTGTGAGCGCTCGCCGAAGTGCCTCGGACCTCGGCGTGACTTCAGCCACACTGCTGGGCATGACAGGCGTGTCGCATCACGGTAACCGGAGGTGATGCGGCCAGAGCTGTCTGTCTTTCTCTGCTTTGTGCTTCCCGCTGTTTATTTTGCCCGAGTGCCCGGTTCCTCCGGCATTTTACACAGTGAGGAAGCGCTGGAGAGACCAGAGAGACTGTGCTGAGGCCACAGCAGCCGACGGTTGTCCACAGCGTCCAGTGTTTGTCATGCCAACAGTCCTGCCTATTTACCAGGCCCATTAGTGAGCTCTCTGCTAAAGCCACTGCAACAATAAGGAAAGGAGCCGAAAGCAGAAACACCAGCGCAGCTGTAGCGTTCCTGCAGCTTGATGTGTTCGGTCACAGAGTTATCTGATTGTAATGCAGATGACGATCACTGTATTTCTCGATTTGTCTTTCTGAGATAATGCAAAATATAGCCTAGTGCAGATAATTGCAGCATTCTTCTTTATGAAGCTTGAACTGACACAGTATGTTATTACTGCTGGTATGGAGGCTAATGTGGGGCTCCATTGGACTTCATTTACACCAATCAGGGGTGTATGTTACACTCAAGGAGACAGTTCACAGATAATCCATTTGCAGTTAAATCATATCCTCAAGAAAAACAGCACTTACTGTTGCCTGGCACTCTAATTATGGACTGCATACAGTATAGTCTTAAAATCATTGGTCCCATTTATGAAAATTTGCACAGATTTCATGCTTAAATATTGCATACACTCAAAAAAAGAAAAGTAGCGTATGGTAAAGACGTATATGATTTCTTAAATGGCGAGTAAGCTAAACTGCATTTATTTTTTACTTCAATGGTCAGGATCAACTTGAAATTTAGCACAGGTGTGCAATCCCATTAATCCGTGAGTTTTTTAAGGTAACGTTTGTTTTTAATAACATGCGAAGAAAGTAGCATACGCATCTTTTCTGTGCGTACGCACAGATTATAAATGAGGCCCCTTTGTCTGTTAGAGAATGTCTGAGTATTTCCGGCCGCTCTGGTGTTTGTCAGGAGGTGTGGATGCGGGGGCAGATCCATATATCAGCCGTAAAGAATACGGTTCTAAAATAACTCCGCAGATTTAATAAGCAGCTGGAGCGACGCACACAGGAGAGACGCATCTGTCAGCGGGGAAGGTCCTCAATCTTCTCTCCTTTATTTCCTCTTCATGACTCTCTCCGCAGGGACTGAAGGCCGCGGACAACGACCCCACGGCTCCCCCTTACGACTCGCTGCTCGTCTTCGACTACGAGGGCAGCGGCTCCACGGCCGGCTCCCTGAGTTCGCTCGACTCGTCCAGCAGTGGGGGCGACCAGGACTACGATTACCTCAACGACTGGGGACCGCGGTTTCGGAAGCTGGCAGACATGTATGGCGGGAGCGATGACTAATGGGGAGAGTCGGGAGGGGGAGAGGGAACGAGGGAGGGAGGGAGGGAGGGAGAGAGAGAAGGGACACAGGGCATGGGGACACGTTGACCGGAGTGGCACTTTTTTACAGGACAAGGACAGCTTCTAAAATAACGAAACGATATTCCCGACGGGAGTGAGAGAGAGAGAACAAACAGCGACCACAAGATCAACGCCACCGCTGCTGCCGCCCGAAACGACAGAAACAAAACGAGATAATGGCCCTACTGGCGAACCCTGCCAGCGCCTGTGCTCGTTTGGCGGTTTCGTCATTGGCCGCAATCCAATCCCAGCTCAGTGGGAACATCGGTAAATTGACGCCATTTGGGTGGCTGGTATTCTGAGCGCTCAGCTACACTTGAATTTCACAGTAAAGAAGCACTGGGATTACATGTGCCTTTTTGTACATTTTTGATCTGAAATAATTTCTTTTATGTTCAAGGCTTTAATGGTACTGACTTTTGGAGTGATTTCAAAACTCGAGGAAGTGTGTTAACATATGGTATGCTTCTCCATGCTTTTTTTGATTGCACCATATTGCTGTTTGTTAAAAAAAAGGATATTTTAAGTGAATGACTAAATGAAAAATGATTATGGAATCTCTCTTAGCCCGAATGGGCAAAAGCACCGGAAAACAGCTTCGTACAGCACGTAAGGCTTATATATAGTTTTTTTTCCTTTTTTATTTTGCTAAAAAATGAACATAATGCAGCTGGTTGCAAATAAAGGGAGTCATGAACCATCATTTTGTAGCGGAATAAGTTTTGTTTCTCTTGAGTGGTATAGTATTTGACAAAAACCCTTATTCTGTTCTCATTCATGTACACCTGATTTGCCTTCGCCATCATCTAGAGCATTGATTTGTACTTCACTGTAAAGAAAATGCGTGTACATAATGTTTTTTGGCGTAGTCTCTCAATAGTGCGAAAAGTTCAGAAATTGTATATGTATAATTTGGACTACGAATTAAAGTTTTTTGCATGTTTTTATCTTTTCATTATAAAACAAAAAAGTATTTCCAAAATTTATTTACGAAAGTCTACATTCACACGACTGGGTTACATTTACTGTGTCGACGGTACAGCAGCCTTTTTGTAAAAGAGATGTGAATGAGGAAGTGAGGTGTCCTATCAGCACAACTGTTTGAATTTGTACCAAAAAGGGGGCGTCCTGGTTCCAGAAGCACTCATTGGAGATAAGCTTTAAGATCAGAACGGTTTCTGAGAGAAGCTTTGTGGATGATATATACCAGAATTCAAATACAGAATACACCTCTCACCCCCAACAATCTGAATAAAATGCTAATTTTGGAGCTTGTGACTGTTTCTGGACTGTTTTTCCCAGTTCTTTATCATTTTTTTCTTCCTGCTGTTTTTAAACACATCACTGTGGTCTTTGATAATGAAATGCACACCATGTTTTTTAAGTTTGCAGAATGACTGTCTAAATTCCTCTGTTAAGGTATTTTGTGCTGTGTTCTGGTAATAACTAAAATATAAGGGTACTGCTACTATTTAAACTTACATGCTTTAATCCTGAAAAGACTTTAGACAGTTTATCTTTCAGTTCCACCTTCAGCAGAAGTACCTCGATTGGATCGATGTTTGTTTATTTGTAACATTTTCAGATGATAAATTTAAAATATTAACTGAAAATGCAACTCTCTTCAGTCTTAGTATTTGGTCCTTGTGCCGCACAATGGAGAACGTATTTTAATTAAAAGTTGCCTGTACTGCCATAATTAAAACTTTGAAGCTGCTTCTTTTTTGAGTATTACTAACAAGATTTCGATCTCCAATTGGATTCAGACATTATATAATGAAAGGACCAACCACAAAGCTTAAGCATCTAAATTACTAAAGCAGATCAAAGAGGGAAGTTTTCCCCAAAGGTTCTCCATCGAATGACCTCTCTGCTGTTAATGTTTTTCTGGGTTTCTTAGTTTTTTCTTCTTCTTTTTTTTTTTTTTTTTACAAATGCTTAGATACAGTTTCGGCTCATTTTATCAAACCTTTACAAATACAACCCAAAAGCACACGCACTACATGAAAATTGTCGCCCTTTGCGCTTTTCAAAGCAAATACTAAATCTAAAACTATTTCCAAGGTCCCATATCTTTTAACTGCAGGGGATCCATTAAATATAATAATATAAATATAATAATAATGTGGAATCACCCAAACCTGTCACCCTCTCCTATAGCTCTAAAACCCACCTTCATAAAAACAGGACTCCTGCGGGTCATTCTCAATCCCCTTATTTGTTACGTTAGCGACATACAGCATTACCCAGCCCAAACCAGGTAACCAGTGCCTGACACGCCCATTTTGCATAAGTTAAAGTTACGTAGTTAACACATGGTGGACAATTAAATCATCATAGCTGCTCAGGGCCACATTTCTTTCCCCTTCTGTTGCTCAAACTCTTATTCAGGTGAGTTGCAATGAGAAAAATAAAAATTGAGAATAAAGTCACTAATTATGGTTTAGTGGGTTTTTGTCTGGCAAGAATGTTGTTCACTGCAACGACCTACATAGCATTAAATGTCTTTATGATCTGCCAGCGTCAGACCATAGTAAGAAGCGGTGGCTTATTTTCAAGGAGAATATGTAGCTAGCTATGAATTTCCAATTTCTGCCAATATTTAGAATAAATGCCAAGTGTCGCCAAATCTGTATGGTGACTGCATTGTCTACCTAGCTAAGTGCCAGAAAAGCCATGTTGTATTTAGTAGAACACAAAAATAGGCTTGTTAGAGTAAAGAAAGTAAAAATTTGGTGCATTCAGTCTCGACTTTGGGTCTAGCCACAGCAGCTCACGTACGGCACAAGCCACATCCTCTCCGGCCGGCCAGCGGGGGCAGAACTGTCTGAAGAGGCGTATCCAGCCCTGGCTCTCGCCCCAGCAATGTCACCACAAGCCTCCTCCATAGCCTGGAGACGGGGCATGCATCTGTGGGGTTTTCGAGGATATATTTTCCAGTGCCATGGTGAAAACGATTCATCAGTTTGGTTGAGGAGTAGCGAGTATGGAGGCAGGTTCAGAGCCAAAAACTGGATAATTGATGAGCCAATTGTGGACCAGCCCAGTGGAAACTTATGTTGTGCCAGATGACAGCACACCTAGCCTGCTCTGTTCCGTCTGGGCATGGAGTGGCCGGTACACAGCCGGGACTGATGACGATGGTTGTGGTGTCATATGGACCAAGATCGGCATGGCGATGGAGCAGACGGTTGGAGGGATTGCCAAACACATTGAGATGTTTTCACCGCGCTTTCCAGGAGCACTGATGATGGTGTAATGACTGATGATTTTCCCGCCTCTGCTGATTGTCTTGGTGAAGCTGAAGCCGATCTGATCTGATCTCGTCAGAATAAATGAGTCTGCGGTGCCCAGCAGCAGTCTTTACCTCCATGACTCTGAAACAGAGAAGATAAACAGTATTGACAGTACGAATAACACCAGTCAATACAGTGAGCAAAATGCATTGGGTTACAGCAGCAATGATTTAAAATATCTGACTTACACAAATTCATTGCACAGTTTCATCACTTTGTCTAAATTTCTTTCGAATGGCACTCTATTTTTCAGTCATTCTTGCCTTATAGCCTTTGAGGACAGGGTACATATGACATCCTGATTAAATAAAGTATATATATATATTTGACTCTCCTGTCGATTTCAACGTATGAGGGCTCGAAAGGTTCAGCACACTAAAAAGTCTCAGTTCTTATGCTGATGCTAAGTGTGCGCCATCAGACCAGCCTTCAAATTATATATATGACACGACAGCATATATAGTAGCCAAACCGACCCCTCAGATATTACTTTAAAAAATATTGTCTGCTGTGATGTGCTATTGCAGTTACGTTAACTTTGTGCTGTTATTGGCTCGGATTATATTTACAATACGGTCTCCTGTGCTGGCATGAATTGGCTGTTTTTTCCTGCCACACATGGTTGTCTAGTACTTCTGCAAAAACATTGTCCTTAGGCTAGATTTCTTACAAGATGAAATGAAATGTCACTGTAACATTGGCTAACCTGCATTGAGGGGTAAATTCTATGTATGTCTGGCAGTTTGGTCTTGAGGGTTTGCTGACCTGTTCTCATTTCAAAATGCCTGAATCACACAGGTTAGCTTGTAGCGCTTAAACACCCTCTTCCCAGCCTCTCAAACCCAACCCGTGATTGATGACATGATGCACAGTGGCCCGTATTTGAATGTAATGACTTTGAATGTAATCTGTCGTGCGAAAAATTTGTTTCGTGTCCGGTGTGAAAGCAGCTTTATTGCCCAACTATTATGTCCACTGTGCACTTGTAAGGTGTGTCGATGGGTTGACAGATGTCTCAGGAAAACTGTCCAACAAGAGATCTGCTTTTATGCTTAAAAAAAGTATCGGACGACCTCTGTGGTGCAAGCTGTTATCTCCATGGTAATTATACATATATTTATTGTATTATAACCAAGTTACCAATCACTCTTTTAGTGAATGCTACTGTGTCAGATTTTTGTATCAATGACAACCACTTGACTCTCGGTCCATCCAGCTAACGGAAATATAAGGCAACTGACGACAGTGTCTGCGACGGTACAAGTATTCGACAGGTACAGGACACGGTCAGACGACACTATATTATGTCTTTCTGACATCATTCTGGTCATCAGCTACTATCGAAAAAGCACGCCTGTCGAGTATAAAACCGCCTCAACTCGTCTTCCTCTGCTAATTCTATTTCCAACATTGACCTCCATTGTTTCCCAAAACAAAACCTGTGACTTGTGGCCTGTATAATGCTCAAGGTCTGATTTAGTAGTGAACAAATTGTCCACAAGTGCTTCCACATGTTAGATCTGGGTGTAGGCGATTGCTAAATAAGGCAGTATGAAAAGAAGTGTTTTACAAACAGAACACAAGAGAGTTTCATTCTGAATACTACTTGTAATGTAGAAAACTGAGCTGTATTAGAAAACTGTGAGGAGAGTTTTGCAAAATGTGTGTAAAGCAGAGAATGTGGTTGTATTGTTGCAGACTTTGCCAAAGGATTAGGTACACAAGAGAATAGTGTCTTTGATTGCGCCCCGAGTACCAGTGTTAGTGTGTGAGCCATTGTTTAAAAAAAGCTGTAATGGTAAAATACCTGAACACCAAGCTGTTCATGACCTTCAGGTCTGTGAACAGGACTAAAGGCGTTCTTTCATAGCCCCCAGTTCCAGTGCAGTTTTTATTCATGGAGTAATTCTACAGCCAAAAGTGTTTTCAAGCTTAGAGTGTAATTGTGAGAGACTTCATTTGTTTTGTCCCGGGTTCATGGTAATTTCATTAGCTTTCTGCCGTCAGGAGATCAGATCTAAAATAATAATCTTTCCCATCGTTATCATGCCTGCAGCGGATTCACTTTCCAGGGCTTTTTTAGCTGAGTCACTTCTGCTTCTGTGTGTGTGTGTGTGTGTGTGTGTGTCTGTGCATATGTGCGTGTTTGTGTGTGTGTGTGTCTGTGCATATGTGCATGTGTGTGTGTGTGTGTGTGTGTGCGTGCGTGTGTGTCTGTGCATATGTGTGTGTGTGTGTGTGTGTATCTGATCTTTCTGTTCCAGCACAGAAAAGAGGGGAATGCTGCATTCTGTGAAATTTACACGTGAGAGAAGAACAGCAACTTTTCTACATCTTCCATGCATGTAGGATGCTTTTAAATGTATGATTAGAATTAGCAGCCTGAGCAGAGGTAGAGCAGTTGCACGTGGTCTTCCGCACAGCGCCTGTGTTACGCTTTCGACATTCCTGACTCCATATCAACCTGAATCACAGACTGAGCTTCATCGCAGAGATCCATTATCAAATGGATGTCACCAATCAATTCATGTCAGCCCATCCATTATCAAATAACATCATTCAGCTCATGCCAGCCCATCCATTATCACATGATGCCATCCACTCACATACGCACAGGCGATTTATGACCCTTCATGCTGCATGTTTTTGGGCAGTTTGAGCAAACCATTGTCAGGGAAAATGTACATCAATGTCAGGAGAACATGCACACATATGTGGAAAGGCCCTAACAGGAGTTCAGACGCGTAGCCTCCGAGCATGAGGTGTATGTGCTACTCAGCTGTCACATATCTAATGAATCCGCATTAACTTCGCTCACATCGAGCTTCAACATTCCCAACATTCTCTTCTGATAACACAGGGTGGCCGACTCGAGGTCACCGAAGAGCTCCAAGGACAGTAAGAACTGGAAGATGCAATTTGTGCATCGTTAAGGATTCCTTCATTCATTCTTCAATGGAGTAAAACAGTTTTCTTTACCCTGAATTGTACTGCTGCCCGGTGCAAACACCAGTCATGACTGTGTTTTCTTCCTCCAATAATGGCTGCATTCCTCTTTATAAAGATCGCACGGGTGGAGAATGTGCCACATTCAGAAAGTACAAGGTTCCAGACCTCAGGGGTGAGTAGAGCCTTGTGTGTGACTGGGGTTGAATGCAAGGGTGTAACAACTAGTTTCTGATTGGGGGGGGGGACTAAACAAATGAAATGGTCACATCCGCAAGAATATATCTTTTTTTTTTTTTTAATGGATATTGAGTCTCCCCATCCCCCCTTATACTACTGCCTTATTAGGCATCAAGATATTGAGAAGTAGAGGTTGAAAAGCACCAGTAAAAACCATTTCACAGCCGGGAAGTGTGCGCCAAAATAACGTAACGGACGCGCAGGTTGCGTGCCACAACTTTGTGCAGACCTGCCAAGAATACTCGTTAACACATTAAATTTGCTCATAAACAGCTTAATTTCAAACAAATCAGCTTCATCAGTCACTGTCTACGCCAATTCTCAGCGCCCACATGCAGTTTCAAATTGATTGGATAACTTAGGATGGACAAAAATGGAGTCAGACAGATGAACAGTTTTCCTGATTAGGATTCCTATTCATCACCACAGATTTAATCAGACGGATACTGTATGGCCGGATATATATGGTTTATAGAACATTTAGCGTGTCAGTTTGCAAATCTGCGTTCCTGTTTATATTTTCCTTTTAACACCAGCAGTGTCGGTGCAGCTGCAGCACAGTGAGTAAGTGTTTGTATGGATCTCTGTTGAAATACACTAATCCACAACAAAAGCTTTCCAGGTAAGGGAAGATAAAAGAGTGATTAAAGGAAATGTGTCAGGTACGGCACGAGAGGTTTCTCTGCAGATCAACAGCGGCTTTGAGGGCTTAAGAAATGAAGGAATCTCACCGTCTTTGGCTGCAACTCAAAGTAACAGAAGCAACAGAAGCAACTGCAAAGAATCTCTGGCAGCCGGCCGTGTGTCGAGGGGTCGTGTGGCATCTGCAGAGAGGAGCTACAATGTCAGTGTCTATCACTGTTCAAAGTCCATATCTGACTGCTTCAATCATCCAGGGAGGAACTGCGGCCTGTTTCATCCTGGGATGAACTGTTGCCCGTCACTTCCGTGTTTCTGAACCTGCTATCGAGTAAGAGTGCTGCCCACAAAGGTCAGAAACCAACGTTTTTGAAGATTAATGGTTCCATAAACCCCTTTTCAGAGAGAAAACTGGAATTAAAACACACACACACACACACGTACGCACTCACACACACACACAAACTGATGTTGCACCAGAATGCATCGATAGATCCTGACACACATCATGTGGGGTTACAAAGCCTTTGTTAGCATTAGCCTCAGTGGAGGCTTCATCCGAACTTTTATTTATTTAATTTACTTCCTGCTTCTGCCTCCATTACAGATACAGGCACATAGCCAGGCCATTTTAGCGTACCGGGCCGGTACGCTGACGAACGCAAAAGTCGCATGCCGGTACGCTGGAAAAATCCGCCGGTACGCAAAAAATTGCTGCCGGTACGTTACAGTATGGGGAAAATATTAATCAATGTACCTAACACCTACCTCATTGTAACCAAATATAATACTCTCATTTAATCAAGAATCATCAAATGTATTAATCAACCAATCAAATAAAGCATGATTATGTTTTTTAGTCATTATGTTGATTACTTGAAGCTGATTCTTAATACTTGTATGCATATATATTGTATTGATCAGAGGCAAAGCAGTGTGTAACAGGAATTTGTATGCCATGTGGGAAAACAAAATGTTCTCACGAAAAGTCCACACAACAGGAATGCAACCTACACATGGAGAGAGGCCCACTTCCACCATATATCTCTCCTTGGGCACTAAAGGAATGACAAGGGAAAACTTTGGGGGGATCATAAAAGTTTGCTATTGTTTATCCAGCCTGTTGGTCTCAAACAAGTCTCAAGAGTCTGAAAAGAAAGAGCGTGCTCTTCCTCTTATCATAGAAAGCAGAACTACTAAATTGAGGTAAAGAAGGTGAAACAAAGTTGAGGCCTCAAGCAAAACACGTGAGATAACTGTTTAGGTGGCAAGACCTTCAGTAATATAGGAAGAGGAAAAAGCTGCAAAGATTTGTTGTGCAATACCATGTTATGTGGAGGTCAGAGTATCTTTAGATTGAGGGGAAGGGGGGTATGGCGGTTGAGTCGCCAGATGGAAAGATTGATACATGAGTGACGTGAAAACATCTCAAAGGAGAAGAGAACCAACTATAAAGGTGGGGACTGAGAAAAGCTCGGGGCACTCTTGGGACCTGGAGCCCTGGGTTGCCCTCTGAGCTCGCGCGACCAGAGCCCTCCTTCGGAGGACGCTTCGCTGCCCTGCTTGCCTGACTTCATCTCTTTGCTGAAGATCATCTGACTTGTGTCATCTGATGGTTTGATGCCTTTATCTCTGTCTGATAACATGCATATGAATTTGTCTGATTGTATACTAATTTGTTTTCTGATTAAATACTAGAATCATTATGCTGTTAAACATTGTGTTTGGGTCCTTCATTTAAAAGGTCAATGCTAACCAGTACGAATTCCTCAACAACAGATAGGTCACCAGTACCAGTATCAGCAACAACACGGATGGCTTCAGACTGTACCGATCAGCCTAGTTTTATCGATTATCTGAAGATAGGCCCGTAAAGCCGCCGCTGTCGCAAGTACCTGTAAAGGCATAGCACATTAGGCTCAGGGTCAATTAGCGAGCGAACAGCCGATGGCTGGTTCGTCCACCTCCTGGGACTAGTTCCCATTCCAAAATGAAACCAGTGCCGCGAATGTCTCAACATCAGAAAGTTCGGAAGACGATGATGCGATCGTCAGAGTAGAGCCTAGAAGCAAGCGAAAGCCAGCAACGACTTGCTTGAGCAAGTCGATCTTGCTTGAGCGAGTGAATATAACCAGCTAGAATTAGAATTAGCTCTTGAAAGTGTCTATTTAACTGTCCGATGGATCCCGATCTTTTCTGCCACTTTGCAGTCTCTTCCGTTTAACCTGCGCATTTGGCACAGTTTAAAATAATCACGGAAACTAGGTAGCTAGAGTGATACTGATATTGCAAATTGATCATTTCGCTGGCGTCAAATTATCCACAAGTAATTGGATATCTTCAGGAGAAGCATCAGACGTTATTGCACAACACTTCCTATCAGATATAAAATACTGCATTGTCATTGACTATGAAGTCAGATTGGTTACTGGACTTGACATTCATATTGTGACTTAACAGTCCGGTGGCTTGATTACTGGCAGCAGGCTACGTTGTAAATTCATGCCAATTGCCTTACTTTTATTGACTAGCTACAAGCACGTCACACACGCATGAAAAAATAATATAGCCTAATATTGTTGGTAGCTCGTCATTTTAGCCATGGGTATCTTTCCAATATCAATTAACATTTCCCAGTTAAACTTGCTGCCGAATCAGTATGTGCAGACTTTTGTAATGTGTGTTTAGCGACCTTGCCATGACAGCTAGCGAACTTGGAATGTAGGTATACCGTTCGCTAATAGTTATTGCTCGTCTTTATGCATGGTCGAAGATGGACCGTGAACGCACCGTCCCTCAGTAAGTGAACGTGTTAACAGAGTAAATGTGAACCTCAGGGCAGGGCTGAATTGTGACCTAAATAACGGGTCGTTAGGCTGTTAATGGAAATCGGAGAACAATGCACGATGCAATCAGGGCTCCTGTTAAACACTAAATGACTCGGTGAACGAATTTTTTGAACAAAACATTTTAATGAGCTGATCCTAGGAATTCAGTACAGTCAAAAGAACTGCCGTTCCCATCACTAGTCGAAGTAAGTCGTGTCTCTTACGCTTAAATTCTTTGAATAGTCTCCCCGCAGCAGTTGCTGGGAGGGAAATGCTGCGGGTACACTGTGCATTTACAGAGGGCTCGGCTCCGAGCAATAGTAATTTCAAATGACAGTAAAATTGTCCAATCATATTTTCCCTATGAATGGGAGGGCTTTATTATCGCTAATATTATGACAAGTTCCGCCCGCTGTCCCCCAGGCGGTAAACAACTTAGCGAGTTAACCTGAGTTGCTGGTTCGTGATAGCTGTGAATATCGTTTCGAGTTTATGAAGAACGTTTTCTAGACTAATATTCAATGAGAAGTTTGAGTTGATCAGCATGGGAAAACCTACACCAGACCTTAATTTGATGCAAAAAAACCAAGGCTTTTGAGAGACATTTCAACATCAGCAATTATGCGCGGTACCCATGGATGAAGGAGGAAAATCTGTATCGCTGGGATTGGGTCCTGGGCCAAAACTGGACTCTCTGAGCGGGTGAAAAAGGCAATTTAATGATCATGAAACGGTAAGCTATTTAAAGGGCTCTGTGCTGAGTGATTTTTGCATTTTTGCCGTCGCTGCCAATGTTTTGTGTATGTTACAAAATTAATTTGGGGAAAAAAATTATACGGCATTGCTGAGATGGTAGATTAACCAGTAATACAGCATGATGCTTTTACCCAAATTAACTTTACAGGGGAGACGGAATGAAACTTTTAGCCTCTGAAATAATTTTTGTGACCTCACGGATGCGTAAGAACACAGCGTTAATTATTCATTAATTAGATCCTCCTGACTCCTTCGGCGTGCGATACTTCTCGTTTACAAACATTGACGTCATATTCAGCTATACGCATTAGCGTGGTTGGCAAGAACAAGTGTAAATCAAGACAAAAAAACAGGGGAAGTATGGCATCCTGCAGTTGTGGAACCGATTCAGCGGTCTCTGAATATGTACAAAACCTTGACAGTACCGCAAGGGCAAGATATTTCTCTTAGCTTAAGTACAACGAAGGTCCGTGTAGGCTTCCGGATCTTTACGAGCTGAGAGGTTGGAGGAACACCTCTTTGGGTCTGGGTCGGCTGGATCATCACTTGATTTTCCTTCATCGAACAGAAATTCAACATTTGTTGATCATCATTGATCAATGAAAGTAATTCACAGTCGTACGTTTACCAGAACGATTTTAAAAAGGGGCGCCATTGTATTTTGGGGGTTTTATTCGTGATAAGGGGGTTTAGAATTTATGATTAATAATTAATATTGCGAATGCACATACTGCGCATTCCCTAGCCACCTGGCGTGTCATCGGTATCAAGGCTGCCGCTGTTACAGCTGCAGTAGACATTTAACTCTAAATTTTTTGACTGGATGTACGATGGACGTTTTTACACACTCGAATGTTTCTCTGGGTACCCAAAATTCAAGCCGAAAAAGTACTGATCTTAGTCGATACTGGTGAAGGTTGAAAACGGAATTCTTTCCAATACAAATATCCGAACTGTCACTTAAATACTCGCTATCGGAAAGTAAGGAACCTATCGAATTACCCAACACAAAGAAGATCATTCCCTTGCCATGACCGAATAATAAAATGCGAAAACTTAGCAAAATGTCATGGTAGAAATGATGGAAAATAACTTGCGACTGACCCGACAGAAAGTGAATAGTACAAACACGCAAGTGGGTCGACGGCATCCAGTTCTTGCATCGAATTTCATCAATCCGAGTAGATTTTTTCGGTTCTCGATCCTGAACCCTTCACGAAGCGGTTTGTGCAGTTAATAACGCTGCAACTCACTGGCATTATGACAAAAAGTGGAAGACAACTTTACTTCACCTATTAAATCAATTGTCATGTTGTGGCTTTTTGCCAACCACGGTAGTCAACAAACCCACGTGACCAGGTTCGTGACGTCACGAGAAGTATCTCTCCGGTACGTTCAATAAAATTTCTGGCTAGAACCCTGAGGCATTGAAGGCTTTAGCTCGATACAGCCTCAGCTTTTGCTTTCGGGAGACTGAGGATGACATTGATGAACTGATTGAAGGCTTTAGCTCGATACAGCCTCAGCTCTTGCTTTTGGGAGACTGAGGATGACATTGATGAACTGATAGTCAGGGTTAGCAGTACGGTCCACCCCCCACCCTTATTGGAATAGCTTTGGAATGACGAATCTTGACATCAGGAATTGTAAATTGGAGGCATCCTCTTCGTTTTCAGAGAGCGAGGCCATGAATATTTTAACCCCCACCATGTATCGTACAGCATCTTTTTTCACCTTCAGTATTTACACGTTTTACAACACCGCGTGCATTTATTAGCTCACGTGGCCAAAAAGGAATGCACTGTGACCGTCTTTCTTAATCAACAATTTTGTGTCCCGATTACAGCTCTTATCTCTTGGGCTTTGTCTCATCTATTCTCCCTCTTGAGTTTAAAAATAAATGCAGTAGTGATAATATTCTTCTGTCAATGCTGCATTTCTAATGCCCATCCTCTCGCAATCTTCAACACTTATGCATAACTGATTATCATTACCGGCAGTGTCGTAATTCTTACACTTCGGAGCTCTGTGTTAATCACCTTTGTGCTGCTCCCTCATCAAGCTGTCAGAAAACCAGAGGCGCTAAAATATTTCTGGAATTAATACTGAAAAAAATTTAATACTGATTTAATTCTGATATAATTACTTCCACAGAAGGTAATACTAAACTCTCCTAACATGTCTGCTCTGGGTCTAGTCAAGCTTGTGGGTTTTGAATAACATCGACAATTAAGCTGATTGTAATTAACATTGGCTTTCAAAGGAGTTCATTAATACTTACAAACAATTATTTTCCAAACCAACATATTGTTAGCTCTAAGACTCGTCATCCCTGGACTTTTCATCTCCAAATTTTTCGTCCCTTGACTTTTCGTCCTCTGAATTTTCGTCACCTAGGAATGTTTGCCCCCAGACTCTTCGTCCCTGGATTATTTGTCCCCAATAATGCTTTGCTCACTTACTGCATTTTAACCCTATCCCTAACCCTAACGCTTATATCATGGTGATCCATCCGTCGTCTGTCCGTCCGTCCGTATGTCAATGGTGGCACATTTCATAATCATTATGGGATGAAAAATCCAGGGACGAAAATTCCTTGGGGACGAAAAAGTCCGGGGGTGAAGAGTCCATGGGTATGAAAAATCCGGGGATGAAAAGTCCTGTAACCCATACTGTTGCGTGGTGGACGACAGATTTCCTAACTTCACTCTGCAGTGGCTTCACTCTACATCAACATTAACTGTATTGTATTTATGAAGACAGACGATGCTATATCACTGAGTTGAGTCATCTGGTTCACAGTCAGTTGTTTCATGTGGTGCTCAGTGGGATCCCTTATCGCACCGACGTTTTGAGTCCAGACAAGCGAACGTCTGCTAATTCAAGGAACACTATAATCAGAGTCAGAAATACACCGTCAGGATGTGAACACATGCAGTGGCTGTTCTCACATGGATCTTAGTGGAATAATATCTTTGGTTATTTTTGAATGTCTCATTAAAGGAATGCTGCCATTTTCAAGAAAACAGAGCACAGAACATGATGCACATTTGTCATCTTATGCGGAACTAAACAACCTCAAAAACAAAATAATGACAAAGACAGCATCAACCAAAAAATAAAAAGAAGCTACTTTAACCCAGATCTATTTTGGAAGGTAATCTTGACTGACTTTGCCTTCTCCTCAAACAGTTAAAAAAAAAACAAAACATTTTGACATAATACTCCAAGCTATAATGAGAATATTTTCAAACATACTTTTATCACCCTTATACACAGTAAAACTGTCCAATGTCTGTTCCTGCTTCTCTCCTGTTGCATGCTGGGATTGACTTCAGCCCTCCTGGTGATCCTGACCGAGACTAAGTGAGTTATAAAATGTATAAATGGCTATAACAGTGGGACAAGTTTTAGGATGGTAATGTATGGCTCTCAAGATTGAGACAGGAGTCGCACTGTACTATACAGGGGACCAAGAATCTATCCCCAGGTCTTTAGAGGATATACTGTGTACAATAACAAGAACAAGACCGGTGGGACGGATATATGTGAGGCAGGATTGAGTTTGAACTCTGAGAAAAAGGAAGAGTCATTTTGTATTCTCCGTGTGTCCATATAAATCATCCTGTATTACGCTGGTCACAGTAAGGACTTGATGCTGGATTGTGCTTTGCTGCATCCAGGAGCAGTGCGCTGGCGGAGCCTGGAAGGTGGGTTTCTTCAAACATCGCTTTCAGTCAAATACCTCACTATCTGTGCCCCATGCCTGGATTAATTTTAACCACAAATCCTGAAACCCATTCCCAATGATATAGCAAACGTGCAACAGCCTCTTTTTTCACCTAGTTCCACGCAAAGTTCTACTATTGAGGCTGTTTCATCAAAACGCCTTTCTGCCACCTTGAAATGAAAAAGGGAAATGAGGTATCACACTTCAGTTTTGCAGCTTTGCGAAAGATTCTCTGTTTGCATGTGGGGGCCACACGTCACCGTGAACGCCCCGCGGTGCTTTCTCACACCTAACGGTCTCTCCCCGCAGTGGGTGTCAAAGAGAATAATGTGATTATCTAACTAAAATGTAAACTAGGCATTAAGTATGCAGCTCGTGACCTCCGATGCACCTGAGAAGGCTGACACAGGCGCTTAACTATCGAAATGAGCTCCGCTGCCTCGCTCAGGTCCCACCCTGTCTCACAGGGTCTCTCCACCGGCCCGGCACTCAGTGTGGAAACACAAACCGAGGGGATCTGGAGATAATGGGGACAGTTTATTTTGCTGGGGGACGAATCAATTCCAGCCGAGGCTGCTTGGGCTCTACTGCGGTGTAATTTGAGCAGTTTTTCAAAGGCAACTGGTGGCTGGTCATTTGAATAAAACTCTGGGGGAACTGGAGCGGCCTGTGCTAAAGGGGCAGCCTGCTATCTGTCAGAGTCTCCAGCACTGGGTGGGGTGGGAGGTGGTGGGGCAGGTTGGGCTGGGGGCTACAGAGGGGTTAGTGGATGAACACGGGGCACAAAAGTACTGTGCAAAAGATGCCCCCTCCCCGGCTTCTATTATCACAATATCACCGGTCCTTTCAGTGCCACCCTGATGGGTGAATTTAATCATCAGCTCTCAGCAGTATGGTCTGTAATATCTATATGCTGAAATTCTGGGCTCATTAGCATGAAATAGATTTTTTATTTTTTTTTACAAGATATGCTCCATCATGGAGTGCAATTTCCTCGCTTTATCGATCGCTGCGAGCGCTCAGAGGAATGGGTTTCTCCCTCGAAGTCTCGACGCGGGAAAATCTCAGCTTCAAGAACCAGGCTCCGTCGTGTTCGGACACTATCCTACGGGTGAAAGAACCCATAGTCTGGAATCGACTCCAGATTATACTAGAACCAGCTGTAGCTTGCACCCTGTAGCACTGCTCAGAAATGGCCACACTGCAGGTAATGTCTGTCGGTAGTTTGGAGCACCTCACAGTGAGCGAGGAAATATCCTCAGTCAGTCAGGCAGCTGCAGCGTCTTTCTGAGATGTACTTGTAACACTCTTCTCCCAGAGATTGGAAAATTCAGCTCTGTTTAGCACCCCACTGCAGTCTCAGAAGAAAGGTTTCCCGTAGGTTATACTACTTCTCCAAAGAGGAACCATCTTGAGCCCCTGCTTTGTTCAGAGATGAAAGATAAAAGCTGAATCTAGGAGCTTTTTACACCAACCAAAGAGGGTTCCATGCAGAGCTAAAATGGGGACAAATCTGGGTTCCCTGCCGAAGTCATGTCGCAGAAGAGGTGCAATGACTGTACGTACAGGGGATAGACAAAATATCCTGAACAATTCCTGGACCATTAAACATTACAAAAATCTGCCACAGAGCAATGCCCGGCTGGCTGAAGTGTCGCCCAGAGATGGGAGAGTTTCAATCAGGACGGAACCCACTGCGCGACAGTGAAACCCAACCGGTGAACGATTTCAAACCTTCCTATAAATCTGCACAGCTTTGAGCGGAATGAAGCACCAGCACTGGGTTACTGGGTTACGGACGAGAGAAGATGCTCGCCTTCGCTCCCTCGAAAGAATAGTGGAGATTACAGCATTCAAAATTCAAAAAAAGGCGAGAGAGAGAGAGGAGGAAGATAAGAGGTGTGGGGAGTATATGTTTTACATGATGGATCAGGCTGAAATAGAGTGGGACTTATGAATACAACTGGGCATTTTAGACAGGATGAAAAGGAAAATATCAGGGTGAGAGCCAGGCTGGGTGTGACAGCTCAGTGAGCGGCACTAGAGGGTGGTGGGAAGCTAAACAGCCTGCTGACGGTGCATTGCTGTGGAGGGATTTCATCGTGAATCACATCTCAAACACCTCTCTCTCAAAATAAAAGATGACAACATGTCCTTGTTTTCTTTAGCCACTGAAAAATGAACGAGCAAAACCCATATTTCGTGCTGTACTTGACTCCGTGGCTTCAGCATCCTGCTTTATACAGGAGAGCCTTTTGGCCTCTTAGAGATCGAGGTTCTGACATCCTGCTTAGTGCTAAGAAGTCCTGTACAGTGTCTCACTTTCCACTAGTCAGAAAAATGCTTTTCTTTCTGAGTAACATCTGAAATTTTACCTCCAAAAAGTGAGGACTCCCTTTGGCATGGAAAAAAACAACACCCATCATATGGAATAGATTATGCTGTAAGAGGACCTAATCCTCGCTAACATTAGATAGCACATCAGAGCCAACCTGGCTAACATATGCTGTTTGCATTAGCGACCATTTTTATTTTTGAAATGCAGCATTGTTACTACACTGCTGCAGCGTATTGGGTTTGTCATGCTAAATGGTGTCAGATCTCCTCACAAAATGTCATATAAGACAAGAAGAATACATGGAAACACAAAACAGTATTTAAATCTTAATTTCATTTATTTAAGCAAAAAGGTCATGCAACACGTATTGTAAATCACTCATAAAAAGGTGCCCCCCAAAATGTACTAAATGGTTAGGGCATCTTTTGCAGTGATATCTGCCAAAAACACTTTTGATAACTGGAGGTCAGCCTTCAATGCCATTGTGAAGGAATTTTGACCTGCTCTTCATGACAGAATAGTTTTAAGTCGAGCGCACTTGAGGGTTGAGGGTCATTATGGTTATTATTTTTGCCTCCTCTCTCTGTAATGGTGGAATCATGAGCATTGACCGCATCGGAGGTGAGCGCGGCCAACAGTTCGCTGATGTTTGTTTGTGTTCTCTCCTTACTTTCTATATGATTCATTCATGATCTCTCAGAGAAATTCTGGAGGGTCGGCCGCTTCAGGGAAGACTCATTACCGTTCCAAGTTTTCTCCATTTTGTCACAAGCCACTTTCGCACCTCTTCCAAAATTTATTTTGATCTCAGCGTAGTGTTCGGCTTGTTAGGACTTTTTATCTTTCAATGAATGAATGATCATTTGAAATTCATTGAATAACTGTTTTCCTCCCATGAATTAAACAATAATATAAAAAGTATATCCCATTCAGTGCCTCTAATATCGAAGCTTATTACTGCCATGGGACCAACCTTGGATATTACGGAAAGCTTATGCAAAGTGCAGAATATAGAGGTGTTTTGTAGCCTATTTTAATTGTGGACATGACATGACTTCCAACCTTTTCCGAATAATAGCCTGTTGTTATCATGTTGCAGGAACAGGGATTAAATAGTCTAAAGTTATGAATGTGGCTCTTAGCTTTTCAGCACATTAATTTTGCATTTGAACGGCCTTTAATTCTGCCATAGACTAAAACATAAGGTCAGAGCGAACTGGTTTTAAAGGTTTTCTTCTTTTATAAACAGCACTTTGAGCTGCATTCTGTGCATTAATGTGCTTCAACCCCAAACCTGTATTGTGTTTAAAACAGTCCAACAGCACCAAACCTGTATTGTGTTTGAAACAGTCCAACAGCACCAAACCTGTATTGTGTTTAAAACAGTCCAACAGCACCAAACCTGCATTGTGTTTAAAACAGTCCAACAGCACCAAACCTGTATTGTGTTTAAAACAGTCCAACAGCACCAAACCTGTATTGTGTTTAAAACAGTCCAACAGCACCAAACCTGTATTGTGTTTGAAACAGTCCAACAGCACCAAACCTGTATTGTGTTTAAAACAGTCCAACAGCACCAAACCTGCATTGTGTTTAAAACAGTCCAACAGCACCAAACCTGTATTGTGTTTAAAACAGTCCAACAGCACCAAACCTGTATTGTGTTTAAAACAGTCCAACAGCACCAAACCTGTATTGTGTTTGAAACAGTCCAACAGCACCAAACCTGTATTTTGTTTAAAACAGTCCAACAGCACCAAACCTGTATTTTGTTTAAAACAGTCGAACAGCACCAAACCTGTATTGTGTTTAAAACAGTCCAACAGCACATTATGTGATGTTTCACCGCATTAATTTTTTTGGTTTTCAAAATAAAAATTTCAATTTTGATTCTTATAACATATTTCAAAAAAGTTGGGACAGTAAAATATTTACAGCACTTGCAGAAGATACCAGTGATTAAGTGTCTCAGGTGGAATTTTGTCCTATTCTTCCTGCAAACGAGTCTCAAGGTTTGCACCGGCACAGGGTCTTTGTTGTTGCAAAGTCAGTGTGCAATAACTGCAGCCTTGAAACAAATACTGAATGAACTGGCCCAAGGACGGCAGACATTGGGCAACAATTTGAATTTCTAATTTCACTCTGTCTCACTTTAGAGCTATCAATAATCCAAAGATTCACAACTGTGCATGATTTTAACCCTTTGAGCACTGAATACATTTTCAAGGAATTAAATGAAATATAATGTAGCGAAATGTAAAGTTGTACATGTAGGTAATAAAAACATTAGACGGGATTACCTCATGGGAGGTTTTAAACTGGAATGTGCTCCACAAGAGAAAGATCTGGGAGTGATTGTTGACCAAACCCTCACAGGCTCTAGCCATTGTGCCGTAGCTGTTAAAAAAGCCAATCGGATGCTGGGATACATTGCCAAAAGTATCGAGTACAAATCCAAGGAGGTGATGCTTCTTTTGTACAACACATTCATCAGACCACATCTAGAGTATTGTGTACAGTTCTGGGGACCATACTTTAAGAAAGACATAGAGGCTTTAGAGAAAGTTCAGAGAAGAGCCACTAAGCTAATTCCAGGTATAAAAGATGAAAGTTATGAGAAGAGGCTGAAGATCCTTAATCTCTTTAGTCTTAGGAAAAGGAGACTTAGGGGTGATTTGATTGAGGTCTTTAAATATGTTAAAGGGATTAACAAGTGAATTATGTAGGATTCCTTCGACCAAGTGTTGTTAGTAGAACTCGGGGTCACAAATGGAAGTTGACCAAAAGTAAGTTTAGCACTGATATTCGGAAATATTTCTTCACCCAAAGAGTAATTTCGATGTGGAATAGCTTGCCTGACCATATTGTTGAGGCAGAGACCTTGGGGGTTTTCAAGAGCAGGCTTGACTTTAAGCTAGATACCATTGAGTCATTGAGTATCTGAAGGGATATATTCACAATAGTATTTGTATAAAGAAACTGGCGAGCGTAGTTTGGCTGAACGGCCTGTTCTCACCATTCATGTCATGTCATGTCATGTTATGTTAAAAGTGAAGTTATCCTGAGCTGTTGAAAACAGCATCTGATTTTGATATCTTACATCATTGGGCAACTACAGTTGCCTATGGCACTGAAAGGGTTAATGAAATTCCAATTCGAACATTATTAATGGAAAGGCCCATCGCCGTGTCTCTCGCATTTACCCAGAGATATGATTGATCAGTGGGAGCGCTGAAACACTTTATGATACAGTTGATTTAACAGCCTAATCCACTGCTTCAATGGATGGTTTTAAGATGAGTTCAAACCTCGCTTTGCGGCCCTCCGAGAGCAGGGTTTTGGTGAGGTGATGGTCATGAGTGGACAAATGAATGAATGAATGAATGGATGGATGGATGGATGGAGAAGGTATAGAGAAAAGTGACCCCCTTTCAAAATGTTCACATTTCATTGCCTGAATGAAAGAAAGAGACATAAAATCAGGACTTTTTTCCACTTTATTTACTCATCTTACTTTACATCATCGAATGAATGAAAAAATAAACCATTCAGGACAAAACGATTAAAAACCAGAATAACTGAATAGACTCCCCCCCAACTTAATTTGCCCTCTCTTGCTTATAGAATTGTTTTTGCCCATTTAAATTGGATGTTGGCTGACAGACAGCACACTTCAGGGCTTCCAGTATAATGTAGCTTTGTGTCCAGGGTACTTCACTCTCAGACATTCACCTCTTCAGCCGCTGTGTGATCTCTTTGGCCGAGTGTTTTGGGTCATTATCATGTTGAAAGGTGAATTTTCTTCCTATCCTCAAGTACCTGACAGAGGGTGGCCGGTGACTCTTCGCCGCCCATTATCCTTTCTATCTTGACAAGTTCCCCAGTCCCTGCAGAAGAAAACACACCCTTAGAACAGGATGCTGCCACAGACGTGCTTTTGTCGAGGTGTTCTTGAGATGTTGAGCTGTATTGACTTATCTTCAGATGCACTGTTTCGCACTGAGACCAAAAACAGAGGCCACAAAACCGTCTGCGGCCTTAACCTCAGAAAAGTCAAGGTTTTTTTTGGGTTTTTTTTTTTTGCAAAGCTATGATGAGTCTGTATGTGACTTGTCATTTTTCTAGCTACCCTCCCGTAAAAGCTAGATTTAGGAAGGGCTTGTGATCTTGCAGTCACACGTAGATATTTAGCACTCTTCACTCACTCATTCAAAGCTGCCATCAGTCTCTTGATAGTATTTCTGATCTGTCTCTCTCTGCTCAGGCATCCAGTTTGGAACTACAGTTTTGTCCAGACAAGGCCTGAGTGGTTCCATACGCCTTTCACTTCTTAATAATGGTCTTAAATGTGCTCCTCAAAGCCTTCAAAAAATGTTATACCAATATCCTGACCTGTGCCTTTTCTGGATTTTGTCCTTGTGTTCTTTTGAACACAAATCTTTTTTTAATGAATCTAATAACTTTTTGAGCTTATAAAATTTGGGGTGATTAACCCTTTCATTACCATTGTCGTATTTCCGCGATAGCGCCGATCCCGCATCACTTACCATTGTCGCTATTTTGCGACTAGAGAAAGTCCCTCACAAAAACCGTCAGAGCTTCGCAACAAAACACCCCTTTGGACGAGTCTGGTATCGCACAACATGTCAGTGATGTCATCAGGCTTCTCGTAGTTCCCAATCCTCCAGTTATGCACAGTTTTATTTTATTTTATACAGGTTATTGCAGGCAGTGCGTGCTGCAGCACGTGTATCTCCGTTTGTACATAAATCCCATAGAGGAGAAATCATCTTGTCTTGACAAACCGAAATGCGGTTTTTATCCTCATTTTCTGTTTTTACTTTTGGAAAAACTAAGCAAAGATATGTGTCAATGGAAAGGTAAATGTATTTTGAACATGTTTTCTGTACATAAAATTGTCCATTTCTGGTGTTTTTAGTTCGAAAAAGGGGATGAAAATCCACATACAATATCATGCTGCGATAGCACAAAAATTTACGGTAAGCAAGGGTTGTCTTATTCCCAGTAAACGGTGGTGAAAAGGTTAATTAAAATGGCTGCAATTCCTTTGCCAATCCCTTAAATTACAGCTGAAAGTCTCCATTACTGTGAAAAAGTATTTGCCCCTTCCCAATTTCTTTTATTTTTGCATATTTTTCATGCTTAAATGTTTCAAATCTTCAAACTAATTTTAATATTAGACAAAAATAACTCAAACTAAAAATTCAGTTTTTAAATGATATCATTTTTTGAATTTAAAAAAGCTATTCAACCGTCCCTGGACCAATGCGAAAAATTAATTTCCCCTTTGTTACTAAATCAACAAATGAAACAAATGTAATTGATTACTGGGTTCAATTTCACTACACAAACTTAAGCATGATTACTGCCAGCCCTTTTGAATCTAAACATCACTTAAATAGAATCAGTCTGGCAATGTAAAGCTGGCTAAAAGCAGCACATGATGCTGCGATTGAAATAAATTCAAGAGCAGATCAGAAACAGTGTCACTGACGTCTATCAGTCTGAAAAGGGTAACAAAGCCATCACAAATCTGCACTGGGACTCCAGTGAACCGTGGTGAGAGCCGTTATCTTTAAATGCAGAAAACCTGAATTAGTGCTGATCCCTCTCAGGAGTGGCTGACCCTCCAAATTCCTCCAAACCGCATTGAGAACTCTTCCTGGAGGTTACAAAAGAACCAAAACTAAATTATAAATAACTTCTGGCCTCACTTGCCTCAGTTAAGGTCAGTCTTCACAATTCCACAATATGAAAGGACTGTGCAAAAATGGCATCCATGCCACAAGCCACGGCTGACCAGAGATAGGACACAAAAGCTGACATCAGGTTAGGAAAAAAACATCTTGATGACCCCAAGACTTTTGGGATAATATTCAGAGGACTGATGTCTCAAAAGTGGACCTTTTTGGAAGATCAATATCCCGTTACATCTGATGTAAAGGTATTGCAGCAATCCACAATAAGAGCATCAGAACAACAGTCAAACACAATGGTGGTGGAAGTGTGATAGTCTGGGACTGCTTAACAGCCTCAGGACCTGGGCGACTTGGCATATTTGATGGAACAATGAATCCTGCTCTCTACCTGAAAATCCTAATTGATCACCAGTTTATGACCAAGCATGATATGCAGCAGGATAATGATGCACAGCATACGAGCAAGTTCACCTTTGAATGGCTCAAAAAAAAAGAATAAAATAAATGAAAATGCAGGTTTTGGTTTAGGAGTGACCGTGTCAAAGTCCTGGCTTGAATCTGATTGAAATGCTGTGACATGACTTTTAGCAGGCAGTAGCTCAAAAACCCTCCAGAGTGGCTGAATTAAAACAATTCTGCATAGAAGAGTGGGCCAGAATTCCTCCACAGAGATGTGAAATACTCACTGCCAGTTATTGCAAACATTTAATGGCAGTTGTTTCCACCAAGAGTGGAGGGATAAATTATTAGGTTTGGAGGTCAATTTTTTTTTTACATGGGTGATATAGATTTTGAATAACTCTTTTCTGTCAACAAATGAAATGATCATATAAAAGCTGCATTTTGCGTTACTTACTTGTCTTTTTGTTAAATTAAACTTAGTTGGATTATCTGAAACATTTAAGAATGACAAAAATGCGAAAATAGAAGAAATCAGGAAGGGAGCAAATACTTTTTCACAGCACTGTAATTTCATCCGAATCCAGTCCGATGGCTTACATAGCCATATAATGAAAACTGAGTCACAGTCCGTATACTTACAGCAATGAATGTATTTTAGCAACTTCTCATGATAGGTAGAGGACAGAAACTGCCAGCTTTTCTTCTGCCAGGAAACCTTTGAAATGTGATCATTTATTTATCTGTCTGACTCCTGGATCTCTGAGACAGCTTTGCATTGGCTGTCCTTTCAAGAACCCCGCCTATTGAAAACAATGAATAAATATTGCATGTCTGCCCTCTAGCAGAAAGGTTCAATGGAACCTGATACCAAACTTACCTGTCAAACTGAGCTGAGGGGAGAGGAGAGGAAGTGATGCGTCTGCACCACAGAAATACGGACCAATAGCGCAGGGTTTTACAAGCTGCTCTCCCTGCTCACTGGTCATCCGAGATGAGCAACGTCTCTTCTTAAGAAATTAAAAACATTTTTTTTCATCACTATTGTGCGGAAGGAGACTGCTCAATATTAATTCAGTCTAAGGAAGGCATTATTTAGACAGATCAGACATCTCTATTCCTCTCTGAAATGAGTTACCCTCAGTCACTTAAAAAAAGAATCATTCATTCTGTCAGGAGGATCCCCATGCTACCTGTTCATGGGAAACTCAGGCGATCCACAGCTGGATCAGTGTTTTTGGTGAGTGCAACATGAACTTTTTCTCTTTTTTTTCCTTTTTGGAAGCAGAATTATTATCACAATCACTGTATGAATATATATTTTTAACTGAGTTTTTTTTTTCCAGTTAATTAGACTTAATCATTACCATCCTTCATCACAGTGTCTAAATTAAGATTTTGTGCATTTTGCAGATAAAACTGAAGCTGATCAGGTTGACGAAGTGGTGAAACTGAAGAATCTGTTAAGACGAGGTAGCGATGGTGACGTGGAGGGACACACACAACAGCAGCATGAAGCACTAAAGCATGGAGAGAGACATTTGTAAAATGACTGCAGTAAGACGATAGGCTAGCAATGGAGGTATGTAGCTGTGCTATTGGGTGGATGTGAACAGATGATATGAACAGCTGACCTTGCTAAAAAAAAAAATAACTCAGGACAATAATGGCGAAAGAAATTGAGATTGAACATGTTTGAGAGTAGAGACAGGTTGGACAGAAATGAGCGATGTAGTATGAGTCTGTGAGCATAAAGCATTGTCTCCCTGACTGAACTTTCGTTAAGCTGTGTTTTTAATCCATGAGGTGATCTGCAGCCATCAGCCGCCGCCACCGCTGCCGTCCGGACTCCTTGTGTTATGCTGTTACTCAGGGCTGATGCCTCTCGATTAAAAATCTTCCTGACGAGTCTAAGAGCCAAAGTCTTCAGATCAAGCTTTTATCCCCGCAGTACATCACCTGTTTAATAAACAATGATCTTTGATGCACCTAGAGATGTCACGTTGGTCGCATACTGTCTACTGCTACTGCGGCTGTAATCAGTAACACAGTAGCAAGAAGAGGGCGATTTCATACACGGTCAATAACCTTGCAAATCTGTCCCTCCGACCGTGTGTGTCGTGCATGCAATGCAGCCTCTCCTTGCTTTGATCTCTCTAGCATGTCCAGTGCATTTTGCAACCAAATCTTGATTCTGAAGTTAAAAAAATATGACTTTGCAATACTGTAGGATGAAAAAAAAAAAAATGGCGTTTAAGACCAGAGCAATTGTTATTTTGACTACAACGAGGAGGGAATCTTGATCTCTAGGATTATCAGATGCTCCACTACCCTAGAGAGAGATCCCCGGCAGTCCTCGTTAGTCGTGAAATGAATATCTGTGGAACACTCTGATTATAGATGTGTCATTGCGACCAGGCAATTGTTTATTGCAGACTCTGTCAAGTGACAAAAGAATTTACGCTATAAAACACAATCTATACACCAAAAATTACTGATCCATGTTGCGAGAGTAAAATAAAAAAAAAAAAAACAGTAAGCAAATTACCACTGAGTCTCTCTTAACATCACAAACTGACATGTTTTGGGTATTATTTAACCATGCCCTCATACACACCTGAGTTAGGGTGAAGCCAGCTGTGAGAAACAGCACACAGGCTCCACAGGTAAGGCTCATTATTAGCAATGCCAAATGTATGCTTTAATGAAATGACACTTATTTTATATAGATGATACACCGAAATATGATAATACGAATAAATGATTGTATTACATTTGATTAGCTGATTTGACACTTTGGCAATACCCTCTGATGAAATTAGAGATAGGTTGTGCTTAAGATTAGACATTCCTTTTGCAAGTCATGCATGGACAGCCTTATGCTATAGGAAAATACCAAAAATCGCCTTGCGCAGCCTCATTTAATTGACTGTTTACTGCTGTCATTTCATCTACATCCCCATTTGAAATAGATATACGCATTTGTAATTCAACTCTCCACCCAGCTGCATGTAGAGCTTTCATAAAATTATCAATTAATAATTGCAGCTGGTGAAAAATTGGAATGGACATAAAGATCTGTCTGCGTGCGTGTCGTCAGACCTAGCATTTACAGTAAATTCAGGCCCGTCATACTTTATCAATTCTTGCCTCATTGTGTCTTCGCAATCATCACAACTCGAATCCCCACAGATAATATCAAGGCAGAAACCCAATAGTTTGCTGGCTATTGCCTTACCATTATTCTCAGCTGAAGGTACTGGCTCACTTGGATAGCTGTCTGCCACAGTGCCTGTCTGGCTGTGACAAGCTGACAGGACAGAGGTCCCGTGGGAGCAGGCCCAAGCCCTCAACCATGGAAATATGCAAATATCTCCCTTTTCCTTCCGCGCACAGTCAGCCAATCCTAATTGAAATTCAGCGTTTAATTGCTGTTTAGTCTAACCGCGGAGACTGTTTATTGTTAACACAAGCATATCAAATCAATAAATACATTACTCCTGCCTACTTTGTTGTTTCGCTAATCAGGGAACGTATTGGTGCATGAAATGTATGAGAAACTGTATACATGCTAATCATTCCAATGTATCTATTTTAAAAATGTCATTCTTCATATTTTCAGAGTTTCAAATGCCTGTCCTCCACATGAGCAGGCTCAATTTCAAAAGAATGGCCACCATCAAACAGCTGAAATTATGTTCCACAGGCAGAAAAAAGTAATCAATGTAAACTTCAGGATAGAAAAATGTTTTACCAAGTCAAACATTTGAAGTTTTGTTTTTGTCTGAAGCAGATTGCAAATGGACAAAATCCACCGGCCAAAATCACCCATCCGCTTGGTGGATTAGAGAACTGGGACAGCACTGAAAACAAACCTGATCTTTGTTGCAGAAGATGCAGGTAGTGTACAGTACAAACAGCCAGAACTCAGACACAGTATAAGTAGGAACATGAGGCCGCCTGCAGACTAAGGGCTGTTGACTAAAGTATGGACCGACTTTAAGGTGTCTGATGGAGTAAATGAGGCACTAAGAATACTATTAGTCTCCTTGTTCCTTTGAAATACTCTGCCTGTGAAAAAAGTTTTAGTGCATCAACAAGTGTCATGCAGTCAGAGATTGATAAAAGAATCGTGAAAATATCTCAATCTCATATTCATCAAAACAGCCATGTATCGCCATTATAACCGTAGAGGAAACGCACTGAATTTTTGTTCTGCATGGACAGAGAGTTCTGCAGGTTCATATTAAACACTACTGTGGAGGCATAGTCTGCTCCTGCCCCTGATTATTCTGACCAATTTGTCTTTAAGTGGCTTGATTTTATGTCCCTTGCTGGAAAAAAAAAAAATAATTCGTCGACCTGTTTTTTTTCCACCAATCGCAGCTTTTTAGGAGCTTCATAATTAGGAAAATATATCATGTTTTAAATAAAAATTTCTTTTTGATTTCTAATTATTTGCATTGTTCCTTGTGCCACTTAATGTTATTTACATATATTAAAACAGCTTTAACTGTGCTAAAATGAGTAACAGTGACCCAAAACCTTTGACTGATAGCGTAGAACAGAGACCTGGGGACAGCTGAATTATATCAGCGATGTCACACACCTCCTGCGCCCTCGATCGTTTTCTCCCCCTTTCCAGGAACCTGTATGGGTTTTGTGGTTTTGTCTCCTGTAATTGATTTATTGTCTTGTTTCTCCCCTGGCTCCCAGGTGTTGTCATTTGTATGCCATGCTCCTGTTAGGAAGGTCTGGTCTACTTAAGTCTCTGCTTAGTTAGCAGGTTGCTGGATTGTTACATTTTATTTGCTACCAAGCCTTCGAGTCAGTTTGCATTTTCTAGTCTTGAGCTACGCTCTCCACCTGTGTGTTCGGAAATTTAATAATAAAGAAAGACGCTGTCATTCTTCAAAGTCCTATCAATAGGATCGTGCTTCCAATTCTTTATCTTGGTCTTTAGGATTGGGACTACATTCTTGTTAATCCTCTGCTCCTCTGAGTCAGTTTATTAGGAACACCACCCAAACTTGCATTATTCCCCAGGATTGACACTCCATTCCTGCCAGATCCTTTGGCTCAGGTGCCAGCCAGTTGTGCATCGGTAAGGGGGATTCAACATCTTGCCTCTGGCCCGAGAAAAACACACTCCCACCCCCAACCCTCTCCAGTCATTATCCACTTAGCTGGACTGCCCCCCTCCTCTGTGCTGTGCTATGGCCACTCCCTCCATTATTACCGTATTCCTGCTCATAAATGCTCCCTTGAGGATTGTACTCTGAATCTACATCTGCTGTCTTGTCTGGACCATAACAAGCAAGGCTACAGTGTACACTATTCAGAAGGGAGGTTTAAATACAGATGCCCACAGAGATGGGTTATTCCTGACGTTGAGACCCTGTAGTCAAATCCCCAGCCTCCTGTTTAAATGTTTTTAAATGTTTTTGCGGATGAACAGGCCGGCAGCAGCCTCAGGCATGAGGCTATATCAGGATAATGCAGAATTATGGGAGTGTATTACACAGTAATGAGCGCGCTCAGGTATGATGGGACCAGCCTATTTAATGATTTCAGTGTCAGGAACAGCATCTCCAAGTCTGCCAAGAATTTGGAGAGAGTCACAGAGGACATGCAAGAACAGTTAAATACTTTTCAACCTTTATCCCGTTTTTTTTGTTTTCCCTGGTCCATGGTTTAGTATTCAGGACTAATTTCTTAGTCGCCGACTGTAAGTATACGCTGTGGAGCCAGACTGGAAGACATTTGTAATCATCCAGGTGAAATAAGACATTTATGGTTTTTCTGTAAGCAGCAGGAATCAAGGAATCATCACAGTACTGAAATGAAAAGTTTACTTGATGTGTTTTAAATGAGCTGTCACCGAGATATTAGGGTCTCATATTACAGTGTGATCCGGTATTTTGGGAGTTAAAGAGGGGAAAAAAAATGCCTTTACTTTGGAGAAATGCAGTGTCATTCTGTCAAGGAGCCGTCTATGACTATGATGGAAAACCTCTAAAGCACATATTATTCACAGAAAGCACACAGTCATCCATTTTCTTTTGTCAGCGAGGCTCGCTGTTGGCATTTCCTGAGGCAAAACTTTTTCCGGTTAAATTGAGATGCAATGCTGAATATTGTCGTAGTGGCAGTGAATGCTAACACCAGTTGCTAAATAGTATATCTGCTGCTAAGCTTTCCATATGTCATGTGAGGAACAAGCAAAATAAAAATAAAAACAGATTGATGCAGCACTTCACGCTCAGAGCAGAGAGGACCTTTTACCAGTCCGCTCTAACGGGAATCTGTCCAATAATCTGCCTGAAACTTAACCCTTTGAGCGCTAAACGCAACTATTGTTACTCAATGATGTAAGATATCAAAATCAAAGCTGCTGAAAAAAAATTTTCCGCAGGGGAGCTCTTTTAAACAAGTCGCCACATGAAAGGTTTTTGACAGCACAAGATAATAAAATTTATGGTTTTTTTTTTATTTCAGCGCTCTAAGGGTTAAGATTACATACCCTTTTAAACCCAATTGGAGTTTTTTTTTTTTTTTTTTTCCTTCAACTTTAGAGTAGCCCGTGTTAATGCACTGCTGATGCTGGGCGTGAAGCTGAGAAGAACCAACGGAGAAATGAAGTTTTGGAAAGGGGAAACACATCCACACAAACAGATGTGTAGAACTGGGCAGGAGGAGAGCCAACTGCAGGATCGAAGATAAGCCACTAGGGTGCGGAAAGCAGGGAAAATCAGCTGTACCTAATAATTTGCTCACTAATAATTTTGCTCGCTGGCAGAGACACCAGGAAGGGAATCAAGAATTTAGAGTAAGAGGTAAGAGTCGCTGCTTTTAGTTTGTAAGATGATGCAGACCTGACTAAGCCCAAGCGCACAATCTAAACACAGGACAATCAGAGAGTCAACTGCTGATCACACTCAAAGATTAACAAGGCAAAGAACCAATTAAGCGCCAAACTCACACAACCTGCCGGAGCCAATTAGACAGAAACGAGGGCCGTGACACCAATGTATGTATCCACAAGCATCTGAATATTTTTTCACGAATAATTAATGTCATCACATGAGCCAAATGCTTCTTCTCAGGCGAATTTCTCCTTTTTATAATTCTGAATATTTGAATGCGAAATCTCAGTCATTCTTAGTGAATAATTTTATTTCATATTTGATTGACTGCATATGTGGTTTATTTTTCAAGTATACTTGAAAAAGATGTTCAGTCCATGTTTTTTGAAATGGTCAAAAAGAAGATAAATTGCTGCAGAAATTCAAGGTTTTCAAAAAAAAAAAAAGCCGTTTCATCTTGGTGTTTTGTTGTTGAAAGAAAGAAAAATACTCCATCCTAAAAATAATCAGCTCAGCAGGAGATCAGTTTTTCTCCCCAGTGTTCGGCTTGTCTGCTTTTCAGATGAATCCCGAGATCAGTGGTCTCGTGGGAGTCGAGCTCTCCATGTACACGGCAGGTATCTCCACGCCACCTCGTGTAATTCCGAAAGAAGGCTGAGAACTCTTCTTGGTCGAGAGATTAGTGAGGAACACACAAATATGATGTTTCTCGGCCTCGGACTCAGACTGTAATCCCTGCACTGTCCTCTATTGCCTTTTTCTGAGAGTCAATCCAATTGATAGAAGTCTTGATTTAATAAAAACAAGAAACTGTATTTGATAGTGGCCTGGGCTTCATGGTTGCAATCATCAAAGCAATGCAGCAGATTTTCATGGTCGCTGGATGATGTTGAATAACCTTCTGACCGACCTGAAAACTAATCTGCCGGAGTGCCACGGATTTCCCTGCGAAGAGGATTCATTCAGTTCACTTTGGTCCCCCCAATTTTAGAATTGTAAAAACGTAAAAATTTGACTGCAAGTGGCTTAAATATTGGTTGTTAGCCCGCTAACATCAGATGCTGGAGATCGGCTCTTACGGAACACATTTTACAACAATTACCAATATCACAGCGTAATGGAATAAGTAAAAAAAACAAGATTGAATTTACAGAAAAACTTTGCACTGTTAAAAATTATAAAGTGAGAGAAGTAATACATCTGTAAAAAGTCAAAGCAAGTATTGTGCCTGGTTGGAGTGAGTAAGATTATTACATCACTGAATTTCAGTTGGGGAAAAGCTCAAATTCCAAAGAGAACTGTATGGTTGAAATGAATGGAAAAGTTTTAAAGTTGTAATTTAAAAGAAATAAAAAGTGTGTAAATTTGCAAAGTACTTGGAAATGATCTTTAATGTAAGGTTGAATGGAGTCTGTAGGTGAAGTAGTTTGAACAGTACGGAAGAAAAATAAGATTGAGACGTATTCAGAAGAATAACAGTAGTGAGCTGGCTTTGCACGCACACTAACTATTAAGCATCAGCATCTCCAGAGATTCAGCCCTTGCAGAAGAAATTAAGCTTTTCGAAACGCAACGAATGGACCTCATGCTGATCGGGTGCAGAGGAGGTCAAATTCACACAGCCAATCAAAATCTAATTCAGCACCAATCTGGCACTTGGGTTTGGAGTGAAATTCATTAACTCACGCGGATTGGGGTTCTCGCACGGCACCATCGGGCCTGTCGATCCTGAGACCCCTGCCGGCTCGCGCAAGACTGGGCGAAAGGAAGGACTGCGGGTTCCTCTCGCCAAGCAGACTGCCATAAACCAAACCAGACGTCAGAACCCCGCAGAGATATACCTGGCCATCTGGACAACTGCGCCTCCATTCCGGCTCAACATCTGATGCTTCACTGTGGTCCTGCGCGTATCTGACAGCAGGCTACTGAGGAATCGCCGGGGAAACTGAGGGAACATGTGGAGGAAGGGACAGACTGACTTTCCCAGACACAAACGTGCTCATGGGCCCAGTCACTGACTCTATTAATACCAGGTATCCAGGCGCATAGACATACAGTGTGCGCGTGTGCTCATGTGTATATACAGAAACACACACATGCACACAACATACACACGCGTGCTAATACATAAACACACATTCACACAAACACTGGTGCAAAAATTGCTCAGACATATAAACATACATTTACACATATGCACACAAAAACATACACACATTCATTCGCATTCACACACGCACGTGCACACATCCTTGTACTTATATCTTTGTGAGGACATTACATTGACTTCCATTCATTCTTCCTGTGTCTCTACAGCCTTTCCCTAATCTTAACAATAAGAAATGTATGCCTAACCCTAACCCTTACCCTAACCTTAACCTATCCCTAATTCTAACCTTATCCCTAACCTTAACTAATAAGTCACAATTAGCCTTTGTAGTTGTGAGGACCGGCCAAAATGTCCTCACTTCGTAAAAATGTCCCCACTCTGTCGGAAAAAAACGTTTTTTGGTTCTCACTTTGTAGCAAGTACAAGAACACCCACACACACACACACACACACACACCTGTGCACACAGATACACACACACACACACACACACACACCCGTGCACACACACACACACACACCCGTGCACACAGATACACACAGGGGCTGCACTAGGAGAAAATTTTTTTTTAGTCACCGTGGCTAACTCTGCTCAAATTTCTTTAGCCGCATTAAAAAATTTTAGCCACATGCATAGTAAAACTTTTGATTAAAAACACAGACATACCAGTCAAAAGTTTGGACACACATACATTTTTCTTACAATACATGTTAAATAAAAAATAAGCACTCCTTATTTTGCAAAAAAAAAAAAAATTCTAATTCTTAAATCCATTGATCTAACCACCATTTGTTGTCATACACTGCACGTCAACAAAAAAAAAGTCACCGTTTGAAAATAAATGAACAAATTCTATGATTGGATCATTATTGTGGTTATTAACCCCTTACCACTCCGGTAAAATTTTCTTAAAATGCCTATACAGGACGTACTCAAGGTAAATTGAAATATTTTCTTGTTTTTAACTTCCCTGATGGGCCCGTATTCGGGCCGTCGGAGTGTTAAGGGGTTAATATGTTTCAGCTGGCAATAATCATTTTAACCCTGACTGATGAAGCGCGTTGCTACTCATTTCTTTAAAAATTACGTCGGAAGACGCATCCCTTGATGGTGGAAAAGATTTTACAGTATTTCAGAAGGGGCAAGTTATTGGCCTGTATTTAGCAAAGAAGACAATAAATGAGAAAAACAAGTATGAGGATTCATTTTCACAGACAAATTTGCCACCACAATGTCCTGTCCTTAACCACATTGAAAGTTATTGGGATGTGCTCAAGAAAGACCACCGAGTGGTTCAACCATTTTGTTGAGAAGACAAGATCTCGAACCAAAAATTATAGCATTTCTGATCGAAGATAAATGTTCTGGCATTGCATATGGCTGTCAAAACAATGACAAGATGAATTTGCACTGTAAATCAAAGCTACAGGGGTTCCAACTAAATATTTGAGTGTGCAACTTTTTTGTGGACAGGCAGTGTATCTGCAGAGCATTCTCACATTTTTTTTTTTAACAAGGGCAGTCATGTGACTGTAGTGAATTTGCAGCTGCACGACTGTCTAACTTCCTAAAGACGTGCTGCACTTGAGGTGTGCTTTTCATCAACCTTTTTGCCCAATAGGTCTCAAAATCGCTTGACTTTAATTTCGGCTGTTGGAAAATAGAAGGAGCTTCTTTGTCAGTTTACTTTGTCCATTACTTAGTTTTTCAGCCAGAAATAAAGAAGGGCCGTGTAAAAATGAAAGAACAGCTTAAAAAGGCAGGGTGAATAATTCTGTCGAGGAAAGAGGAGGTTTTAATTGAAAATGAATTTGTGGTTATTTAGTTAGGCTCCATCATCCAAATGCCAGAAGGCACCTATTTTATAAACAATGGTACGCAGAAATTCATTCATAAACCATTCACGAAATTTTATCGGTTGCTTACTATAATGACCGAATTACCCAAATAAGTGCACGCCGTTCTGAACGTATTGCACTGTCAAACTCCGGCCAACTGACCAAGCCTACTTCAATAGCTCTCGCAGGCTCATAGATTATTGTCATGACTTTAAATGAGCACGTTTCATTACAGAGAAAGTAACTTTCTTGTGGTCGTTAACACACTTGTACTTCGCAATATCGTCCTTTTTCGGAATGCTCGTCTTCCCCGAGGCAAATGTACTTTTCTTGCCAGCTTCTTCACACCAGACGCAGTAGTGCTTCCGTGGCCCGTCGGCATTCTCGGATTGCTCCAGCCATGGAAAATCCTGGAACCATTTGGGCTGAATACCCCTGCTTTCATTTCTGTTGTGTGGCTGCTCTGAAACTTTAGCCTTCTTTGATTGGGGAGGATTCCCCCCAACGAAATCATGAAGTGATCGTTGTGCCCTATCTTGATTTAGCTGAGCAGCCATTTTAGCATCGCAATGTAGGACAAATATACTGCTGCTCTTGGCCTCAGTTCACTTCGTTCCCGCGAAGAGTATAATTTTGGCTTCTCGCTGTCTGTGATTGGCTAAGCGCACTGCTCATAGTAAATTTTAATGATACATTAGTGGTCCACGGTGCAGTGCGTGGATCTCAGGGTGATTAGTGTGTATGAAAACAGCAGGGATGTTTTACGCGTTTCGTTTCCGACAGAATTTAGAAGATCGCCGTAACATAGGATTATATTGCCTCTTCTTCAAAATTTCGGCCTTCGCCAGCGTGGCTTATTCACCGCAAAATTTCTTCGCCATAACGTTATTTTGTTCGCATTGGCGAACGTGGCGAGTGGCTAGCGCGGCCCCTGACACATACACTACACACACATGCATGCAATCACATGCATGCAGAGATGCATGCAATGCATTTCCTCATGTACAAAATGCACTGAAAGAGACTTTAATGGCGATATTGTAAGATGCTGAATTGCATTACAAATTAACTGTAGTAGGTATGGTTGAGGATGATTTTCTTTCTAAGTTTTTATATTTTAGGCATTTAGAATGAAAATAAATATCTTGCAATATATCTTTCAACAGTGGCTCGCCCCTCAGAGTCGGGCAGCAGATTTATTTTATTTGAAATATGGTGGTAGAACGCAATACCCACCGCCAAACATAACCAGGAATCGTGGCAAACGCCTTTCATACAGTGGTAAATGAACTTGGACAAAACACTGTGAGGAAAAATACCTCTTTCACCAACTTTTCTCGGTAAAAATGGGACTGCTCTGCGAACATACACGGGGGGAGGGTGGGCACAAAATATGAAATCATATTTGACTTTGAGGTCAATGAACCACAATTAAAAATGCATCTGTAAAGGTTATTCCTATTCATATGAATGGTAATTAGCAGAATGTAGCTGCTTTAAAGAGGTCGAATCGCCAGTGCTTTGCAAGGTAAGATTCTGAAGCAAAACGAAAATACTAACAGTTTAATTGGGGCCAAATACGCTGACTCAGGGAGCTGCATCAAACATTATAACAACATATGCTAAACGTCAAAACACAGCAATTAGAAACAAAGCTGTGGCCACAAGTTAACCCCTTAAACTCTATTTTTTCCCTTAAGTTTCCTTTCAATAGGTTCAAAGCCAGAAATAGCATTTTTTTTCATATTGTAGCACATTGTCACTTATTCTGTATCTGCTGGTTGCAGCGCTTCACTGAAGCTACATCACACTTATAGTGAGAGAAATATTCAAACCCAGGATGCCATGTTTTTATGGCCACAGCATTACATCAAATGGAAAATATCTAAATCTTATTAGTCATTTTATACACATTTCTCTGTAATTCAGCAGGACGTATTTTAGATAGTTGGAAACATTGGGATCTACACAAGAATTTAAAACAAGCCTGAAATTGCCCTGGTTTGAATACAGCAGCAAAAAAACAGTTCATGAGTTATGAAAGGGGGCGTGGCTAATGTGAAGGGGGTGGGGCAAACCTCTTCAGCATGTAACGATGCCTCCCACAAGAGTCTATGACAAATGGTCATGAGTTACCAAAGGGAGTGTGACTAAACTCAACCGAATTTCAGCCTTGTACGGTGAAAACTGTGGTCACCGTGGGGAAATTTTTGTGGACGAACCAACCAACGGACCAACCAAGCCACCGAACTTCTGACCGACAAAGCGAGCTTTGGAGCTGTTGGTCGCAGCTAAAAGCACTTTGACGTGTTCCGACGACACTTTAAATCCCAGAATCAGAAAATCACTCAGATGGAACACTGTTTGCCTCTCAAGGTAAAATAAGAGGCTGCTGCAAGAAAAGATTAAAGTCCAGGGCCAATACGGCCGCACTTCACGGGCATTTTATGCCTTTGTCCATTATTGCATTCATTTTATTGCAGGAAGTGAGGTCAGTGTGGAATAGCATTAGAGCAGAGTCTTATAAATGAATAATTTGAATTGTGTTTATGATAATGGGAACTCAATCACAAAGTAAAATGCCATCATTAAGATTTATCGAGGTCAATTATGGATCGTGCTCCTGCATTCTGAAATAACCTGAATGTGCATGGCAATAAAATAAATCTGCTTCCCCATTTTGAAGGATTAGTTTTCATAAAACAATCACAAAGGTCTGTGGCAATAAAAACAAAAGGTAGGTGTATTCATTTATGACTGCAAAAAGAGCCATAACATATTTTCAGCCCAAGCTGCCAACCAGCTTGCATATGATTATGATTGTTTATAAGCATGTCAGAGAGTGTGTTTTCCTATAATTATGTAAAATCACTACCTGAATACATATCAGTAAACAATGATGAGCCAACATGCTACTTGCTCAGTTACTGTTCTAAGATTTTAAATGGTGGAATAAAATAATAATATGCTTGCCAGGATAGCTATCTCAGTTGTCTATGCACACGCATAAAAAAAGAAAATTAATAATAATCAAACTTACAGTGCCAAAAAACAAAATTAGAAGTTAAACAGACTAAGGTGGAGAAATGTGGATTACAGTGACTTGAACTAATTAGCATAACTTTCATGCAAACAGAATAGAGAACATGCAGCAGAAGTTACTTTCGGTGACAGGATTTGCATTCAATTAGCATCTTCCTCCAAAGTAATTTGTTTGGCTAATTGTGAAATTGGGTGAAGGTTTCATGTGAAGACATCCATGAAGTTTGGCGAAGTCTAATTATATAATTGAAATTATTCATAAATTTGATTAAAAAGTAAAGTCACTTCAAACCCTCCAGGGGAGATCAGTTGACAGGCATCTCACCACAAGCCTTTCTGAACCTCCTCTGGTCCTCTCATGTACAAATGCAGAGAAAACATCCTTGTACAAAAAAAAGTGAAAAAGTGGATTTACTGCATAATTATGAGCTTCCACTGCCCACAAATTTTGAACAACAAATGTCTTCGACTCGTTCATTTCTTAGTGCGAAAGCACTTTGGGGTCCCATATACTCAATAATCCTGAAATAAATAATTTTATTCAGTGTTTTCAGTGTTGAGCTTGAGACTGAAATGTGTAAAACGCTGGACAGCCAAACATACATGCAGACTGAAACTGCTGTGACTGCTGAAACTGCTCAATACAATTGGTCAGGGTCAGTTTGGCCAAATACCGTGAAGATTTTGTAGCACTTCGTGTGTCGCATTCACCCGCTCCCTTAGTGAAGGGTCCACTGAAACTAACTGAAGTTGCGAGGGGTATTTCTAAATTATACAGCAGAATTGTATAAATAAACCATCAAATGAAAGAAACTCTGTCCTATCAGCCCACACCGACAGATTCCTTTCATATTAAATTGAAATATCAGATATTTAGGGTTAACCCATGTGTGTACTCTATGTACAGTATGTCCGTGAGGTTTCAGTTAAGTGTCTGCACGCTTTAGGCTATACAGTGTATTTAAAAACACTGTAGACTTTTGGAAATGCACACTGAAAAATACAGACACAGTGGCAATATACAGTACGCACATTCATGGCATTTATTTCTACGAGTACAGACATGGTTCTGAGGGTCCATGACCAGCACTGCTGAACTTCTCATGGACGTGCAGCACTTGTGTGCTTCTTCTCCTTAATTAAGTTTCCAATTCATATCTAACAAGATCGAATCTGCTTTCTTGATTGGTCAATAGCAATGATTAGCAGTATATTTATATTTTGAATTCCACCCAGTTAACTCAAGTTTATGCCAATTCCGCTTTTGTGCCTCACACAGAAAATCTTACAGCCATGAAAACAGACTATTTTTCATTAAAATAAATTACAGAGCTAGATTTTTAATTTAAATACATGCATCCTTTTGTTCTTATTTCACGCAATATTGTTCTGTTGTTGACGGTCAAGCTAATGCTGAAGCCTGATGGTCAACATTAGCGACCACATGTCCTCTCACCAACCAATCACATCTGCTCACATCACATGGAGCACCTTTCAAAAACCACTAATCAGACTACCGCTACGCTGCATTTGCTGCTTTACTTGCTATGCATTCTCCTGTTGCCACTAGTGCTTTGCTGCTCCTCGTTTGGTGTGAGTTACCTGGTCCCTGCCTTCGCTGGTTTGTTGTTTTTGGTCCTTTTGCTGCTATTCTGCTTTCCTACGCCCTCACCACCATCCAGCTTCTGCCTGCCTTTAGATTCGCTTTGGTGTCATTAGTTCATGAGGTCAATGTAATTGCATGAGTACATGCTTCATGTATCCAAAGTAGATCTATTCAGCACCAAATGAATAATATTGTATACACCACACTTAAGTATAAAAACTGATTTTTATCAAAAAAAGCCATTTATTAAGTTGTTCCCATTAAAATGCATTTCTGAGATCTATGTCAATAGTTTAATGAATGATTGAATGAATTAATACATTAATAAGTGAAGAACCTGTATTTACTTACAGTAGAGCGTTGAAACCGCTTGCATATTAAATCGTTTACGTATGAAAGAAACAGGAAACTGACAGGATGTGTGGATGCTTGCATCAGCAGGCATTTCATCGCTGTTTGTTCATGGTTGCCTGCCATTTTTTAAACTGCACTGAAGTGTTTATTCAAAATCGTCAGACTCGCTTAGAACGAAATGCGCCCAGCACTTTAGAAAATGGGAAAGTAATTTGAGCGGGCACTTCAGAAGAAGAGGATGATGCTCACTTGATATGGTGAAATACAGTGAATATGAGAGCTTGCCAGCTCGTCTGATGTTGCAGGAAGACAGTGGCTGACGGGCCTGAGAGCCTTAAACACGGGAGGGCACCAGTACCGAGCAGACAGAGTCTGGTACAAACATACTGCGACCATTTGGCAGGTAAGACGGGGAGGCAGCATCTAGATTAACCCTTAGAGGGCTACATGCAACTATTGTTGCTCAATGATGCAAGATATCAAAATCAAAGCTGTTGAGAACCTATCATGTGGCGACTCGCAGAAGCTCTTTTAAACAAGTCACCACATGATCAGTTTTTAACAGCCCAAGATAGTTAAATTTATTTATATTTTTTAAATTAATTTCAGCGCTCTAAGGGTTAACCATTTTAAGACTGAGATAGAACTCATTCACTTCATGTAGCGCTCAGTCGCTGTTTTTCAGTTTGAGGAGGTAGTTCTAGCCATCCGTCCCAAAAATGTTATTGCTGGTCAGCGGCTGTGTCCTAACACTCAGAAGATGAGTCCTTCTGTCCTCCATTCATGTCCTTCTCCTATCTCGCAGTGCAGGCAGAGGAGACGAGGGAGGGAAAAGAGGGTGTATCTTTCTAGAGTTGGGACGCACTTTGGGTCATGAGGGTATTTAGGCTTTCAGGACAGTGCATCAGTCCGCAGAGCAGAGCTCGTCATTCACTCATTAAACCTGCATGTCATCTGTTAACGAGAGGAAAGGAGAGACCGGAGGAAACGCTTGTGGATAATGGAGAACATCTGAGTTCTTCTCGCTGTGTGCGGGCAGAGCCTCATAAAACACACTCAAGCCACTGCAGGAGCGGCTCAGTCTGAACAAGGAGTTCAAGGAATATGTCATTTTCATTTCCCCAGTTTCATTGCGAAAGAACAAAGTCGCAGAAAAAATTATATATAAGTGAGCAGCTCAAACTCGTGAGGTTCGCGGATCACCATAATTCCAGGGCAGCGGAGCGTCATTAGTGGTTGACTGCACAATGTGGAGCGAAAACCATACGGTCAAAAGTCCATAAACCGTATTTGTGTTGATCCTTTCAATAAAATATGATGTCATTTTATGTCCAGTCGACAAATGGTAGGAACCCGAATCCCTTAATAAAGATTTGTAAGGATTACATGTTATGATACATGGTCTTAAATCCAAAATTTTTATTAGTTGCTGAGACATGGCCATTTGAAGAAATTATTTTTTTGTTTTTGCTCATTTTGGGGACAACATAAGATTAACCTTTTCCACCCTGCACTTGCCATCGGAGAGATTATAATGCTGCTCTCAACTCGTGCTCGAGTTCCAAACTTCTGCAAAATTGGTCCAGTAGACGTGGAACATCCCTTTTGTGAGAGGTTGCTTATTTTAAAACAGTTCCCAGGAGGCCATGTTGTATTATTCTTTAAGATCACTTCAGCCAAAGCCAGACGGGCCCTGAGCTGACTTGTACCGTAATTGGTGAGGATGACCCTCTGTTTTATGGGCCAGCAACAACAATAAAGACAGTGCCATGGTGACGTTATTGGTACACTGAAGCACAAAGAGCCTTGCATTAGATTATGCATCAAACAGAGACCTTGCCTTCCCGTGAACATTAAAAAGCCCCATTACGCCCCTCTAACAGCTGAAAACGCTAGAGCACCGCATTAAGTGTCCAGGCCCAATTCTGAGGCGTTTCACACACACACTAATGGTCAATTATTTTTAATCTGAGGGAAGTGCAAATAAGGTTCTGGGACACATTGAAGTGGAACGGACTGCAAATGAGCCCGAAGATCGAGTGATGAAGGGACGCAGTGCGCCGGGGATTCTGGGAAACCTGCTTTTGAGCTTCCTGACGCCAGGATCCCGGATCAACCCACATCTGTGTAATTTAGCTGATAACTCATCTGAATGTTCCTTAACCAAAATCCATTGGGTGCATCTGTAGATGAAATTATATGCGTGTGCGTGTGTGTGTGTGTGTGTGTGTGTGTGTGTGTGTGTGTGTGCGTGCGTGCGTGTGTGTGTGTGTGTGTGTGTGTGTGTGTGCACGCATACATGTGTGTTTGTGTGTGTGTGTGTGTGCGCATGTGCACGTGTGTGTGTGTGTGTGTGTGTGGCCAGAGGAAGCTAGTTGTGCTTCTTCAGCTGAACACAAATAGTCAGTTGAGAAGATCTGGGTCTCTTATTGAGTATTTTAACTACACTTTCCCCAGGTGTGAAATAGAATTTTAAAGGTAGAGAGGTAAGTGCTAAATTAGGCTATAACTCACCACCTGAATCGAGAATCTTACTGCAAACAGAACTCATGAATTTCCTGCTTTCCCAGTGAAGCTCTTTTTGTGACCAGATTATACTGCCTGGCCCAGCAAATAGAAACCTCTGAGGAAGAGACTCGGGTTAAAGACAAACTGTAAACATAAAGACAACTTTATATCTTAATTTTGTAATAAGATGAAATTTTACATTTAACTGTTTGCAACTGTAATATATTTTGATCATTTCTAACACTTGCCTTGCCACAGGTTTGGCTAATCCTTTTAAAATTGTCATAATTTATCATGATGAAATACAGTCCCGTCCACAACGCCGGTTTACTTATTAAGCTCGATAGCTGCACTATATTTGCATTCCTCCCAAATCCGGACTGAGGTAAAAACAGACTGTTCTGTTGTGTGTGACGGTCAGTGCTAACGGACAGGCTAACTCAATAATCCCGCACTGTGGGATGGGGACACATTCACTGCTGTACGCACATCTACTGTATGTCTTTTTTCATCCTGGACTGCCCTGTGAAGAAGTCAGAGGTCAGTTTTCTCTTGATATCATTTCATCACTGATATTTGTTTTCTTTTCTTTCACCAGGTTCCTTGCTCCTATTATTTTTTTTTATTTTTTTTTTTTTTTTAATCAAGGAATTACTGTAGTGATTTTGCTGCACGTGATTTCAGGGGGGAGCTCAAATGCTTAAACACGTTTCACGCAGGCAACAGCAGACCACCAATACTGCAGTACTTCTGAAAAAAGAGATAGAGAGGGAGGGAGAGAGAGAGAGAAAGGACAGAGAGAGAGAGAAAAGAGAGAGAGAGAGGGGTCTCAATTGGCTTCAGACAGGCTTGGAGATAATGAATCTCCCTGCACCTTTATGACCTCAGCAGGTCTTGAGCGATTCTTTCACTGGCCGCACAGACAAATTAGGCTCAGAGGCCGACCCAACTCCTCTTTTCAACGTCTGTTTCCCAGCAGCAGGTGAACCAGAGAGAAACTCAGCCCTCCCGTTACATGTGATTTCCATGCAGATGCAAAGAAGCCTTCGGTTTGCCATGAAAAACAATATGTAATTGACCTGCTCTTATGTAACGAATGATTGGATATTATCACAATGCCTCTCAGTTTTTTAGTATTGTTTCATAATCAGAACCACAGCAATTTTGAATGAGCGCCATAGAATAGATCAGGGTGCCAGTATTAGCGGGCGTCACTATACCACCTGCGTCATCAATTTACCCTCACATATGAGCTGAGCTGCCGTGTACTCACCCAAGGGGTTACACTAACGTCCTCAAGAGAGCTGATTGGCTGACCTGCCAAATTCTCTCCTCACGGACTGGCTATTTTCATGTCTTTAACGGTCAAAAATGGAAAAATACGACAGCGAGAGAACACACTCCACGATTTCCATTGTTTCATGTCAAGTTTCTGTCTACAAGCTCATTAAGGCAATTCGGAAAAATTCTAACTTAAAATTCTAAAGTTACATTTAAAATAATAATCTATATTGTGAACCCACATCATCAGGGTGTGACAAAGAACTTGATCTAACTAAAACCCTGTCGCCCTTCTGAACCCTCCTGCTGACTGAGAACATGTCCTGGGGAACACTAATGACCATCAGCACTGAAAGGCAAATATTTGGACCATGAGCACAACCTAACATGGCAGTCATGGGCAAAGCCTCCTGCATGATCCTCAGCGTTTGGGATGATCTGCTGATACCATCCATCAGACGCAGAAGAGGAATATTTGTAATATTCAAAATGAAGTGATTAGGGCACTAATGAGATCGTTTTAATCCATCCCAAAAAGGCTCCAGAAGCAGAGGTGCAAACCCGAGGTCAGAAAATGCTCCCAAGTCTTTTGTTCTAATTACCTGATGTTGCTAATTAGCTAATTCCTCTGCCAGGAACGCAAATTTATTATTAAAATAGGCAGTTGAAGTTCTTGGCAGCAGGAAACGCAAAACAGCTCTTTTAATTTCCAGCCCCCTGAATTTCATCCTCAGGTAGAAACGGAAAGAGAGCAGGAGCTGTGCGTTCTGAAGCGTGGTCACGTGGCTTTTTATCGGTACTGCAGTGCACCTAGTAGTAATCGTATGTCCTTATGATGATGGGGTTTAAACACTCACTCACAAGCAAGGGAGCTGGCACACTATGTCGTGTTGCCAATAGAAGTAAAAATAACAAAACTAAACAAGGTAGCTAATCAAAGAAAGCAAGGTCTGGCTAACTTGCAACAGAACGATAACAGAAAAGAAAAGAAAACCTGCTAGCTATAGCTCCATAAACTTATAACGAAAATACAGGGGGCGGCAGGATCCTCATTTATGGGTCCGGAGGGTTAATACAACAGCGACGTTACAATTGTAGAGAGGAAGGAAGACTCGAGGAGGGCCAATCAGTAATAAAACTAAGCCCATATGGACACTGCTGCAGACTTCACTGCTGACACCAACGCTTCACACAACATAGCCAATTAGCCGCAGATCGGCAAGAAGCTGCCTGTCAGAGTGCATTCTGTGAAAAGCTGAGGGAATGTTCACCTGTCAGATCAGACCTACCAACGCAAAATGGAAAAAAGGTACAAAAATGAAACAAAATTTCCCGAGAAAAACTTTCCAGCTCACCTGCCCTGGTAAAAAGTGCAGTTTTTTACCTCAAAAGTTTTCTCCTTTTTTGTAAATCTTGACAGAACAGCCATCTGAGGCAAATACCTACAAAACCTGACGGTGTGCGATTCGGAGATAAATGAATCTAAACGCCCACAAAACCAGGCGAGACCCTGCTGTGCGCAAACATGCACACCGAGACCGACCCAGACTTCTCTCTACACCGAGGTAAATGGCTTGGCTGCCTTCCACTCCAGATAACAGCCAGGATTAACATCTATAGTTTGAGGGGCTTAAAGTGTCCAAGTTTCCCCCCTTTGTGACAGTTTTACGCTCCCTGCGCTTTTTTATCTGTTTGGGCATCCAAATCTCGACAGTCTCTCAGTTACACTGATGCAACAGCAGAGAGCTTTAGCAATCTGCATTTTTGAACAGCTCCGAGACTCTGGCGAAGGCTCGTGCTATTCACTGGGGATCTCTCTGCAAATTGTTACCTTGATCCCGACTCGGCTTGTTTAAATCCATGTGCTGCTCCAAAGATTAAGAGCACAGAAGGAGCCATTGATTATTAAGACCGAGACACGCTCACTGCACATATACCGGATCCGGGAGGGGAAAGCTCTCAACTGCTGGTTGATCAGGCTACCATGCGATATGCCACTCAATATGAAATTCCTCTAATGTTTTTGAAATGAACAATTGAAAGAATATAATTTTTCTTCATGGTAAACAGGCAGCTTGTTTTTGTAGCTTGTTTCTGACGTGAATATTTTGCTAAATTTCCGAACCCTCTGAATGATCCAAACAAAAAAATAGAAACACTTTGTAACACCCGCAAACATAATAATCCACAAACGTAAAAACAAATCTGCTGCTTTAAAAAAATTTTTTTATTTTACCGACACACAAACGTAACAAATCCCTGCAAATGTAATAGTTATTACATTCAATTACATGTTAATTATTTAATTACATTAATTACATTTATTACATGTAATAGTTATTACATTTGTAGAAAGTATTTTATTATGTTTGCAATAGGCATGTGCTATTGCATATGTGGGATTATTACATTAAAAGCTGCAAATTTGTATTACGTTAGTGGTTTATTGCTTTTTCAGGCTGTTGTTACGTTTGTGAGTGTTACTCACTTCAATCAGGAGATAGAAACAAACAGACGAAAAAGCTAAAACTCTGCTGTGCGTGCACTCAAGCAAGTGAAGAAGCGTAACAGGTGCCTGAAAAGGGTACCGGCGAGTTTACCTGAGCTGCAGAGGCTCGATTCTTTGGGGTTGTGAAGAGGAAATTAACAATGTGCGAAGAGATAACAGCTTTCATTCATTTCCGTTGTATTTGTTTGTGTGTGATACAGGATGGAGTTTTCCTTTAATATTATAATACGCTAATGTGCTTAATCTCCTGTTTAATGCTCTCTGGGACACAGCGGCCCTTCCCCGTCAGTGAGCGTGTTCTCCTCAGGAGCAGGGCAGTATGGGTGATAAATGCGTGAAAGTCTGATAAATCAATTTTGCCTCCTCATATTAAATATGAGCCGAGTGTCCTTACAGATGTGGGTGTGCCCTGCAGTAGCAGCGTTTATATAACTTTATTATGGACACAGAGAATTTCACCACAATCACACAGGCGAAGGGATAAAATTAATGGAGCTTGTTGGTTTGCCTCTGGTGCCATTAACCTGAAATAAATTTAAAGAATAATAAGCTGAAGACTCTTAGCCTTCGAAAGCTTTTACGTTCTCTGGCGAGTTTAAAGAGCACAGCTGCTGTTCTTGTTCTTTCTGCGGTATGAAAAGGCCGAAGTGAAGAGCAGCCCCTGTAAGGCTTATTAATGTATGACTTAGTGCGACCTTCTGTGACCTCTGTGACCCCAGATTGTTATTTCAGGCTGAATCACACTCTGAAGTACATTTAAGTGCTCTCTCTCTCCCCCTCTCTCTCAAACACTCTCTCTTTCTCTCTCTCTCACACACATACACTCTCTCTCTCCCTCTCTCACACTCTCTCTCACACACACTCTCTCTCCCTCTCTCTCTCCGCCTCTATCTCTCTCCCTCTCTCTCTCACACACCCTCTCTCTATCTCTCTCTCTCGCACACTCACTCTCTCTCCCTCTCTCTCTCGCACACTCACTCTCTATCTCTCTCTCCTTCTCTCACACACTCTCTCTCACACACACACACTCTCTCTCACTCTCTCTCACACACTCTCTTTCTCTCTCTCACACACACACTCTCTCCCTCCCTCTCTCATTCTCTCTCCCCCTCCCTCTCACCCTCTCTTTCCCTCTTTCTCTCTCTCTCTTTCTCATGTGCACACGGTCTTCAAAGAAGAGACTTCTTTCTCCTATTCTGTTTTTACAAAATACTATCCTCCTCCACACAATTAAAACAGATGACACATTTATTGATTTGTTTTACTTGTGTGCATACATATTTGACCACATTAAGTTTTTTCATCCATAAATATCCTGACAGCTCTCATTAAATCCAATTAGAAACGTTCTTGTTGTCAGCATGAAACAATCTGACAATCATTATTATTCTGTAGCGGGCGTGAGAAGTGAAACACAAAGCTAATTGTGTTTTTGAGGGGACTGATGTTCGCTCCATCATTGGTGTTTGACAGTCCGAATGTTTCAGTGGCGCTGAAGAGTTTGTAGGCTCTTGGTTTGAATTAGCCCTCGCTGTAATCCGCTCGTGAGGGGCGTTTTCTTTTATAAATCACCCTCATTCTTTCTTGGCAGCGCTCACTTAAATCCCATATAAACAAACACCATCCGCAATTCCCTTGGTAGCCATAGAAACCGGAGACGCACCGTTTGCTTTTAGAGCGAGCAGCATCAAATGCCATCTGTGGCGGATTCAGCGATGGAGCGAGAGTCGGCGGAGGGATTGGGACGGAGGAGAGCAGAGACGGCACGAGATTTTAGATCCCAACAGAGCTTTTCCCCGGGGGAATCCCTGCCGGAGCTCTTCCGTAACACACGCACACACACACACACACACACACCTGCACGCATGCATCCAACTGGGACCAGTGAAGTGTGTTCTGAGTGTTGAGAAGTTATCTTGATAAAAATGACACCTGACATCTGGGTGAAAATTTAAAAAAAGAAATGGGCACATGAGCTGTCGCAGCAGTAAACAGTAATTTCTCCGAATTGCTCATAAATAGTTAAATTTGCTGGATCTCTGGTTGTTTCACCTCATAATGTAATGCCTCTCGCCTCATGGCTCAGATTCCAGGTCGTCTGGAGAACACACTGGCGTGGGCGTGCACTGCATTCATGATTACAGGAGGAGGTGCATGTCGTGTGTCCGTGTGAGTATGTGTTGCTAAAGGCTTACAGAACAATGCATCAGTTTATTAACATTTAAAACAATTCATTGAGGCGAAGATGTTCCACAAACCACAAAAAGAAAGGTTTCTGAATCTTGAAAAATCCACTATTATGTTCTTTGAACTGTAAAAAACTAAATCAAATCAATATTTGGTGAAACTGCCCTTTGCTTATAACTTGGGAAAACTGTCCTGCAGTTTTATAGGTTTATAAGATGATTGGCGCTTGAGTGTTCCAATCACAGGGGAGAACTTGCCACGGTTCCTCTGCACACTCTGTCTGACTTCTGTTTGTCGCTCCTCATGTATGGATCTGTGGATTTTATGTGATTAATCCACATTGATTTTTTTTTTTTTTTTTTTTTGGCCAGTCAGTGTAGGATGAATGCATGCATGGGATTTACTGATATTTGATCATGGTTTCAGGAAGATGTACGCGAGGGTTTGTGTTTGTATGTGGTTTTATGCGGCAGTAGAATGTGTACAAGGTGATTCTCAGTTATATTTTTTTCAAGATTTTTACTGTCATGTGTGCGGCTTCACGAGTGCAGGTGCATGATTTCACTCACGGGTGACTTAAAGTTTGAATTATGTCCCAAACGGCCACTCTCTCCAATATTTATATACATACACTGTTTTTTTTGCTGTCGAAAGGTATGCATGTACAGTAAGTGCAGGCAATGACATCTGCATACCTCAGTTACTCTCTGCTCAGTGTGTCTGCAGACATTCACGAGGAGACTGCGCGAGTCTGCCGTCTGTGTACAGGATACACAGGGCTCTGTGTTAGCGTATTCATGCATGTACACAGACATGCTGATGTACGGAACACGTCCACATAGCATTCTGTGTGATTTGCTTTCAAATCAAAAAGGCACGCAGTTCTGTTCCTTTCGTGTGTGTGTGTGTGTGTGTGTGTGTGTGTGTGTGGCTGTTTTCATGTGTGAGAGTGTGTGTATGTGAGAGAGCCTGGGCGTATGTGAGTGTTGAATCTTTACAGATAAAGAAGTTGGACCGAGTCGATGTGCAGGTGAGCAGTCAGATGTGTTTTGAGGAATATGTGTGCACTTGATGTTGTGAGTGTGTGTATTTAAGGCAGTTAGATTCTCGCAATTTGACACGTGGCCCAAGTTAATTTCCACGGCATTAAATATTATGCATCTACAACATTAATGCTGGTAGTTGGTGTATATTGTGCGGAGATGTTTTTGACCAAAAGACGATTGGCGATCGATGTTCCAATGTTACACTCAGGTGTATGAGTGGTCCACCTGTTGCAAAGACAAACACACACACACACACACACACACGCGCGGCCTATCATACTGTGTCACACTCTGTGTTTCATTATACTGCAGTTGATAAGGATATTATCATTTTCACAGTCAGTGAGATTTCAGGTCCACCCATCTCCACTTAATGGCTCCATCTGGTTTCCGAAAGGCCGTTTAATACTTTTAAGACGTGTCAACAGACGTCTTAAGAAAAGTGTTGGACGACACAGATGCTTTTTTGCTTAAACGAGGTGCCGGACGCCGTCTGTGGCGCAAGCTGTCCTCTCCATGAAACTGAAATATTTTTAGTTTTATAACCAACCGATCTTTTTGTCAAAGCAGCATTATCGACTTTCTAGATCCAGGACAAGGACAGAACTGCCGGCACGTCCAGCGTTTGAAAGTACAAGACTAACAACGACAGCTTCTGTGATGTAACGAATGTTCGACAGGTACAAGATGCCGTCGGACGACACTTTTTCAGTCTTTCTGACATCACTCTGGTGGTCAGACACTTTCGACGGGCACGTATCTCACAAGTATGAAAATGGCCTAAACAGTTAGTCACCTCACTGTTAGCACTAAGGTTTAGAATAAATGACTGAATCCTTATCTCACATTACTGGCTGCTTTGCACACAAGCGGATCTACATAGTGAGGCACAATAGAATTGTGGACCTGCTTGTAAAGGAACTCTCACCACTAAACCCATGTTCAGTCAGTACGTAACAGCATTCCTTGTTCACTCTGTATCACGTTCCACCTGTGCAACAGCGATGCTAATGCAGTTCTCATTGCGTCGCCAACAGTCCAGATGTTGATGCTGATGAGGAATGCACAGTAGTGTCCTCGGGGAGGGACGCACTCGTGATTACGTCTGGAAGAGGCCGACCGCACTAAGGTTCTGAGGTACCAGTCCCAGGCTTGGAATAACCCGGTAACACGTGCACATTTTTAGCAGTTATATCTGGTTGCCTTGGCAATGTTCACAGATCAGTGGTAAAGGGCCTAAAACTGGCTGGAATGTCATACTGTGGGCAGAACAGCTGCAGACACACTGCTCCATGATTGGTCACATTTGGTGGTGGTGCTGTTTTTTATATCTATAATGAATCTGCGAGTGTCGATGTGACTCCTCTGCAGTGTGAATCTGTGCCGCTCATGTTCTTCACTGTTATTTTACTATCTGCACATTAATGAATATGCAAAGTGTGCTTGTGTGCATTAGCAAGTGCATATATTTATGTATTTGTGTGCTTATGGGAGTGTGTATGTTTGTAAGTGTTTCTGTACTGTTGGCAGTGTGAATATTTGTGTGCTGAAGGCTGTGTGTATGTCTGTGTGTGTTTGTGTGCTTTTTCCTTCCGTATGTTTCTTCCCCCCCCCCGTCAGGAGTAAGGAATTGTGCTCAGTGAACCGTGCGTGTGTGTGTGTGTGTGTGTGTCCCGTTGGCTCATGGGAAACACACAGCAGGTCTATGTTTCACAAGAGCATAATGTCATCCCCCCAAACGCACTGGCATTTCACTGTCCCACTGAGTCCCAGGGAGCTGGGATATATGTCAGTGATGTATCCACATCTCAACACGTACTGTGCACTCACTCTGACGCTCGTAAATGCTTACAAACACGATGGGCACATACACAGTTAACATCAGTGAGATATAATTCACATCATATTTCTCGTGAAGTTTGCTTCTAATGCGTTTCATACCTTTGTACATCTTATTTATTAATTTACTGTGACTTGTTAAGCATGAGAGTAGTGTTGGCATCCCCAGTCTCTACCTGATGGATATGACTGTCCATCAATTGAACGTAATGCAATCGGTTTTCTTCCTTTTCATCATACTGTAAAGATACTTAAATATTTTCGATGAATGCAAAGCACACACCACAGTCTCATTGCTCATGCACGCTGAGTGATCCAGAATGGAGATCAAAGGAACCTTTTATAGGAACATATCCATCAATTTGCCAGGATTTCATTAAAAACCACATTTGTAACTCTGGCCAGAACGCTGTGTGATAATACATCTTTCTGCTGGAGGGGAGAGCTGGTCACAGGATTACTCTGGCCAATGGCAAGGAGAGTTTCAGAATCTTCAGAGAAAATAAAGTTAGGTCCATAAATATTTGGCCATTGACAACGTTATTATTGTGAAAGTTTTCACTGCTATTGCGAATCACCGATACATAAGCAAAGAAATGTCTCATGGTCTGCGTATTGATTTGGTTTTGTTCTGGTTCACTGGGATCTAAATGACGTTAATGTAGCATTATTCATACATACTTGAATATTATCTTTCCTCGTCTATCTTATTTCTTGGCGTAATCCCTTCCTGTGAGACTCGGATGGCTGGCGTTGTTTTCGATCAGTTTGGCTGGCATCGGGTATTAATACACACCATTTTGACGCAGGTCTGATGCCATATTTTAAACACTGATCTGCACAGGCACAATGAGGGTAAAAATGCTCTGAGCATAACTGCAAATCACAGCTTGGTTTGAAACCAGTGCAGCCCACCGTCATCAGCCATTGTTTCAGTATGACAGGTCTTGACACAGGGAAACAGTGGACGTTAGTTTCATGGATTTCAAACTCTCCCTACTTGAATCAAATTCCTTATTTACACATCCAAAAGCTGCTCATAGTGGCGCTGTGTTTGTAACAACTCTGGTCTGCTTTCAAAGTCTGCTTCAGTAAAAATAAATCAACATGTCTTCTCCATTTGACCACATTGCATTTACAGCACTTATCATTCTCATGGAACAGATCTCTGATTAGATAAAATTATAACATGGCTGCGCACATAGAAGTGGTCCAAAGATCAACTTTGGCACCTCTTAGTATCAATTTATTCGGTGAGCGAAAAAATTGTAGAAAAGAATTCTTGTACATTTTGGAAAGCAGAAAGTTGCTATTTGCATATCAGTGCATGTGTTGCATCGCTTACCTTTTCCTTTACTGCAGATTTCACGGGTTGGATTTAAAACAAACTGTGATGTTTATGTTCCTTCGCAATTAAGCCGATGAAGTGCCCTGAAGTCAAGTGAATAGTGAGATGACAGGGGCACTTCAGGAGCCAATCAGATTTCAGCTGGGGCCAGTGCCCCTTTGGCCCCGCCCCTGGATCTGTGTGAGTCTATACATTTTTTAGGAAAATCCTCCTTCGTGCACTGATAAAGCCAGCATGAAACACTAGTTATTTGTGAAAAACACAAATGAGCCTTTGTCTTAAACAAGCATATGATAGCCTCAGGTCCTACATTGCCTCTGTCCCAACTTTTTGGAACGTGTTTCAGGCATCAAATTCAGAAGTAGCCATATTTCCCATAATAAATAATTAAATAAAGTTGCTTTGGTAAAACATGAAATATTTTGTGTTGTGCTGTTTTCAACTCACTAGAGGTAAAGATGATTACAATCACTTCCTTTCTCTTTAACATGCATTTCCCATACCGTCCCCTCTTATTCAGAGATCGGGTCATCGTGCACACGTGCAGGCGAAAGCAGAAAAGGTCTCATTGTCACCATTCCCTCCCAGGAGAGGTACGAGGGGAAGTTTGGAGCAAATGCAGCCTCATCAGCTGTAAATGAGTTTGCATACGGGCGTGAGTGACATCACTGAAATCGCTGATAATGAAGAAACGAGGACAGTTTGCTGGAACAGACATTTGGCAGGACTCAGTTCTTTCAGGAGATCCCCTGTGGAATTTTAGCTCTCTGATCTTTTCAGACCACTGTATTGTATCCAAACACACTGAATTTCTGGGGATTGGACCCCTTAAACTCTTAAAGGAAAAGTTCACCCAAAAATGAAAATTCACTCATCATCTACTCACTCCAAGGCTAATCGAAGGGTCCATTAATTTCTTTCTTCCTCAAAACACTTTTGGAGTTACAAAGAAAAACAGCAGCGCTTCGCTGATGCTACGTCACACTTATATTGAGAGAAATATTCAAACCCTGGATGCCACGTTTTATTGCCACAGCATTACATCGAATGGAGGATATCTAGATCTTGTACATCATTTCATACACATTTCCCTGTAATTCAGCAGGACATATTTGGGATGATTGGAAACCTTGGGATCTTCACTAGTGTTATAAAAAGGCCTGAAATTCCACAGGTTTGAATACAGCAGCTACAATTTATAAACCCATATATGGGTCTACAGGTTACATGGTGTTAAGTTGATGGGATTAGCTGATGATTGCTGTATTGCTTAGGCAGACAGGAGACAAATGAATGGAAGACTCAACATAAACAGTAATAGTGAGGTGTTTGGCCTCCAAAGGCTGCCAGGTGAGCTTCAGCAGTTTGGGAAAGAGTCTGCGAGTGTGAAACTTGATAAATGGAGTATCTGTCCTCCCACAGCTATTCTGTCTTTTGGTGTTTTGATGACGGCAATGGAGAGATGGAGAGGGCTGCCTAATACATTGTGCTGAAATCTCCCATATGAGTCCAGCTGGTTTGAAATTTGTTCGTTATGTTCGTTCATGGATGTATTCAGGTTTTTTCCCTTTAATTTGTCACTGGTCTGTATGTGCTCTCACACCTGCACAGATGCTATAGACACACATACACATGCCCAAACACTGGGCACCAGGGCTTTACTGGGACAAAAAAATGACCCTGGCATTTTTGGCCGTGGCGGCCCACCCTGATCGTGACGTGACGGCCCGCCATACGCGCGCACTGCGCTGTTACCAAAAGTTAAAATTAAGCTCAAGAGTAGCCTACATGCCCTGAAACTCCACACCGAAAGGCCCCAGACCAGATTTGAACCCACAACCTTCTTGCTGTGTGGTGGCAGTGCTAATCACTGCACCACCATGACAAAGAAGAAGTTCATATACACTCGTGCAGTGCTTTGTTGCCGACAGCTCCACAACTGGATCCAGCACCTTACCATCATCAGGAGGAACCACTTCGCAGTTTCAGCCCTTCTTCCTCAACTACTCTTCTGAAGTGGCGCGGCCCCTCCATCTGGAGGCGGTATTGTGGTGCTGGTGTCAACTACAGCTCTCAAGCCAAGTCTGGTCATCTCTCTTCAGCCAGATCCTGTATGATGTTTTTTCTACTGCTTCTTGCAGTTCGCTGATGAGTTTTTTGATTTCCATCTTTGTACAGCAGAAGCGTTGGTGGAGAATGTCGATTAGCTTCCGTTCAATATATCCATGGGCACCAACAGTTAAACTGGAATTTGCTTTGTAGGAGGGCCCTGTGGCTTTAGGGTTGACGCACATGTGTGCACACAGACAACAAACTCTGACATCTTATTCACCAAGTACAGGCATGACAACACAAATGACAAATTGAAAATGTGCCAACAGATTAACTTGAACTACACTAGCGATCCAACTTGACCCTTTAATAAATGAATGAAAACATGATTAGATCAACTTGTGAACAAAGCTACCAAAACATGCGAGGTAAAAAAAAAAAAATTTAAAGAGAATGCCAGTGCATCAATGCACAGCATTCCCAGCGAAGCTGTCTGATGGCGCCTACCTTTGGAAAACATCAGCTTCCTCCTCTTTGCTCCACTCATTTAGTTAATTTGGCCCATCTCGGAAACTTTGAAAGAGAAAAGACACATATTTATGCAACATCTATCAGAGCTGCCAACTTTCGAGGCAAACTTCGCGTAAGATTGGCAAAGATTGGCCAAAGCCGGCGTACTTTCAGGTGTGAGATACATTGAAGTAAGCAGAATTTATTTTTCACTGACGTGACACAGGACATACTAAACCTATCTCACATCAAATGCGCGAGAATCGGAAACCCTGCAATACGCACACTTTTAATTAATGTGTTTAATTAATTTAAGTGTTGTTTCTGAGATGCCATACAAAAACCGGACTGTGTTATAGTAGCAATTCATTTATAAAAATGCGTAAACAAGTTGTTCCAAACTATTTCAATTTATTTTAAACAAAATGGCGATTTCCATTTTGTTCAGCAGAGTCCATGACGTGAAGTTTTTGTGCAGCTTTATCGCTCTTTCTAGAAGTTTTCGCTATGTTGCAATGGGCAAGAACTAACCTCGCGCACATTGGTGTTGGGTGCTGCTACTGCTTCTGTACTGGATGTTGAGGACCACCACCAGCTGTAGATCCTGCAGCAAACATTTCAGATATTTTGGCACATTTGGCTGCATCCGCCTGCAGACTCTTCTCTCCCGTCGCTTCTCAGCACCTCCCTTGCGCCTCAGTCTATCCATTTCTGCTCGACAGGACTTAATTGACACTGCAGAAGCTCGAACGGGGGGGTGGCTGAGGAGGGAGGGCTCAGAGATTTCATTGGGCCAGCCCTGTGTCAGTGTAGAAAATGAACCAATGGGCTGCTTTCCATGTTTTAAAGGCTGCCGCGGTCATTAAAAATTATCTATATTATTACAATGTTATAAATTATGATTGCATCGGCCCAAAATGTGCGCCGGCCCACCGGGCATTGCCCGGTATGCCAGATTACGAGTCCAGCCTTGCTGGGCACGGATGTACTGTTTTGTTGCAAGGATGTCAAAAGTCATGCAGGAGATTTTGAAGTGGAATGTAATTTCACTCTTGGGTCAAAACCACGCCCATGTCTGGACGCATAATCACTCTAACCCTGAAACAGGACATATTTCTGACCCAGAATGGTGGTTATATAGTGCTTCAGCCAATGTGTACATCACGAAGGTGAATTAATCCTTAAATAATTCTGGGAGGGATTAAAAATTCACTCCTTATTCCCTTATAATAATGAAAACTGTGCTTCAGCATATTAATATTTGTGTATCAGAGGTCTCCCTGTCTTAATTTAACAGCTGCAAATATGTTAGGAGCTGGAACAGACGACTGGTCTTCCAATGCAGCAGAAGTAGAATGTTAAAGCTGTTTGGCGATGTGATGATGTAGCTGAGTTGACCTTTCATTCTGTCTCAATAGAGGAGCCTGGATATAAGGCCTGGTCTCCACAGGGGAGGCCTTTGGATTTTTGAAGGTGGCTTGAGGGTTTAACTGTTGTATAAAAAAATGAAATTTTGAATAAAAGATTGCCCATTGTAGAAATACTGCCATTCGTCTCAAAATGCTTCGTGAATCGTGTTGACTGAGCTCTACAACATTTCCTGCATTTGCATAGGTACATAATTGTAGCCCCCGGATAAAATCGGGCAGCTACAATGGATTCACGCGTCGTCTCCTCCGCCGCGTCCGCGTCTGTAGACACTTCCTTGTGCACGCTCTACAGGCTGTAATTTTTGACCGAATACTTTCATATTTGGTGTGGACATGTGTTAGACTTCACTTATAACACCTATCAATTTCGGTTACCATAGCAACAGTCTTGGCCAAATAATGTGCAAAAAAGTGGAGAACCGGGTTTTCGGGGGCTACGACCATGCGGTCGCAGCCGACCGGACTGTCTAGTTTCCATATTACGATGTTTTGGGATCAGTTGATTTCCTATTTGACCATTATGGATACTTTGGCAAAAGTAAAAGATTTTAGTGGCCAGAGTATATCAAAAATTGTATCCGAAAGGAAACTGAAGGGTTGTTGGGAAGATGCAAGAAGTCGGGTTAAATAAGCACGGCCGTTCGTCTGACTGGCTGTGTACAGAACTCTGAGTTCTGGGAAGTTGCGGCTGATTTTGGTAACCCAGTTCGCTCGGTTGATGATAATGAAAGGTTTGTGTCCCTTTGTTTGTTTTGATGGAAGGCTGGGTGTACCAGGACGTCATCAGAACTGCGGGGATTTTGTGTTGGAATTTATTGTCATAGTTCTACATCAGTGTTCTTAGAATTGCATTGTTTTCAATGAGCTCTTACACTGATAGGAATGCTGTGCTGAAAACATTGTGCTTAAGTGCATTCAGGTCCGTGAATATTCGGAAAATTACAGGTTTTTTTTGGCATATGACTGCATATTGCAGTGTAAATTAACCCTCGTCCAACCGGGGGGGGGGGGGCACAGATTTTTTCCTGTCGCACAAAAACGTGAACAGATATGATCTAATGCTTCTAGGTAACTGTTTATTCATCCTTTGCGCTCATTTTCATGAAAAAATGATGAGGGTACCTCACCCCCCGGGGGTAGGGTAGGCCGTCAAAGTCGAAGGGTAGGTGTGGGGGTGGTTGCCACCAGCGTCAATTTTTGCCTGTTTTTGATACAAAATATGCTTACAAATTAGTTGCAAATAGTATGCTATTATTATGTTTCATGCTTAATGAACTTTGTAGACCACACTGATTGTCATCCTTATTGATTTATTGATGTAGCTTGTCCTTGTACAACCCCAATTCTGAAATAGTTGGGACGAAGTGTAAATTGTGAATAAAATCAAAATGCAATGACTTTCAGATCACATGAGCCAATATGTTATTTACAATAGAGCATTGATAACATTTCAAATGTTGAAACTGAGACAGGTCTCAAAAAAAATGGGACACAGGCAAAAAAGGGCTGAAAAAGCAATTAATATATAAGAGAATCAGCTGAAAGAACATTTAGCAAGTAATTAAGTTAACTGGCAACAGGTGTGTAACATGATTGGCTATAAAAGGGATGTCTTAGAGAGGCTGAGTCTCTCAGAAGTAAAGATGGCCAGAGGCTCTCCAACCTGTGAAGGCTTGTGTAAAAAAATTGTGGAGTACATTAAAAACAATGTTCCTCAACGTCAAATTGCAAAGGCTTTGAAGGTCTCATCATCAACAGTGCATTACTTCATCAAAAGATTCAGAGAAACTGGAAAAATCTCTGTGCGTAAGCAACAAGGCCGAAGACCTTTACTGGATGCCTGTGATCTTCGGGCCCTCAGACGCCACTGCATCACTCACCGGCATGATTCTGTCATTGACATTACTAAATGGGCCCAGGAGTACTTCAAGAAACCACTGTCTGTAAACACAGTCTGCCGTGCCATCCACAGATGCCACCTAACACTCTATCATGCAAAAAGGAGGCCATTGTTGAGCATGATCCAGAAGCGCCGCCGTGTTCTGTGGGCCAAGGCTCATTTAAAATGGACTGTAGCAAAGTGGCAAAGTGTCCTGTGGTCAGACGAGTCCAAATTTGACATTCTTGTTGAAAATCATGGGCATCGTGTTCTCCGGGCTAAAGAGGAGAAAGACCACTCCTCCTGTTATCAGCGTTCAGTTCAAAAGCCAGCATCTCTGATGGTATGGGGATGCATTAGAGCATATGGTGTGGGACACTTGCATGTTTTAACAAGCTCCATGGATGCTGAAAGGTAGATAAAGGTTTTAGAGCAACATTTGCTCTCCTCCAGAGGACATCTATTCCAGGGAAGGCCTTGTGTATTTCAGCAGGACAATGCAAAACCACATACTGCAGCTATTACAACGGCATGGCTTTGTAGTAGAAGAATCCGTGTGCTGAACTGGCCTGCCTGCAGTCCTGACCTTTCACCGATTGAGAAAATCTGGCGCATAATTAAACAAAAAGTCCATCAAAGGAGACCCAAAACTCTCCAGCAGCTGGAAGCCTGTATTAAACAAGAGTGGGATCAAATTCCAATGGCTAAACTCAAGAAACTTGTCTCCTCAATGCCCAGACGCCTCCACTCTGTGTTGAAAAGAAGAGGGGATGCAACACCACGGTAAACAGGCCCCTGTCCCAACTTTTTTGAGACCTGTAGCGGCCATCAAATTTGAAATGAGCTCATTTTGTGGATAAAATTGTAAAATTTCTCAGTTTCAACATTTGCTATGTTATCTCTGTTCTATTGTGAATAAAATACTGGCTGATGTGATTTGAAAGTCATTGCGTTTTGATTTTATTCACAATTAACAACTATTTCGGAATTGGGGTTGTATTAGTAAATCTTGGAATTACAATGACCAGCAGTGACCAGTAACCTTGAAGTGATCTTCACCTAATAATATTAGAAGTGCATGACCAACATACTTTTACTTGTGTGTTTGACTGGTTACTGTACTGTATACTATTTTTATACTGTGCTATAGGCCTACTATTATACAAGTTCATGGAATTGTTCATAAAGTTGTTCTCATAATTCATAGATAAACCTTTTATGCAAGTGTGTTTTTGTATTTTTTTCAGATATGACATCAATAATGACGTCGTTGTGACGTCACAGTGCTGAAGTTTGTGATGTTCGATTCTTGTTTTGAAAGAGAACATATGTAACAGGCATATTACTGATATTATAAGCCTTGTTCTATCATAGGGAAAAACAAAGTAAAGAAAATGTGACAAATGTTCAGAAAACTATTTGTTTTCCTTTTGTATGTGTTTTTCCCAAAATGAGTTATTTATGACATCATAGTAATGTCAAATTTATGTTACTCATGAGTTTATAACATTTATAATAATACCAAAATATTAATTGTAGTATCAGTAGTTCTAGAGGTTACAGAAAGTTACTTATTTTCAGCTAAAACTAATAAAAATATTTAAAAAAACATGGATTTTTGTCATTTTAATGTTTTTTCCTAATATGGTTTTAGTTATGACGTCACTATGACGTCATTATATTGAAATGGGTTTTATTTGTGCTTGATTTGAAGAGAGGACATCTGTAGCTGTACACTGATACCAAACAAGATGATGTTTATAACTTAATTTCGAAATAATCGGGGGAGGTGGCCCCCTGGTCGGGGTTGTAGTCGAAAAACCCTCGGTTGGACGAGGGTTAAATAACAACATCTCGGAATAAAGAAATTCAGCTTTTATCTGATTGAAGCTGGGTGAAAGGCATAGGTACAACAGAAATTTTTGTATGCAGCCGCTATTTTCAAGCGCTTCGTGTTTTTGCAAGAAAAAAGACAGCTCTTTTCAGTGACTTCAAATTTTTGTTCCGATAACGCACCTGGGGCGCGTTTCCCTAAAGCGTAGTTGCTAACTAAGTTAACTAAGTTAGCAACTTACATAGTTCGTCCACTCACAGTCAATGGGCCTAACTATGTAAGTTAGCATCTGTGATTTGGAGAAACGCTCCCCAGGACGAGAGTTTGCGCGAGTGAAGCAGGTAGAGTGCGCTGACTGAGGCACTATGGTGGGGTTATGAACAAAACGTTAGCGAGGAGGTTGGTGTTGTTGTGGAACAAAGTGTGCACCTTGTGATAACTAAATAAATAATTTACATATGAGCCCCGCACACTCTCTTCCCGACTTAAAGTGACTTTACCTGAACAACTGTCAACATACATGAAACAGAGGCTTTTTGCATCGTTATTTGATGTTTTAGTTTCGGGATCAGGTTAAGGGTTAGGGGTTAGGGAAAGTGTTCATTTTAAACTGGTGCCGAAAAGTCTCCTTTTTTGTTGCGTATCGACGCTCGGTCAGGTAGCGTCACTATATGATGAGTTGGGATGAGACTGGGTTCATCAACCATGCTTGGTGTAGGCTGGGCAAGGCTATGACTGCAGGTTTTTGATGTAACAAATCAGGGGACTTCAGAATGAGCTGTTGGAGCGCTTGTTTTCCTGAAAACGGGCTTAGGAGTAGAGATGAACAACATCCGATTTTGATCGATATTACCTGAGTGCATTAAGCACATTGCCAGCCAGCGTTGTAATATTGCAATGGTATGAACTCATTTTAGTTTTAAAGAATGGAGACACACAGAGCAGAGACGTGTAGGCATGTGATTCTCTGTCACTGCAGGTTTGTGCACACAGCTGATTTCTGAAGGTCATTTTATACCTCAATGTAAAGCACATTTCAACACAGAACTTGTTTATCTGCATGAATCCAGTGATAATAATTCTCCTCGGTGCATTAAGACATTGCAGATTTCTTATTTTTTCATGTTTGCCCAGCAAGAGCAAGGACCACAGGGCTCTTAGACTAGCCCTTATGTTCTGCTTAAAACATAAAAATACGTTGGAATTCACTTCACACATTATTATTGGAGTAATCACATCATACATTGCACAATCGACTTAGTTAATTGCATATTGCATTTTTTCCTCAATATTGTGCAGCCCTGCTGTAGAGCTTCAGGAGAGACTGACAAGTTTAGCTGATTCCACATTGTGAAAATGGATCTCTGTACATTCAAAAACATAGGAACTAAAAGGCTTTTTATGGGACTTTTATAAAGAAAGAATGTGCTGGTGAAACCCGTCACACCAAATGGCTCAGAAGACCACAAATCATCATTGTGGCAGGTGAAGAAATCCCCCGCACGATAGCTGGCCAGATCGATAACACCCTGCAGGATTAAGCGTATATGTGTCAAATTCAACAATTCAGGAGGTTTGCCATAAGATGTAAACCACTGGTAAGCATTAAAAAAACATCTAAAAAACCGCTTTCAGTTCTGGAGCAACATCCCATGGACAGATGATGCAAAGATCAACCAGAAATATTGAAGAGTATGGAGAAGGGACAGAACTCCTCATGATCTGAAGCATATCGCCACATTTGTGATGCGTGGTCTTGTGCGGGCATGTATGCCTTCAAACAGGACTAACTGCCTTGTAATTATTGAAGATGTGACTGCCAATAGTATCAGGCTATATTATCTGCTCAGATTGAGCTTAATGCTTCAAAACACATTGGATGGTACTTCACATCGCAAATAAGAATCAAGGTTTGTGAAGAAGCGCAATCCCTGGAGTTTCTTGATGGCTGTTCGCACCAGAGTAGGTGGGTAGCGGTGCCCTACAGTGTCCGCAGGGAAACCCCAGTGATTAATGCAGGGGCGAAGGCCACTGTCTGTCTCCACCGTGAAGCAGGAACTGGAGGATGCCGTAGATGTGGAATAACCCCAGCTGAAGGGAATCAGGTGCATTCTCCCTCACTGCTGGGTCTCTTCCAGGGCCTGGGGATAAGCACGGCTTCGAGGAGGTGATGCACCTGGCAGCCAGTGGATGGCGCTCTCCCCAGGCGAGTGAGGTGGGAGGCAGATGGCTTCAGTTTGTGAGATCACTGAGGCTAAGTCTGTGTAAGCGGCTGGTGTGCTTACCTGGTAGGACTCTTCACAGAGATGGCTGTTTACAGCAAGTGGAGAGAGGTCTTCCAGCAAACAGCTGAGCTGAAGATGATGTCTTAAGTCCTATTCAGACAGAGTGACTACACCGGCTCTGAAACGCCTCTGCAACCCCTCCACTTGAATGGTGCAAGGCGTCGGAAAAGGGGTACTAAAGTGAGCCGGCCCTAAAACACCTCCTGATGTGTTTCAGCACCGGCGAAAAAGAGTAGCTGATACGCGTAACCTTCTGTCTGAATGGATTAAGCCGCCGCTACTACTCATAGCGCAGTGATTCATACACAATAGGTCGGAGTTCACCGACTTGGTGCCGACAATGTAGTTCACGCTAATTTTGCAGGTGCAGTGGCTTCTTGGTATGTAAAATTTTATTAATTTTGCAACCTTTTTTATGGTTCACTGTTCAGTTTTCATGTACACAGATTTCGTGCTAATGTAAATAATGCGTTATTCCCGCTGATTGTGGGGTTTGTTTTGGAGCAACAGTGTTGGAAATAGTACCATATTTGGCCTCCATCAATATTGAATAAAATCAGAATCTTCTGGCTTACTGTAATGTTTGGCTACCGAACCATTTGGGGGCAAAAAACGTCAAGCTTACAACCAGTCAAGAAATTTTAGAGTTTAATTTGTAGGGCTGCTATAACGGCGGCAGCTGTGATACTGATGACACTCCTGTGAAGTTTTTTTCGTAACCAAGCTAAGAATATAAACCAGTTGAAACCCAATTGGAACATTTAAGGGTCAGGGTTTAGGTTACGGGTTAGTGTTCTATGAACCTGCCACTGTGCATGTCACAACGTTGTGCAGTCATTAATATTCATTTTCAACTGGTTTCTGTCCTCGCTTGGTTAATGAAAAAGACATCCCACCATTGTTGCTATTTAGGGCATGCACAGCATGCATTCACTATATTACAGTTTTTCACTATTGCTAAAACACATTCCACGAAACATTGCTCTGTTTTCCTAAAACCCTAAACACAAAACACTTTTCTCAAGCTACATACACAAAACCTCACATTCTCTTTCCAAAACCAAACTTTCACATCATAACAGTTGCTCATATGCTCAAAACCAAACTTTGACACCAAAATCACTCTGAAAGCCTACGAAAAAGTAAACACTACAAAGCATCATTACATACTGCAACAAAAAAACTGAAAACACAATGTTCAGGGTGTGAGAATGTTCTTTTTACAGTTTTTCACAACGCCGAGACACATTTTTAGAAACCTTATCTGTTCTCAAAATATATTACTGTAGAGTATTTGGCATTCAAAAATTTGTGTGTTTCATAGAAACAATATGTAAATCAAGAAAATGAAGAAAATACAGTTAGGTAAGGTTTGGATGGGCTCTTTGTCCTGCTTCAGTCGTTGACATGCTGAGGACAATGACAGGGTCAATGACTGTAGCTCTCATTTCATCCGTAATGACAGTGCGTGATCGTCTTGCTCTCCCTCCTCCCTTCCTCTCCCTCCTCTGACACAAACTCCTCTGCCTCGGCCTCCATCCATTGTTGCTGTTTGGAACCTTCAGCAAACGGTGCATTCTGAACTGGCCTATATGTGTGGTCACATCATTTGCAACAAGTGTCTTAAATTTTGAGTGGTTGTGTTTAATCAATAACATAACATGAATGGCGAGAACAGGCCGTTCAGCCCAACTAAGCTCGCCAGTTTCTTTATACTATTGTGAATATATCACTTCAGATACTCAATGACTCAATGGTATCTAGCTTAAAGTCAAGCCTGCTCTTGAAACCTCCCAAGGTCTCTGCCTCAACAATATGGTCAGGCAAGCTATTCCACATCGAAATTACTCTTTGGGTGAAGAAATATTTCCGAATATCAGTGCTAAATTTACCTTTGGTCTGCTTCCATTTGTGACCCTAAGTTCTACTAACAAGACTTGGTCGAAGGAATCCTACATAATTCACTTTGTTAATCCCTTTAACATATTTAAAGACCTCAATCAGATCACCCCTTAGTCTCCTTTTCCTAAGACTAAAGAGATTAAGGATCTTCAGCCTCTTCTCATAGCTTTCATCTTTTATACCCAGAATTAGCTTAGTGGCTCTTCTCTGAACTTTCTCAAGAGCCCCTATGTCTTTCTTAAAGTATGGTCCCCAGAACTGTACACAATACTCCAGATTTGGTCTGACGAATATGTCGTACAAAAGAAGCATCACCTCTTTGGATTTGTACTCGATACTTTTGGCAATGTATCCCAGCATCTGATTGGCTTTTTTAACTTCTACGGCACAATGGCTAGAGCCTGTGAGGGTTTGGTCAACAATCACTCCCAGATCTTTTTCGTGTGGAGCACATTCCAGTTTTAAACCTCCTGTGAAGTAATCCCGTCTAATGTTTTTATTACCTACATGTACAACTTTACATTTCGCTACATTAAATTTCATTTGCCACATTTCTGCCCAATTCTGGATTCTATCCAAATCATCCTGAATCACTTTAGTGGATTCTATACTATTTGCCAAACTTCCCAATTTAGTATCATCAGCAAATTTAACTAATCTGCTCTCAATATTCCTATCAAGGTCATTAATGTAGATGAGGAACAGCAGGGGTCCCAACACCGATCCCAGGGGGACGCCACTCCCCACCATACCTAGCTCAGATGAGACACCACTGACCACCACTCTTTGTGTTCTGTCCTATAACCAGTTTTGAATCCACTTCAGAATAGCTCCTGTAATTCCAATGGAGCTCATTTTAAAAATTAGTCTCTTATGCGGTACTGTATCAAATGCTTTCTGAAAATCCAAGTATATGATGTCATAAGCCCTGCTCTGGTCATAAGTCTTGGTAGCCTCTTCAAAAAATTCCAGAAGGTTTCTCAGGCATGACCTTCCCTTATGGAAACCATGTTGGCTTTCCCTCAAGACATTGTTATGTTCAAGAAATAAGTCCAGCTCATCTTTTATGATAGATTCCAATATTTTGCAATTTAATGCAAGTTAAACTGACTGGCCTGTAATTTCCTGGCTCAGTACGGTCCCCTTTCTTATATATTGGTTTTATATTGCCCTGTTTCCAATCATTTGGTAGTTCTCCAGTTTCTAAAGATCGTCTGAAGATAGCGGATAGCAGCTTAAAGATGATCTCACTAACTTCCCTGAGCACTCTAGGACATAAGCCATCAGGACCCGCCGCCTTATCTGCCTTTAGTTTATGCAACTTGTCTAATACTTCGTTATCCCTAACCCCAATTTCCGCTAAATAATCTTGAGCATTTAACATGCCCTCTGGCCGAATAAAGACCTGCTCTGAGGTAAAATTCTCAACAAAGTAACTGTTTAAGGTATCCGCAATATCCTTGTTATCATATAGCAGCGATCCATTTTTATTCTTTATGCTCCTAACCTGCTCTTTGACTTTCCTTTTTCTGCTACAGTACTGAAAGAAGCGCTTAGGGTTAGTTTTTGCCCCCTCTGCAATTTGCCTTTCATAGAGTCTTCTAGCATTCCTCAGCTCTTTTTTGACCACAGCCTGTATTTTACAGTATTCAGCCTTCGTGTTCTCATTGTTATCCTTTATTCAGATTCAGATTCAGACGACTTTATTTGTCCTAAAAAAGGCAATTCAGTTTTTCCAGTCTACCGGGGCACAAACACAAACACCAAATTGCAACAGCAGCAAACAACAGCGTGTCAGAGGTAATCAGCCAGCATATAGGCAAGAGGTGCACACAAGGGCTAAATACAATGCAAGTGCAGTACAGGTTATATACATCTTATAAAGATTCCTCTTTTCCCTCAAACTCCTACGAATACTTTTGGTCATCCACTGAGGATTCTGCTTTTTCAGCTTACTTTTGGATACCTTTGGAATGAATTTGCATTGTGAATCAAGTAAAACCCCCTTAAATCTTTCCCACATCTCATTTACAGACTCACAGTCCAGGAGTGTCTCCCATTTTATTTCACTTAGATATGAGTGCATCCTGTCAAAGTTTGCTCGCCTAAAATTGAACATTTTTGTTTTCGAAGACACCTTTTTTAACTTCCCATGAAACATCACAATTAACAGCAGAGTGATCACTTGTCCAAAGTGGCTCCAGTACCTCAACATTGCTAATTCTATCTGGGTCATTACAGAGCACTAAGTCTAAAATTGCCTTCTCTCTTGTCGGTTTATTAACATACTGCACCAAAAAATTATCATTTATAACATCTAGAAATTCTTCCTCCCCCCTACCCTGTCCTTTCACCATTTCCCAATCGATACCAGGATAATTTAAGTCTCCCATAATAATAGTCCCTCCTCCTCTACAAGCTTGCGTAATCCTCTTAAAAAGCATTTCATTGACTGTACTGTCCAAAGCTGGTGGTCGATAGCATACACCTATGTTTAAACCTGTCTCGTGTTTGCCAATGAGCCTGACCCAGATATCTTCACAGGGCAAGGAATGTTCAATTTCAGGAATTTCCTGCACATTTATGTTTTCGTTCACATAGAGTGCTACACCCCCTCCTCGCCTACTGCATCTATCCTTCCTAAAGAGCTTATAACCTTCTATATTATATTCATCTCCATCCTCTTCACTAAGCCATGTCTGTGTAATCCCAACTATGTCATAGCCTTCACTAATCATAATGGCCTCAAGTTCTGGAAATTTATTTTTTATGCTTTTTGCATTTAGATAAAAACATTTCAGGTTATCACAAACGCTGTTCCCCTTCGATTTCCCATGTGCCCGCTGCTTCAAGCCCCCCACTACGCTTTTTTGCTTTAAAAATATATCATCAATAGTGCATGTAACGCTGTCAGCTTCCATCAGGGCAGTCTGCATTTCCCTCTGTATAACACTCTCTAACCTCCCTGCCCCCCAAGTTCCTAGTTTAAATAACTCTCTGCTAACCTCAACGTATGCTGACCCAGTGCAAAGATACCCCTCCGGTTCAGGTGTAGCCCATCCGGCTTGAACAGGTCACCCCTGTCCCAGAAGTAGTTCCAGTGCCCCATAAACCTATACCCCTCTTTCCTACACCAGGTTCGTAGCCACGTGTTAAACCTCCAGATAAAATTCTGCTTCCCTCTGCTTGCACGTGGTACCGGTAGAATCCCGGAGAAAACTACCGTGGAGGATCTGCTCCTAAGCTTTTCAGCTAATTCCACAAATTTGCCTTGCAGAACCTCAAACCTACCCTTACCTATGTCATTTGTCCCAACATGGACCATGACCACTTGATCCCTCCCTGCTCTGGCCAGGAGCTTGTCCGCATGCTCCAGGAGGTCTCCTACCTGGGCACCAGGCAGGCAACACACCGTACGAGACTCCTTGTCACGCGAACAGACTAAACTGTCTATTCCTCTAAGTATTGAGTCCCCCACTATCACTAACTCTCTCTTCTGAGGGGTAGAGGCCAACAGGGTGCCCTGCTGCTCATCAGTCCCCTCACTCTCAGGGTCAGGGGCCAATTTGAGTTCCTGCAAGAGCCGGAATCGGTTGGATACCTCAACCACTGGAGGAGCTGTCGCTGTATGGTGTGCAAGCCCTTTCTTGCGCTAATGTCCTACCGTCACCCAACTTTCTCTCCCTGCCTGCTCTGGGATCCCTGTACCACCCTGCTTTGGCGTACACACCATTTCTCTAAACGACATACTACTTAGTTCCTCTAGGAACTCTACTGATTGCGAACTATGTCGTGCCGCCAACTGGCCCTGAAGATCAAGGATCTTGCTCTCCAGATGCTCAATTAGCTGGCACCAGTGGCAGACAAACCCACCCTGGAAATCTCTTTCCAAAAGTGCGATCATCCTGCAACCGTCACACAGTTTTGGCCACATTTTGAACCCCCTACCTAATGACCTCGCTCACCCTAGATAAAAGAAAATTACTAATGCTGAGACAAAAGCTCAGAACCACAATTTATTAATTTATTAACCTGAGAGGCCCTAAGCAGCAGTCACAATAGAAACCATGGGGAAACTATGTAAATGGATAATAAGCCTCTTTTAACAGGGGCTTAGTTTCAGTTAAAAGAAATGAAATACCAAATTGAGACAAACTCTATATGTAATAAGCACTCCTAATATGCCGACTTGAGTTTATCTAGTCCCGGTACTATTAATATACTAACCTAAAGATATCACAGGGCTTAGCTGAGAACCCAGATAAAACAGACTGGCTACAAAGCCCAGGAGAAACTGGAGGAGGGAGGAGGCGGAGCACTCCGGTAAACCTTACAGTTTAAATTCCAACCTAACCGAATGGACGACTAAAGTGACTGCTGCCCTACTAACTTAATACTAAATCTCAGATCCCCAGCCAAAAATGCAAACAGCTACATCTAGCTAGCCAGCCACAAATACAACCAAGGGTAACCAAGAAAAAAGTAAAGCCCCAGTTCCCTTTAATTAAAACGGACTGAATAAACAAGTCGTTTACTATGTGAGTGAACTATACACGGTATCTCCCCCAACAAGCTGTCGCTGAGCACTCAAACAAGCAGTTAAACTTTAATCAGCTGATCAAGGCACTGCAACCAGAGGAAAATACAAAGATAGCGTAATTTGTAATGTTTTTAATCAGAAGAGCCCTTTGGTAATAATAAAATGTGAAAAAGACAAAAACCCCGCGTTAATATTCAAGCTTGGCAATGCGTTTATGCGGTTATGCGGTAATGCGGTCAGGATAGAGAACGAAGGGGACTAAAAAACCCCGGTGAACGTCAATATTTATTGGCTAGAAGACTGTATGAAAGTTAAGCCACTAAGTATGAAACCAAGCCGGGTTATAGTTAGATATCCAGGTAATTCGATAATATTCTTGGCGTTGAGAGCTTGCTGAGGTTCGTTAGCTAAATCAGCTACAGAAAAAGCAGGCGACAGTACCTCAGTCCTAGAAAACAACTCTGTTTTACTTTGTATAGCACACAATTCGCTTAGTCAGACAATTATTTAGTGTTTAAATTTATTCTTTAACTTTAGCGTTTAAATTTATTTTACTTTACCTTACTTTGCTCCCGGGAGACTGAAACCCCCCCAAAAATCCCAAAAAACCCCCGTCGCCTTTGTTTGACCAGATTAGCGACTTAATTTGGCTGTTTGCTCACCGAGTTATTACAGGGGGAAAAAAGGGGAAAAAAGAAAGGGGGAAGATTCTCCCTGCCCTTAATGCGACAAAGGTTATACCTCGGGAGCAAATCGTCTAATTTCTATTAATGTTTGAGCTTTAACGCACAAATTATTTTCTGAAAAACCCGTTTGCACAAGAGTAAATCTCAGCTTCAATCCCTCCACACGTCTTCCTCTGTCTCAACCCAAGCAGAATGATCACCAATGAACAGCGCTGCAGCACAGCCAAGAGGTCAGCCAATGACACCAGGTGTGTTCATTGTGTTCAAGTTTCGCTGACTATGGCTTGCATTTTACATCACATGAGCTTCAATGTGCAAAATGTGTTTAGTGATTGAGAATTTGAGCAGAGGTTTCTGCAACATGTGTTTTAGCAAGACAAAATGTGTTTAGAGTTATGAGAAAAGGGGGGTTGAGTTTTGTGAATTGTGTCTTAACATGTGAAATGTGTTTATAGTTTTGGCAAATTGGGGCTAGTTTTATTAAATGTGTTTAGGGAACCGGTCATTTGGTTTAGAGAGTTGGATTTTGTGTTTTAGCAATTGTGAAAAACTAAGAAAATGAAGAAAATACAGTTAGGTAAGGTTTGGATGGATTCTGTCCTGCTTCAGTCATTGACATGCTGAGGACAATGACAGGGTCAATGACTGTAGCTCTCATTTCATCCGTAATGACGGTGCGTGATCGTCTTGCTCTCCCTCCTTGCCCCCCTCCTCTCCCTCCTGTGACACAAACTCCTCTGCCTCGGCCTCCATCCATTGTTGCTGTTTGGAACCTTCAGCAAACGGTGCATTCTGAACTGGCCTATATGTGTGGTCACATCATTTGCAACAAGTGTCTTCAATTTTGAGGGGTTGTGTTTAATCAATGACACCAGGTGTGTTCATTGTGTTCAAGTTTCGCTGACTATGGCTTGCATTTTACATCACCTGAGCTTCAATATGCAAAATGTGTTTAGTGATTGAGAATTTGAGCAGAGGTTTCTGCAACATGTGTTTTAGCAAGACATAATGTGTTTAGAGTTTTGAGAAAAGGGGGGTTGAGTTTTGCGAATTATGTCTTAACGTGTGAAATGTGTTTATAGTTTTGGCAAATTGGGGCTAGTTTTATTAAATGTGTTTAGGGAACCGGTCATTTGGTTTAGAGAGTTGGGATTTGTGTTTTAGCAATTGTGAAAAACTGTAAGTATATATTAATAAATGGGTCGTTTGGAATAGCACGAGTAACAGCACAACAAGTCCATATCAGCACAACTCTCTGTCATAATTGCGAGCGGAGTTCCGAGAGTATCTGCTGCAATGGCAACGACTCCGCCTTTCTGGTTGCTGTGTGAATGGTTTATTCCGGCGAAGAGGCGCAGCTGCTACGCCTATTTTTCCCTGTCTGAAAGGGGATTCCGGAGCGATTCAAGACTGCTCTGAACCGCCTCAGATTCACTTTTTTTTCTATCTGAATATGGCTTTATTCTGTCCAGGAGATGATGCAGCTGTAACCAGGGAAGTCCATGCAGGATTCTATGAACTTAGGAGTTTAGGACTAGGACTGGGAGGGTTTCATGGTGGGTGCTGCTGAGATAGTAGCAGGGGAGGTGATGTGGGTGATGGTTTTGGATCCGATGGGTTTGCTATTCTCAAGTGACCAAATGGAGAATCCCAGAGAACGAGCAAATGTGTTGTCCATTATATTTTCAGAAGAACCAACTCAATCAGGGCTGGACAGGCATGAAGATGCTACACAGTGACTTCAATCTGAAAAGGCTCTAAGGAAATGGTTGATGTTGCCTGATGGAGCTCACTTCCAGGAGTCTGTGGCTCTTCCAGGTCCAGTACTGATGGTCAGGCTGGGCTTCTTCACAGCCAGTAACACTTCCTACCACAGTGCAGGAACACGGGCTGTTATAGCCATCAGTGCCTGTGTAGATCCAGCAGCCTGACGAGCTATATCTCCATGTCTAGAGGCTCCTTGTCTTGGCAGTTGTTTACTTGAAGAGCACCACAGGGTGAAATGAAAGAGCATATTCCGCAGCTGACTGTTTTCCAGCTGTAGTTTCAGCGGCTGATCTCCACCTCTCTTCCCTACTGGTGGGAGGTGGAAGGCAGCCTTAAACATGGCCCTGGCTCCCCTCTCTCCCTCCGCAGATCGCTTTGGCTCCCATTAATGCTTTCCCAGCCTGCAGAGATGTGACGTGTAAATCTTGGAACCATCATAAAGGGAGGCTCTAGACCGTTGTGCAAAGCAGAGGGAAGCTCTTTTACAGAGAAGCGCCTGCACTCAACAGATCAGGTAGCATCAGTTACACATTTGAGAAGGGGGCTGGTCTTGGCAGTGGAGGGACAGCTGGCCGTGGTGATGGCAGTGATGGTACCCTGATTCTAACAGCGGTAGTGAAGAGCTAGAGTTGAAGAAGGACCTTCTCACCCACAAAACACTGGCCAGCCAGCCACTAATGATGTTAAACTAAAGCGCTCCCTGTTCATTGACAGCAGTCCTCATGAAGGGAGAGGGTTTTGACACAATTGCAAGTCAATGGCAGGTTTATTCTCATGTACATTTAGGCACACAAAAAATAAAGCACAGGCAGGAATGAGAACAAAGGTCACGATCAGGAAAACAGAGCCAGCTGAGCAGGGGCACATTTCGCAAGAGCATAGTTGCTAACTATGTTAGCATATCAACTACATTAGCAACTTACACAGTTCGATCGTATGCAGTCAACTGTTCCAACTTGGCACCTGAGTATTTAGGAAACGCTCCCCCAGGAAGGCAAACGCAACTTCAATGTAACCCAGCGGCTGGGTCAAACGGGCTGGTATTTATGGTCAGTAGATTGTCTGAGAATGTAGCAGAAGTGAAAGTATGAATTGAATAATGAGCCAGTGATTAGAAGACAGCTGAGCATAACCCTTAGAGCGCTGAAATAAATTCTTAAAAAATATAAATATAATTATCTTGTGCTGTTAACCCTCCTGTTATGTTCGGTCAAATCTGACCGATTTACAAGTTTTCTCTCCAAAAAAAATGCAGTAAATTTCATCTGTTTGTCATAAGGTTCCATGACTTTGTTCACACATGGCATCTGAACACATAAAATAAATTTGGAGAATTTTTATTAAATTTTGTGTGTTTTATTGAACTTGTATACACCTGTGGTGTTCCCGGTCAAAAATGACCGGTCATTAGAAATGAATGGGTAAGACCACAATTTGTGTATAAAATACAGTTCAAGCACATTCCCACACTCCTTTCCCACACCCCAACATGCAGGTGTCTTTGAGCACACACACACACACACACACACACACACACACACACACAGGTTTTTCTATCCACCTGGGGACTAAAAATTATTTTTGCTCCAAAATCCTATTAGCATCCCCCTAGACCTAACCCTAACCCTATCCCTAACCCTAACCTCAATCTTAAAGCTAACCCTAATCCTTACCCACGCACCCCCCAAAACAGCCAAACCTATCTCCGATTTAAGTGATGTAAGTGATTGACCAGTGATTGACATATTGTGAAGATTTTGTTTTTGTTGTTATGATTGACAGATTGTGAAGATTTTGTTTTTGTTATCAGTAGTGTTATTGTTGATCTTCAAAAAGAATGAAAACAGTTGTTGAGCTAATGAGGTGAAGAGCAAAGATGAATTATAATGCAACACTGAGGAACACTGGAATAACACTTTGGTGCTACCTGTCGTTTGTTTTAAGGGATGCATGGGAAAATAGTTGTTAATGTTTACATTCAGTCTAAGGTTCAGACATTACTTTTATAACATGGTTAAGTTTTCCTGTGTAGATTTGGGCATTTTTTTTTTACTAAATAAATCATACCAGTCAGTTTTGACCGGGAACACAAAAGATGTTATTTTGTGCCACTATTTAGAAAATTGAAATGGTTTCAAAACAGTGTCCTTGGTAAACATTGAAATGAAGTACTCTGTGATAAATACTACAATATGTTTCATCTAAGTATTTGGTATAGTCAAAATAATATCTATATAATGTTTTTTCCCCTAAAAAACGAGTTGTATGACCTCAGGTAAATTAGGCCTACAGCACATACATAGCAAATAGAAGTTCAAAACTTGTAATGTTCACAAGAGCTGAAGTTGATAAAAAGATCTAACACAACATTAGGTGATAATATATCATTGTGGATTTATAATCAAATACAATGTTCCCGGTCACATGTGACCGGGAACATTATGAGTGTTAGCCTAAACGAGCAGAACAGGAGGGTTAAAAAACCCATCATGTGGCAACTTTTTTAGGGGGAGCTCTTTTAGGTTTGATAGGTTTTCAACAGCTTCGATTTTGATATCTTACATCATTGAGCAACAATAGCTGCAGTTATCGCTCTAAGGGTTAATACCAGTATTCTGGAGCAGAGGGAGGTGACGTTGCAGATATGACAGCTTAAATTAAAGGAATAAGAAGATTGGCTGCATGTATTCAAAATTTTGAATTCGATCAATCAGAATGTGCACGCTTTTGCATCCAAATAAAGTGTTTTAGTTCTTGTCTGACCTTAACGTGGAGAGCTGGCTAAACCTGGTATTGTTGCATGATTTTCTTGGAGTTTTGGAAAATGACTGAAAATTGGTTAAGACTACAGTGCTCTCAACTTTAAAGGGATGATTTCAGCCCTGACCATTTTCAGCTCAGCAGCCATAGCTGCAGTTTAGCGCTAACATTAATGCTAACAGAAAGGACTTAAAAGGATATCAGTAGATGTTCAAGTCTGTAAATGAATAGAATATGAAAATATTAACTCATAATGCAAAGGTGTGTTTTATAAATCTGATATTTATGCATTATTTTATGAGGTATTTGTAACAGCCTACGGCCAGTAAAACAGCGTTTTGAACAAATTATGCTGAATGTCATCGCAACCTTTCATTTGCAGTGCCTCTCTGTGCAGTAAATGATCACTGTGAACCGCTTGTACAAATTGCTATTGCACTTCGTAAAACAGGGTGAGAAACTGTGCTAAAGGGCACTTTCTCGGCTTTTATCACACCATTTTTTTAAGCCTCAAAAAAGGGTCCTTAGTGACTATTCTGAGAAGCATTTAACACGCAGGTCCATAGCTGTGGTTTTAATGTCAGATGTGTACCCTACTGCATGGTGCATTATTTTCAGTCTTCCTAACAGCGATAAATACGATAAATAATAAAGACTGGTATCTTCACTAAGCAAAGATCAATGCAACGAGGTCACTTTCAAATGGCAATTGCAATGTGAAACAGCCTCCCTTTCATGTGCGGTCAATGCTAAAATCAAGCTCACAATTACTGTGTGACAGTGAATGTAAGAAGTGGAATATATACAATCAAACTTTTTCCCTGTGGCAAAAAACAAATGTCTGATGCCATTAGATATGCTGTAAATTCCTGAGGCCTGCGCTCTTGGTACAGGAAGATCACAGAAACTATCCTAGGGGGCAATCGCTCTCTCAACATGTTTAAATTCAAGGCCATTCTATGTGTATGAAATAATATATTCAAGAATGGAATTTGCTAGTCGGCTGACTTTTCAGCAAATTGTGTCCTGTAGAAATGGCAGGAATTTTAAAAATCTTTTTGTATCAAAGAAGAGACTGAATTTGGCCAAATGATTAAAGCAAAGAAAAAGAATTCAAAGAACATTAAAGCAGAGTATTGTCATTCATTTATTTACTGAGTTTCTTAAGAGCACTGCTAGAAAGAAAGAATAGTGATTATGCCCCCCGTAACATGCCAACAACATACTAACATAACATGAGTGGCGAGAACAGGCCATTCAGCCCAACTAGGCTCGCCAGTTTTTTGTATTTTTTTTTTCTATTGTGAATATATCACTTCAGATACTCAAAGACTCAACAGAATCCAGCTTTAAGTCAAGCCTGCTCTTGAAAATTCCCAAGGTTTCTGCCTCAATAGTATGGTCAGTCAAGCTATTCCCTTAAACCCTTTAAACTCTAATTTTTCACTGAAGTTTTCCCTTAAGAACTGTAGGTTCGAAGTCAGAAAAACCTTCTCTTTTTTTTTTTGTAAATTGTAGAAACATGTCAGTACATATGTATCTGCTGGTTGCAGCGCTTCACTGATGCTACATCACACGTATATTGAGAGAAATATTCAAACCCAGGATGCCATGTTTTTATTGCCTCAGCATGACATCAAATGGTAAATATCTAGATCTTATACATCATTTCATATACATTTCCCTGAAATTCAGCATAACATACAGGGCCGTGGAAAAGTATTTGCCCCCTTCCTGATTTCTTACTTTTTTGCATATTTTTCACACTCAAATGTTTCAGATCATCAAACAAATTTTAATATTAGACAAAGATAACCTGAGTAAATACAAAATGCAGTTTTTAAATGATGATTTCATTTATTAAGGGGAAAAAGCTATCCAAACCTACCTGGCCCTATGTGAAAAAGTAATTGCCCCCCCCTTCTTATATCATGAATTAACTGTGATTAACCACATTTTTTTTGAGTCCAATGTCGCTAGCCACACCCAGGCCTGATTACTGCCAGACCTGTTAAATCAAGAAATCACTTTAATAGAACCTGTCTGACAAAGTGAAGTAGGCTAAAAGATCTCAAAAAGCAACATGTCATGCCGCAAACTAAAGAAATTCAAGAACAGATGAGAAACAAAGAAATTGACATCTATCAGTCTGGAAAGGGTTGCAAAGCCATTTCTAAGGCTTTGGGACTCCGGCGAATCACGGTGAGAGCCATTACCTGTAAATGGAGAAAACTTGGAACAGTGGTGAACCTTCCCAGGAGTGGCTGGCCTCCCAAAATTACTCCAAGAGCGCATCGACGACTCATCCAGGAGGTCACAAAAGAACCCAGAACAACATCTAAAGAACTGCAGGTCTCACTTGCCTCAGTTAAAGTCAGTGTTCATGATTCAACAAAAAGGAAGAGACTGGGCAAAAATGGCATCCATGGGAGAGTTTCATGGCGAAAACCAACGTGATCAAAAAGAACACAAAGGCTCTTCTCACATTTGCCAAAAAACATCTTGATGATCCCCAAGACTTTTGGGAAAATATTCTGTGGACTGATGAGATAAAAGTTTAACTTTCTGGAAGGTGTGCGTCCCGTTCATAAAAAGAACATCATACCAACAGTCAGACGTGGTGGTGGTAGTGTGATGGTTTGGGGCTGCTTTGCTGCTTCAGGACCTGGACGACTTGTCGTAATTGATGGAACTATGAATTCTGCTCTCTACCAGATAATCCTGAAGGAGAATGTCCGACCATCAGTTTGTAACCTCAAGCTCAAGCGCATTTGGGTTATGCAGCAGGAAAATGATCCAAAGTACACCAGCAAGTCCACTTCTGAATGGTTTAATAAAAACAAAGTGAAGATTTTGGAGAGGCCTAGTCAAAGTCCGGACTAAAATCTGCTTGAGCTGCTGTGGCATGACCTTAAACAGACCATTCATGCTCAAAATGTCATGGTTCTGTGTTTGATGTCATGCTTTATGTTCATGGTTATGTCTTTTCTTTATTCTTTTTGGTTATTATATATTTCGGTTTTCTGTTCCTGCCAGTTTAAGTTTCATTGCACTTGTCTCCCCTGTGTTGTGATCAGTATGGTTCAGTCCGTCTCCCCAGTCTGTGTGCTTACCTGCTTCGGGTGATTTCAATGGTTTCTGGTGTTTCATATTATTACTTCAATTCTCGTTTACTTCCTTCGCCGTGCTGTTCTAGATTACTAATAATACTAACATTTACATTTTGTATCATAGTCTACTAACCCAACTAATCCATGTATATATTACTAACTTACTAATGAGCACTTTGGTTAATTTGTAAAGCTGCACCTCTACTAATTATTACTAATCTAATCTCAGCAATCGCCCTGTTCTAGCCTCCGCCCCTTGCTTTGTTTTCTCTGCCTCTCCCTGCGTTTCTGCGAGATCTCTCGCACGTGCTTAATTGCTTTCCTGCACTCATTGTCTGTGCACTTAGAACTCCTTGACCGGAGCCGTTTATCTGTCATAGGATGTCTGCGTGAATCCCGTCCGTGTCTTGGCTTTTGCCAATTGTTGTGGTTTAGGACTTCCCCATGTGTACCTTCCTCTGTAATTAGTTCTTATCCAATTCACCTGTTCCCTGCATAGCATGTGACGTCCCTTGTGTCTATTTAGAGTCCTCACTGCTGTTCAGCCCTTGTCAGAACGTTGATCAATATTCCTTTTTCTGTTGACTGTTTCATCCGACCTTGATTTTGCCAAAGCCCTTCTGTTCTTGTTTTTGTCTTTTTGGATTTTGACCCATTTCTGTACGACCACGTCTACTGTGTTTGGATGCCCTGTGCATGACCCTCTGCTTTGGATTTCGACTACGATTTTTTGCCGACTGTCTATGTACCGTCGCACCTCTGCTTTTCTGGTTCAGACCCCGGCCTGTCTAGTCGACTTTGTTTTTTGGATTTCGTTTTTGGCTTGGCAATTCTTGTGTCTTCTGGTCCTGACCCTGCTATCAATAAAGGCATACGATTTTTGGATTTCCTGCTCTCACGTGTGGTTCCTGAACGCACCATCACACAAAAACCCTCCAATGTGGTTGAATTAAAACAATTCTGCAAAGATGAGTGGGCTAAAATTCTTCTACTGCAATGTGAAAGACTCATTGCCAGTTATCGCAAACGTTTGATTGCAGTTCTTGTCGCCGAGGGTGGCACAACCTGTTATTAGGATGTAGGGGGCAATTACTATTTCACATAGGGCCAGGTAGGTTTGGATAGCTTTTTCCCCTTAATAAATGAAATCATCATTTAAAAACTGCATTTTGTATTTACTCAGGTTGTCTTTGTCTAATATTAAAATTTGTTTGATCTGAAACATTTAACTGCAACAAATATGCAAAAAAATAAAAAATCAGGAAGGGGGCAAATACTTTTTCACGGCACTGTATTTGGGATAGTGGGAGATCTTGGGATCTCCACTAGAATTTAAAATGGGCCTGAAGTTCTGCAGATTTGAATACAGCAGCTGCGTTTGACTGATCTATATACAGGTCTGCAGGTTTTATGGTGTTAATCTCTGTTATCTGCATGTAGTACAAGGAATAAATGAAGCAAAAAGGCGAAACATAATAATCAGCACAGTTCATAATCCATATTTCAAGGTGACAACACTTTTCAATGTTTTTCAGTGAGAAAATTCAATTTTTATAAAAATCAGCAGAATTAATAAAAATGTTGACATATACAATGTCGGAAGGAATCTTTTGACATAACAGAATATCCTTTTCTTATGTGTTTGAACATTAGATGTGGATTATTAGCACTGATATTACTTTATATGCCCCATTTTTCATCATTTTAATCAAGCGTGCCAATAATTCTGTGCCCGGCTGCGGCTCGTGCACCGGGCCAGATTTCACTACTGTCTGTTTTTCCCTTTTTCAATTGGTTTACCTGCCCCTGGGACCAAGAGCAGGAGGAAATATATCCAACGAAACACATAACAATAAAAGATTCCCAGCAACACTCCACATGATTCCCATGTGCATGAACGCCACCCACCCCCACGCAAGTGTGAAACCAAGAGCGATCCAATTACAGTGTGGGGTAAACAATGGGAAAATGTATATTAATAAAACATTAGTCTACAGACAAAGCTTGTGTGTAACTGGTGTTCAGATGCACTTTGTGTCATACGGAGTTCCTCACAGAAGTAGCACACGCGACCCTCAGTCAACCTGAGCTGCTGTAAAGCTCCTATTGTGTTTGTTCGTACAGAAAACTACACGTGCTCTGAGAAATATTAACCACTTTCTCCTAAAATCTTTGTTTAATGGTAAGATATACCTTACTGACCCTCATGAGGTCATTTCCTTCGCGTTTAATCCATCTGAAAAATCCAAATAATCAACAGCGCAGCACTTGGAAACTGGCTTAAGCTCTGAAGCCAGCGTATTGCTTTAGTGCAATGGCACGAGTGCACATAACTGATGTACTGTATAGGTCTTTCAGATCACACTGATCCTGGAGCATCTAGTCCAGGGCTCCCTGAATCACAGTCCTTGAGGGCCAGTAATTCCTCTGCGGGGGAGTTAGGTGTGATGACCGCCTGGCTAATCACTGACAGTAACTGTTCACCTCATCCTTGGAGTGAAATAAAACCAGGGCTGGATTTGGATTGGAGGGTCAGATTTGGGGATCCCTGACCTGGAGAAACCCACACAGGCTCCAGCAGACAGGAAGCAGCCGAGCGCAGACCGAGAACATCCTGTCCTGCGAGGCGACGGTGCTCACTGCGGTCCCACTGCGCCAGCCGCAATTTATCTAGCATTCGTTAAGGTGGGGTTTGAGGAATCATTGTTAAAAACCCCACTGAAAATTTAAATCCCCTGTAATTGCTCACAAAAAAAACAGAGAGAGACTCTACAATGAGCAGGAATCGGCCGTAACCTTCAAGCGCCCTTTTTCTGAGACCTCAATTTCACACCAAATACCAGAAATAAATGGGTGCAGAAAAACTGCTTTTCTATAACCATTAAGCAAATATGCAACCGACTCCTGCGCTCTCAATAATGCTGGAGATATTTTGATGCTCAGCGCACGCTCCTGAGGAGAGCTGAGGAGAGGGATGGTCAATTTGGGCAATTTAAGTTGAGAGCGAGAGGGAGTGGACAGAATGGATCGTATTTACGGCCATGGAGCTGGGGTTGATGGGACTCCCCCAGGACCTTTTGTGGTCTCGCAATTTAGATTCAGTCAGTGGCCACATACAATAGGGGGCCCAACGCGGATCCGGGCTGGACTGAATAGGCACTTCACACACAAGGTCGATCGTTGGCGGCAGGGCTGAGAGAGATTGTTCGGCGGTTGTTATTTCTGCATTTCAGAGGGAAGCTTTAATGAAATGTGTGGGCAGCAGTTTCTTTAATCTTCCACAACCACCGGCATCACCATTTCAAGAGCTCTCTCCCGCATTCGTGCACTCTGATGGGCGAGAGCGAACTTCCTCAGGGAAAATAAATATGTGTGCGTTTCGCCTGTGTTTGTATGCATGTGGTTTACCTGTGCGTGCGTGTGTGTGTGTGTGTGTGTGTGTGTGTGAAGTGTGATCATTAAGGAGCCATTTATCAATTCTTTGTTTCACACAGGCTCACTTCTGTGTAATTCTGCACTAACATGTGCGCAATAATACAAGACAAGAAAAAAACACAGTGATCGTGCGGCCTTTGAAAATTATTAGAATAATTCTTTAGCTAGGTGATGTTAAGACAAGTTACAGTTGCTACATTAAACTACTGATTGATTTTCATTCCTTCCCCGCTCTTTTTTCGCACCCAGAATAGCTATTTTTTATCTGTCAAGGCCAATATCTTTCTGTGATGATTCCGCTGCTCATGACGTGTGCATGAAATCAACTTATTTACACTCGCTTATCGGCCGCAGTATGATCAGGATTTGAAGCTGGGAGATTTTCATCTCTTCCAGCCTCTTTCCTGAGAAGCCTGTTCTCAGCTCTGCTCCTGTCAAACAAACAGAGCTGTCCATGAGCGCGGGCTAAAAGACATGATGATCAGTAAACCGCCACACAACTTTATTTCATACATTTATTTGTGATAAATCCATGTTTTTTGTTTTTTTAATATATATTTTTTAAAAATACAGTAGGTTTATGGGCCATGGGCTTTTTATGACGATGAAGAGATTAAAAATGATCAAAAGTTATGGCAGGTCTGTTAAATAGGTGAAGTCAGCTGTATTAAATCAGAAATCAGAAAACAGTGCCCTGATGTAAATGTACCCCTGCAGGCCTGTGTTCTCCTGACATTATCAACACAACGTCCAACAGGATATCCAGGGAGTTTCTGACTTGCGGCTTTGGGTGTGTTTTCACCCTCCTGTCAGTCAACTGTGCTTCCTGCCTTAATACAAGCCGCTGAGTTATTATGGCGTCAGTCTTGTGAGCTTGTGAGTGATGAAAGCCTGGCGTGAGACGGTACTCAGGTGCATCTCAGAGAGCAGCGTATTTATAAGCCGAGGACGGCAGGAAAGCGCGTCCTGACCAAACATTAAACTCGTAAAGTGTGAATGCTTAAAATACCTGCCATCACAATAAGCCAACACAGACAAACGTTCAGCGTATAAACAACCCTTACAGTGTCAAATTAACTCTAACAGAGTTAGTTAGTGAAACCAAATAAACTCTCTCAGGGTTGATTTAACTCTGAACATTTTGCTGTGAGTGAATTATGAATAATATGCTCTTATTATGTCAAATTTCAGGAGTGGTGCCCGTGACGCTGATGTTTTCAGTCGCATTTGTTAAATCTGGAACAAGCAGCCCGCAGAATCACACGGCTGCATTAACGCTTCTTTAACGAACGAACTCCACCCAATTAAGACCCGATACCTGTGCCTTAGGTTCCATTCTCTGAACTGCCCCTCCACTTAAAATCAAATGATACATACAAGAGTGATGTCAAAGATCCTCCCTGAGAGATACTGGCCCCACCGTTAGCGTCCCTCAAACATAACGCGCCATGCGGTAATTACGTAAGACACCAGCTTGCTCCATAAATCTGTCATGAAAGGAGGTCATTAAATTGTCATTTAAATGAGTATGAAGGCCTCACAGTCCTAAGATTTAGACATCATATCCCTTCTGACTAACCAGTGGGAATAGCTTTTCCATTTTAGCTCCGTCATTTTATTTATTTATCAACTCGCGCTTATTTGTTTATGTCATGTTTTCATGACTGACGGCTGCAGCACTTAGTAGTGAAATATCCTGAACACTGTACGTTTGCTGGTGTCGACAGTGCACACAGCATGTATGCATGCGTGTAAGTACAGAGGGGGTGAGTCTGTTTCGATGCTGAACACTATGTCTTAAAAATATCGACGGCATTACATCGTTGCAACTACACGGCATGACGGCAGTCTCGGGTGCGTCAAAATTGTGTAAGTACAAAATGGGGTGCTTCTACAAAAAAAGATGAAGAATAAACCTTCACCCGTAGAGAGCTGAAATAAATTTTCAAAAAATTATAAATTAAATTATCCTATGCTGTTGAAAATCTATCATGTGGTGACTTGTTTAAAAGAGCTCCCCTGCGGGGATAGGTTTTCAACGGCTTTGAATTTGATATCTTACATCATTGAGCAACACCATTTGTATTTAGCGCTCTGAGGGTAAATGATATACACAATTAAATGTGAGACTGTTTTTTTTTGGTTTTAGTTTAGTCCACCGTAACTCCTATCACAAATTCCCAGAATCCGATAAATGTGTTCAGTTTCCCAATCCTCTTATATGAAAAATAAAAAAAGCAGGTACAGTAAGTTCTTTGATCATGGCGATTTTGTAGACGGGGTGACTGAGCGTCTAATTTGACGGGACAGTTTGGAAGTGCAGCCGTCCCACGCAAGCCTCCCCTGCCCATCATCTGCATATCCTGCGTTCATCGGGGGTGGGGGGTCGATGAGATACAAACCCCCCCCCCCACTCCGTCACATCCTCAGAAATTTACAGCGCTTACCGTCCAGGCGTAATCAGCTCTGGCTGCTTAGCAAACTAGCGCTGTTAGCTTAGCGCAGTGGGAGATTATATTTCAGGAGGCAATATTGGCCCTTCGCTCCTGCCTACTGTTGCACCAATCACAGGCCTCTGGAGTGTTTTAGTGTCGGTACGACATCTCTATAGTACGGTCTCTTCTCAAGTATTTACCAACATGCTTTTTCTGTTAGTCATTACTGTACTGTATATGTGTGGAAGGTATTTACGTGCTTTGGAGACCCATGTTTTACGATCTAAGGAACAGATTTCCCAAATGCACCCTGAAAGGTAAACCATGTCAGGAGAGAGCAGTTTCCTGTGCGTTATGAGTACCGGGCCAGAGATAAGCTTTGTACCTTTATAAACATTTTTTACAGTTTTTTTTTCTGAGAGAGCATATACTGTATAAACAATATTTTGACTACTATATGCACCATATCATACCTATCTCTTTGCCTGTTTCTAAGTGTGTGTGTGTGTGTGTGTGTGTGTGTGTGTGTGCGCGTGTGTGAGTACATTATTTTTCAAAGGTAGTACAGCATAATGAATTCAGCCCTTATGACTGGAAAAATTATGATCTGATGTGGATGTTTATATTATATATCTGATATGGATGTCCTGTCTGCCTCTGCATATTGAAGTTAAAATTATATAGTGGATAAGTGCAGACTTTCACCTTTGACCTCCAAACAGAGGTAAATGGGATATAACTTCCTTTTCTGAGGGACCAAAAGTAATGGGACAGTTGGTCCCACAGCTGTTCCAAGGCCAGATGTGTGTCATTCCCTCCATATTTCATGTACTAGTTAAGCAGATAAAGTGTCTGGAAGTGATTTCAAGTGGGGCTCTTTCATTTGAAATCTGTCGCTGTTGACTCTCAATATAAAGTGCAAAGAGCTGTTACTACGAGCAAAGCAAGTGAGCTGAATATCAACAGAGAGCTGAATATAGAGAGTAAAGTTCCTCAGCGATTTTTAGGGGAAGATTTCAATGTAAATTAGATGGCACCAGTGGGACAGTTATCTAAATAAAGTCCTGCAAGGCGATACTTTGTATTCATTGTGTACTGTATTCCAAAATAGGAGACAATCGATGATGACACTGCATTGAGAACCAGGTGATTTTAAAAATTAGGTGGTCATGTGACTGTGTAGCACAGGAGATGTTATTCTCACATACTGGCGTACACACTGTGTACTAATACAAAGAGTAGTATAAAGTATGTAGTATGAACTGGCACAGTAAGCAGTTTGATCAAACAAGAGTGCACTCTGCATGCCTTTGTTCTTTCTTTAAGACAACATACAAAAAACTGTCTTTAATGTTAAAAGTTATGCTAGTCATGTATGAGGTATAATGTTGTGCACCCAAAAACCTTGACAATACATGAAATAGTGAGGATGGGCAGTAAAGATGCATTTATCTTAATATTCCTCTCGCAAGACACCAATGTGGTGTAATAGGTAACCTGCGAATTCAGAACTCAGTTTCATAAATTTACTGTTTTAACCAAAAATAGTGAATTTCACTTAATAATTAAAAGTGTCATAGTATGCCCTTTACCGAGTTTCATTTCATGATCATTTTCATGATCTAAAACATCTGCATGTTTTCATGGTCATAAAGCAGCGAGTTACAGCTGTACAGGCTGTGTGTGCAGTACTTCAGGGTCACTCAGCCTGGACTGGGCTGTTTTCGCTCCTGTCTCTTTAAGGCCCCCCTCCCTTACAGCCCACTCTGCTGTGATTGGCCAGCTGGGGTTCAGGAAGCAGTGCTCTGTATAATGAAGGGAACAAAATGATACGCTGGTGTTGTGCTGCTAAGGAGTAGTGGAAAGACTCATTTTAGCACTGATTCTTCCCTTCATCTTCCTTTAGAGGTCCAATGCAGCGCCTTCTGAACATACACGCTAAGGACATGCAAAACTACCTGCTGCTCGGACATTATGCAAATGCATTACATTACGATGTAGACATGTAACGGAAGAAAAGACTGGACTATAAGCAAGGTCTTTCAGGCAGCTCATTTTTTGTCTTTGAGTATAGCTCTGTTTGCCGTGGATTCTGGGCTTTATAACTTTGCACTTTTTTCCTGCACAAAAAAAAACTATGTAATACACTAAAAGAAAAGGTAAACACAAGAGGTTTGGCTGAACTCAGTCCAGCCTCTCTCAGGGGCAACCCATGGGTGACATCATCGTCAACCGACGTTGCTTGAATATCATTGGATAAATCTGGTTCTCATCTTCTTTGTCCGTGTCCTGCTTCATGTTGACCTGTCTCTCTCTTCTGCTGGGGACTCCCCCTCTCATCCTCTCTCTCCCTTTTCCTCCTGCTGTCTGCCTCCTATTTTTGTTGAAGACTTGTTGCCTCACCTGTTGCCTTTTTATAGTGCTCACGCCTGATTGGTGAGTTTGCAGTGTACACACCTGACGGTCGTGGTTTATCCGTTGGTTCACAGGTGAGGTATTTTGACAGGCAGTGGCTTGCAATGGCAGAGGAGTGACATCATGTAAGAGTTCTGAGTCTACTGTAGAGAAGTGTGTTTGGTGTTTACAGAAGGTGTGAGGCTGAGAATGTGATCTAGGCTGAGGTTTCTGCTCTTTGAGTGTCAGGTTTCACTTACTGTGTGACATTTTTCATTTCAGTGTTAAAGCAATCGATAAATAAAGAAATAAATAAATTGTAAGCAGGATTGATAATGAATAGATGGATGTGCTGGGTATGATTTACAGGATAATATCTCATAATCATATTATTGAAAGGGTTCACTTAGATCATTGGGGTCATCCTTAACCCTGAACCAACATGGCCACCCGTTGGCTTGACATACAGACCAGTTGACATAAATAAGAATCAGCAAATGAAAGGTGCCGATGACCTGTGACATTTACAGAGACGACAAACAATGGTGACTGCTGACAGAACTGAGACCATATCAAAGGGGTCACATTAATCTAATGTCAAAACCCAGTCCGAACCAAGGCCAGAAAAAGATAAATACAGCTGGTGCGTGTGTCACTGAAATGTCACGGTCAACAGCAGGCCCTCTTAAAAACAGGTGTGTATGTGCGTTTGTGTGTGCTTGTGTCTGTGTGCACGTGTGTGTGCGTGCATGTGTGCGTTTCTGTTCGCGATCATGTGAATGTTCTTCAATACGTCGTTGCTAATTCCCTTGAAATTGTTCTTTGCTGCTGTTGATGAAGGGGAAGTGTTTATGATAGAACAGCGATGTGCATTTGAATCGACTGACGACTCCTACAGACCTGAAGTATAATGCTTTGTTAAACCGCACAGATCATCTTTGCCGTGTGCTGACTGATACTGATTTTTCAGGTCATTCTCCGTAGCTTCTTTATCTGTTGACGGCCTTTCATTCTCTCTTTGGAGATCCTGTACAAAGTGACGGAATAATTAATCTTACAATCAGCGCAAAAACTCGGTCATGAATGGACACTGGTGTTATTTGGTTGCTCAGAGTTATATCTGGCATCTAAAACAATGAGCCTTTTGTTGCAAGCTCAGATACATAAAAAGATAAAACGTGTGCGCATATTTCTTTGAATAAATAAGGAGTTTGTGGTTTTATTTTTGGCGCTCAGCTTGATGGTGCGCTCGTCTCTTCCCCAGGAGACATCAGAGGAGAAACACATAAGAGAGACTCCATACGCTCTGTAGGGAGGGACTAATTAAACCGCAGCTCCGCTGTAGATGCTGATGGGTCTCGCGTATCCTGACGTCTGTGAGTATTACCCTCACGAAAACACGGATCAGAGGCTTCGCTGTGGCCCCGGCTCCAAACTCGGCATCTGGTAGGTGGAATTAATCAGGGCGATTGTGACCAAATGAAGAACCAGGAGGTGACTGGTGCATTAGATTAGACAATGATCCCACCTCACTACTGAACTCTGGAGCAGCTCACACCACAGACCAGTCCTCTGTGCTTCGCTGTGGGTCATTAGAATACATCTTTGCAGGTATTCATGGCTGGGACTTGGCTTTCTTGTTATTATGAGTTTAATCAATAATTTACATATGAGGAGGACATGAGTGTTCCCTCACATTTCCATGGAAAGGAGTTTGACCATAAAACTTAATACTCAGACATACATGTCTGAATGCTGGGTTTATGCTGAACTGTGACATTCATTTCAAAATGTTTAGCCGTCTCTGTTCAGCCGGCTGGTGCAGATCCTATAGTGCAGTAACCGAGCTTTAGCCTGTGGTGCTTATTTTAGCATTAATGCTGGAGAGAGTCACAGAAAAAATGCCGCTTTTAAAGAACATTCCAAGAAAGCACAAAGTAACATAAATGGTGGATAGCTGTTGTGATCATATGTGGATGAACCAGTGAAAATTTATTATCATTATTATAATATATCCACACATTATATAATCTGCTGTGCTTACCCTTGCTCAGACTAATGGAGGGACACAGCCTATCCCAGCATGCAATGGGTGATACAGAGAGGGCCTCAAATCCACATATGTCCAGCTTTGAAGTAACAGTGCTATTCATTGAACCATTTTATCATTATTATTATTATTATTATTGAAAGAAAAATTGAGGAGGACGAAGAAGGGGGGCATTCCCATTATTTCGCTCAAACGGCTCAACTTTCCTCATTCATTTCCACTGTGCAGCTCCCATCTAATGATGATGAAAGTTTAATGAAGAGTTTCATTTCATCTTACATTCTTTATGTGTTCGCTGTTACAGCAGCATTTGTGGATTTGTCTCTGTCGCACTACATCAGTTCAGTGCGGTGTTGTCACACAGAAGTTACTGCGTTTGGAATAATAAATACACAAGCAGATGCTGATACAGCTAATTCACTATAAGCTGAAATGCGCGCCTCCATTAAGACGCCTGACAAATGAAATTTTAATATACAATAGAACGTTTCGAGTTCATTCAGAGACGTAATCGTGTAGTGCAGGTTCAACTGGCTCAAGGAGCACGATTTGCAGAATTTTTAGTCAAAAGTAAAGTGTGGGTCATCACTCAGAGTGTGAATTAGCTTGTATAGTTTTGAGAGGATGTAAGTTCATTTCTTTCGGAAGGATCCATGTCTTTTTCTCGTTAAAATAACTATCACTTTCCATGTCATGTATGGCACTGTTTCTGGTGTGTTTAGATGGGTTTACTGTCACCAGCTGTCCTGTGTTTGCTGAAAGATTTGCGAGGGAACAGACAAGAGATGCACAGTTTTCCACAGTTTTGTTTTAATAATCTGAGTCCAACCGCGAGGAAATGACAGTGTATCACATAAATTCGAACAAAAAAAAAGGGCGAGGGATGTTTTTGGACAGAGGACAGATCCTTTTCTGTTGGGCGACGAGATTATTTGCAGCCGGCAGCCATGATTCATATCTCAGAGCAAAAGCGACCTGCATCATTAATATTTACCGACAGATGGTTTGTCTTATGATTTAGCAGGAAAAACGGAACTTCTCTCCATGATCATGATGACTGTGCATTTCTGAGGAGCCTCCGCAGTTTAGTTGATTTACAAAAACACACAGGCATCTCGCAGGACTGCATATCTTACAAGTTATGGCCACGACTGTCACCGAGCTCCATGATATGTGTGGTTCATTTTCTGTGAGAGACAGAGATGGAGAGTGTTTGCAGTTATTCTCCAAATTAACCTCTCAGCGATTCGAGGTGATTCACAGGAGCATGGAGTGACGCTAAATATTTTAAACAGCATCCTGAGCTGGTCTGCTTAGTGTGCAACGCTTCACTGTCTCACATCGTCAACTCCTCATCGTCATGCACTGTAAAGAAATAAATCCTTAAAAATGGAAAAAAAAAAAATCTGTCTGTGACCTGGCAAATAAATATGGAAAAAGTCTGTTGAAACTTGGTTGGTAATCCATTAGAACTGGGATTTTTGTGAAATGCACTACTCTGAAAAAAATTAATTTGAACACATATATATATAACATAATTAAATCTGTGATAATAACAGTGAAAAATTAAGTTTGTATCTTTTCATGAAAATATTTAGTTTTGAATTGTTCTGCATTTGTTTAAAACATAAGATATTGTGAGGTTTTTTTTTTTAGCTAACTGGCTACATTTACGTAATCTCTGCCCATCTTCTTACGTACATCCACTCAACAAAGAATGGACTTGTCATATCCACTCTGTTCCAGTAATATTGGCAAAAGCTAAACCACGGAATTTGAAGCTCAGTGATTGGCTGCAGCTTGAGGCAATGCATGATGGGATACACAGTTGACTTATTTTCTGTTCTTACATGCAAAATGCTGTACCACATAGGCTTTAATGAACCTGAATTATTTCAAGGCTGTTGCTAATTGTCTATGCTCAAAGTAATATTTCAACTAGAAATGGTTCATACCCATCTACGTGTTGAAAATGCTGAAACATTTAGTCACCTAACACCCCACCATACTATTGTTAGTGAATTAAACACTGTTAATTGGTGTATGCCTCAGAATCGCTGTATTATCCTTAGATTGAGGAAGATGGTAATGAGCCCCTGATGCAGACATAGGTAAGCTGATACACATACTCTAATTGCAGAACTACAGAACAAAATAACTCAACTCCCAAAAACAAAATGGCATATATGAAATTTAGTCTTGCTTGATCTACAAAATAAAATTAGGCTGACTTTACACGCATATGTATTTGTAGCATACAAATAATTAAGTGTAGGAAGGTGGGTTTCACTGAGGATTTGTCAGGTAAACAGGTCTATGATGTGACCAACAATATTACGGTCCAGTGCCAAGAGTACCCCAGAGGATCTGAAAAAAATAAAACTTGAAAAAGTAAGGCCACCAGCTGCATTGCATTTTTGAATTCGTTCTACTTAATTAAGTTAATTAACTTCATTTTTGAAAGAACTCAGAACTTTAAGTTGAGCCAACTCAAAATGCTTTGCCACTGGTTGCCTTATTATTTATTAATAAAGTTTAAGTTATTATTAAGTTGAGTCAACTTTTTATTTTATACAATGTTGGTAGAAAGTATGAACCTTACAGCGGAGTTTTCCAGAAGCGCTGATGGTCAAGCTGAACAAACTCAAAAATGCTGTGCAGCTGGTAGCCTTACTTTTTTAAGTTTTATTTACCAAGTCTAAAAGCTTATACTTCAATCTTAACTTGTTTATTCTTAATTATATTGTATATTTTGTATGAATGTGGTCATAACTGTGCAACTGTCTTGGCTTGGACCCGCTTGAAAAAGAGATTTTAAATTGCAATGCGATTATCCAGGTAAAATGAAGGTTGAATAAATAAAGAAATTTCCAACTGACTAATTTTTACTTCCAGCCCTATTTATGTGAGATGCCTTGCATCCAACTGAGCAGAGCCGACATCATGAATGCAGAAGCTTACCTGTGACTCAGCCCTTGTTTGTGTTTGTACTCGTCAGGCGCATGAGAAGTAAGCAGTGCAGGTAATGAGGCCACTAATTTATGGGTTTTGCCAACTGAAATCCAAACAGTTTACTGCTCCTTCCTGGCAAACAGAATAGACACAGCTTTTCGTTATGAGCTGCTTTTCACACTGATGTATCACACTGATTTCTTGGCGTGAAGTGTTGTTTTAGAACTGGTTTATTGCATGTCAGCTCTACATTGCTTTTAACGTCAGTTATGTCATTGAAGCCCAAATCGGTGAGACCCATCTATTTTGCACCTGTCATGGTCTCAGATATGTCCGCTTGCTTGTGATATTATATTGTCTGAAAAGTCCTCCTTTTTTTCTGAACAAAATGAGGAAGGGACTTCAAAGTATTATATACGTTTGATTGACGAATCAGGCTTTTTCTAAACATAATGTTTGTGATTCCATAGTGCAAACTGTGCGAAAAATCGCCTCAATCCATTTGGAACACACTGGGAATTATCTACGCAGTGTGTAGTGCCTAATTCTGCCTAATCCAGGTGCAAAGCCCACCCTGACTGATTGATTTATTAATTAATGAGATTTATAGTGGGTACAAAATGTATATTTGTGTCCTACTTTAATCTGTGTTTGGAATAAGTGGAATGTAAAAACAAATTAATAATAAATTGTGAAAAGGACAATGTAGAATGTATTTGGAATTCATGAGAAATATAACTCGTTCTGATGCTGGTAGCTGCTAAACTGAAAACAGAGGATCTAATAATTAGTCCTGACCTGTTTTCAATCATTTTTTGCCTGGATTAACGCTGCATAATCTCTGAGAGCTCTCAATAACATCAGGTGCGGGGCTGTGCCTGTTTGTACCTCTCAGGCTGCAGTGTCCTGACAAATGTCAACTGAGAGGTTCTTAAATGCGGAGGCAAAGTATCTTTTTCTGCTAAATGCACTTAGTGAATAAAAAATTTTTTGTATTTATTTTACTATTTAATTGCCATAACATTGCATTAAGAGGGAAACTGTATGATAAACTAGCAGTGGATGATTCTAATAATTGGAAAACTTGTCAATCAAGGAAAATGATTGAACACAGGTCAATACTTGGACTCAAGTTTTAATATTTTTCATTCTAATGTATACTTAAAGCTAATATTTGACACCATTTTTACTTTAAATAAGAAACATTACGACTTGAAAAATGTAATAGACACCTTGAGCCGCAGCCGCAGAACCCCCCCCCGCTGATGCTGTATGCGGAGCTGGGACACCTCTGCCTTAAGATTCCTTAAGAAACTTCCTTAAGATTTTCATTGAAAATTAAATCGTCTCTCCTCATTCCTTCGCTCATTTCTAAATATGTTCTCTCCTTCTCCTTGTATTTGTTCAACACTGTTTGCAACTAGTGCTGGTTATTCCTTCTCTATGGGTTATCAGTGTATAGCTCTGTAGATTTCAAGTTGGGACGCATGTAAAAATGAAAGTAAACTCATTAAAAATGACAAAGAAAAAGTTTCATGAACAAAGATAGACCATTTTCAATTATTCCAAGGCAGCCGATGGATTTGGAAAAAAAAAAAAAAAAAACATAACGCATTTTTTGCTCCAGTGGGATCTCTTTGCTTTGCATAAGCCGCAAACCTCTGTTCTGTGCGCCTGTTCAGGGGACGTGAATGAGACAGTGGGGTGACTGAGTTAGCGATGGTCCTTACAGGTGCACATCCGCCAAGGGCCACGGAGCAAATAGCTGGAATGCCAATGTCCAATTAGTTGAAGATGTGACCATTCACTGGCTAACCCAGAGGTTTTCCGTGGACCTTACAAACCAACGTTTGCAGCCTGTGTCTCTGGCGTGGCTGAGTTAGTCATATAGCACATTATGAGCTGCCTCTCTGTACACTGTCAACCTTGTGTAGAGTAGCAGCCAAGACTGTATATCGCTCTCCAGCGCCAGGGCTGCCAGAACATAACTTTGGATTTCAGCATGATTTGATGCTCAAATTCAATTTACAGTTTCTCCCTCCCTTTGACTATAAATTTGGTTATCACTGGCCGGGACAGATTGTTATTGCAGAGAAAAACTTCTGAGTTTATGGATGACTCAACCGTTCAGGACAAATATTGAAACTGATATTGATATATATTGCATCTGGGCAAAGGGCTGTCGTTCCTTTGCATAATATCAGAGCTGTAATGTTTACTGGTCAGGGAGTGTAACTCCTGCCACACTCACTCCTCCCACGGGCTCAGTCAGCTGATTTGATCATTAGTTCTACCTCTTGGCTTAACCCTTTTAGCGCCGTGGGCAACTATAGTTGCCCAGTGATGTAAGATATCAAAGTCAGATGCTGTTGAAAACCTATCATGTGGCAACTTGTTTAAAAGAGCTCTTTTAAACAAGTTGCCACATGATAGGTTTTCAACAGCTCAAGATAACTACATTTTTAATTCCTGGAAAATGTATTTGGCGCTCAAAGGGTTAAGAGTTGTGTCAGATGGCAAATTCTTGTGGCTGGCAAAAAAATGCGGAGGGGGATTTTCTTCTGAAAACCTGGATTTTCCACCTCTGCATAATATGTTGTATCCCTGGATTGCATTTGATGGGATTATTTCGGTTAGTTTACGGTTAAAACCTGTTGGATTGTCTGTTATGAGCAGCAGAGAAAGAACTAGGCACAGATCCTCGGAAAAGCCGCTCGGGCACTTTAATAATGATACTCAAGCTGCAATTGGCACAAGCAGAAAAATAAAAACTCAAAAGTCACTGAGCTGTGGAATAGTCAGGGAACAGTCCGAGTCAGGCAGGGGGGCGAATAGAATCAAAGGCAATGAGGAAAGCCGTGGTCCAAGACTGGCCCGAGGTCAGTACCGGGTAGGTAATTCATGGGTAAATGGGCCAGCTGTTTTGTGCGCACTCTCGAACCCCCAAGGTTTGGAGGAACTGGAGGAAACGCCACTCCAGGAGCCTCATAACACGGGGAGAACAATCTGTCATAATTAGTTACTGGTTTTCTTTTGATTTCTATGCCGAAGATGGAAGATTGTAGCCTGACAGGCCAGACTATAACATCAAATTGTATAGTCTGGCCACGACCGATAGACCGGGCTCAATCCTAGGGGCGGAATCAGCGGTTGTCTTTCAAACTGCCTCTGCACGCAATAGGATAGCGCTACGACCAATCAGAGCAACGAACAAGGTGACGTATTCAGAGCGACGGAAACCAGTCAACGGGAGAGTAAACTTAGAAGGGATACGGCTAGTTTTGGAGAAGATTTTGATGAAGACAGCGTACATTTTAATGTTGAAAGATAACCACTGTGACAGCATTAATGACTACATCAATATGGCAATACATTCAACATCACAAAGCAATTAGGTCTAATGAAACTATCCATCTACACTAGCGTCCATCCCCGTGGTCCTAATATATAAGCTACTTAACAAAGTTTAACACCGACAGCAGAGGAGGATAAAAGAGGAGCATTCCGACTTTCAGTCTGCTGTGATTAGAATATCACAATGGGGCCGTGTGTAACACAACTGACTGCACATTCAGTTCACATTACATGTCAATATTGAATATAGACTTTATCGCTATTACGTTGTTTACTTGATGCCTCTTACCATTTGTAAATGAGATGTATGTACCTCATCCACCATGATTCCTAGGAGGTTATCTCGGAAGACCTTAGTAGCCAACATGTCGCGCCACTTCCTCTGCATGAGCCAGGCTTCAGGACTACTGAAGACCAACTGACAATGGCCATTTCGAATTTCCTTTGGTTTATGTACACCAAGTTGCATGGCCATGAGTCCAAATTTGGTCACCTCTGTGACCTGGTTCTCCATAATGCCTTGTTTCCACTACGACCACGAATTCCACAAATTGTCACGAATGGGTAAATTTTCTGATTTGTGAGGATTCCTGGAATGTCGCAAATTTTATGGTCCAATTTGTGACGCTGTACGAAGCACTTACGATGCAGGTATACGATAGAGTTAAGGATATTTGTGGGATTCGGCTCGAATTGCACTAATATTGTCAAGAATTGAGCAAGAATTACAAGAATCCATTACGAACACTGCACGAACATGCTTCGGCGTGTATTCGTGGTCAAGCCAAGAACTCACAAATTGCCGAATGAGTTAATACGCACGATTGCGTAAGAACTGAGTACGCATCAGTTACGGATTCTAAGAATAGACTACAAGTTTGTTAAGAATCGACCACGAATTTTCCATTCGTGAACCTCTCCAGGAATTTTTTGAACAGTTCAAAACTTTTGCCACAAATTCCCCACCGCGCACGAATTGCAAGAATTAATAAGAATTAAATACGATTCAGTTAAGAACTTCCCAAACTGATTACGATTCAACCACGAATAGCTTAAATTTCCCATTCATGAGGATTCGTGGGATTCGTAGCCTCTGTGGAAACAGGGTATAGGGACGATCAACGGCGAGACTACAACCACCAGTGGGTTTTCACTGACTCCCATTCGTTTCGCTACCAGCGGAGCCAGCCGTATCCCATCGGCAAAACAGCAAATATATCAGTCTTTGAAAAGAATGACTTGAGTGCCTTTTTCTGCTCATCTTTCAAAGAAAAGCCCAAGTATAACTCTTCCAAAGTCAATGCCAAAGCCGATTCAAACGAGTCGGCAGGTGTTCTGTTAATTTTTGCTACCTATCAAAATATGCTGCCCTGCGGTTCTGCGCTTGCGCAAACCTAAAATCTTGGGCTTTATTTCTTCGTTCACATCTCAAGTATCTTCAAATGTCATAAATATATACGTCTTTTTTTTCGGTGCGCCTTTCGATCTTTTAGCGTATATATATTTACATGTACACGCTTGGTTTTCCCGAAAATGCGGAGATTGGATGATAATGGCATGCGGCATATATCTTTAAACAAACTTATCCAACTCATTATAACATCTGCTTATGTTATAATAAGATAACAAATGACAAAGTTACTACTGTACACTGATTCATATTGCAATATTACGGCGAAAACAAAGACTTTACGATTGCTTTGCATTACGGTAGCATTTTTTGACAAGGCAGCACAAATTGTCGGAACACCGGTGTTCCTTTGCCACAGCCATTTCAATTGCTTTGCACCGTCGCAGCATTGTCGTCATCGTGCTAAGCCTGCCCAACGACTCTCTACAAACATAGAGCATTGTCATTGGTCCGACCAGACCTTGGTCGGACCAATCACTTGGTAGTACTGGGGCCCTATGGCTCGTGGCTAGACGTACCGGCTGAGCAAAACTATTTGCTACCGCTAGGGTACGTCTAGATTTCTAGGCTAGGAAGATTGGAGCATTTAGGCAGACTGAGGCATTAAGCACAATGAAAGGGTGACAATCCAGCAAAGGGGAGACGAAACACAGGAACTTAAATACACAAGACAAGATGACAATTAACAAAGAGGGAGGACAGGTGTGCAGGATGGGGAATGGAACAAGAGGGCGGGGTACGATGAGATAGAATTCTACTATAAGATAACAAAATACGAGGTGCAGAAAGAGACTGAAACTGACAGACGGCTGGATTACGGGGAAAAAGATTAACAGAAGGAACCGGATGTGATGGAAATATGCCTGAACATATTACACTGATTCAAAAACATATTTTTTTAATGTGATGGAAATATGTCTGAACATATTATATTGATTCAAAAACCTTTTATGATGTGATGGAAATATGTCTGAACATATTACTCTCATTCAAAAACAACCTTTTTTTAATGTGATGGAAATATGTCTTAACATATTACTCTCATTCAAAAACATCCTTTTTTAATGTGATGGAAATACGTCTGAACATATTACACTGATTCAAAAACATCCTTTTTTAATTGAGCATTTTTGTTGTATTTGAAAAGGTACCATTTTGTCCCCTGGTACATGTGTTTTAATTTTTTCTTTGTTCCTTGTAAAATGCATTTTTCTGGGGTTAGCATTAGTGCCCTGAGGGTCGTACTTTTTGTTTTTCCTCCATTTTTGGCTCTGCAACCAATACTCTGGTGAATTGCAGGCTTTTAGCTTCTTGCTCCGTTCTTTTAAACACAAATGTACCTGCCACGCGTCTTTGTTTTTTTCTTGATAACAATCAGTTGGTTCTGCAGCACTCTCACCTTTGCCATGTAATTCTAAATCATACATTCTCACACCAAAGATACAAAGAGACGCAAATGCCAGTCATGAACCATCACCAAAGGCTCATGGAATGAAAAGGTGCTTTTTGAGTGTCCTTTAAATAGACTGCATGTAATATGCCGCTTTTATGATTTACTTTATGTTTCAAACACATCCTTGAAGGTTGGCCTTCATTTTGTGTCTGCTTGAGCTTTGAAATCCATTGCATATGTATTTGCATGTGCAGAGCCAATATAAATATTTCAGAGAACCTATCCACTTTGAAAAGTTAGGAATGCACAATCAATATCCAACCAAAAATGTATTCTTGAGCTGAAGTGAAGAAACCGTGCATTACACTGTTCAGGGTCAATTCAACTCTAGCAGAGCGTTAACTGTGCAAGTGAATGATTATGGACAACATGAGTTTGGGTTTTAAGCCCATTAAACCTGGACCCAATTGCTGCTGCTGTTATCATAACTGTAAAACCTCAGGCCCATTTTAAATTCTAGTGGAGATCTCAAGGTTTCCAATGATCTCAAATATGTCCTGCCGAATTACAGGGAAATGTGTTTGAAATGATGTACAAGATCTAGATATTTTCCATCTGCTGTAATGCTGTGGCCATAAAAACATGGCATTCTGGGTTTGAATATTTCTCTCAGTATAAGTGTGATGTAGCTTCAGTGAAGCTCTGCAACCAGCAGATACAGAATATGTCTGTGACATCGTCCTTCAATATGAAAATAATTCTTTTTCTGACTTTGAACCAACCTAAGGGAAAATGTAAGTAAAAAGTTGGAGGTAAGGGTTTAAATGAAACATCAATCATTTAAGAAACAACTAATGTTCAAAAGATTGCCCCAATAGAAGCAAACCTCTTTTTTGGCACACTTGAAAAGATATTAGCTGTGTGTAGGCCTTAAAAAATTATCATAATGATGTTTGAAGTTTAAATCCTCTTTATTTTGATGTTTTTTGAAGTAATAATCTCCGGGCGAGATTTTCTTCCTGAAATGGATGTATCCTGTGTTGGGACCAAACTCTTCATGTGCATCTTTGAGAGTTAGTTTAACACATGTAGGAGTTAGCTCTTACACAAATGTGTCCTCTGGAAAATGTGCCAAATGTGGAAAGCTATGCAATCAGGCCAATCACCATCATACCTGGCCTAACTGAGCATGGGGGCACTGAAATACACACATTACAGCGTGAATTTTGCATGCAAACACTGAGGGATTGTAGATCTCACATCACTTTGCTGATAATCAACGTCTTCTGTTATACAGCAAAGAAAAGATGTGCGGCAATGGCTGCAGAAGTGATTGTGTGAGAGTGTGTATGCGTGTGTGTGTGTGTGTGAGAGAGTGTGTGTGCGCGTGTACGTGCATGTGTGTGCGCACCCCTGTATATTCCCGCGTGATGAACTGCAGAGAGATACAGGAGTATTTTCCAGGCGTGTGTAGTGAGGTACATGACTCACTGCATGTGGTCTCCAGCCAGTTGTTTACACAGGATGAATTACACCCATGGTTTAGCCAGGCCTCCGGTGGACCAGCGCCCCAGCCTGCTGAGCAATGGCATGAGCTCGGGACAGTACTGTGAGATATTCCCCACCAGCGCACTGGGAATCCCTCTGCCCACTTACACAAGGCATAGGAATCCACTCACAGTCCGGAGAAGACCAGGATGTGTCTTTGTGTCAAATGTACTTTAAGCACTGTAATGCTTCCTCCCCAGCCCGATTAAATTTGCTATTGAGTCCGACACTCTGACTCAGATAATATTCTAACTGCACTGTAATGTTCAGCGTAATAATTTGTACTGCTGGGTTTTATAGCAATTGTAGGTCCCTATTCTTTGACAGGTTGGGCCGTGCATTAACGTTATGGAGCAGGGATTGCATGTCATGTTTTAGCAGGTTATATGGGCATAATAATCTTCCCGTAAGCAAATATTTTACTCCAGAGCTGTTCACAAGTGTTAACAGAAGGACCTGGGAAGATTCTGCTCGCAAACACAGTGATCAAAAAAAGTGGGACTCATGAGAGCAATCCTATGGAGGGGGCAGTGGGTGTTTCAAACAGGTGTAATCATCATGAGCGCTGTCTCGTTCTTCTGGCGTTTCTGATATGATGTGCAGTGTTCTTATTTAGTGCCCCCAGAGAGCACCGTTCTGCTTGAGGGTGCGAAACGGCTCCCTCGGAAACTGTTGGTTGCTCTGTCCTGGGTTCACAGTAAGAAAATGAATGACTCGCTGTGCCCTTGCGGGGTTTTCGAGACGCGGAATCGGGAAAGGCGAGGCCGTAATGAGCTTGCTCCTCAGGGACTGGACAGGGACTCTTGAGTCCGCGATTTATGCTGGAACTCGAGCAGTGACCTCTCTCGCCGAATTTCAGAGAGCGTTTCTGAAATTAAACTCCGCTGCTCGGCTCTTTTGGGTTTTATTATTCATGAGATCAAATTATCTTTCTGCTAAAGCATTAATATGGGCTTTGAAGCATAATTCGATGAGAATCAATCCATCAGCGACTGCTTCCAGAGCACGGCCTTCGAGTGCTGTGATTTTTTCTGAAGTGCACAACTTACGCCAAGCGCTTCGGAGAATTGGACAACCCCCAGGAGGCTGCTTGGAGAGGACAGTAGGACACAAGTCACTGATTCTGAAGTGCTGTAGAGTCCTCCTCGCTAATGAAGTGAGATAAGTATCAAGCGCCTCTTTCTTGCTCTCTCTTTCTGTCTGTCTGTTTTTATCTCTATTTCTCATTCCATTTCTCTCACTCTTACTCTCCCTCTCTCTTTCCCACTTTTTCTCTCTCTCCCTCTCTCTCTTTCTCTCTCTCTCTCTCTCTGAATAAGCAGTTGCCATGAAGATTCCCTAATAAACCCAGTGCCTACGGTTGCAGTCTGTTTGTCCCTTACACATCCATTTCAGTTTGATAAAGAGCTCAGAAATTTATTTGGACGTCTTACCAGTGAGTTCTGACTCCACTGAATTCTGATCTAATGGTCTTCTGTTACACAATGAATACTTTAGGCTCTGCCAAGGCTGGTGTTGAATTTATATCTAATTGTATTCACAGTATTAAGAGACCACTGTGGGCTCGAGGTACGAGAGCTGCTCAGCGTGAAATATGTGCTTCATTTCTTCCCTGGATGGTTTCCACACAAATATCAAACCCTGCACACAAGTCAATTAGTTTGGAGAGCTATCTCCAGAAATGAACACTCAAGAGTTATCTTTTTTGCAATTAAAGTGCACTAGAATTTTTTCTAATCATATTTGGGGAGGCGTCAAGATGTGGTGATTTTTAGTTCTAAGATCACGAGGTAACACAATCTCAGAGTCCTCTCAGGCAATTAAGTCCTGTTAAATAGCTAAAGGGGAGTAAACCTGTTTCAATGTAGTTCTACAATTTGCATTTCATGCATGTACAAATCCGTCCTGCGACAGAGGAAGAAATCTAATTGCACTATTGTAGCTTGATGTTATAGGTATACTTGTGCAAAGAAAGCTGTAAAATGTCTTATTTTCCTTGGTAGATGTAATTGAAACAGTGGCAGCTGTTACCTTTTCGACGCATCCCGACATCATATCCAATCACTGTTGTGTGCCGGGGCTCAGCTATTTACTGCAAGGAGAGTTTAATTATTAAATGTTTACTGAGCTTACCGTAGTTTCATTCTATATTGCCTCTACATGAGTCCAGCGCTCAGACACAATACTGGGATTTATTCAACCATCATCTTGAAGTGAAATCAAACTTCGAGGATTTGTTGTTTCTTAGCCGGAGAATATTATTTAATGACTGTATAATAGTTGTTCAAATTATGTACTTCTGCCAAACCCATTGTTATATTAACCCTTAGAGTGCTAAATACAAATAGTGTTGCTCAATGATGTAAGATATTTTCAAAGCAAGGGAGCTCTTTTAAACAAGTTTCCACATGATAGGTTTTCAACAACAGAAGATAATTGAACCCCTTTGCGCAGAATACAAAATAATGCCAATTTTTCCTGTTATGCATGAGCCTATTTAGGCTTTATAACTCAGTATTTGTGTCACAGAGACTAAAAAATTATTTTTGTGAAGCAAGACATTTGAAAATTCAATTATAGAATTGTTTAGAAATTAAATTTCTGAATTTATGGACGCCGGCATCTATATCTGAGCAAAGGGGTTAATTTATAATTTTCTGAAAGATTATTTAAACTCTCTAGGGGTTAAAATAGCTTTAAAAAAACAGGCAATATTCCAAAGCAAAGTGTGAGTTTGTTTACAAGGTCAAGGATATGACCAATCACAGACCTGCTCAGCACTAGAAAAGGACTTGTTGTTTCCCTCCCGCTGTGATTATGGCAAGATCGTGTCATATTTCCAGAAATGTTGACCCTCTAATTACGTGTGACAAGCCTGGTGCTGGTGTAAACTCCATCATATGGCCTACTGTGACTTTGTGGGCAGTTTGTGATTGGTTGGGTCAAAGTTTAAATTTATTCAGGACTGGTTGTCCCCATCAACAAATCAGCTGTCAGTTGACCTATGCAAATCATTAGTGGCTTATGTTTACTGAGATGCTAAGTCATGGTGCTCATAAGATTTTATGATGAGCTAAATCAAAAACCACATCATTACACTTTACAGTGGTTACTGCCCCAGCAATTCACATAACAGCTTGTCATGGAAAGTATCCTACCATAATGAAAGGGTTCAGATTAATGTCTAATGTAAAATTGAGGAATTTTCAGTGAAAAACACAAATGAGCTTAATATTCCTTCATAATCATTACAGAAAGTTTGTGACAGTGTTGTAAAAGTGCTGTTTGTCGTGCGAGAGGAGAAAACCCCTTGTGACTAATGTACGGCACCATAAGAGTCCCAATGAGCCGAAGCCGGAATCTGTGTGTCTGGAGGCATGACAATAAATGGCCGCTCAAGTGCTGTTTTGACACGAACAGACGTGTTTAACCCCAGATTTGCTCTTTTGCCCATACAGGAGTATCCTGGACGGCTGGAAAACTTTCACATTCAAACCGCATGGAAAACTGTTAAACTTTCACATTCCATCTGTATGTTCTCACCTGAATAATATAGATGCCATTTTGTTAAACATATCCTGACAAGATGGCCCATGGTCACTGGGGGGGATGTGATGACTCGTAACCTGAGCTCTTGAATTATGTCCCCCGGTTAGATTCTGGTTCACGCCGGTGAGCAGGAATCCCGTGTTTGTGCAGCCGGTCAGATCCCGTCCCACCAGCTGTAACCCCCCATCCGCTCCTCCACAGTGAGTCAGGAGTTTAAAAATGTGAAGCAGGGGCGTCCCTGTAATGGAGGAAACCAGTGTGAATGTAATACATGAAATATGAGTCTGTTTCAGTCACTCTTTTGCTAATACGTTTGCTAATCTACCATCCAAATAGCAGTACTGAGGAGAGAGGTTCCAAAACACACACACTCACAGACGCGCCATACAAACACACACACACACACACACACACACCCCATACACACACGCATGCATACACACACCACACAAACGCAGAGACACACACAGACACCACACACATCTCACACACACACACACACACACACGTAGATACCACAGACACACACACACACACAAACACACAACACACACACACATGTATAGATACCACACACACTACACTGATCTCAAAACACTTTCAGTACTCCCCTGATTTTTGCATTTTATATTTCAGCCTTAATATCTCCTTCTTCTTCCCTTCCCTGTGTTTGCGGTCTGTACAGCAGTCACACCTTTCCTTTTACCGTCTTTTTCTGAGCGAGGGAGGGAGGGGGGAGGAGGCTTCTTGTGTTTTCCTGTTATATAAAAATGTTTTGCTCTGTTTCTTTGTGAAGAGAGTTCTGACATGACTTCAGACTGAGGGAGAATTTAATAGTGCTGTCCGGACCCGAACGAGTTCGTCTGCTATCATCGCCTCGAGGCGGTCCCGCGGGCTACCGTCAACACCGCGTTCCGTCGTCTATTTTCCTTCAGCCAATCGGCTGTCAGGCGTGATGGATGGGCGATTCTACGTTTTGACACAATGATGATGGTTTTTTAGTTCGGTCCCTCAATTGGCCATCAAGTCCTGCCACTTAATACTTCCTTTAACCATTCTCTGAGGTTTATAGGACCCAGCGAGAAACTGCATTATACAGTAATGTTTGTGAGGAAGTCAAAAAACATCATTACGCGAGCGAGTGCGTTCTGTCCTTTGTATTTACTGTCATTAATCTTGTGACCCTGGTATAGAGCCAAGGGGACTGCATTGTGTCATGCTTGTACCATTTTCTGCAGGTGAAATAACGTACTGTTTCTAATTAAAATTCAACAAACCTTATATGCTGTTTGAACATATGCTGCCTCAGGATAATAGCCATAGCAATATAATCTGTAGCTTTGCGTTATATGCAAATATGAATGAAGTTGCTTCTGTTTACTCAATTCCTTGTACTGTTACCATGTAGGGTCAGTGCCGTGGAACATTTCGTTGTGGCAATTAAAGCGATGGATGATTCCAGCACAGTAATATCATGTGCTGGTATCAGGTTCTGTCTGTCTCCTATAGTGCGGTGAAAAACATTACTGAATTGAAGCCGCAGCTCCCGTCCAGCTGGCGAGATATTAACTGTCACTCACATCTCCTGATGTGGAGAACGTATCTCAGCGATCTCGTCCTATAGTGACCTCCTCCTGATTAAATTCAATCGCATATAGGGACTTTTACCGCTGCAGTCTCAGATAATGATTCAGATACAGTGTGGTTTGGGGGTGGCCAGTGCAGAGCAACCCTTAGTATATAAGCAGATTGTGCAAATTAAAGGCTCAGAGCTCGCTCACTTGAAGGACACACGTGCACATCATGTTTGATTGAAATTCTCCATCCGCTGGGAGGTCGGGTCTTTTAATGAGCGTGTTTCGCTCTCGGGAATCGATTTCACATTAACGATATATTTGCTAAAATGCAGAGAGGGAAATTTAGCCGTGACTTTTCCTTACCGGTTATCTAGATAAAAAAAAAAATATTGACAAAAATTGATACAGCAATCTGTTTAGTGTATCTACCCAAATAAAGCTCTCTTTTCATTTGCATCACGTTCTTTTCATTAACTCTGCAGCTCTTAATTTTCTTATTTGACGTTAAGGTATACTTTTTCACTATATTGATATTTAAATTTTCTGCAATATTATTGTATAACTGCCTCTATAAAGCTGTATAGAGAGTGTTTTTCAGATTTTGATCGTTAATGGAATTTTCTTCCCCTTCTGAAAATCATTCTGTATGACACCAGAATTACACGGCACATTTTAACCCCTTCAGCGCTATAGCAACTGTGGTTTCTCAATGATGTAAGATATTAAAATCAGATTCTGTTGAAAACGGGAGCTCTTTTAAACAAGTTGCCACATGATAGGTTTTTTAAGTGCACAAGTTAAACTTTTTAAAAATATATAAATTCAAGTATTTCAGCGCTTCAAGGGTCAATATACAAAACAGTGTTTTCAGGATCTTACGTAAAACGAAGAAAAACAGGATGTGCGCGTCACCTCACGCACTGATATTGAGCCTAACACCAACACCCACTCAATCAACACCATCCGAAAACAAGAGCACAAAAACATATTCGTGTGTGTGCGACAGAGGGTGGCAGGTAATGAGATGGTTCGGATGCAGGTGCGGAAAAAGCAAGCGTCTCGTCTCCAGTTAACTGGATCTGTGTCTCTGTCGGATGGTCTGACAGACCATTATATATGCATTAAACTCATACGCACATTCTCTCATAACTCTGTGGAAACAGATAAAGTACTAACGACAAAACTAGCTCTCTCCTGCCGATGTAAGTGTAAAGTCCTGAAGAGTTTTAGTTGAGTCAGTGGGTGCATTGCAGGAGGTGTCGTTTAACAGGACATTTCTTCATCAAAATTCCTCTGTTACAACACTCACCAATTAGAATGTGCAAATAACAGGGCCCGTCTCAATCATTTTGACTTTTTTTTTTAAATCCAGGAAATAGAATTTACTGGAATAATGATTTACCATTTCAAATAGATACTGTGTCAACACCAAAGACAGATCTGGAGTAACTCAACCCAACATCTCATGTCTGCCAGCGTTCTCTGATTTCTTTATCTCTGGGTCCCCAGTGTAAATACAGCCAGTGCAAAACATGCATTAAATTTCACATTTCTGCAAACACTGGGAAAAGCTGCAGGATGATGCCTTGTTGAGGCCTGCTATAGCGAGTATATGATCTATTGTCAATAACATAATGCTGCATAATGGGCTAGCGGTCCAAATGCACTGTGGTCTTCTACGGTATTCCGTATAAATTCTATGGCATTCTGTATAAATTATATGGCATTCCGAATAAATTCTATGGTATTCCATGTAAATTCTATGGTATTCTGTATCAATTCTATGGTATTCAATATAAATTCTATGGTATTCTGTATCAATTCTATGGTATTCGATATAAATTCTATAGTATTCCATGTAAATTCTACGGTATTCTGAATAAATTTTGTGGTATTCCATATAAATTCTATGGCATTCTGTATCAATTCTATGGTACCCCATATAAATTCTATGGTGTTCTGTATGAATTCTATGGCATTCTGTATAAATTCTATGGTATTCTGTGTAAATTCTATGGAATTCCAAATAATTTCTATGGTATTCTGTATAAATTCTGTGGTATTCCGAATAAATTCTATGGCATTCTGTATAAATTCTATGGTATTCTGTATAAATGTTTTTCTGAAGAGAAGGACTGGCAGCAGCTATTGGCTCCTGCTCCGCGTTCCTGAAGTCAATCTAATTGAGGTTTTCCCCTCTGCAGTTAAATTAACCCCCGGCTCTCACCCCCGTGTTCTCTCATTCTGCTCTGAAAGAAGAGCACTGGAGCGTCTCTCTCTGCTCGTATCAGGAGTGCAAATGTCTCATTTCATGGCAGGCAGCCATCTGGGCTCTCTCTTGTCATTTGGAAATTCACAAGTTATATACAAATCAGCGGCCTCTTTAAGCCCTGCGTTACGAGTCTCCGGGGGTGGATGGGCTGGTTGAGTGCAGTTAAAACTGACGTGCTGGCTCGCCGAGGGTGGACCGTAAAGGCATTTGTACGATGGGTGGTGACCCTATCGCCCAGACTCAATCAAAACACTGACTATGTACACATTTTAAGAAAAGATCTGATGGGGATAATATCTCTAAAATGTGGTTCAAAGTGACATCAGTAGAATTTGAGCAGCTGTGCTATTTACCATTGACAGTGAAACTGTACATACAGCTGCAAGTGTGCCAGTGTTTTTCACATGAAGGAAACCCATGAAACTAAACATGTTTACTCATACTATATGTAAGTATAATGTATAATGCATATTCACAGATGCATAGAGTAGACCACTGCACAATAAGGATCTGCCGAATTCTAGTACTACACTCCTAAAATGTGTGTTAAGGGCTATGGAAAGGACTTTTGAAAATGAAATGAAAAGTCACTGATTCCTAGACTGTGGGTTGGACTATAAGTTTGGCTCCTGGCCTCTTCTGTTGAGATGGTTCACTGTGCATTTCCGTGATGGTGGGATTCTGTCTCAGTGCAGTGCAGACACATCATAACAAATTATTTTCATAAGTATCATAAATGCAGATAATAATTACAAATTCATGGAATTGCTCTACACCCCTCCACCCACACACATGCACACACGCGAGCACACACCCACACACACACAGACATGAATGCGCGCAAACACACACACACACATATACATGCACACAGCCATTTTGCATATCTAGGCCTTTAGTTTTCGTGTAAATTGGCTGCTCGCTGAAAGCCAAGATTCTTCTTTCGACTCTGTAGGGATGCGATATGAAAACTGAAAGGAGCAGTGAAGACTGAAGAGCGAGCGAGTGAGGGGGGAGGGAGAGAGAGAGGGAGAGAGGGAGAGAGAGGGAGAGAGAGAGAGGGAGAGCACGCGTGATGAAGTCTGGAGCAGACTTACACACCCACATGCGGAAGAGTAATTCACACTGAAATGAGACCTCAGATTGTTCTGTGATTGGCCAATGCTGCATCTGGATGGCGTCAGGATAAGCATGTTTGGCAGTTTCCCCACACGCCCACATACAAATGCACACGTGACAATACATAAGATATCACATACTGTACATCAGTAATCAAGTATAGGCACACACACTCACATACATGTGTAATCAAGTACAGGGATGCCCACACACACACACACACACACACACACACATTCATTTATATATGTGTCATTTACCTGAGGGCCCAATTGAGTCTATAAGAACACACACTCGTGTTCTAATTACGATATAAATGTACGCACGGTCAGGAGAATATGCTATGACACACACACACACACACACACACACACACTCACATACTCACTGAGTCCCTTTTGAACAAAGTTCTCTCCTTCATGCGTTAAGGCGTGTGTTGTGCATGAAGGAGGTTGAGTACTTTGACTTGAAGAACCAAAGGAAATTTGGCCTAGAAAAGACAAGAACAAGGTGTTGTGCCGTCCAGCATGGTCCTGTGATTTCATTAATTTTTAATTAAATATCACTTTAATTATGGAACTGCTCAGCTCTGGAAGCTATTTTCTCCTTCTAATTTCAGAGGTATCATGCATTTGTACAACAGCAAGTTGAGCGAGTCTGTAACCGTCAGTTGGAAAAGGTTCCAGGACCCTTTGCTTTGTGCTGAAGAACAAGACGATTTCCCATCATTTTCTCTGTCTTCGCTTCATTGAGTGTAGAATGTATTTTATTTCAGGACAAAATGTAGTAAAATTTGGTAATTTCTGTGGTAGTTTTTGCAGGATTGGGGGATTTAAACAACATTTCGAAGCGAAAACCGCTGTAGAAAAAGATTGATTGTTTTCTTGGAGAATAAAGTAAAAAGGTGATATACCCAGGCTCCTGCATATTCAGTGTTCCTCCCTCCTTGATCCTTCACGGTGATATGTACTTTATAAAATCCATAAGTTACACAGCAACTTCAAGGCACGTACTCTTGACCCAGCCGGGCCTCCACACTCATTCTGAGGTCATTTCCAGTCTCTTGTTTGTGCCGCTCAGATGATTTGCATCCTCCCTACGCACCTACCCAAAGATAGGACTGAGTGAAACAGTACCGAGGTTTATTGGAAGTGTTCTTCGATTGTGAGAACAATCCTTTGGGGAGAAGCAACAGACTTTTCAGTTGAAGACAGTCCAGCTCATAACATCCTGCAATAATTTGCATATCAGCAAATTCAAGCGAGGCTGTGTTTTTATAAAAGTTCCTGCATGAAATATAGCCGGCACAACAGCCCCAAACTAGCCATATGGCCGCAGAGCTGAACACCCCAATGCCAAATCCCAGCCAACAACACCTGCCTCTCAAATCCAGCACAAACAGAATATAAGCATGATGTACAAATTTTAAGCACCTGCTTTGGTTTTCAGTTCGAATCTGAATTGTTCAGATAATTTGTACAGTACATGCATGTACCCGGGGCCATTGGCAGTTTGCCGGAAGAACTGGAAACACACACACATACACACACACACACACGCACACACGCAAGGGTGCACAGGGCAGCGATGGAAAGCAAGAGCATGATGCTATGAGGAAACAGGGTGGGTTAGCAAATGCCGCGCGGATAGTTGCAGCACTGATGAGTAACCCCACCACTGCTACTGCTGAGTCTATCCCATGCTAACCCTGGGGGGCGTGGTGAGCAAGGAAACGCATTTGTGGACGATAACCCCTCCATTTCTCCATAAATCTGCACCCTCAGATAAATGCCATCATTTTACCTCATGTTGATGCTGCTCGAAGCACCAGCATTATGTTCTGCAATTCCTGCTAGCAAGTGGATTTACTGAAGCACCAGGCATCAGTTGCACAGAGCACCTTAATTCAATATTACCCTTAATCTTTCATTTAGGGTTTCCTTAGGATAAGATCAGTTGCACAAAACATTCTTAACTCTTTTCCTTATGTTGTTTCCTCAAATATTTAAGGTTTTCTCCTTAACATGGATTCCATGCTTAAGGAATTCCTTAAAATCTGCTAGGTGTTGCACAAAACACCTTAGTTATCTAAATGTGGACAAAAACGTTAGTTCAGTCTTATTGACAAGGTTGAGTTCATCTTTATCAATGAGAGGGATGAACACATTCCATGGAGAGTCTCTCATGATTGGGAAAATCCTCTTAATATACTCAGTGATCAACAACTGATTATGGACTGCCGGTTTGATTTGTTATTTGGCCAACCGCGTGCAGCTGGGCTGTCCATCCAGAGAAAGCTGTGATCTTCCAGGAGAGACAGAGCTGATGATTTTACTCAGATTTTACACAAGCGGATGTTTTCAGTCTGTTTTAGGTGATGTATTAATGAGCCGGATCACTCATCACGCTTCTAAAGCCCTAAGTCAGCAAACATACGACTCCTTTATATTTAAATACTGTACGCATTAACTTAATGCAGATGCAGTTTCAGTGATTGAATTAAAGTTATCAATTGCTGTGTGTAACAGGCCATTTGAGCTTAGCTAAAGTTAGCAGGCTACTTGACGTTAAGGTTATTCGCTAACAAACTAAACATTAGTTAATGTCTCATTCACTACTTACAGGCTGTAACACCTGTTTTAGATCATATTCTAAGCTGTTTTACTGTTCTCCATCTTGCAGGTTATGTTCCCAACCTGTTCGTGGCCAAAACTGACATGCTGTCATACTTTTTGATACTTCTGTAACTGATCTTTTATTTGAGGTTTGCGATTTATTTTTAGTGTAATTTCGTCCCACATTTGCTTTACTGTATTGATCTTACTGCTGAACTGAATTTGCTTTTCAGTATGATATCTTTAGTAATATTAGTCTTTTCTTCCAGTTTGGTTTTTTTTTGCCCATTTTAGTTTCATTTATAAGTCTGTAGCTTTAAAATAAGGTCTTTCGTCACGCCTGAAAGAGGACATCAGGCTGGCTGGCGCTTGATGGAAACAATGGAACCTTTATACTGTACATCACATTCTCTGCAGTAAAATCCTCAACGATTATCTTACCTAAGAGAAACATTTATGGAATTTTGTGCAATGCTTTGGTAAGAATAAATCATTTTTTTAAAAGCAATGCTTAAGTGGAATACTTTGTGCATCAGTCCCCAGGGTAGAGTACCAGCTGCTTTGCCCGAGTCGTGAATACAGAAGTAACGTTCTTTAAATGATGCACCACCCAGCTACACCGAATGATCTCTTCACACAAATGTGGATTAACTGCAGGGTAGCTGTCGAAGCTCAGAGAAAATACTATTCCCTGCATGGTGTATGAGGGCTGTATCTATGAAATACGTGCAGAAAATGTAAATGCTCTTTTTTTTCCCAGAAATGCATTGAGATTGCAATCTAAATGCTTCCTTTAGAACATGCTGCATTATTGAGTCGGTGTAATTTAATTAAATCTCTAAAGCCGTTTCAGCCAGAGGAGATATTTCACTTTGCTCAAATATTCTGAAGCTGCATTTAATTTCCATGTCATTTTCTCTCCATCGCAATGAACTGTGAGATCACAGGCTGGAGTCTGAGTGTTGCTTGGCGTTTAAGGGATGCCGTATCTCTATATGTAAGGAAGGTCTTGAGAGGCTGGGAGACATTTAGAAACATTGAATTCCTCAGCACTGTGGAAGACGTAAGCAGCTCACCCTTATTCCAGCTCGTCATCAGGGCGACAGTGACAGACAGGAAAGTCTGTGGCCCATTGCTCATGTTTAAGGATTCATTGGTCCATCTGTCTTTGAATTACATTAATAACCCTGAGCTCCATCAAACCACAGAACAAGCTGTGCCAGTGAACAAGCTAGGTACTCTCTCTCTCTCCCTCCCTCCCTCTCTCTCTCTCTCTCTTTCTCTCTCTCCTTTTGCAGGGCTTCCTTTTGGATTCAATCTGCAGTTATCTTCCTGCTCACTCTGTCTCGCGTTGCGGCAGCGAGCTCCTGCCCGTTTAATGCTTCAGTGAGCAAATTTAATCTAAATAATGTCAGCGTACATCTTGGGGATTCCTGAGAGAAGAAGATGCCGGAAAGCGTTCAGCATTCGGGGCGAATTGCATGCTTTGGCATTTTTTTATTTTATTTCATTGCTGCTACAGCAGGCAGGTTGGAGACGCAAACACAAATACAGTGTGTGTCCTTTCCGACACAGACATTTATTATAAAAATGACAGAAAAAAACATGGGCAAAATTTTTTTGTTTGTTTTTTGAAGACTAAGAGAGACTGGATAACAAGCATCTCTGCTCATTCTATAAGATCCAATAAGCATACAGTGTATGTGCCACTGGGCAATCTGGGTCATTATACTGGAGAGACATAATTAAAATCATGTCAGAATATGATAAATGAAACTTTTAAAGGGTTTTAGTTGATTATTATAAAAGAAAAATAATAATAATAATACTTTAATTTAGCATCTAGCCCAGCATGTGGCTATCCTATTTTTTAATTATTTGGAACTAATTTGGAACTTCCAGCTATCGCAAACTGACCCAATGCCGATTCATGGAAGACATTTATGGTTATCCTCTAAAATACCTCGTCTCCAGTCCAGTTTTATTTCCAAGCAGTAGACTGTTGCTACAGCAGGCTTGGAGTTGGAGAAAGACCTCTCAGTATGCAGCGTTGCCATGCGCTCCGCAGGAATAGGAATCATTAAGAGGAGATGAAATGTCAATCCTCGCTCTGACTGAGCTCTCGGGTACCTTGGGTGATGCATTGACCGGCTGTGAGTCAGCTCCTGGAGTTATCAGACTCAGTCCTGGCGTGGCTTTGATCTGAGTCCGCTGGGGTTCATCTCTCCATGCCACTGCATCAGCCAATCGGCAGCTGTCGTCATCATCAGGCCCACACGCAATTGGTGGCAGCAAAGTTTCATCTAAATCTCTGTGGATTCTCTGCAGAATTGGGCCATTGTGTTTGACTCCTGAAAGCAGGTACTTACCGCTCACCTGAGTGACGGTTAACCCTTTAAGCGCAAAATAAATTTTCAAGGAATTAAAAGTGTAGTTATCCTGAGCTGTTGAAAACCTATCATGTGGCAACTTGTTTAAAAGAGCTCTCCTACGGGAGCTCTTTTAAACAAGTTGCCACATGATAGGTTTTCAACAGCATCTGGTTTTGATATCTTATATTATTGGGCAACTACAGTTGCCTACGGCGCTGAAAGGGTTAAATCCCATTCAGGGAGGGATGACTGAAACGTCTCGTTTGCTTGTTAAGTCCAAAAATATCACCATCTTCAAATAAACCCAGTTCATTTGCATTCGCTTAGACCTTACTTTAAAATTGTGTGGGCAGTTTTCACATGGATAGACAGAATCCGATTGCTGCACTGCCTACTGCATTTCCCAGTGCCGTAATTAAATCAATGTTGAACCAATATCTTATTGCAACATGAGATCGTACCATATTATGCAGAGTAAACCAGTGTTTCTGACACTTTGGAAGATCTTCACAGATGTAGACCTCTCTGGCACTAATTTATAAGTTAGAAAACTATGGAAACCTCCGTTGTGCACACAATATGGATAAACAAGCAGTATTGTTGCCTTAGATATGTCCGTGGTCCTGTCTGATTGCAGGGCAAAGTACAACTTTGATCCACGGTCCCTTTCTGCAGACTCTAATGTTAAAGGAGCTGTGTCACGGTTACAGCGCAGACACAGAACTTACATCCTAAGAAAGTGAATCTGCTTGACTGCGAGTCATAATCTGATTCCATCCTTGCCAATCTGTCTTCATTTTGCATTGTATTTATATTTTAGTTACTCCGGTATTATGCTTTTTATATTAAGGAGTTTTCAATGGAAATTTGAGGGTTGAAAGTGCTATTTTAAGCTATAGCCAAGGGATACAAAGAATGTGTGCTGGTTGCCATCGTCAATAATCACAGAAGAAGAAAAATACTTTCTAGATTTTGACTTGTAGTTGAGTGGATTTACTTTGTGTAAGATTGTGAGCATGTGCAGTAATCGTGATACAGCTCCTTAAAGCTGCCATGTCTTGGATTTGCAGTGAGAGCGTATCCATGCACAGGGGGATCTGACTGACGTTGGTTGCAGCAGCTGCAGCTCACCCCATCGCTACAGCTGAGGGCATCGCTAACCTTTCGCCCATCCTGAACGGAGTTCAAGAGTTTGAGATGTGATGGGCCAGAAAGTGAGAGCTTTTAACTAATTTTTCATCTTCAGTTTGGTTAGTTTGCACTACTTTAATCAGATTGGTCATTTCATCTTTCTTTCTTTTAAAATAATCCTTTATTTTCAAATAACTTTTGATGTAATTTGGAACTGATTTTCTCTTTTATCTCCTGATGAACTGAGGTTTCAGTCCTGCTACGAGGGCAGCCTCTCGAAGCACGGGTCGCAGCCTCGGTCAGCTGCATTTCTAGGCTGCGACATCATTGCAGGCTGTTCCATTGTGAAGGTGCCTTCTAATACAGCTGAGAAATGCAGCATTCATCTCGCCTGACATCAGACGGAATTGTCAGCATGGAAATGGAGTGAATGCGAGTTGACAATTCGGTCTAATTTCAGGCAAGATGAAGGCCGTACTTCTTGGTGATGATGACGTATCAGCCTAGAAATGCAGCCGCTCTAGGCTGTAGCCTCCACTATGAGAAACGGCCACTGTGACTGTTATAGCCCTCTGAACATCGCCTGTCCCGCGGTGGCAGTGTAGTAGCAGTAAGGGTTGAGCAGGGGGCCAATCAACAACTGCACTTAAAGATGAGTCCCCCCCCTTTATCGTTCTCTCGTTTTGATTTATGCCCCTGCACAAACTCACTGGTTTTACATATATAGCCTTACCACTCATGTGTTTCCCCTCATACCCTTTACATTTCTAGACACCTATTCCTTCATTTTCATTGACAATTCATTCTCTTTTTTTACATTTTGCCAATGTTGTCCATGTTCCTTCATGTTGCGGGCCTCAAACGAGCAAGGTTTGTGGCAGTGAGGGAACGAATAGGCTACACATGCAAATCCTCTCGCCCAGGAAACTGCTTGAGCGTATTATGAATCACCCCATAGGACTCTCAACCAGAGAGTAAACACATCATGGATACACACACCACGGGCAGCTCTCGAGACGAGTACTTAGCTGGATGCCCCTCGGAGAAGTGTGCTCCAGCATGCGTACTTTACAAGTGTAAACTGTTTTGTTTTACCAGGAGAACTGACACGTCTGAGTAATTCATGATGTCATGAATACCCCAGAACATTATAAATACCGGGTCCTACTGTAATCATGCAATGCTCTGTTATGAAAATTACAGTATATGAATGGGCCCTGTTTAAGAGAATGCCTTATAGCTTAAAAGTGGTGAATATTTCCTGATTTCACACCTTTATATCCACATGCACTCAGAGGTCAATATATCAGGTACACCTGCGTAGTTTGGTTTCACATCATCAGAAAACTGAATTATTCAAGGCATAAATGTTGCACAGAGCTGGGATTGAATTTTATGCTTGTTGAGGCGCGTCACGCAGTTTTGGCAGTTTTCAGCCATTGATATATGCTGCAAACCCCCAATATCGCCACGTCCCCTCGGCGATCTGTTGTATTGAGATCTGGGGACTGTGCTGGTTACTCGAGTAAATGAACGTTACCGCTATGCTTGTGGAACCATGTTGAGATGATGTGCGCATGGTGACAGGGCACATTATAATGTAGTCAGCATTTCACTAGAGAAAGGGTAGACCAGTCGTAAAGGGGCGCGCCTGACACACAGGAATGCTTCGCTACTGTTTGCTGTGGCATTCAAACGATGCTCAACTGCTATTAAGGGAACTAATCTGCACAAAGAATTACGGTATCGTTTAGTTGCGAAGCACATTCTCCTACAACGGCTGCAGCTCAAAGTGCTTTACATTAGAAACAAAACCCCACGCGGGACCAAACAAGCTCTCGTCCTCATTTCAAACGTCCAATTAACTGCAGCCACAGACATGTTTAGGCACAAATTTGGGAGGGAGGAGACATCTTCAGTTCCCCTCCGAGAAGCACGATGTCACCAGCAGCAGGTTGTACGAGTTTAGTTGTACATAAAAACACTGCCACAAAGACTGCAGAGAAGCAGTGGTGATCTGCCCACCTACAACAAAACTACCAGCAGGGAGAGAAACTATCAAACAATAATGAAAAAAAAATCCCGCTTAGAGGAAATCTCTGGAGAAGCCTGGCTGTGGTAAGGAAGCCCATCCTTTGTAGGCCATCAAATTATGATATTCTGCAGATATAATAGATTGTAAAAAGAAGTTCATGCAGTTGCATCGAAACTAGGGGTAGAATAGACTACAGGCAAGCCTCACACTGAGTAGAGCAGGATGGATGTGTGGGGTTTTAGTATGAAGTCAATGAGGGATCCCAGCCTCTAGCAGTGCATCAAGGTTTGGATCCATAATCAACTGAACCCTCTTATACCCGAGGTAAGACCGATTTAGTCTCTCCCCACGGCACAATCAGTCACTGTTAGCACTGGCACAACCTTGAGGCTTAACCAAGCACCACAGGATGGTTCCATAGCTTAAAGGACCCAAGTTGCCACTGACCAACATACCCTCAGGAGCCACCAAATACACTATTGTAATGCTGGGTAAGACCCCCTAATGCCATTGTGTCACATCACCTCTTCTTTTAAAAACACTAGGTAGTCATTTTGGAATTGAAGACACTAGTTTTTTGACTACTGAAAGCTGAATTTATTCTCATTCTTGTCTGATGTCAGACTTAATTTGGCCAACAGTCAGGTTTCGTCGCTGTCATATTTAGCTATGAATTTTCAACAGCAGTGCCTGCATTTTGTGACTGCGAAGCCACACTGTTGTATTACGTGTAGAGTGTGGCTTGGTGTAATCCTGCTGAACAAGGAGGGATATCCCAAAAAAATAAGAGCCGGAAGGCACATGTTTTTCCAAAATGCATGCATGCCCCTCTCTATCAATTTTGCTTGAACAGATGTGCGAGTTTCCCATGCCTTGAGCACTAATGAAACCCCAGACCTTGACAGATGCTGGTTTCTCAGCATTTAACTGATAAGGATGGTCGGGATGGCTCCTCTTCTCTTTGGCTCCCAAATTTAAGATTTTTTAGGGAAAAATTTAAAAAGAAAATTTCTAAAAAAGACCACAGCACCTTTCCATGATTTAACTTTAAAGGGGGGGAAGTTTTGCTCATGGATGGTATTGATACGGCTTCTATACTGCATAGTGGAAGTCATACCTTGTATTTGACCAGCGCCATGATGGGGAGGTGTGTTCACTGATCTGCAGGCCTTCTGAAGCATTTGCAGGCTAATGTGGTTATGTCCATTACAGGAACATTCAGTTCTTTTCTGGGGGGTTCCTTTGTTAACCCCACCCTGAACTTTCATTGAACTGTTTCAGGGTCTGCATCTGACTGGTAAGAGGTATGAAAGTTGAGCTCCATTTTAGGTGGCAGCCATTTTCAGTAAATGTTCATCCAAAAGTCTCGATCTCCAGTCCTGAGATGGTTTGATTGCATATTTTGGTGCAGCCAAAGACTGTATATCTTCTGCTTTTAGATGTTCGGGTGGGACCCAGCAAAAAAATTCACGTGTAAAACGTGAAAAACACGTGTCATAGCAAGTAGTAAACACGTGTTCACAACACGTGTTGTGTACGTGAAAAGTGGCGTGTCAAAAACACGTGTGAAACACATGTACAGAAAATGTGTACAAAACACGTGTCAAACACATGATTTACACGTGTACCTGACACGTGTAAAAAACACGTGTCAAACACAAGATTTACACGTGTACCTGACACGTGTACAATACACGTGTCAAACACATGATTAACATGTATACAGAAAACGTGTACAAACGTGTCAAACACATGATTTACACGTGTACCTAACACGTGCAAATCATGTGTTTGACATGTGTTTTGTACTACGTGTTAGGTACACGTATAAATCATGTGTTTGATACGTTTTTTACGTGTCAAGTACACGTGTAAATCATGGGTTTGACACGTGTTTTGTACACGTGTTAGGTACACGTATAAATCATGTGTTTGATACGTGTTTTTTACACGTGTCAAGTACACATTATAAATAATGTGTTTGACACGTGTTTTGTACACGTTTTCTGTACACATGTTAATCATGTGTTTGACACGTGTTTTGTACACATTTTCTGTGCACGCGTTAATCATGTGTTTGACACGTGTATTGTACACATGTCAGGTGCATGCGTAAATCTTGTGTTTGAATAATGAGTCTATTTTCTGCATATACCGGTTTTACTGTGTGACAAAGACGATGCGGCAGGTTTTGAACTTAGTTATGAAGTGAAAACTGCCTTTTGAAGCCGTTTTTGCAAGTAAAACCGGCTTATTCAGGGATACTCACTCTTTTCCAGAATGAGCCGCAGTCGGTGTAGGCTTTCATTCTAACCATGCAGTTACACACCTGATTCTACTTATCAAGGGTCTATAGCAAAAGCTTTAAGGGTTGATGGTAGAATCAGGTGTCTTGACTGAAGTGGAAGGTAAGCTGCACCCTGTGGCTCATTCTCAGAAAGAAATGGTAGGTAATCAATCAACAATGCGTGCACGGGTATCATCGGCTAGTGTTTGTTCATTTGTTTATTTTTGTTTAAATAAACTTGTAATTTGATTCCAGATGGTAGAGAAGCAGAGAAGCTAGCTGAATCAGAAAAAAAAATGTGCGGCAAATATTATCTCTGAATAAAAATCTTTGAGCAAAATGTTTCTGAATCTAAATCTTTATACCACATTTTATTGATGTGTACAATCACAATGAGGTGCAATACCAACTAGGCAGAATCAAAAATTGTAATTGTCAAGTCCATTCATATATAAAAGGCTGACCTGACACAATCATTCTCCAATGAATGAATGAATGAGAACATTTAACGGCAAAATAAACAAACTGTGCCATACAATAAGAAATAGTCATATCGCATAAAAAATTAATAATTTACTGATTGTGCCTCTGTCAAAACTATTAATATTTTTGGATTTTAGAAAGGGGGGGCTTCAGCACATCAACACCAACAATAATTAAAAGCTGCCATGACAACTTCTGCCAGTGGATGCCAATGTTGAGCGAGCAAGTTTTGAAATGTTTCATAACATTTCGAAACAATGATTCAAATGTTTTGAAACGTTTCGAAGCTTCAAATTTGCCATCCCTAGCAGTTGATTTTGGAGAACAAGTTTCTCAGCAGGAAAATTCCCAAAATGGCTGATGAACTTTCTCCAGAAGGTGGCACCAAACTAGATTTGCCCAATCTCATTCTCCCCCCTAATGCCTCAAGCCCTGAACCCTGAAAGACTTAAGTGACGTCACCTGTGAGTGATTGAGTGTGCGAGGGTTCAAGGGCTGGAACATGTATAAATAGGAATGGGCAGCACTTTGCAGCATATTGCGCTACCTTGATGTCACCATGTTGCTGACACTGGCGACTTTAGGTATTTATATTTTGCGGCTCTTTTTTTTTCTCCAAAAACGGAGGCGCCCGAGGGAAAGGCTTCCTGACTTAAGTGTCTTACAGGCGCTTGCATTGTCGAGTGGATGAGAGGTCAGACTCTTCCGTGTTTTTTACGTCACAATGCGGGATTGTGGGTAATTCTCTTTGGCAAAGTCTGCAACAATGCCTACTTTCAGGAAGGGAACATTAAGGGCTCGAAAAGTCTGCAAGCGTGCCCTCATGCACTTGATGACATGACAATAGGACAGCCCTTAACTTCACGGGAGCACACCTTAAAGTCTGGGAGTCCGTGAGAGTGGGCATTGGGATTGGGCCTATGTGTTTAGGATATGTGAATTACCTGTGTTTTTCGTGTGTAAATATTCACGTGTAAAACATGTGTTTTTCACGTGATACTTACGTGAAATGATTCACGTGTAGAAATACACTTACCCTACACATGCTTTTCACATGATATTTACGTGAAATGATTAACGTGTAGAAATACACTTACCCTTCACGTTTTTCACATGATATTTACGTGAAATGATTCATGTGTAGAAATATACTTACCTTTCACGTTTTTCACGTTATATTTACTTGAAATGATTCACGTGTAGAAATACATTTACCCTACATGTTTTTCACATGACACTTGCGTGAAATGATTCACGTGTAGAAATGCACTTACCCTTCACGTTTTTCATGTGATATTTACGTGAAATGATTCACATGTAGAAATACACTTACCCTTCACGTGTTTTTCACATGATGATTACGTGAAATGATTCACGTGTAGAAATACATTTACCCTACACGTTTTTCACGTGATATTTATGTGAAATGATTCACGTGTAGAAATACACAAACCGTTCACGTGTTTTTTTTTTTTCAGGTGATATTTACGTGAAATGATTCACGTGTTTAAATACACTTACCCTACACGTGTTTTACTCGTGTCATACACGTGTAGTGTTTGCTGGGGTGTCATTTGGCAGGGAGATATAAAGGGCAATGGAAGTGTTTGACTTAAATTTGCCATTCAGAGCACCGCAGTTTTATAATTCGGCCAGGTCGAGGTAATCGCTAGGCAAGACCTAATAAATGTCAGCTAGAAATGGGTGCTGTGTTTTTTGAAAGATGTAGTTCACAGAATTTCACCTAAAACTCCACATCTAGAAGGCTTTTCCATGGGGAATCCCACTGCAGATGCCTCTTTCTCAAAGACAGCACTAGTTTCACCACAAATGCTTTCACATGGGAATACATGTCGCATACGAGTTTCCTCTTACATTGTAGCTGCAAATTAAGGCAACACAGCGATTCTGTCTCACTGGTTAAAAAGGTGAAGTACTGTTCCATTCTGGATCATTGATAGTTTTGCCTGCTGTTTGAAGGAACGTGTTTATCCAGAGAAGCAGCTTGTAAAAAGCAACTCAAAACTCTGCCCTAACTCAATCATCTGACCTCAGGTTGGTGCAGCACATCTCTTTAAACTGAGTAGAATTTGAAAAGAAAGTCCTGGAACTGTCAGTGTTTGCTTTGATAAAGATTCCGTGTGTCACTACAACCTTCGCATGGGATCTAACTTTGCCACTTTGCTACACAATGCTTGCTGCTGAATGAAGCAGTGATAAGATATGATAGCTTCATTTATCCATCACTATAGTCATGCAGCCAATTAGTCCTCTTGCTGTACCGGCCAAGTTTGTCAAACCATCAGTCACATTTGTGAGCTTTCCCCAATCAAGCAGCAAATCTTCCATTGCTTGGAAAAACGCTCTCAATACATCTTGCCTAGTTGTTCTGTCTTTGAGGCTTTGCAGGGCAAGTCCCTCACAGGTCTCAAAACTTTTGCTGCAAACTCCAGGAGTTGCTGCGATGTCCATTGTGACGTGGTGCATTATCTTGCTGGAAGTGGCAATTAGAAGATGGCTGAACTGTGGCCATCAAGGGATGTACGTGGTCCCTAGCAATACTGAGATTGGCTGTGGCATTTTAATGAAGATCTGTAGCTACTAAGGGACCTAATTGATGCCAAGAAAATGTTCCCCACATGAATACAACACTAAAACCAGCCAGAACCGTTGATGCAAGATACATTGGTTTCATGGATTGATGTTCGCACCAAATCAGCATGTTGAAACTAAAGTCGATTTGTTGGACCAGTCAAAATTTTTTGGATCTTCAAATGTCCAGTTGAGGAGCTTTGTCCACTATTGCGTCTGACCCCTGTTCTTCACTGACCGGAGTGGAGAAAAGTTTGGCCCCTTGAATGCACATGGTGAGCTTTGAAGAAGAAGGGCCATAGCTACAGAGGTGCTCTTCTCCATAGTGTTTTAACTGACCCACTGACTAATAACAGAATTGGGAGGCAATAAATATAAATAATTTATTTACAAAAACACATTAGCAGACAAATAGTTTGCCAAAATCTGGGACAAAAGCTGTGGGGAACAAAGTGGTTGCTGTAGAGAAAGTACATAGTGGAGTGAGCCTCTTTCGGACATTACTAGACCAGGACAGAACGTTTGTCGATAAATCGGCTCGTGTGATCTCACCCACTGCCGTTTTTTGGCGCCCGAGTACCCAGATAGGACACAAATTGGCAGGTGTGCTACCGCCATCTAAACAAGCAAGCAAACTGGATCATTGGGCTAACGTTGAGTTTTACCCGCCCTTAAAAGCTGTCTACTTTTGCATGACTGACGGTCATCTCCGTAGCCACTGAGCTTTTTCATTTTTGATGTTCGGAGCTGGTCTTTCCGCTTGTTGTTCAGGTAATCATCCCGCCTCTTATCATAGAGGACAGGATGCTGAAAAACAGGATTAATGAGTCGCTCTCATTTGTTTGTCACTGTACTAGCTATGTACTATGTACAACCCCAATTCCGAAATAGTCGGGAAAAAGTGTAAATTGTAAATAAAATCAAAATGCAATGACTTTCAGATCACATGAGCCAATATGTATTTACAATAGAACACAGATAACATTTCAAATGTTGAAACTGAGACATTTTACATTTTTATCCACAAAATGAGCTCATTTCAAATTTTCTGGCCGCAACAGGTCTCAAAAAAGTTGGGACACAGTCAAAAAAAGGGCTGAAAAAGCAAATAATATATAAGAGAATCAGCTGAAAGAACATTTAGCAAGTAATTAAGTTAACTGGCATCAGGTGTGTAACATGATTGGTTATAAAAGGGATGTCTTAGAGAGGCTGAGTCTCTCAGAAGTAAAGATGGCCAGAGGCTCTCCAACCCATGAAGGCTTGCGTAAAAAAAGATTGTTTTTAAAGTATTCCACAATGTTCCTCAATGTTAAATTGCAAAGGCTTTGAAGGTCTCATCATCGACAGTGCATAACATCATCAAAAGATTCAGGGAAACTGGAAAAATCTCTGTGCGTTAGGGACAAGGCCGAAGACCTTTACTGGATGCCCGTGATCTTCGGGCTCTCAGACGCCACTGCATCACTCCCCAGCTAACGCACAACGTGCGCACAACGTTGTGAGCACGTTGTGAGAAGGTTGGTTGTATCTGACGTTGTCACAACATTGTGTGCATGTTGAACTGCGACGTTGTGGCACAACCTCCTGACAACGTTGTGGACTGACGTTGTCTGCACGTTGTCAGCACGTTGTGTTCATAACGTCGTTTTACAACTTTGTCACAAGGTTTTGTGCACACTGAACTGCAATGTTGTGGTACAACCTCCTCACAACATTGTGGACTGACCTTGTCTGCATGTTGTCAACATGTTGTTTTCACAACGTCGTTTTACAATGTTGTACTGATGTTTGTGTACAACTTCTTATCTCAAGCTTCTGAGAATATTGTTTTCACATATTGTGTGAAATAAAATGGTATAAAGGAAATAAAATATCTTCGTGAATTTTTGAACATGTGCTTTCTGGGCATATTTTCTTTAGGTAAGAGTACCACACACATCCTCCTGCAAAATCGAATACGATCACAACTTTTTCTGCTTACCTTAATGTTTAGATATCAAGTGAAATATTCGGGTGCGTAAAAACGTTCAACGCACATCCAGTAAAGAGAATTTACACTTTAATTTCTAGCGCGGCTATACATGCAAATAGCATATAAAGGCGGCAGCCATGACACTGATGAACCCAGGTAATAATTGGACGTTCTCACAATGTTGTGAGCATGTGTGTTTTTGGTGTTGAGCACGTTGTATCCTGACGTGCTGAGTACATAGAAGTGTAGACTCCAGATAACGCCAGACAACGCCGTGTGGGGATCGCAGACAAACGCAGAGCACGTCCTCATAACGTCCAGAGTACCTTGTTAAAACTGTATGTAGATGTTCCTGAGCATTTTTTCGCAACATTCAGAGTACATTCCCAGGTAATAATTGGACGTTGTCACAACGTTGTGAGCACTTGTGCGTTAGCTGGGAATAAGTGAACCAGTCGACGACGGTGTTCCTTTGCTTGTTGTGACTCCGTTGTCGCGGCTGGATTTCTTTATTGCCGCTTTATTTGTCTTCATCTGTGCCGCCCAGCAGTAGGTGAGCTACCGGGGACTTTTTTTTTTCCCATCGACATCCTGCTGCCGGCGAACCAGGTGCCAGGGCAAATACTGTGGTCAGTCGGACGTCAGCGGCACCATACAAAGCCCTCTCGAGAGTCTGCCTTCGCAGGTCTTGGAACTAATTCTGTGCACGTATCATCACCAATTTCATCACGCCTTTTATTTCCATTTAAAAAAAAAACACAAAACACACGCGAGTGTATTTACGGCTGTCCAACTCAGCCTAAAACAATGGTTTGTTTGGCACAAATTATCCTACCCGTACCAGGGTCAACGGATCAGCCGGCTCACCTGCATAAAATACGTCAAAATGGATATTCACATGACGTCTCCTCGTTAACAACAATACATAAATAAGAAGGAAAAAAAATTTTTATATATTATATATATATATATATATATATAGCATTTCAGCTTTGGTTATCGATTACCCTTCAGCGATAAATGGGAACTGATGCGCTGAGCTGGCAACAAACTCAGTTGGTCCAGTGCAGCGATACTCAACCCACGGCTCGCGAGCCACATGCGGCTCCTTTAACAGGAGTTGCAGCTCTTTTAAATACCACTTTGAAAAAAAAAAAACTTTAACAACCGAAAACAAAAAATATTGTCAACATAATTCATTTATATCTCATTCTCACTCACAAGTCGCCTCAGTCTATTAAGCCCCCTCTGTCCGCACAACCAATCACAATTTATTTCCAGGCTTGCGCCCTGTTTGCAGGAGTGCTAGATAATTGCTCCATCGTAATTGACCACTTACAATTAGCTAGCTTACAACACCGTGATGCTAAAATGGCTAAGGATTGTAAGAAATGAAAATATGAAGAGGAATACCGAACATTTAAAGAGGAATGGGAACTCGAGTTTTTCTTTGTCTCCAACAGTTTGGGAAAATGCATCTGTCTGCTTTGTTATAACATCGTTTCACAATTTAAAAGGTCCGATTTGCAGCGCCATCACGAAACAAAACACCCGAAGTTCAGTGCCAACTTCCCGAAAGGTGGAAAGCTGAGGGCTGAAAAGTTAGCGAGACTGAAACAGAACCGAACTGCTCAAAAAACTTCTTCCACACTAACACCAGTGAAAGAGCAACAGAGGCATCCTTCAATATTACACATGAACTGATGAAAAAGATGAAGCCGTATACTGATGGAGAAATTGTGAAGGATTGCAAACTGCTGGCTTGTTCAACATTGTTTCCGGGGAACAAAGAACTGGAACGCGAGGCAAAAAAACTTCAACTTTCGGATTCTACGGTCGCTAGGAGGGCATCAGACATTTCATTGAACATTGCAAATATTCTTCAGGACAAACTGTCATCTGCTGAGTTTGTCAGCCTTGCAGTGGACGAAAGCTTGGATATCAACGACACGCCACAATTACTAATCTTTATCCGAGCAATCAACAGTCAGTTTGACATTACAGAAGAACTGCTTGACATGGTTTCACTGGAAAATGGGACAATGGGCATGGAGATAAAGAATGCTGTCCTGGAAACATCAGCAAAGTTTAACATCGGACCAGAACACTGAGTAACGTAAGCGCAATGTACTTAATGTTGCTCTTCTGACAACCCCTTCTAGTCTAAAATACTAGTGTAGGCTACAGTAGAACTGAAAGTCTTATCTTTTTCCCTTCAGGAGAGCTGGGAGCAGAGAGCAAGGGGAACATCACAGGGGAAAGAGGCAGGGCAAATATGCTGTCTCTTACCTGCTGTTATGGGCTGAAATCTGCAAAAATGCTGTCTCTTACCTGCTGTTATGGGCTGAAATCAGCAAAAATGCTGTCTCTTACCTGCTGTTATGGGCTGAAATCAGCAAAAATGCTGTCTCTTACCTGCTGTTATGGGCTGAAATCAGCAAAAATGCTGTCTCTTACCTGCTGTTATGGGCTCAAAAAATGCTGTCTCTCACCTGCTGTTATGGGCTGAAATCAGCAAAAATGCTGTCTCTTACCTGCTGTTATGGGCTGAAATCAGCAAAAATGCTGTCTCCTACCTGCTGTTATGGGCTGAAATCAGCAAAAATGCTGTCTCTACCTGCTGTTATGGGCTGAAATCAGCAAAAAATGAACCTGCTGTTATGGGCTCAAAAAAATGCTGTTATGGGCTGAAATCAGCAAAAATGCTGTCTCTTACCTGCTGTTATGGGCTCAAATTAAAAAAATGCTGTCTCTTACCTGCTATTATGGGCTGAAATCAGCAAAAATGTTGTCTCTTACCTGCTGTTATGGGCTGAAATCAGCAAAAATGTTGTCTCTTACCTGCTGTTATGGGCTGAAATCAACAAAAATGCTGTCTTTTACCTGCTGTTATGGGCTGAAAAAAATGCTGTCTCTCACCTGCTGTTATGGGCTGAAATCAGCAAAAATGCTGTCTTTTACCTGCTGTTATGGGCTGAAATCAGCAAAAATGCTGTCTTTTACCTGTTGTTATGGGCTGAAATCAGCAAAAATGCTGTCTCTTACCTGCTGTTATGGGCTGAAATCAGCAAAAATGCTGTCTCTTACCTGCTGTTATGGGCTGAAAAAAAATGCTGTCTCTCACCTGCTGTTATGGGCTGAAATCAGCAAAAATGCTGTCTCTTGCCTGCTGTTATGGGCTGAAATCAGCAAAAATGCTGTATTTTACCAGCTGTTATGGGCTGAATTCAGTAAAAATGCTGTCTCTTACCTTCTGTTATGGGCTGTTATAAAAAATGCTGTCTCTCATCTGCTGTTATGGGCTGAAATAAAAAAATGCTGTCTCTTACCTGCTGTTATGGGCTGAAATCAGCAAAAATGTTGTCTCTTACCTGCTGTCATGGGCTGAAATCAGCAAAAATGCTGTCTCTCATCTGCTGTTATGGGCTGAAATCAGCAAAAATGCTGTCTCTCACCTGCTGTTATGGGCTGAAATCAGCAAAAATGCAGTCTTTTACCTGCTGTTATGGGCTGAAATCAGCAAAAATGCTGTCTCTTACCTGCTTTTATGGGCTGAAATAAAAAATGCTGTTATTGGGCTGAAATCAGCTGTTACCTGCTGTGGGCTGCAAAAAATCAGCAAAATGCTGTCTCTCACCTGCTGTTATGGGCTGAAATCTGCAAAATGCTGTCTCTTACCTGCTGTTATGGGCTGAAATCAGCAAAAATGCTGTCTCTTACCTGCTGTTATGGGCTGAAATAAAAAATTCTGCCCCTTACCTGCTGTTTTGGGCTGAAATAAAAAATGCTGTCTCTTATCTGCTGTTATGGGCTGAAATAAAAAATGTTGTCTCTTACCTGCTGTTATGGGCTGTAATCAGCAAAAATGTTCTCTCTTACCTGCTGTTATGGGCTGAAATCAGCAAAAATGCTGTCTCTTACCTGCTGTTACGGGCTGAAATTAAAAAATGCTGTCTCTTACCTGCTGTTATGGCTTGAAATAAAAAAATGCTATCTCTTACTTGCTGTTATGGGCTGAATTCAGCAAAAATGCTGTCTCTTACCTGCTGTTATGGGCTGAAATAAAAAAATGCTGTCTCTTACCTGCTGTTATGGGCTGAAATAAAAAAATGCTATCTCTTACCTGCTGTTATGGCCTGAAATAAAAAAATGCTGTCTCTTACCTGCTGTTATGGGCTGAAATAAATATGCTGTCTCTTACCTGCTGTTATGGGCTGAGGTCAGCAATGTGTGTTTTGTGGTTACAGTGAAAGTAATAAATCAGTTATTGCACTGTACATCATGCTTTTAATTCCTTTAGTAACATATTAATTTTATCCTTATTTTCAAATGCATAATGGTTTCAGGGAGGAAAGGAGCATTTTTGGATTTTGGCTCTTGCAAAAATATTTTTTTGTCAATGTGGCTCCTGATTAGGACAAGGTTGAGTACCACTGATCTAGTGGTTAAGACCGTGGTGTGTGGTGTGCTTGGAATTACTTTGTCCACAGGTTCCCAGGTTTGAATCCCGCTGCAGACGCTAATGTAATGTCTAACTTAACATGTAAACCTTTGTTCACAGCTTCATCAGTAGAAAAAAAAGTAACACCAAAAAAAAGAGGACATAAGAGGTAGTATACAGAGGTAATGGGTGTGTGGTACTCTTACCCTTCTTCATGCTATCATGTTGTCACAACGTTATCTGGAGTCTACACTTCTACATGCTCAGCACGTCAGGATACAACGTGCTCAGCACCAAAACGCAACGTGCTCACAACGTTGTGACAACGTCCAATTATTACCTGGGTCACCAGCATGATTCCGTCATTGACATTACTAAATGGGCCCAGGAATACGTAAAGAAACCACTGTCAGTAAACACAGTCCGCCGTGCTATCCACAGATGCCACCTAAAACTCTATCATGCAAAAAGGAAGCCGTTGTTGAGCATGATCCAGAAGCGCTGCCGTGTTCTGTGGGCCAAGGCTCATTTAAAATGGACTGTAGCAAAGTGGCAAAATGTCCTGTGGTCAGACGAGTCCAAATATGACATTCTTGTCGGAAATCATGGGCGTCGTGTCCTCCGGGCTAAAGACGAGAAAGACCACCCCTCCTGTTATCAGCATTCAGTTCAAATGCCAGCATCTCTGATGGTATGGGGATGCATTAGTGCATATGGTGTGGGACACTTGCATGTTTTAAAAAGCATCATGAATGCTGAAAGGTATATAAAGGTTTTAGAGCAACATATGCTCCCTTCCAGATGACATCTGTTCCAGGGAAGGCCTTGTGTATTTCAGCAGGACAATGCAAAACCACATATTGCAGCTATTACAACAGCATGGCTTCGTAGTAGAAGAGTCCATGTGCTGAACTGGCCTGCCTGCAGTCCTGATCTTTCACCGATTGAGAACATTTGGTGCATAATTAAACAAAAAGTCTGTCAAAGGAGACCCAAAACTCTCCAGCAGCTGGAAGCCTGTATTAAACAAGAGTGGGATCAAATTCTAATGGCTAAACTCAAGAAACTTGTCTCCTCAATGCCCAGACGCCTCCACTCTGTGTTAAAAAGGAGAGGGGATGCTACAACATGGTGTACAGGCCCCTGTCCTAACTTTTTTGAGACCTGTAGCAGCCATTAAATTTGAAATGAGCTCATTTCGTGGATAAAATGGTAAAATTTCTTAGTTTCAACATTTGCTATGTTATCTCTGTTCTATTGTGAATAACATACTGGCTGGTGTGATTTGAAAGTCATTGCATTTTGATTTTATTCACAATTAACACTTTGTCCCAACTATTTCGGAATTGGGGTTGTACTAGTTTGAGCTTTTATGTAGTTAATGTGGCTTTGCAGTCTGAGGTTCGAATGCTGTAAAGTGAATAAAAACAAAGCATTTCGTAGGCTAAAAGTCTAGTTCGTTGACGAATTTTCACAGAAGCAAAAGTCCGTGCGGATATTTTTTCTGCCGCATGCAAGTTCCGCCTTGGTGTGCAAGCTTACATTATAACCCATTAAATCAGCTTCTTTAAATATACGCATGAATCGTCCACATGGAAAGAGCCTGTCCTTCAACAAAATATGCCCGGAAAGATCGTTTGTCAAGCAGCTTATTACGACCTGAAGTTTCGTTTAGGAGTTAAGCGACCGCTAGCAGTCATTTAAATAACTACAATCTGGTTTCCATCGTCAGCATCACCGTCAGTAAATCCCTAACCTAAACCAAATCCTAACCCTAATCCTAATACTAACTAATGCCTAATCCTTGGCATATTTTTTCAAGGTCACTGGCCTAAAAATATCACCAAAAACTTCAACAATTTGCTTTATCTTATCAACATTAGCTCCTAATTAGCTCCTGCCGCCCGAGCGGCATGGGAGCTATGGTATCGGGCTCCATCCGTGCGTGCGTCCGTCAACAAAAACTTTGACATTTATCATAACAGCGGGAGCTTCTGGGGCCGCCAGTGCCCTTTATTTTTAAGTGTAAATATGACTGAAACTGTATCTGGAACTTAAACTGTGACTCTAACAGTACCTTCCTGCTGCCAGTTGGGGCGCGATTTTAGGAAATGCTCCTAGGGGTCGTAAATCGGAGTAAATGAGAATAAGCAACCTATTTGAGCGTACGGTTGGAGGACAGGTTGCACGGAAATTTGCACTTGGCTTGAATGGGCCTTTAGATTGCTAGATAGATATTTTGTGGAAAAAATGTAGTGTAAGACCATGCCTTCTGCCAGCCTGCATGCTGGTCTTCTACGACCCTGCAGCAGCCCAGCTCATCAACTCATCACATTCTGTTCAATCTTCCAATTACCATTCCACGTCCATGTTCACTCTCAGGCTGATTATTTTGCAGCCTTATGTCCTTTGTGTTGTCTGGTAACCTCATGCGTGTAAGACTTGTAGTCTGTTTATGCTTATTTCCGCGTGTTTCGCCAAGTTTTCTATTTAATTCTACTCGTGCACTGTTTGCATGATTATATTTAAGGAACCTCAATTCCTCTTTGTTTTTAACCTACTATGTTAGACTTATATAGGTATATTGTAGGAATCTCTGATCCTTTTCTTGTTTGACTGCAACGTTGCGTGTTATCCTGACGTGCAGTCTTTAATACATCATAAGGACATGGCCTGTTTTCCTATCATTTCAGCCCACTTTCGGTTTCTCATCTGTATATATGTTTATATGTTGGAATATTATCTATTCATGGTTAAAAAATAATTTTCCCTGCATAACAGCGCAACAGGGCTTGTATATGTGAAAATGTTTGTGTGTCTGTGAGTCTGTCTTCAGTTTTCTTGTGAGCTTGATCACTCAAAAACCATTAATCCTTTAACCATGATTTTTGACTTAGAAGTAGATTATCATTGTGCTCTCAGACCTAATGCTTGGTGTCAGAGTAAAATGTAATGCTGGGTGTCAGAGTGAAATGTAATGCTTGGTGTCAGAGTAAAATATAATGCTTGGTGTCAGAGTAAAATGTAATGCTTGGTGTCAGAGTAAAATGTAATGCTTGGTGTCAGAGTAAAATGTAATGCTTGGTGTCAGAGTGAAATGTAATGCTTGGTGTCAGAGTAAAATATAATGCTTGGTGTCAGAGTAAAATGTAATGCTTGGTGTCAGAGTAAAAATGTAATGCTTGGCGTCAGAGTAAAAATATAATGCTTGGTGTCAGAGTAAAATGTAATGCTTGGTGTCAGAGTAAAATGTAATGCTTGGTGTCAGAGTAAAATGTAATGCTTGGTGTCAGAGTGAAATGTAATGCTTGGTGTCAGAGTAAAATATAATGCTTGGTGTCAGAGTAAAATGTAATGCTTGGTGTCAGAGTAAAATGTAATGCTTGGCGTCAGAGTAAAATGTAATGCTTGGCGTCAGAGTGAAATGTAATGCTCGATGTCAGAGTAAAATGTAATGCTTGGTGTTAGAGTGAAATGTAATGCTTGGCGTCAGAGTGAAAGGTAATGCTTGGCGTCAGAGTAAAATGTAATGCTTGGTGTCAGAGTAAAATGTAATGCTTGGTGTCAGAGTGAAATGTAATGATTGGTGTCAGAGTAAAATGTAATGCTTGGTGTCAGAGTGAAATGTAATGCTTGGTGTCAGAGTAAAATGTAATGCTTGGTGTCAGAGTGAAATGTAATGCTTGGTGTCAGAGTAAAATGTAATGCTTGGTGTCAGAGTAAAATGTAATGCTTGGTGTCAGAGTAAAATGTAATGCTTGGTGTCAGAGTGAAATGTAATGATTGGTGTCAGAGTAAAATGTAATGCTTGGTGTCAGAGTAAAATGTAATGCTTGGTGTCAGAGTAAAATGTAATGCTTGGTGTCAGAGTAAAATGTAATGATTGGTGTCAGAGTAAAATGTAATGCTTGGTGTCAGAGTAAAATGTAATGCTTGGTGTCAGAGTGAAATGTAATGCTTGGTGTCAGAGTGAAATGTAATGCTTGGTGTCAGGGTGAAATGTAATGCTTGGTGTCAGAGTAAAATGTAATGCTTGGTGTCAGAGTAAAATGTAATGCTTGGTGTCAGAGTAAAATGTAATGCTTGGTGTCAGGGTGAAAGGTTATTCTTGGTGTTGGATCGTGGCTACAGCTCCTGAACAACACTGTGTAGTGCTGGTTTGTCTTTTAAAAAACAAGTTTCTGGTCGGCCTATGATTTAGCTTTTTTGTAATTAAAGTCACAAACTGAAGAGAAAATGACCCAAAGAATAAAGTTTTAGTAGAATAGAACAGTAATAAATTTGTACGAAGATAAATATATCATTTCTTATTTATTCAAAGAATTGTCAGATATAATAATAAAGACATCAAAGAATGGTATATACTGTACATTTTTTATCCCAACAAGCCAATATTTCATTTTAATAAGTATGTAAAATTCTTAGGTCATCATATACTGTGAATATATTGTATATCAGTAAAACTATCAAGATTTCCTACTCCTGTATTATAGCCCCAATACTTTATCTTGTCCTCCTGCAGGATTCTCTGATATGTGTTGTACACACTTATCATAACTAAAATGTTATTTCAAGCAATAGAGTCTTAGAAGAGGGTTGATGTGTTTAACTTTGAAAGTGTATGATGAAGTGACTTCTGTAGGATGCTGTTAACTGTATCTAGGTCAGAGGTCATGTAATAACGTGATACTTTTGCCCATTTTTCAGTATTTATTATGTGTAGATATTGCCATATGAGTTTTGGATACGTTATCGCAATAATAGGTAAGAAAATGGGATAATTCTGATGAGGTTTTTTTTGGAGAGTTTCAACTGACATGAGATCTGCTAAAAAGGGGTGTCTTTCACTGTTTCTCATTCTTTATCAAAACTTTGTAAGAGACAAAAAAAGTCAAAGTATGATCTATCAACATGTATTGCTCATTCTAACTCAAAATTGGAAGAACTTTGGACAAGTTTACGAAAGTGGGCTGGAATGATAGGAAAACAGGACATGTCCTCTATACATCCTGCACCTGGATCCAGTCCTCTACTTCCCGTCCTTTGGACGAAACGTTACATGTAGCGAAGAAAAACCTACAGATATTGTTGTCAGCAGTGGCGCTGTGCCTATACATTTAGGGCGGGCACATGCCCGCTCAGAATCGTGGAGGTTTTTTTCCCCCTCTTTCCCCATGTCGCAAAATCAGCTTTAGCTGTGACGAATCAGCAGCACTTGTCCATAAGTGCAACGTTCCACAGCTCGTGTCATCCACTCGTCTCAGGGTAGTCTCTTGCTGAACTTATATTAGTTTATCTTTGATCAAGGGCCGGGCCTTAGTGAACTCCATCTCGGGAACTTAGCATAGCGCACTGTCGGTCAAGACGAGCCCATAACGGATGAAACTGGTATTTGCCATTCCCCAGTAGGTTGCATGGACAAGCTTACATGCAATACTGACGAGTGGACAGGTAGCCTAACAATAAGATTGGCTACTCAGGCTTGAAAATCTATTCCCTTGCCTTAGAACATACGTTCTTTCAATTGCCAATTAAAAGTGCGTATTTTTTGGTACTTTTATTTTTAGAAATATCCCCTGTGCTGATAGCAACGCGTGTGTAAATATAGTTTGACAGCGCAAAACACTACGTTAAATGACTTATCCATCGATTTAATGTTAAAGATATTATATTGTTTTCTTACCCTTTTGTCGTATAGTTTGTGATGTCACGTCAAATACACGCGTGAAGACTGGATGGATTGGACAAAAATGTATGGTAGGGTTATTCCGGGCAATTCTTGAAGGCTGCGACTTCAGCAGCAAACTTCCTTCGGGATAGTGAAGTATTATTGTTGTTGTTTATATTGCTTCTTGAGATGAAAATGATCAAAACTCATTCTGTACTTAGGTGAAAAGACGCAGAGCTATTTTTAGATAATGCCGCACAATTAGGTTGGGTTTTATACTTCAGGCTAACTGGGATTCAGCAGTACGGAGGATTTTTCTTTAGCTCTGCCTTTTACTGATTTGCTACCGAATGCGCAGGATGACCTCGGTGGTCACTTTATTAGGTACACTAGTACACCTTCTCCTGAATGCAAATATTTCAGTCAATCACGAGGCTAAAACTCATGCAATGCATGTGAACATGTTCCCACCAAGCATCAGGATGGGGAAGGAATGTGGTGTCAGTGGTTTGACTATTAACTGACTCCTCGGTATAGGACATGTGGACTCTTTTTTTAATATTACTTTTTATTTATGTAGCCTATAACAGAAAACTGTGGGGAAAAGATTTGTTGAATTTTAAACTACAAAGTTCAATTTAAAAAAAAAGCTTATTTGCATGGGTATTATTGATGTGAAGGAGACCTATTAAACTTGTATAGCTAAGCTGTGCCCACCAAAAAATTTGTCAGCTGGCAAGGACAAACGAAGAAAGTTTGTTCTTTTTAATAAACGTTACATTTTCAAAATAATTCACCCGATGCAGTTGTTTAAGTTCACACATGACTTATGTTAATAGGTGTATCTCAAACCGTGTTTTTCTTTGTTGTGGAAATGGCTGTTAGGTTTATCTAGAAGACTTTCAACTGAATGTTTTAATTAAAAAAGAAACAAAAAAAAACATTAGGCGCGGTGAAGCTTCTTGCTGAGCAGAGGCTATATTCATCATTGCAGAATTGATAAGGCTTGTGCTCATATGTGTTGGGTCTGTATCCTCAACCTTGCTGGTCCTAAATGGCCCCAATCCTAATTTTTTTGACATTTCTTGCCAGCCAGAATGGCAGGAATGGATGTGTATTTACAAATAAAATGATGTTGACCTGACAAGCTATTTAATACCTTGACTAAATTCTGTTTGTAGTGAAAAACAAAGCAAATTTCACTGCCTTCTTTTTTTATTTGCACTTTCCATACTGTCCCAGATTTGCGAGTTGGGGTTGTAGGAAATGCATTTAAAGTAAACATTATTCCCAGCAATGAGTCTGCGTCTTTCTTCACTGTCAAAGATAAATGGTTATTTTGAAATCTGCGGCATAAAAAGCATCTGAAGACCCACAGTAGTGCTGCAGGAAATACACTGACAGAGAAACGCTAAAACACTCCTCAAGCTAATGCTTTAGTTCTGCTTCTTCACTGAACATTCATATTTCATTCATTATATGGAAATTGTATTCAGGTTTTTAAGTAATACCTTTCTGTCCTTTGGCAGTGTTTGTTTATGAAGGCAAAATAGTACTTTCAAATGACAGTCAAATGTTTCCACGTTATGCGTTTGTAACCATTCATGTTCTTAAAAGGATTGCATTCAGTTCAACGTCTTTCATCATATTTTTATTTTTGCTAATGGTAACGTGACAGCAATGCCCTGTGCAGAGTGTATAAATAAACACTTGCTGTGTACACAGCTGTATATGCAGTGGCTCCACAGAATGGGGTTTGTGGAAGAGTGTACAGTACATGAATCATGGTATGTTTGACTGTCTTTCATGACAGTACATTTTGTCCCATGTGTAAAGCTCTGGAAGCAAGCAATAAAAGAAGCCCAAAATGTTCTGCTCAGATATTAATATCTGGTGACTAGATTCACCATTATCTCAAGTTCTCTATGCCCTTTGTCTGAATCATTTATGTATGAATAATAATTTATAATCAATCAGGGGCGGACTGGGGCAAAAAAGTGGCCCGGAAATTTGTACCAGACTGGCCCACTATCCAGAGGGCAGGGATGGGGAGGTATTGACTGGCCGAAAAAATTTGACGTTATTTGGCAAAAAAGTATGCATTTTAACATCATATTGGACCACATATCCCATAAAACACGGATATGATTAGTTTTTGAGTTTATATAACACCACCAATATAACAGCCTACAACAAAACAATTGTTGTGTATATCCAACATACAAGCCCAGTGGCTACATGCATTTGTGATTTTAGCAGATGTTAACAGATGACCAAGTCCCCCCCCCCAAGTCCCTAAACCTGGTTTAGTAAAAGATATCACCCTCAACAGCTTGGAAAAAGTTAGCACAATGTTGTAATGGTCTTTTTTCGAAATGTTTCTACAAGATGAGGTTTTAATGCTTCCAAAACACTCCAATTGTTGTGAAAGTAGAAAGTGTTGTCTCGTGAAACACCAACATACACATAATCCGAGTCTCCATTAAGTTGAACTTATGTACATGTGAGTGAATTTACCATTCTGTAGGCAGGGGTTTGGTGGGTAATGTCCAAAAACAAACAATCCTATTTATATTAAAGATCCTACTTATCCTAAAGATGTCTTGAAAGAAATTTACTACAATGATGCAGTCCTATATTAAAAACATAACGTTCTCAATATATAAACTAATATATTTTTACGGATATAATAATTGGTTATGGCATTCAGTTCTTTAGTTGCATGACATTATAGTCAGAGACATTGCAAATGTAAGGAGATGAGATGACAGATTGCATTGTTTCACAATGGGAAAATTTTAAATGCTAAAGATAGACGTAGACAAGCTTTATTGTCATTCAGAGTACAACAAGTGCACAGAGTGTGTTCACAATACTGGGCATCAATTCCAGTTTACAATTTTTTGAAGCTTTATAGAAGCTAAAATCCACTTCTTGTGACAGATATGGGTCATTTTATTTAGCACCCAATGCCATCAAGCAGCAAAGACAATGCTAGGTATAGTGCATGTTCCGTCTACCTGCAGCAACCATGTATCGTCCAAAATATGACCATTTTCTGGCAAAAAAAGGTCACATTTGAAAAAGAGCATCAGTTTACCTATGTAAAAACCTTATCTACAAGTGAAGAATAGTACTAATTTTGATACCAGTGGATCCGTAATGAACTCTACTTTCCAGTGATATATAATATGTTACATCTATGTTGAGGTTTCAAGCACTCAGGATGCTTGAATGAAATTTTACTAATCTGAAAAAAATGCTAAATTTTACCCCACCTTGGGAACTGAGCATTCAATTCAATAAAATTAACCAAATTACCTGCTTAAAATTGCTTAGAATACCACTTTGTTCATCATAGATTTTGTAGAATCGTACATTTTCTCATCATCACATTTTCTCATCATCACTTTTTTTCGTTGTAACCAGCCTGAAGATAACGGCTTAATTTTTCCATCCCACAGTGTCTGTCCATAACACTGCAAATTTCTCCTTATTGGAGAGTGCTATCGTAATTATACCACAGTGGGAGAAATATCTACTAATAAGGAATGTGTGCACAAGGTTTGCCCCCGAAACTCTGACTGGCCCCTGAACCACAGAAGTTTTACTCTTTCCGTCCCACAAAATGTCCGTCCGTCACATGCGTGATGGACAGACATGCTGTGGGACACTTTCACTTGTGCTGATATGCCTTATTTTTATGCAACATCTCTTGGTACTAATATGATTTCAACAATTTCCCAATGGTTGAAAGAGGTTTTAGGATAACTCTATTAACGGTTGGAGTAAAATGAGCATTGTGCACACAATCATGTTCACCTCTGACTGCATCAGATGATCAGCAGTGATTCATGCCCTAATTAATCCAGCCTATACCCTACTGATCAACTCAAGTGTGTCAAAGAACCAGAATCAGATATTCTCCACTTTTAAATGCAATGTAATTGTAATCCATCAGCTGCCAATTGAATTGATGGATCCAGGGAATGCAAGGGTCCCACAATGTCCGTCTGTCACAAATCCATCTACATGTACTATCATTGCAAAAATTAGTACATGTAAGCACTTTTACTTATTTCTTTATATATATGATAAAGTGACTGGGGCAGCACTCTGGCAGCAGGTTTTCCAATTTCTTAAAATGTGTTGATGTCCATAAAACAGCTGGGATTGATGAAATTTCTTTTGAAAGGAATAGAGTTTGCTGCTCATGACCTGAAGGTGCTGAGCCTGAGGTCAGAGAGTGTCTTCCACATCCATCATTGTAAAATAAATGTATATTTTTCATGTTTTGGCTGGATGTGGGGCCCTCAATTTTTTTCAGTTGGTTCCCTTTCCACATTTCCCTTTCAAAGAGCCTTTGACAGAGTGTTGCTGATACTGAATCTACAGTGATGTCATCAAGGTCACATGGTGCAGAAAAACAATAATGTCAATTGGTGCAAACTTTCACATGAAAAGTAGAGGGCTGGACTTTCAGGATCATACGTAGTAATTTCTGTGGCTTTTGAGATGTGAAGATTGAAATGAAGAGCTGATTTCATTGAACAGAGGCAAGTGACCAATTTCTTCATTATACCCCCGCCCCCAACGAATTATACACCCGCCCCCAAAAAAGTGGAGAGCGGGGGTATACTGTTTGCAACTTGTCTGTGCCTGTGTCCGTCCGTCCAAGCCATTTGAAGGAAACCCACTGGCAAGAATCAGTTCATTTTCACACAGTAGCATCCTCAGAAGGTGGCAAAGGGTCCATGCAAAAATCGGCGTCGTCGGCCATCCAATATGGCTGCCACGGCAGCCATATTGATTTCCTTGTACATCGATTTGAGGGAGAACGACTGCCTGAAATGACTTTGTTTTTACAGAGAAGATTTGTATTGATCAGGAGATGGTTCCTTTCGAAAATTGGCATCGTCAGTCGGCAGCCATCTTGATTTTTGTGGACATGCATTTGAAGGAAAACAACTGAATTTGCCCTAGTTGCAGTGTCTTTACTGACCCGTTTAATTCTGCAAAATTTGAAGTATCATCATAGACACTCTGCAGTCAGTGACATGATGGGAGAAAGAGTAAAAGGTCATCCTCTTTTTCTGGGATACCCTAGATCTTTGCCACCAGGGGGCAGTCTGTATGCACTAGATCAAAATTGTTTGTTGCTCGTTTCTTTGAACCTTGATTGAATGACATCCCAGGTCTTTTGTGGCTGCGAGTTCAGTGTGTAAACAAAGAAGTCACGACTGGTTTCCTTTAAGTTCTTGAAAAAAGTAGGCAATTTTTGAGCTCTTGATTAGAAATTACCTTTCAAAACCCCTGGCTCAAGAAAATTTTCATTCAAACCAAAAAACAGCATGAAAACAAATAATGTAAATAAACAATGATTTCTCAATGTGAGAAAAAAATTAGTGACTGGTTAGCTTTTAAGGCAATTCATATAAAATTTTTGCAAGAGTTAAATTTTCCCTGGAAAATTTCCAAGTGTAAAAAAGGAAGGTATGGCAGAATGGCAAAATATATCGGCTAATTTCAAAGAACTCCCTGTTTCAAAGGCATGACTGAACGTATCGGTAAGGTCACTTCATAAAGCACAGAAGTAAGGAAGAAACAATTCATATCAATAATATCAAAGCCGATCCAGAAAAGCTTAAAGAATTTCGAGAAAAGGACAGAAAAAGGAAGCAGGAGTCCCGTAAGAATGAAACACCACGCCAAAGTCGTGATCGGAAGAGAAAGGATAGGAAACGGAAGAAGATGGCAAGGAGGGAGAAACAGCAAGCTGAAGGGATCCCTGTGAAAAAACGAAGAAAATTACCTTTGCCTTACAGACAAATGACACCAGAAATGAAAAGGGAATATATGAGCCAAGAAGAAAGAATACAGGGCTTCTCTGAGTGGACAGAAGAAAAGATGGAATAAAATGAAAGATGTCCAGAGAAAGAAGACAAAGCATTTTAATAGATGTAGTTTCATCCACCGGAGCCATTTCGCCTGTTTGGTGTTAATGTGGTCGTTGAAGTTAGCAGAGTAGTTGTTTTTATATCCTCATTTGTATCTCAGTGTTTATTCAAAATAATGTGATCTCGTAACTGTCTTTGAACCTGAGGCCATATAGTCATGCTGAAGGGTGCCAGATGTGTGCACAGTGTTCAAGTTATTGTTCTTCTGAATAAAATATCCATTTCATACAATGATAGTTTTTGTTTGTTGTGGGTTTTACTGCTGATCATAAAACTTCATAAAACTGTCCCACAATGTCTGTCCATCACTCATATTTCATCCATTTTGCCTGCTTTATGGTAGACTTCCTGGAAAAAATTTTTTCATGGGGCTTTAGCACTACTAAGTTATAGTAACCTGAATGAAGTTTTTTCTCGTTTCTGCACAGTAGTTAGTTGGAACATAAAATGAAATGATGCAGCTGCTTGCAAATGACAGAATTATGGAGTTGTCAGTGCCGACTACCCAATGTTGAGAAAGAATCCTTCATTTGAATACCTCCGATAGAACTGCCCATAACCTAAACTAACTTAAAAACTTCTTCCTCTGTGTGAACATCCAGCTTTGTGGTTCAGTGATGACTAATGTGGCAGGAATATCAATCTTAAGCCCATTTTCAATAAACATGAAGCGTAAATCGATAGTTCCAGTGAAAAGATTGTTTCCACACCTCTTCTTCTCAGTTGCATAGGTTATGTACTTCTAAAAAAAATCTGAAGTTTTTGGTATATAGAAAGGTTTATTTTTCTCTCGCGGTGTGACTCATATGATGACCGGCATTGTGAACATGCTCTACACAGAACGAAATTTCATTGCATAGGCTCAGCAATACAGAATTTAAAATATAAAATATAAAAGCAAATCAAAATATTAAGCAGCAAAGATACAATAAAGTGCAATGGTAAAAAGTGACCTGTGGCATTCAAAAATGTATACAATAAAAGATATTTTAAAATCAAAATTATATATAATAAAAAATATTTAAAATGAGAGTAATTAAATGAAATAAGCAGCTTATTTTCATTTAGAGTTCAGCAGTCTGATGACCCGGGGGAAAAAGCAGTTAGAGAGCCTGGTGGTCCTGGCGGCAGAGCCTCTTTCCAGAGGGCAGCAGGGAGAACAGCCCATAGTGAGGGTGTGAGGGTCACCGATGATGGTTCTGGCTCGGGGAGGCGGCGTTAGGTGCGAGGTGCTGAATGGAGGGGAGAGAGGTCCCAATGATTTTATCCGCTGTCCTCACCGCTCTCCTCACATTCTTCCTGTCGGGGGCGCTGCAGCCTCTGCAGCTGGTCAGCTGCTCTCTATGGTGCTTCTGTAGACTGTAGTGAGGGTGGGCGAGGGCAGGAGGGCCCTTTCATCCTGCGCAGGAAGTGCAGACACTGCTGTGCCCTCCGCTCCGGTGACGCGGTGTTCACACACCAGGTGAGGTTGTCTGTGATGTGCTCCCCCAGATTGCTGGGTTGGTTCTTCCTGAAGTCCATAATGACCTCTTTAGTTTTGTCCACGTTCAGGATCAGGTTGTTGACTGTGCACCGGCCCACCAGCTGCTCCCCCTCCTCTCTGTAAGCCGGGTCGCTGTCGTCCCTGATGAGGCCCACCTAGATGTCAGCACTTCAACATAAACCAACCAGTCAACCAATCACAGCTTCAGATTTTGTGAATTTACAATAGCCTGTGCAGCTAAAGAGCCTAAAACGATGCAGCACATCTTTTTGAATGGAAAATTTTAACTTAATACTAAAGACTAAGGGGGAATGTATGTATCAATATAAAAACATATTTTAATACTCTCACCCATTTTAACAGTAATTACATTTGTCTCCTCATACTGTATTTAGAACTTCGCTATTAGAGTATTTGAAGTAGAATGATATCTGCATAATTTAGAATATTTTGTCATCATTGTACTGAGCAACATGGTCTTTTAAAATTAACAAACATGACATCACACCTGAATTCAGCGCAGTTATGTTCTTTGGGAATCATAACCTCCACTGTATTAATTTCTTGAAGTTGCTCAGGGATTGTGGCAGATGTTCAGACTATCTGTGTTAGCTTTTGGATCATTCTGTCTCGGTTGGAATCAGACGTGGGGCTGGTTAACGGGACCTGGGTGCACGCATGGAGGTAACAGCATGGCTGCGTATTCACAGAGTGTGGGTGCTAGGACTGGCCTGCCTGCAGCCCTGACCTCTCTCCCATTGAAAACATATGGGACCCTGGACTGTAGTTGACCAACTATAGTTTAATACCAGACAAGGAATGGGACAAATTTAGCCTCTGAAACCCTAACAATTAGAGACTTAAGTTCCTAAATGACTGCTGAGTGCTGCTAAAGGAAAAGGGCTGTTACACAGAGGTGAACATGCAGCCGTCCAAAACTCCTTGGAACTGGTTGTATTCATTACATTTCACGATAAATATTATTTTCAAAAAAAAAAGAAAGAAATGTAAGAGTTAATGTATCATTTATGTTTATGTCTGTGTAGTTTTTGCAACTGAATACAGGTACAACAACTTGCTGTGTTTTTACATTTTACAAACTGTCCCAATTCTTCTGGAGTCGAGGATGTACAATGGCTCAGTCAATCATCTGAACTAAATCCAATTGAGCATCCGTTTCATTTTCTGAAGGCAAAATTGATGGCGAAACACATGAAGAACATGCCGCCACTGCAGCTATCTTCGGTTCCTGCCTGAGTCGCTGGAGAAGACGCCGAGTGTATGGGGATGTGTTTGTGCTCCAGAGTTCAGACAGTCTTTGGCTACAAAGAACTTGCAACCAAGAATTAAAAATCAAAATGTAACCCTAGTCCTGCCGGTCGCCGATATATAGCGGACCTACAATCGTTTCCCTGTGTGCCGGTAGTCGATATATTGTTCCTCGGTAGGAATTTCACTGTATGCCGCTCCTTGATAAGTATTAACATTAAGGAAGGACTAGGATTAATTTCTGATTCTTTTGGCTCATCTAATTACTTTTGAGGCTCTAAAATAGGGGGGTTTATATGAAAATGGTTGCAATTTCTACACTATTCCTGCAATATTTTCAAGAGAACCCTTACATTAAAGCTGTTCTTACACGCAAGTGTTTTATTTCCGCTGTGGTCGCATTCAGAGCCAAAAAATGAAGATTGTATCAAACTCCGAATGCTTGCAGACCTGACTGTACAAGATTTTAAGGGTGAGATAAGCTGTACCACTACAGGTCTGCAATTTCTATACAATTACATCATGTGATTGGAATCCAGTTCACTCTTATCGCAGCGGTTCATGAAACCGGCATGCTTATAGTGTTTCATCATATCACAAAGAAAATCAAAAGCACTAATTAAATCAGGACGACTGGTATTAAATGAAATAGAAATGAAAGAAATATGTATTCAACTTCATGTACATCAATCGGAAACAGATAAACTAATATGTCTGCCATAATTTTCTGAGGTTGGGTCATCTTGTTTGAATTACAGCTCAAATACAGCTCCCCCACATTCCTAAGTGCAGCCCCAGTTCCGCCTAATATTTCCCTCTCTTAAGATGCTTGTCAAGCATTTGCCATGAGACTAGAATATTCTTTCTAATTTACTGGCAGTGATCAAAGTCTTATATGCCAGGTGCTGTTCGGTTGTGGCTCCCTGGATTCTGTCTGGTTATCTGATTGGAATAAGAGCAGGGTATCGCTGCAGGGCTTGTCTTACTTACAGGTCTATCCTAACAGCCCGTTTCTGACACCGGCTTATTGGAAAATGCTTGTGCACATCCTGGCCAAGTCAGGAAACATGGCGACTAATTAAAACACCGCACATATTTCCACTGTTTTCTGAGCTTAGGCATTTGGAACAGAGGTACTCAGCTCATGCCAGAGCTTGAGTTAATAATTTTAGTTGAAATTTGCTTTGAAGCACCAGATGTAGCGATATGTCTGTCTCTGCAGGGTTAGAGCCAGCCTCTAACACCAAATCTCCACATACCCTCTCGAAGCAATCTGGCAGTGACATACAATCTGTATTTTAACTGAACACTTGCTTTCTTAAATCATATCAAATGACCGTGTTTCCACTTAATGTTAAATGAGAGACATTCAGACAAGGTAAATAAGTGGTCATGACTGTTTCCTGTCAGCTAACTTTAGCTGCCTGGAGGGATGCTGAGGGTTGCTACAGCTGTCAGTAGTCAATACATAGTTTCATAGCTAATCACTAAGCTAGTTGTCTGCACTGTATGGATTTTTACATTTTTTTTTTGGCTGTCAGATTTTTAAAATTATTACTTTGCCCTTTACCATATTGACGGCTTATTTTTTTAAGGCACGCATGCATGCACGCACACACAAACACACAATAAGATAATAAGAACATAAATGATAGTGCTGTTAGTTGTAAAGTTCTGTTGGGTTTCTGTAAACAGTTAAACTCGTTGAGTAACATTAGTTGTGGGGGACGGGGGGACACTTGGATGCTCTGGGCCATAAATCAATGGGGGAGAAAGTTTGGGAAACTCTGCTCTAGAACATGGAATATCAAAACGCTGTGCGTACCTGGCTGCTGCCCTCACTGGTCTGATGTTGATGCTACTCACTCACCATCCTGACTTTCACCTGCTGTTTGGAACCCCTCCATGAACTCAGAGGATTTGGTACCATTTGTTCGTGAGGTAGATGTAACTGTTTCCTGTATTCAGGGTAGTGCAGACATATGTACAAGTACTCAAACCAGATTTATTCAGCACCAAACCAATTGATTCTTATCAGGGCACATAATTAGCAAAGGAAGCAGAATAGAACAGTATTCCAGTCACAATATGAAAATAATTACACACCTAAATGGTGTGATATGCTTTGTGTCAGGTCGTTAATCACTTAGGTGTGCTGTTATTTTCATATAATGACAAGCATAGAGTTGTATTACATTTACACCACAGTTATCTCACACATATATGTTTGTCCATAGACATAAATTTTTCATTTTCATTTGAAAATTGCATTCACATATGGAGTGTTTATTTTTGCCACTATGGACTTTTGTTGCTTGGTTACAGCTGAATCCACGGTTGTTACATGTACACATGCAGTTGTTAGTCTTATTTTGTTTTGTTGCTCATCAAGAACTGCAGTTATTGGGTCCACAGCGCTATCATTCACCTCGGGCAGTACTTGTCATATTCTGCTTTCTCCAAGTTGTTATAATCACCAAACTTACCAATATATTCAGTTATGAACGAAAACTCAAACATGTCCTCTGAATCTGTTCTTCACCTTCACTTCTGATTTTACACAGTGACAGTTAAAGGCAGGGAGGGTAAATTAATTTGAAAACATTTTTGTTGTTTTTGTTAAAATAATCTCAACAGCTGTACCTGTGCACACCCTGACCCTGCTCTCAGTGCACATACCCAGAGCGTTAGGCTGATGAGATAATGTTGGTAAAGCTTAGGAGCTCGTATAAGATTGCAGGGAAAGTGCAGCCACAGTTTGCATTTCCATCTATACCCACAGCAGCGTGCATTGCTAAACAACGCAAGAAAAGACAGAAGAAGAGGAGACTATGACCAAGAATAATTTGAGTTGATAGCCCTGCTTATTGCACACCCCCCACGACGTGTTGGGTTCTGGAGTGATGTTATATTCAGCATCAGAGCTAATGCTCTTCTCCTAGAACCTATTACATGTGAGTCATAGTACGACACGCTATGGATTCTATGCAAAATTCCGCCTTGTGAATATGTCACACATGAACTATGGTTACATCGCTTGTTAGTTATGTGGTTACAGTGCAGTGAATAAGAATTCCTCGTGGCAGTTCAGCTGTGTACATTCACGTCTTTCGGGAGAGTGGCTTTGGAGGGATGTTTCAGAAGAGGTGGTGTTTTTTTGATGTTTTTTTTTTTTCTGTTTGCAACTATCAAAAGCTGCCATGTGCTTGCTGGTTTATCCAAAGTTGCCTGACCAACCTTTAAATTTAGCCTGAAATTTAAATTTGGTGAATTGCCACAAAGTGTCAAAAGACTAACATTCTTCATTCAGAAATAAGTCTCACTTTTGGAACATGTTTCATCCAATCACAATTTAGCATTAAAACCCCTTTGTACAGATATGGACATCGGCGTCCGTAAATTCCGAAATTTAATTACTGAATAAATCTGTAATTGAATTTCCAAATGTCTTGCTTCGCTGGAATAACTTCCCACAGTCTCTGTGACACAAATACTGAGTTATAAAGCCTTAAATAGGCTCATGAACAACAGGAAAAATTGGCATTATTTTTATTCTGCACAAAGGGGTTAAATGGACCAATAGTATAAGTGAGGGATCATCATTTCATGGCCCTTGAGGTTTTCGGGCTTCATTTTTGGGTTTGTTTGGTTTTTGTACCATTTTGAGCCCACTCTCTTCCTCATCATTATGTTCAGTTTGGGTGGTATCTTTCCCCCTTTTGGAGACTTTTGATAAGGGTTTCTTCCTGTTTCTATTTAAATACATTTTTGGTTCATTGTTGATGCAGTGGTTGTGGCATCGGCTCAAATGCTCGGTCTCTGGTGGAGCCAGAGTTTTTTTAGGAGGCCATAACACAGAATAAGGACAAGAATAAGAATTTTTTAGCGAACATTTTTAGGTAAAGAAGTTGAGAAATCCATCAAAAGAGACAAAGTGTATGAAAAACCAACAGGATCTGTGTATTTGAGAAAGTACATTCATTGACTGGTTGCTATGGAAATTTGGTCGGCCAATCAATGATGCAAGAGCAAATTCTGATTTCCTTCCGCCTCTGCTGGAGTGGAAAAATTTCTCCTCAACCTCTGACAACAGACCCAGAACAGGGCAAGAGTTTAATTTTCCCTTAGGCAAACTGCCGCACATTTCTCCTATTTCTGAACATTTGTGAAGATCCATTACGGCCAATTTACATGTAATTATATAGTGCTAATATAATGAAGCAAAGCTGTGCTGTTTTCATGTTGGCAACATAACTGACGGAACTGGTTTAATTTTAACAGCTCAAAGAACCACTCTTTCTGAATAAGTTTCGCGTCTTTAAGAGTAAAAATTTGTTTTCTCTGCCAAATTAATTTATCTTGACTGTCTGCCATGTCACTGAGAATGATTTGGCTGCAACCAGTGAACGGGGATTAATGAATTGTAGAAATTTTGGATTCAGGCAAATTCCGGGGCAGCCATGCTAAAATCCTTGCGGAAATTTAGTTTGTATGTATGATGTTACAGCCTGTGAAATAAATACCAAAGGATTCCAATTTTTCTCTAATTTCTTGCCTTATTTCGGCTGCAGGCTATTGTAGGTATCGTGCACATGTAGCCTCCTTATGTTGAAATTATGAGCAGAAAAGAGAAGCCGATGAATTGAATTTGATATAATCTTTCATATCCCTGCGCCTACCCCTGAGACAGGAAATAAAACAGGTCTGTTGGTTGTTTCCCCGGAATTCATAAAGTTTAAATTTCGAACACGAGATCTTCATAAAAACAGATTTTGTGTGGCTTCGAGCTCTTGTCTCTTCGGAGGTAATAATGTCAGGGGCCCCCAAGGAATATGAAATATATTGAGAAGAAGAAAAAAATCAAATCAAATTCTGCCTCCGAGTAATATGTTCAGGATGAATTCATATTACAAGGATCTCGGGGACTAAATTAACACTGCACATGTTAACCATCTTTATCAGGTTTCTTCGCACTATTGAAAGCTGAACCTCGTGCTTCACAGAAGCTTAAGCATAATGGCGCATCTGGAATTAAATTACCTCGTCTGGTGAAGCTCTGGAGGTTCAGAAATACAGACATGGATTATTAGGTAAATCAGCAAATGTTTATCTGAGGAAACAGTAATCTTTTTGTGAGTGTGAGGATTTGTGCTAAAACATGTTTGGGGTAGAGCTGCAAGTGCTGCTTGACCTGCACTAAATCTTGCTTTGCGAGCTTTGCAATGATACTTGGAGATGAAGGCAGTGTATTGTGTTTTGTACGCGGGCAGCGCGACGGCACAGCGATTAGTCCTTCTGCCTGGCAATATGGTGGTTCTCTGTTTGGGTTCCTGTCTGCTTAGACCTCTCAGAGCAGAGTCCACATGTTCTTCCTGTGTTTGCCAGGGTTTCCTCCAGGTACTTTGAATAATTCCCACCGCGCAAAAGCATGAAATACAGTAGCACTCCTACCAGTGGCCCTGACCCTGGCTCTGGCTTCAGATCTGGAGATGGCGCCTGGGGGCTGCGCTACGGCTGTCCCCTGCTCGGAAGGAACCCGGGTGGGTCAAATGAAGAGGACAAATTCCAACACAGGACTGGATAAGGCTTATCTTCTATCCATCTTCTTCTCTTCAACCCCTTTACCATGTGCGGTGTTGCAGAATTCACACTCATCCAAATTAGCTTTATTCAATTTCCTCAACTGATTTTTCTTTGTTTTTTCTTTTCTTTGAGTTCTTTTTTTGTTCAAAGTAAAAACAGAGCAAAGCAGCTTCAGCACTTTTCTTTTTTTTTTTCGAAGCTGAACGACGTCTTTAAAGACGGTAGCTGAGTTCCTTCTTTTGTGATGGTTACATATTTCTAACAGGAATCTAATCATTGACTCATTGAGATGTGTCAAATAAACTTTGCGGTAAGAACTTAATCATATAGCATCATTCATTTGCATATTCAATTCTGTATTGATTGCACTTACTGTACTATCTGACCTAGCTTTTGCGTGCTATAGTCATTGGAAGATCAGGCAAATACATACAGCATATGTGTACAACTAAAATATGTCAACAAAATTAAAAAAAATACTGAGAGCACAAAAGAGACATGTATGGTGTAAAATAATTAACTGTATTGAATTATAAGATGCACTGCAAGGATTTGTGTGTGTTTTCCTGTAACAGTGTCTCACAGAACTGTGGCGCTCAAACTCGGACCTGGGGGGACGGTGCGAGCGCTGATTTCCATCGCTGCCTAAATTGTCATTCTGGAACTTTAACAAGCGAGTACTTTTTCATAATTAGTTGGTTTTCATTATTAAAAGGATTATGTGCTCTCTTAAGCCATGTCACGACAGAAATTGCTATGTATTACAGTAGGAAAGTTAATGTTCATATTGTGATTATTTTTCTTTAATCAAATCCAAGAAAAATAACACAAATTATAATTTATATGTACATATTATTCATAATAATTTGCGTTGTTTTTGAATTCTTCATTATCTCAGTAATTAGGTAGGTCTAAGGACCATGAATGAACAGTTTCAGCAATTAGAAGCCGATAGATTTTTTTTTTTTTTTTACTTCCAGGAGAACATACAATGTCCGCAAAACTCGCAAAAATGTGAAAGGCCCTCTCTTGAGCCAGCGTTTGGTTTGTCCATTCAGGGCTACTGTAGAAACATGGCGGTGCAACATCATGGGCGCCGAAGAAAAGGACCTGCTAACGCTGTGGATATAAAGGGCTCATTCCGAGGTTAACAAAATTCTTTTCTGGTGATTATACACTGATGAAAACACACTCATGAATACAACATTCCATTTATGCCAACTGATCCCCCTAATTCTCACACAGTGGTCCTTTAAAACCCAAGGAAAGCATGGAAGACCCACATACAGCGTGGTCCCCAGTACCAAGTCTGAGAGCCACTGTCATTGAACATAGAGGCTGAATAACTGACCTTAATGAAACCCATCCAAAAAATATTTCAATAGAAGATAAATAAATAGGAATGCATTAATACACAGCATACCATAGACTTTGGCCTTGAAAATGGCTTTTGTTAAGTTGTCTACTTTAATACCAATGAGCAGTATATATATACCATTTATATACCATTGAAAATGCACACCACTGAGCCGCAACATTAAAACCACCAGCCTAATATTGTGTTGGGTTCCCCCCATACTGCCAAAACAGCTCCGTCAAACTGATGCCCCAGACCCAGGTTTTCCCAACAGAACATTTCCCACGACATCACACCCCCTCCACCAGCTTACACTCTTCCCACAGTGCATCCTGATGCCATCTCTTCTTCAGGTAAATAGTGCTCACGTATACAGCCACAGCTCATGATGTAAAGGAAAACAGGACTCACTGGACCAGGCAGTCTTTATTTGCTTCAAGGTCCAGTTCTGAAGCTCACGTTCCCATCGAGGAAACTTTTAGACGTGGACCGGGGTTAGAGTAGGCACTTTGAGTGGTCTGCAAGCTAAATATTGCTCTACCCGGCAGGGTATGGTGCGCTGCATGTTGTGACACATTTCTCATGTGAATATCATTAAAATACTCGGCGACTTGTGCCGCTATATTCTGTTGGTTTAGACCAGACGGGAGATCCTTCTTCACCCTTGAGCATCGCTGAGCCTTTGGTGCCCAACACCCTGTCACCGGCTCGTGGTTTGTCCCTCCGAGGAGCTCTGTCTTCACGCACTCACCTCAGCATCAGTGTCATCGTCGCACAGCTCTATTCCGTCTCCTGGGGGTTCGTGCAGAATTCCTTATGTTCGGCTCCATGCATGTCAACATGGACAAGCAGGAAGCTCCCAGAAGGGAGTCATTCCACCAATCACAACATTCTTGCTTGTGCATACTTTTTTTGTATTTGTAACTCATTTTGTATTCACTGTGACAAAAGAAATCCTGAAAAAACCGGATTTGGTTCCCTTTCTCCTGCAGCCTGCAACAGCTCTCTGTTCACTTTACTGGTGAATATGAGCTTATAATTCAGGAGATAGTGAGGCATTGCTGTGTCGCTGATTGGTTTTCCATATATTACATTCTGATTCACAAACGCGTGCGTCTGTTACTGCAAATATCCACATACACTGTTGGCACCGCTGGTTGAAAACATGACTTAACCAAGTCACACCGACTTAAACACTTAAGAATAAGAATAAGTTTTCAAGTGAATGAATCAAAGAATGAACTGTATGATTGTATTAGTAGCTGATGTCAAGATGTTCTGTAACATGTATGAAATGAAATTTTTTGTCTGCTCACCACTCTGTATCTACCCAAGTCATGTGCATTTCGACACACTATGGTAGCTTCTCTCTCCAACATGATAATTCCCATTCAAGCCCATCATTTTCTGTGTGCTGTATGTCTAATAACTCCAGTGATAATTTAAAATAGCACCTTTTCATTGTCTGCTAATTCATTCTGCTGAAACGATGTATTCATCAACGCAGTTATTAGGAGACCAAGATGAGGAAAAACCTGAACACCTATTGTTCATCTCTTTAAAGCGCTGTACTGTGTTCTCCTGCACATCCAGCAGCCCAGGAGAAAATAACAAAGCTTTCTTGGCAGGCGAGAGGGAAACAAACGAACGAGTGCTACAAGGATGTTAGAAGTGTGTGGGATCGCTGTGCTCACTGACGGATTATGAAATTACTCGCACCTGTTTTTAAAAATAAAAATACCTTCAGAACCTTGTTAAGTCTTTATCCGCAGTCGAACAATTAGGATGCAAGAAAAGAATGATATGCTTTCACATCAATACTGAAATACAAATCCACAGCAATGTGTAAAAAAACCTTTGTTTTTCTAATAATGAAGGATTTGGACTGATACTGGTGTTTTAAGTGTGAATTGGCGCTAATATCTCAGTGGAGCTTTGTGCAATGAAGACGCATCGTCCTTTGTGTTTATTCCTGTTCCCCAGTTGCTGACCGGCTACAGATCTATCGGCTGGATAATTGAGCTCCGAAGGAATTCGTCTGTGACCTTGCCACAAACAATAAAACCTGCAGTCATTCACTTTACTCTCTCAGGCCCTTATTTAGCCTGAATGGACTATGTGAGGTTAAACCTCTGGAGAGGAGCAGGACTGTTTGAAGGCTTTGTGTTCACATGCATGAACACGCATACACGCAAATGTACACACGCATGCACACTCAGACACATGCAAACATGCACACGCATATGCAAACTCACATATACACGCGCACAAATTTACACATGCACACTCACAAATGCAACACAACTGCACCCATAGGCGTTCTAGAAGCATTGACTAAAGCAAACACAGGTACGCACATGCCTCATCTGAAATATGCGCATTGCTGCAAACACATACACACACACACACACACAACCATACGTAAAGAACAGTTATTGTCTCTTGTATTCCTCAAACTGTGTCTCCTTTTTCAAACATTCATTCACAGTGTTTGGCATTCAGGTTCATCAGTGTTTCAATACTCATGCCACCTGTTCCAAACTCCTAGCACGTCTTTGCCAGCTCTCTTGTTGGCATAGCAGACAATCTGGCATCCAAGATGTACTAAAGCTGCATCTATTTTTCAAAATTAAATTAGCCCATCATAACTCCAACGACAGTTCTCTGCGTAAAAGCATCCTTTGTCATTTATAACACAATGACCTAAAAACTAAAAACAGGTATGATCACTCTGTCTTTTAGTTATCTTTGTTGAATAAAAAGGATTGTCTTTTTGACAAACCATTTCCAAGGCTCAGGGAATCCAGCGCCCCACAGTGAGAGCCATGATCTAAAAATAGAGAATCCTGGTAAGGTATTTCCGAGTTGTGGCCAGCCCACCATAACTCCTCCAAGTGTGCTTCGACAACTCATCCAGGAGGTCACAGAAAACCCAGGACAACATCTAAAGAACTGCAGGCCTCACTTGCCTCAGTTAAGGTCAGTGTTCCCAATTCCACGATAAGAAAGAGACCAGTCAAAAATGGCATCCATGGGAGAGCTGCAAGGCAAAAACCACTGCTGATCAATAAGAACACAAAGGCTCGTCTCACATTTGCCAAAAAGATATCTTGATGACTCCTTAGATTTTTGGGATACTATTCTATGGACTGATGCATTAATAGTGGAACTTTTTAGAGGACATGAGTCCTGTTACACCTGGTGTAAAGCTAACAGAACATTCCACAATAAGAGCATCATACCCACAGTCAAACACAGTGGTAATGTGATGGTCTGGGGCTGCTTTTCTGCTTCAGGACCTGGGTAACTTGCCATAATTAAACCATAAATTCTGCTCTCTACAAGAAAATCTTGAAGGAGAATATCTGGCCATCAGTTTGTGACCTAAAGCTTGAGCGCAGTTGGGTTATGCAGCAGGACAATGTTTCAAAGCACAGAAGCAAGTCCACTTCTGAATGGCTGAAGGCTTTTGGAGTGGTCTTGACTAAGTCTTGACTGGTCGCTTATTGAGAGGCTGAGGCATGACCTTCAACAGGCAGTTAATGCTCAAAAACTCTCCAATGCGGTTGAATTAAAACAATTCTGCAAGGAAGAGTGGGCCAAAATATCTCCACAGTGATGTAAGGGACTCATCGCTTGTCATTCAGCACGTTTACATGCACAGTAAAGTCAAGTTACGGTAATAGTTTGATCAGTCCATTTAATCAGAGTACTGTCCCTGTCCCAGTTTACATGCACGGAGGAAAATCGATTCATTGACTAAAGCATGTCTGTCTTCACTAAAATAGGTGGTGATATGCCCCTTTCTGCTTGTTCGTGTCGGCCCTTATCCTGGTTGACCTATTACATCACAGACTAAACCATCGACGAATAAGTTAGCTGGCGGCTACCTGGTAGCATGTCGAGAGGCAAGAGCATGGGCAACCTTACGGCAGTGGACTGTCCATTTCATACCTGCTGTATGCTATGTTTTTCGTACAGTTGAGAAGCACGCTATCCCTGATGCTTATGATATTAGTCGAAGGCAGGTGACAGCGCTGTATGCTCCTGGACTGCTCCCACAGCAGGACCCCCACTATGCTCCGCTTTGTGCCCGCTCCTCTACCCCGAGTAGCAAGTCACATAGTTCGTCCACTCACAGTTGGTGGTTCCAACTATGTAATTTAGCATCTGTGCTTTCGGGAAACGCACCCCTGGGCGTCCTGTGCGTGTTGGATGCGGGTCAGGAGTAAAGACTGGTGGGAGAGAGTCATTTTTCCGATGGGGAGTGGAAGGAAAATTTTCGGATGACGCGCAAGTCATTCGATAATACTTGTGGATTATGGCGGAGGTTATGAGCGCCCAAGGCCTGACTGCGCAAGCACCATTACCCTTGCAGATGAGGATACCGTTCAGTACATACGTGCTAGTTGGGCAGAATGCAGAGCTGTTGCTTATCAGTTTGGAGTTTACAATTCATGAGACTTCCAGGTCAGATCTCTGCAGGAAGAATTGTGTACCACGTGCAGAGCGCATAGTCCTGTTTGGTTTGATTGAAGCATATACATGGAGGAATAATGCGACTGCTGACCGCATTATCTGGGCGTGTTAGTCCGACTATGAGAAATTCGATTTAGTGCAATTCCAGTCGGACTATATTGGCCTGGCCCAGGTCTGGCCCACATAATGCACTTTACACGGCCCAGTTCTGGCCCACTTACAGCAAGAACAATGGTCCTTTAGTAGCCCAGATCTGGTTTGCCAGAGTTGGCCCGCACATGAGCCAGCACAGGGCCAGCCGCGAACACAATCGGCCCACATGTGGCACGCCATCACATAAACGGTGCCATCATTGCCAGATCTGGCCCACATCCGGTCAACATACCACTTGCCATGCCAGCAGTCGCCCAGCAGTGCCGGCTTGAAAGCCGGATCTGGGCCAGACCCGACTGCTATGTGGATAACTTTTACATGCATTTTAAAAGTCCGTTTATAGTCGAACTAACCCAATAATTCAATTTTTTCTCAAGTCATGTAAACACACTCATTGCAAATGTCGCAAACACTCATATCATCTTCCGTCTCAGAAAGGTTGTGTTTTTCAACATGATCAATGATAGTCATTCTACTCTCATCAGACAGTGTTCCTCTTCATATTCATTCATTCATTCATTCATATGTATCCTCTCCCTCCCTCTCTTCCTCTACTTACCTCTGTTCTTCCTTTGTTCAATATTTCTTCATATCTTCCTGGATAAATGTTGTCATAGACAGTGATTCTAAAGATGCGCTTTTTCTGTTGTGGCAGGAATTAAACATTTAACAAAATGCCTGAAAACATAATCAGCTTTGGGTGGTATATTTTTTATTTCAGATTTTCAGTATATTTCAGTGCATTACTAGAGCGGAGATACAGCAATTGTAGAGCAATCAAATTCTGGGTTTTGAAATGAAATGTAACAGCTTTAAAAACCACCTCTAATCATGTTCAAAAAAAGGCAGTAGTTTTGCCGCTAGTTGAGTTTGAGTGTGAAAGGAGTTCATGATTTTTGACTTATGTAGTTCTGAATGCTTTTCATTTAAAACAATAAAACAATATCCACAGTTTCAGTTCTGCTGCTACTCTGCAAACTTAAGATCAATTTAAGAGTTATGAACATGTGAAATCAGTTTGCGTACATGTGTGCAAATGATATAAAATCTGTGAAGGGGTTCGTATTACAAATTTTGCTTGATTACATTGAGACACTGTACAAGAATTTTGGAGAACATTGGAAGTAATTTAGAGCAACAGCAGAGTTTAAACGCGTGTTGTTCGTGAGCCAAATGTATTATGTTATATGGGCATAAAGTGCTGAAACAAGAACCAGTGTTTAATTGCACTAGAGATGATCATAAAAAATGGAAACAAAATTCCCAGTTGATTCACCCCCTAATGTAATTGACATCTTAATTAAACAATTAGCATCGACAACTGCCATCTGTTTCCTGCCACTAACAGCCATGTTTGACAGCTGCACGCTTGCCAATCGATCATTTTAAAGCTCGCTCAGGGACGTCCGTCTCCACCCCCTCTCTTTACCGCGAAAGAGAAATAATAAGGTGCCAATGCGAACGCCCACCGCCAGCAAGCGGAGGCGAGAATTGGGAACGCAGAAAAGTCGTCTTCTCCCTGCGCCTTTCTTTTAAGAGTGTGACGATGGCGGCCTCGAACCAGCGGAGAGGATCTCTGTGAAACATCTGTGCTGAATCCCTGTCAGCCGAAGGGAAACTATTGTTGACACCTTTTCGCTTGGGAGAGGGTTCTCAGCGCACGGATCTGGGTTCCCTCTCTCCGTTTTTATGACGGCGTGTTGTTTTTTAAGATTTAATGCAGCGTTACGCGGAGAGTCTCGGACGAGATGAAAGGAGTAGGAGGGCGAGCAGGAGGCGGCTTTTGTGCAAGTTTTTTTTTTCAGTGATTCTGATTCTGGCGCTATGAGATGAGACAGCACTGTGAACGCTAATGCAGCAGTCACAGATGGATCTGTGAAAGAGGGAGAAGCGGATTAATTAATGCGCGTTTGATTGAGGAGAACACCCACATCCCCAAGCATCTCTTCGCTCACAGTATCCATCAGTGTTAGCGCTTGTGTAAATCACACACCCCTTACCCAACTGTTTCACACTCGCTGATAAAGGGGTCACTCTTGTCTCCATCCAGCCTGACTACAAGCTAGATGCTCATAGCAATTCAGAAACAGCAGTAAAGGCCACAAAAACAAAAACTTAAAATTTAACACTAAAGCTGTCCCTCTCTGCTCTTAAGTTAAATATTCCGCAAGTGTTATTTGACTATTGTCAGCAGATTCTGTTTTTCAGCAAGTTTGACCAAGAAAAATATTTTTTATTTCATTTTCTTTTGATTTTCATTTTATGTACTCTGAAGAAGTACCACTCAACCTTTTTACTTTGGATCTAATTTCTCCTGCATTTGGACACGAGTCCTTTTTATTTTTCTCTGCTGTACTGCTGCTGTGTTTATTCATCTTTGAAACTGAACAGCCTGGCATCTGATCTGATTTCTACGGAGGCCTAGATCTTGCAGTTTTATGTGCACTATGCAACCATTAAAAAAGCATTATTGTCAATAACTGGGGATTTGCATTGTGCGATATTCTGCTGAGACTGAACAGAAAAAGTGTTGTGAATGACAAAAATATGCTGCAGTGAAGATATTTTTAGAAGAATGAATGATATATTTATTTAATATACCTTGGATTGTCTATTTCAGCATGATTTTTATTTTCAGGAGAGGAAGTTAAAAATGAATTTTGAGGTCATCACATATGCAGAAAAATTTTGATGACATACCAGGTGGCACTTAATTGAATTTGATTAAATGTATACAGATCAGCGAAGAGAGGATGCTGGGTAATGTCGCTCTTCATGAATTATATGGTCCTTATAAATGTTTGACATTGAAAGGGTACTTCAATTTTGCCAAATCATCTAGTGATGCAATAATGCAGTTTTTTGGCTGTACACTATGATGTACTCTAACAGGTCAAGAATATTATCACAACATATGCCTTGAATTTTGCATCTCCTCGAACCCTCACTGCCATTTAAAGTCATACTGTGTTCCTTTAGCAGTTTACTTACTTTTCTGGTAGTGTTTATTGTAAAAGACTGATCCCATGGTTTTCTATCAGCCTAAAAGGTTTCACTCCAAACTAATCAACAGGGACCCAGTTCAAAAGCTAATGTCTGGCCCTAAAAAAAAGATATAAAAGAATAAAAATCAAATATTAATGTTGCTTTGAACCAATAATGGCATATTTTTGGACTTTACTGTAGATACTTGAATGCATTATGTGCACTTTTAGCATTATGGACTGCTCTGCATTGATAGCAATGGGCACCTGATTATATTTCAAAGTGGGGAGCAGCGTTTGCAGGACATTTAGGGGTCTTCGGCCAAAAACATTTTTGTCATGTAACACTAATTTCCTGCATTTATACATAACCTGTCATGACTCATGCTTAAATCAGAAAGTAAGTTTAAAGACAGCATAATGATAGTTTTGTGTACAATGCAGTCTCTCTTAGGAAGCCTTTGTCTTGGTGTCAAGTAGTCATCAGGGAGCTACAACTGATACATTATTTATTTATTACTACCATTAATTACAGACCCATTACTCTGCATGTAGGCATCCTCTAGTGAACAGGTTGCACTTCAATTTTAATTTAGTTCTTCCCACTCATATGTAGACAGGCACTTGTCCCAGAAAGATACCAAATATTGCTTTGCATGACCTCATTTAAATGACACTTCCACTGGTGCCACCAAATTTACATGGAAAATGCCCCCTGATATATAAGTGCACTCTCAGTGTTCATACCTCTGCCCAGTTGTGCACAGCCCTGGCTGAAAAATGCCAGTTAGTCATCGCAGCTGGAGAAAAATACGAGTAGATGCAGGGATTGATGCACACGCATCATCAGGAATAGCTCATACAGAAAAATCAACAGCCATCATGTCAGGAATGGCTATTCATGCCCAGAAGAGTTCCATATTCAAATAGTACTATTTTGTAAATTACTATGTATTGCATTAAACAAGGGGAAAAAAATGTAACAAATTAAATTAAAATGAATCAATTGGCTTCCATTGTGGACACATGGTCAAAAAAACAAAACTAAACATTTATCAGATAATGAAGGATTCAGAGATTAAGGTAAGTATGAGTCAAACCCATTTTGGGTTATTTTCGAGCTGAGTTTTATGCAAAAAACTTCAAAATGTTCAGCATGTTCAAAAACCTTATTAGCGACTTATTGCTTCACCACAGTCTTGAATTTGATCAGTTAAAAATGTCATTTTTGCAGTTTTTACTTGGAAAATAGGAAAATAAACACAATAAGAAGATTTGGCTATTATTGTTTATGCAAAGCATGAGCATTTTCATTATAATATGGCTTAGAAAGGCTAAATAATCCAACTAAACATGAAAAGCAACTAATTACCAGAAATTAACTGCATGTTAAAATTTTGTGATTGTTTTGGGAACAAATTCCAAAATACACAGTTCTCCCACTGGACTGAGTTTGACATTGCGCAAGTTTGTCTTTTTTTTGGTCAGTTTTTTGTTTTATTCAGTTCCCTTTTGTCTTATTTTGGGTTTAGTACTGTTCAGTTGACTATTTCCACTGGACTAGAACTGCAGTGCAGTTAAAAAGCATTTGCCCCCCGAATTTCCTCTATTTTTGCATATTTGTCACACTGTCTTGGATCATCAAACTAACTTTATATTAGACAAATATAACCTGAGTAAACGCAAAATGCAGTTTTTAAATCAGCCCTCACTATACTCTGCAGTGTAATTGAATGTGAACTTTCTTCTAACAATTTCTGAAAACCAAATTTGAGTTAATTATATCATTTCCCTAATTCATTTCCAAGATCAGTAAGTCCCTGAGAGTAAAGAATTTCACTAGTAACCCTTTTTGTTTGTTTTTATTGATATTGTAAAACAGACATCGGTTAGAATATATATTTTTTTTTAATCATGGAGCTTATTTCCTCTGTTTGCCAGAATCAGCTGAAGTGTTTGAGCCACTGAGCATAAAAACGAACGCTTCCCCTGTCTTTCGGCTGTTTCCACAGTATGTTTGAAATCCAGTCCAGACGCGATAATGGAATGAGACAAAGACATAAACTTGATGACTTTAGAAAATAATTGAAAATTTACTGAGTCTGAAACTGAACTGGAGTCAGGAACAATACACAGAGCTGGCAAGACATTTAATAATAGGAATTCATTAACAAGACCAACGGACAATAAACGTGACGGTAAATTGGTGCTTGTGCTTCCTGATCCGGAGCTGTTGAAAAATAAATAAACCTTCTTAGCTGGCACTGCTGGAAGTTTACGACAAAATCTGCCAAAACGGAGCACTTCAGATTCAGACTTCCGTCCAAAATGCCCTTTTGACAATAGGTTGAACTGGAAGGGATGAGGTTTTGGTTCAGTGCAAGATGTCTGCTGTATTACTGAGAGAATTTATTCCTTCAATGGTGAATTAATGATGTTTTTTGAGCCATTTAGCTTGGCAGCACACCTACTTCCAAGCGCACCCACCATGCGGCTGTTTTAATGGGCTTACAAGCAGCCAACTGCTTCTCATTCAAATACTTTATCCTCTCCCTACTTTAGCCCTGTTTTGGATGCCTTATCTTCAGAGGAGGGAGCGACAGAGAACTGCATCAGAGTTCAAAGTCAGTTGGTGAAGCTTCGTTTGCAGCACTGCGTCGGAATCATTTCTGCGAGGCTTGCAGAGCAGCTGCTCGCTCCTTTTGACTGAAGGATTTCAAATGCTGGAGCAGAAATGTATGGAGCAAACATTCTGACGTTTTAAGCAAAAAAGTCTAAATAGTACAGACTCACATAAGTGCACATATACACACCATACACACAAACACACACACACACACACACACACACACACTCATTCATAACCATTGTCAGCTCAAATTATTACTGCCAAATGGTTATACTAAAAACATGTTCAATTTGTCAATTACCCAAGTTATCGATTGGATTGACCTGCACAAATGAGTTATTATACAGCGATAATGGTTATTATGCATGTTACTTTGCCTGCTTTGCCTGGCACTGCTGCAATGTGCTGTAATGTTTTTATGGTCAGTGGTTTTTATGGCCTTTCTTCTTTAATTACCAATATTATCGGCCTGTGGGGATATTACAGTAAACTACAGATCAGCCTTAGAGTCAAACCTTGGATTTTCCTTCTTGCATAAGCTCAACATTAGCGCACTCTTGACAGAGCATACACTTATGTCTCATCCTCCATAACCTTGCTCCTGGTAAGTGGAGTTAATCGCATTTTTCAGTTAAACATCTGAAGAATACGGTCAGGCTCTTTTGTGTGAAGGTCAGACGCTTTCTTTATATCAAGTTTCTGTCAGCATATGGCCATTGGTATCTCATAAACTGACTGACTTGCCGATCGCCCCAGATCCGGTAGGCCACGTGTTACGACTCCAGCGTCTGACCTTCGTATCACGACCGACCGTCTGCTACACACCAAACCAACCTTCATTTTGTTGAAGAAAACCTCAACGCCGTCCGTTACCATGATGAAATTCTCCGTCCAGTCATCCTTCCATTTGTCCGACGTTACCGACTGACTTTCAACATGCCTCGTGCGGACAACGCGCGTCCGCACAAGGCACGTACCCTTCGGGCCGAAAACATGCAAATCCTTCCCTGGCCAGCGTTTTCTCCAGATCTTTCACCTATAGAACACTTGTGGGACATTCTGGATAGAGCGATCCGGAGACGTCAACCACCGCCAGCTACAGAATGTGAGCTAAGACAAGCACTGACCGAAGAGTGGAACGCTGTTCCACAAGCAACAGTCAGACGTCTGGTGATGTCTATGAGATGCAGGTGTACCGCCGTGTGCGACGCTAACGGGGGATGTACGAGATACTGATAGTATAATTTGTGTTTCCTAATGTCGAACTTTACATTGTTAAATAAAAGCCAACATGGCAATATTCCAACCCAATTTTCTGTTATATCTATTGTCTGAGATTCCCTCTTTCATTTGATACCAATGAAGTGTTGATTAATAACAGTGACAGGCGATAAAATCTAGAAATAGAAAATTGCGTTTCTTTTTTTGGTCAGTATATATAGCTCTTCAAGTGCTTCGGTCTAACAGTGGTGATATATATGAAACATGATTGAAGTTGTACCATAGAAAAACATATTGCACAATGTTGCATCCCAAAAATGAGAGGTCAAATAACACATTTATCCTCTTTTTCTTGTGACTTTTATTAAAAGGAAGACCACAGTTGAACAGACGCACTATTGGACAACGTCTGCTTCTACTCGCCAACTTTATCAGCAATCTTTTTAAAAATGTTTATCAAGTCAAAAACGACATCTAAAACATCCTCTACTATAAAGTGAGTGCTTAGCCGCAGCAAAGCCAGCTCATGCAATGGCACGTATCTATGGAAGCAAATAAGGCTCACAATTTAGTTGTGCCAAGTTCAACACTGTGCCAATGAACACAGCAACACCACTATTATTTTCCAGCATCTTTTCATTGTGTTATTTCCGCTTCTCAGCCACATATTACATGTAACTCCCCGATGACCTCTTCCCACCATGACAATGGCTTCCAAGGAAAGACTGTATTCTGCCCAAAATTACCATTGAAAATTACCCTCTGATGTTAGCATGAGTCATGTCAGATGTGTAAAAACAGGAATTTAGTGTTAACTGTAAAAAAAAAATTCTGGGGGAGGAACCCCAGAGCCCCACTCCCCAAAACTGAACTTTGCTCCCCTACTTTAGAACAGAATCTGGCACCTTAAGTTACACGAGGAGAGTGTTAGAGAGAGATCGTACATTTATGGCAATGTTCAATTAATCAGATTGGCATAGTGGGGGCAGGGAAACCTATGAGATCCGAGAGACTCTGGATTTCAGAAGCACAGTCATTTCCAGCTGCTCACAAAAGCTGCCTCAGTGCCTACAGAGTATATTCATACAGGGATAGTGAATTTATTCCTGCTATCATTCCTAACCCAACCCCACCACCCCCCTCGTACCCTCTCCAGCTCCATCTCGCCACACAATAACCCATCCTCCCGACAAATTATCCTGCCCAGAGAGAGATCCTTCCGGAGGCCTCCGGCATTGACAAGCAGCCAAACTGACACTGGGCTGCCCAGCGCAGTCGAGGGCCTGACGGAATCTCACAGCAGCATGATTATTGAGAAACGGCTCACAGGAATTTAACATCTCTGCCTTTGCTTGAGCCCTTTCTTCCACCACCAAACAGTTTCAGGAATGTTTAGCCTTTCAAAAATATTTTTCACAATGCCCAGCTTTTCTTAGAACATAAAGGTATATATATTTTTTATATTTATTTATCATTCAAAATGATAAATAATACAGATGGAGATGGTCCACACCATCCTCTAGCCACGTTAAATGAAGTGCTTTGCTGGTTTTGATGGCAAGTTCACAAATTCACCAAAAACAAGTGTTGCCACTAAATGTGGCCATGTCCCCCGCCAGGTCACGGAAATCGACTGGGGTCGGCGTGTCAGACTAATACACACTGAAGCCAAAGATGAATGAAATCGGTCAAACCGTTCTTGAGATATCGCGTTCACAACAAACGGGACATGACAGACGGACGGACGGAGCTGAATACTATGTCCCCTGCTCCGCTCGCTACTGCGGTGGCGGGGGACAGAAAAAAAAAAAGTTCATCATAAGCTTGACACAATGTTCGCTCCATTGTTAGTCGGAAGTTATTTACATTACCGCAGAAACAAGGTCGCAAGAAACAAGCATCACTGTCACAATAATGGTGACTTTTTGCCAGAAGATCTTGATTATGTGAGTGAAATATACACAAGGCTACGCTTTCAGATTCTGGAACTGTTACAGTTTAAGCTTCAGTTGATCATGTCTCAGCCAATATCATTTATGAGAGAATTATCTGCTCTGAAGTGCTGCGGTCAAATTCAGGAAATATGATGAATTTTTTCAATCAACAATGGCACCTGGATTGATTTCACCGCTGACTCATAAACATCAGACATTAACCTGAACTTAGTCTACATCGGGGGTTATTATCTTTTAGCTCAATATTCAGTCACTTTCTACTCTCAGTATTTTTTAAAGCAGGACTTCTGGTAGACCTTTTTCTCCAAGGGTATTTTTCAGGCCAGAGTTTTTTCCGAGGGTGAAGACATTTAAAGCCCTTTTTTATGAAGGGTGAGCCATCGAGAGGGCGAGTGAAGGATCGGGACCTCGCCACAGTTTTGGTTTTACGCAGAAAAATTAGGAATCTCACACCAGGTGCCTCAAGAACTGTGAGAGGCTTGAAGTGTATCAGTTTCAACACTTGTGACAGTTGTCAAATCAACTGTCCCTTCAAAATGGGCATCAGGTGAGATTAGTGACAGCAGCAGGGTTAAAAAATAAAAAAAAATAAAAAAAAAAAAATTAAAAAAAGGGGTGATGAAAAATCAGTGAATTACCTCAAATTCTAATTGCCCTAGCTAGACATTTGAACTAAAAATTAAATTGAGAATAATTTTATCCATTTCATTATTTAGTCATTTTAACAGCAAAAAAAAAGTTTTTAATGATTAATGTTTTACTCATATACAGCAAAGTAAAGCATTCTTGACTGTCAGGCATTCAGATTCCACACCCTACAGTACTTACAGACTGAGACCTGCCACTTGAGATCTAGGGTTGCCATTACCAAGGAATATATTGCTTTATTAGTGTGCCTCGGCCAGGAGATAATGAGTATTCAACTGTGTTTTATTGCGTTGTTTGGTCATTCGTCTGTTAGCAGAATATGTCAAAACGTTATGGATGGATGTCAATGAAATTTTGTCTGTTGATAGTTACTGTTTTAAGGCGAAAGTGGTTGCATTTTGGAGAAAGTCTGACTCCATATTGTTGATCCTGAAAGGAATGGCTTGAGACTCCAAATGCAGTTCAGCAATGGCAGGGCGTTTATTAGGTGAGCTCATGGTCATACAGAACAGAAATCAAAGCCAGGCAACAGGAATGGTTTAGGCAAGGCAGAATCGTAAATCAAGGGACAAGCAGAAAGATCTATAAACCAGGATGTCAGTCCGCACAAAGACAGTAACACAGGGAAATACTAAAGGGATTGGATGGGGAAGGAAAAGGGGAGTTGGAGAGGATAAGGGTAGCACAAAGGAAATCTCTAACAAAGTTGGTACAATGGGAATAAAGGGTAAACGTAGTACTCACAATCACTATCTCAATCACACAACGCAAACAACAACGTAAACAAGACTCACGGGAGAAATCACGAAATACAAACTTGCAGAAATCGAGAGAAAAGATGCAGAAACGAGGCTTGACCAAAGCGAGCTTAGGCGGAAGAAACGAGTCGACAAGAAGCAGCAGGAAAGTGGGTCTTTTATACACAAACAAATTAAGTGGAGGCCCAGCTAAACTCAGAACAGGTGAAAGGAGAGGCGGATCTAGAAAAGCAAGGACGGTGATAGGAGAGAGAGAGAGGAAGTAGGTGGGATCCTAACTTTGAACTAACTAATCACCCGTGCCTAACTGAACTGCTCTAAGTGTGGATAGTCCAATCAGAACAGCAAGAGAGAAGGAAGAGGAATTACCAAACCGAAATGGAAAAGAAAGAGTGAGAATCTTTTAAAGACACCACACAAAGAAACAAGAGGAAAGTAAGACATGAGACTGCAAGCATTCATTCTCTAAACATGAAACATGTAACTCAGAATAAATATATAAATACAATAAATACACTAGAAATATGCTAGAATGGACTAAAACCAACTAAAACCAAGCATACAAACATCACTTCTTAACAGATCCAGGACCCGAAAGAATTTCTGTGTTCATAAAGACAATACCGATACTGTCATTAATCACTCAAGTTCAATGATAATACGACGACAGAGGCAATTCGCTCTCCAAGTGCCTTTCGGTTACTTATGGGCTTCACTTTATGGACCTTATAGGCTGTGCCATTGGCAATAGACATTAGCGTGCTTGAGCAATTAATAAAGCGTATCTTGTCAGGACATTTACTGGCAAGTGATAGTCTAGACTTATTCCACAGCATCTTACATTCATAACAACCTCACAGTAGCTTAGAAAGCTTCATGCCGCGAAAAACCACAAAAATATTTTGGAGCCCTCTATAGAGATGTACAGCAACAGGACTAAACGCGAACATTCGGCATTGATTTGGCAAAATGAAAGAGCGTAAATTAGTAATTACAACAATATTTTAGTCAGTGTTGGCGATCTGCATCCAGCGGTCACTAACCAGGCGTAGTCGTAATAATTTTGGGCGTAATGATTTTTCTGTCCAACAATTTACGTGTAAATTAACTGCCAGTCAAACTTTTGAAGCGTATTTTACCCAAGCTCCCCGGTTAATGGTAGCTCTGTAAAAAGCCTTAACGGAAAAAAGTAAAAATAACAATGTCCGAAAAGAGAGAAGAACCTCAGTATTAGTGTGGAGTGAATTTTGCCAGCTTTGTGTGCACCGAGACACCAGAAGACTCTGTCAAAGTAAACCCTTCGTGTTTTCAAAGTTCTTGAAAATCCCATACAGTAAATGTAAGCATAATTCATTTTTTAACATTCACAGTCATTTTTATGGACAAAAGCATTTATTCTTTGTACTATGGTGTTCATTTGCTTTGCCTTGGAGTGAGAAATGTGAATAGCTGTGGAAAATTGAATGTTAAGAACAAGGCAAAGTCGTTTGGAAGGAATGAGTGAAAATCAAATCTATCTGTTATTAAGGCAGCACTGGCACTTGGACTGCATTAATATATCTTGTACTTTGTTGGATTTGCATTCTGTGGAGCTCTGTCCTACAAGATATAGTTTGAAACAGGACACCGGATGCATATCCCTCCTGAAGTCGTGTTTGTGAACCGTTGTTCATTTCGTATTTCGGCCGATAGTAGCCCTATCCGCCAAACAAACAAAACAACAAATTGACCACATGAGCCAGAATGAATTCACTTTGCAGGAAGCTTCCATCCTGGTACGTTTCCATGGGTAGGCATGAAATAAATGATGAAAACGTTACAATGGACGTCACTATCCATAAGTCAAATCCTCGTAGGGATATTTTCCAGTGTGAAACTGCCTGTGCTCAGATCCTAAAAACATAGCAGGCCAAGGCACTGGCAGCACCTGTGATTACAAAACCGTCTCACTCTCCAGTTCTCAGTCTAGTTGTGCTTTTGTGTGATATTCTTCCCCAGCGCCCGAGATGCTGTATTACACTTCCATCTTACTGTGACCTCATGGAGTACTGGGGTCCTGTTCCTCCCAGAACAGTCCGGATACAACACCTGATGTCATCATTCAACACTGCCACCCCCCCCATCCATACATCCGCCCTACCATTTTTTATTTTTATTTATTTATCCTTGATTTAACCAGGAAAATCCCTTTGAGATTGAAATCTCTTTTTGCAAGGGAGCCCTGGGGGTTGAGAGGACAAGTTGCACAGCCAATTAGATCAGGGGATGATTAGGTGGCAGGTTGAAAGAGCCAGGTTGGGACTTTAGCCATGACACCGGGGAACCCCCTACTGTTATCGAAGAGTGTCACAGGATCTTTAATGACCACTGTGAGTCAGAACCTCGGTTTCACGTCTCATCCGAAAGACGGCGTCTCCTTCAGTACAGTGTGCCTGTCACTGCACTGGGGCATTGGGGATTATTCCACCAGAGGGAAGATCGCAACCTACTGGCCACCAACACCTCTTCCAGCAGCAACTTGTTTTTCCCAGCTGGTCTCCCATCCAAGTACTAACCGAGCCCGCACCTGCTTAGCTTCAGCCAGCAGATCAAGTAGTGGTACAGTTGTCCATGCATTTGTATATCCAGCCATCCTTTCATCGAGAAATCCATCCATCAACAAATAAATTATCATCCATCAATTGTGTCATCTATCCATCTATCCATCCATTATATAATCCTGGTTCAAGTCACAAGGGGTGCAATTCCCTGTGAGAACAATCCCAGAATGCTTTTGGTGTGAGGCAGGAACTAAACATGCATAAATTTCAGCTTAAATAAAATAAATGTATTAATTACAACTCACAATATTGCTATGATTATATGCGTTAATGAAAAGTACTGATTTGATTAGTAAAATTAAGATAAACTATCCAAGCCTTTTGTGTTGGCCCAGTTTGAGAGCCATACCAGGGGAGAGGCATAACGGCACAGGGATTTCTTACTCAGACAAGATGGGGCGAGCCTGTTTTTTGCAGCATTTTGATATTGGCTGGGATTGCACTGTGATATTTCACATCCAATAACATTGCTTTGGCCCGGTAAGGTGCGTCTGAAATCCTATTGTTTACAAAATCTGTGCCTCTTCAGTATCACACATATCTAAATATAAACTGATTTCATATGAGAAAATGAAGCAGGGGAATTTTACTTAAGGGTGCTGTAAACCCTTAAAAATATGTTAGACTGGTTAATAAAAGCATATTAAATCGATGCTTTGAAGCTCATTCCACTTAAAGGAAGCCATGCCGATCGTTTATTTTAATTGCAGTCATCCTCTGTCACATTATAGTATTTACATCAGGAGGAATGCTTTTTAATCACATGAATAATTTACAGAGAAAGCAGGAAGAAATATCAGTAGTGTAAAGGAACAGATAACAAGCTGGGAACTGGGCGAACGGCCAAGACATCTATCAGAAGCGATTATATGGGGTGGAGGAAGTATCTTCTCTGTCTTTCCCGGTGTCGTCTTCCGCCGTCTGCCTCTCTACTGTCAGTCTTAGGTTTTATCGTAAGTCTGGAACAGAAGATGGTGCAGAGGATTTTAAACTGAGTGTGTGCCCAAAAATGTAGTCTAGGCAACACTGTGGAGCTGCAGAGGTCGTGTTTTAATTGCTCTGAAAACCTGCCATCACCGCGGCGATGAGTTATGATCCGCGGGAGAAAATATTGCTGGACCGCTCTGTTCCTAATCTGCCCATCGATCTCATTTGATGCAGCGCATATATTTCACCCGCAGCAGCGGTCCAGAGGGTGTGCTTTTCTGTTCTTTCACCCACAGCTGCCTTCCCTTGCCCACCTCATCACCGTCTGTAACGTACCGCACGTCTGCAGCACTGTCAGGAGATCAGGGAGTCTGTGCTCTTATGAAGTGTCTCGGAGAGCGAAAGACAGGTGTGCTGACCTGGCCTGCCTGAATTCCACCCGTTTCCTTTGTAAGCTAAAAGTACAGTCTGAACCCACAGCAGCTCTGATAGTCTCTGGCACTTCATGGAGAGGCTGATGCAATCAGAAACCGCAGAAACTGGACCCACAATGGCTTCATTCCAGAACTACAGTACACCAGCAGTACGGTTAAGATGCAAATATGACCCCACGAGGGAATATTGTACCGAAGAAAGCAAAAACTAACCACCACTCTTCCCCTGATTTAATTGGCTGTGAAAATCTTCCCCTCCCTCCGTACCTCAGCTGTGAGTTTTCTGGCACAGAAATGACTACGGAGCATCACACAGATGGGCGGAACACACTTGTGTTGGTGAGGTGAGAAAATGCCATTTAAATGCAATGTTCATTTCGCTGGCAGAATATACAGCATCGGGAGGGTTTAGAAGAGTCAGTGTTGTACTGGTTTTGAACCACAGTCTTCCAGTCTCTGCACTGGGTTCTGAAGTCACACCGTCTTCGCTGCCAGAACAACAGATCGGCGGAGTTGTTCAGTCAGGTTTGGCGCCAAGTGTAAGAGGCGAATGTCACTGATTGTTTCGTGTCCTCCTGTTTTGAACACTTTGGTGCGTTCCACTCCACGATCAGAACGGCCCGACCGGAGACAGATGCAGGGGTTATGTTAACCTGTGCAGGTTTGTTCTCTCCCGGGCATTCCTGTGCGCTCTTGCACTGTTCTCTGATTTTTTTTACTAGCTGCACTTTGTGTGTGTGTGCATGTGTGCGTGTGTGTGTGTGTGTGTGTGTGTGTAAGTCAAACTGAGGTCCTGCTGACACCTACAGTATCACAGTAGAACTCTTCAAAGAGTGGCGGGGTGGTCTAGTGGTCGGTGATTTCGCTGGTAACTGTAGAGTTTAAGGTCCCCGGTGGGATTTGGGATTCTGACTTGATCTGGAGAGATGAGTTGGGAAGAACCGTGCAGTTGGGCCCCTGAGCAAGGCCCTTATGCCTAAACCTGCTCCAGGGGCCCGACCCCTGTTTCACTCTGTCCGTCCTCTCTAACATCTGTTCAGTGTAGCATTTCTCCCAGGGCGTCTCTGAAAAAAAGAAATATGTTCTCAGTGGAACTTTCTCTGATTAAGGGGTCTTCAGGGTAAAAATTTCAATTTTTTTTTGGAAAATTGCAATATTTTTGATTTTCACATAGAATGAATAAAGGAATACAGTGGGATGCCAGTAAACACCAATAATCTGTGTTTTTCCTCTGCCTCAATTATTACTTGCAATTTTTAATGCAAATTACCGAAAATCACAATTTTGACTGATTTTCAAACTTGTGGCATTCATAAAATCATTAATATTTATCTGATTGACTTGAAATTTGGAGTGAAGTTGTATCTGTTGGAGATCTATGAAATGACACGGGATTTCTAGATAGGTGCATCCCTAGGGGGTTAATTTTGAAAATGAGGCAAGTTGATGATATCGATTTTCGTTATGGTTACATAACAGAGCTCATTAAATATTCATAAATGTTCCAAACAAAAAAATCCTATGTCATTTCATAGAACTATCTTAAACCTTTCATATGAGACTAATTTGAGTAAAATCTGACCATGGGCTATTGAAATATCCGTTGGTGAAAGTCTAGCAAAACGCACATCGAATGCGGGTGCGGGGTCGAATATAGAACATCATGCACAGTAGATAAAAAAGAGGAAACCTGATGAAGATCATTGTGATCGAAACGTTGTTTGTTTGTTTGTTAAATAAAGAAGTCTATTGAAATATCAGTGCCACAAAATATTTTCAGATTTTGTCATTAAAGTGCCATTTCCATGGCAAACCTGTAAATTTTTATCAAATAAGGTGAGTGCGGTAAGGTGGGTCCCGTAAGGTGAGTGCGGTGAGGTGGGTGCGGTAAGGTGAGTGCGGTAAGGTGGGTGCGATAAGGTGAGTGCGATAAGGTGAGTGCATTAAGGTGGGTGCCGTAAGGTGAGTGCGGTAAGGTGGGTGCCATAAGATGAGTGCGGTAAAGTGGGTGCGGTAAGGAGAGTGCATTAAGGTAAGTGCCGTAAGGTGGGTGCGATAAGGTGAGTGCGGTAAAGTGGGTGCCGTAAGATGAGTGCGGTAAGGTGGGTGTAGTAAGGTGGGTGCGGTAAGGTGAGTGTGGTAAGGTGGGTGTGGTAAGGTGAGTGTGGTAAGGTGGGTACGGTAAGATGGGTGCAGTAAGGTCAGTGGGGTAAGGTGAGTGCGGTAAGGTGGGTGCAGTAAGGTCGGTAAGGTGGGTGAGTAAGGTGGTAAGGTGGGTGCGGTAAGATGGGTGCAGTAAGGTCAGTGCGGTAAGGTGGGTGTGGTAAGGTGGATAAGGTGGGTGCGGTAAGATGAGTGTGGTACAGTGGGTGTGGTAAGGTGGGTAAGGTGAGTAGGTAAGGTGGGTGCAGTAAGGTGAGTGCGGTAAGGTGGATAAGGTGAGTGCAGTAAGGTGGGTGGGTAAGGTGGGTGCTGTAAGGTGAGTGGGTAAGGTGGGTGCTGTAAGGTGAGTGCGGTAAGGTGGATGCAGTTAGGTGGGTAAGGTGGGTGTGGTAAGGTGAGTGCGGTAAGGTGAGTGGGTAAGGTGGGTGCTGTAAGGTGAGTGCGGTAAGGTGGGTGCAGTAAGGTGGGTAAGATGGGTGCAGTTAGGTGAGTGCGATAAGATGAGTGCGGTAAGGTGAGTGCAGTAAGGTGGGTGCTGTAAGGTGGGTGCGGTAAGGTGGGTGCAGTTAGGTGGGTAAGGTGGGTGCAGTTAGGTGAGTGCGATAAGATAAGGTGGTTGCGGTAAGGTGAGTGCGGTAAGGTGGGTGTGGTAAGGTGGGTGCGGTAAGGTGGGTAAGGTGGGTGCGGTAAGGTGGGTGCGGTAAGGTGGCGGTAAGGTGGGTAAGGTGGGTGGGTGTGGTAAGGTGAGTGCGGTAAGGTGGGTGCTTGGTAAGGTGAGTGTGGTAAGGTGGGTGCAGTAAGGTGGTGCGGTAAGGTGGGTGCTGTAAGGTGGTGCGGTAAGGTGGGTAAGATGGGTGCGGTAAGGTGAGTGTGGTCAGGTGGGTGCGGTAAGGTGGGTGTGGTAAGGTGGGTGTGGTAAGGTGGGTGCGGTAAGGTGGGTGCTGTAAGGTGAGTGGGTAAGGTGGGTGCTGTGAGTGCGGTAAGGTGGGTGTGGTAAGGTGGGTGCGGTAAGGTGAGTGTGGTAAGGTGGGTGCGGTAAGATGGGTGCAGTAAGGTCAGTGGGGTAAGGTGGGTGCGGTAAGGTGGGTGCAGTAAGGTGGGTGCGGTAAGGTGAGTGTGGTAAGGTGGGTGCGGTAAGATGGGTGCAGTAAGGTGGGTGCGGTAAGGTGGGTGTGGTAAGGTGGATAAGGTGGGTGCGGTAAGATGAGTGTGGTACAGTGGGTGTGGTAAGGTGGGTAAGGTGAGTGGGTAAGGTGGGTGCAGTAAGGTGAGTGCGGTAAGGTGGATAAGGTGGGTAAGGTGGGTGCTGGGTAAGGTGGGTGGGTAAGGTGGGTGCAGTAAGGTGGGGGTGGGTGCTGTAAGGTGAGTGCGGTAAGGTGAGTGGGTAAGGTGGGTGCTGTAAGGTGAGTAAGGTGGATGCAGTAAGGTGGGTAAGGTGGGTGTGGTAAGGTGAGTGGGTAAGGTGGGTGCTGTAAGGTGGGGTAAGGTGGGTGCAGTAGGTGGGTAAGGTGGGTGTGGTAAGGTGAGTGCGGTAAGGTGAGTGCAGTAAGGTGGGTGCTGTAAGGTGGGTGCGGTAAGGTGGGTGCAGTTAGGTGGGTAAGGTGGGTGTGGTAAGGTGAGTGCAGTAAGGTGGGTGCTGTAAGGTGAGTGCGGTAAGGTGGGTGCAGTTAGGTGGGTAAGGTGGGTGCAGTTAGGTGAGTGCGATAAGTGAGTGCGGTAAGGTGGTTGCGGTAAGGTGAGTGCGGTAAGGTGGGTGCGGTAAGGTGGGTAAGGTGAGTGCGGTAAGGTGGGTGCAGTAAGGTGGATAAGGTGAGTGCGGTAAGGTGGGTGCGGTAAGGTGATTGCGGTAAGGTGAGTGCGGTAAGGTGGGTGTGGTAAGGTGAGTGCAGTAAGGTGGGTGCGGTAAGGTGATTAAGGTGAGTGCGGTAAGGTGAGTGCGGTAAGGTGAGTGCAGTAAGGTGAGTGCAGTAAGGTGGGTGCGGTAAGGTGAGTGCGGTAAGGTGGGTGCTGTAAGGTGGTGCGGTAAGGTGGGTAAGGTGGGTGCGGTAAGGTGAGTGTGGTCAGGTGGGTGCGGTAAGGTGAGTGCGGTAAGGTGGGTGCGGTAAGATGGTGCGGTAAGGTGGGTGCTGTAAGGTGAGTGCCGTAAGGTGGGTGCTGTAAGGTGGGTGCGGTAAGGTGGATAAGGTGGGTGCAGTAAGGTGAGTGTGGTAAGGTGGGTGCGGTAAGGTGGATAAGGTGAGTGCGGTAAGGTGGGTGCGGTAAGGAGTGCAGTAAGGTGAGTGCGTTAAGGTGAGTGCGGTAAGGTGGGTGTGGTAAGGTGGATAAGGTGGGTGCGGTAAGGTGAGTTTGGTCAGGTGGGTGCGGTAAGATGAGTGGGGTAAGGTGGGTGCCGTAAGGTGAGTGCGGTAAGGTGGGTGCCGTAAGATGGTGCGGTAAGCAGGGTAAGGTGGGTGCTGTAAGGTGAGTGCGGTAAGGTGGGTGCTGTAAGGTGAGTGCGGTAAGGAGTGGTAAGGTGGGTGCGGTAAGGTGGGTCTGTAAGGTGGGTGGGTGGGTGGTAAGGTAAAAGGTGGAGGTGGGTAAGGTGGGTGGGTAAGGTGGGTGTGGTAAGGTGAGGCAGTAAGGTGGGTGCGGTAGGTGGTGCAGTAAGGTGGGCAGTAAGGTGCAGTAAGGTGGGTAAGCTGGATAAGGTGGGTGCTGTAAGGTGAGTGCGGTAAGGTGGGTGCTGTAAGGTGAGTGCGGTAAGGAGTGCGGTAAGGTGGGTGTGGTAAGGTGGATAAGGTGGGTGCCGTAAGGTGGTGCGGTAAGGTGGGTAAGGTGGGTGCGGTAAGGTGAGTGCAGTAAGGTGGGTGCGGTTAGGTGAGTGCAGTAAGGTGGGTGCTGTAAGGTGAGTGCGGTAAGGTGGGTGCTGTAAGGTGAGTGCGGTAAGGAGTGCGGTAAGGTGGGTGTGGTAAGGTGGATAAGGTGGGTGCCGTAAGGTGAGTGCGGTAAGGTGGGTGCGGTAAGGTGAGTGCAGTAAGGTGGGTGCGGTAAGGTGAGTGCAGTAAGGTGGGTGCGGTAAGGTGGATAAGGTGGGTGCGGTAAGGTGGTGCGGTAAGGTGGGTAAGGTGGGTGCGGTAAGGTGAGTGTGGTAAGGTGGGTGCGGTAAGGTGAGTGCAGTAAGGTGGGTGCGGTAAGGTGAGTGCGGTAAGGTGGATGCGGTAAGGTGAGTGCGGTTAGGTGGATAAGGTGGGTGCGGTAAGGTAAGTGCGGTAAGGCTGATCATTTTTAGTGGCACTCATAAATGATGCTGTTTAATGGTCATTTACTTCATAGCTAGGTCACTTTGCCTGTAGCTTCCTGCTGTTGCGAGAATAGGCTGACACTTGTGATGTTGGGCAGGAGTAAAGCAACTTGCATTTTGAATAAAGCCACCGTCCATCTAATGCACAGTAAAAACTGTTTTTTAAAATCTAACGTATTATATGAGTCTTGATGGGGACGGATATTCACTCTTTCAGAGTTTGGTCGAACTTGAATATCATGCCAGTGGCGGATCCAGAGGTTGAAATAAGGTTGGAAACAAAAATCCCTTTAAACCAATTTTCAGTCCTGACCAGTGACCAATAATTTACCTTCATCCACACATTTTCCTTTTAAAAGAATAATCCATTGTCAATTATAGATACAGCTTCTGTCTTAATCCTTACAGCGCTAAATGCAGCGCATTGCAGGGGGAGCTCTTTTAAACAAGCTGCTATATGATAGGTTTTCAACAGCAAAAAATAATTAAATTCATAACTGATGGAAAGACCCACATCAGCTGGCAGACTATAGCCAAAAACTGGTGCCTCTCAGAAAGAGGGGGATAAAAATGCAAATATCAAAAGAAAGGTTCCTGGAGAGCACAGTTATATTTAGGCGATTTATTAAGGTGCTGTCAGTTTTGACTCTGAAGAAGACCTTGTGTCGAAACGTTAATCACCAGCACCTTAGTAAATTGCCTATATATAACTGTGTGCTCCAGGAATCTTTCTTTTGATATTTATAATTAAATTCTTTTTTTTATTATTTTTAAGGGTTAAGGCAATGCAAGGGAGATTAAATAATAGGCTTAATTCAATTCAGAAAAATAATTTACTTGCATAGTATGCCTTATAAACAGGTAAACTACTAAGAAAATTCTGCACTACCTTTTTGCACGTCCTGCAATGAAGGCGATCTAAACTGCGCTTCATGATTGTTTAAATTAAATCAAAGAAAGATTTGAAACCTCTTTACACTATTTGAATAATGCTGATTGAAATGCACCAAATTTAGCATCCAAGTGAAGTACTGTTTTTCTTTTCTTACCTTAATTAGGAGAAACAGCAGCACCTGATTGTGTGGAGTGTTTTCAGAGTGAGCACATTTCTAATTAGCCAGTTGCAGGGTTCACGTACATCACCTGGTTTCTATGGTGCAAATGCTTGCAGACATTGAGGTGAAAACATGGGCCGATGGACACTGCTGCCAGCTAGGATGAGGACTCCAGATCACTACCCCAGGCAGAGCCTCGATTGGTGGAATTCATTTTAACCAATCATATGCGTTCATGGGTTGAACCATGGAGCGTCATTGTCAGGTCTGTGGCACCTGGCTTCCCTCCTTTTAATTATATTATATGCAGCTTTGGGGAGAAGTTACTTTTTTTGGATTGAGGGTCACTCAGCCAAATATTGTTTTGATCTTTTTTTTCTTTCAATTATTATGTGCTGACTAGTGTACTATAAAACATGCATTATTGACTGTATAATATGACTTTGGATTCTCTATATTTTGAACAGTTGTAATACTCAACAGAAAAATCTTTCGAATGACCCTTCACTCTTGGGATTAAAATTTAATGTGGTCAATAGTTTGTGAAAACAGTCAAAATCACATTTTTGCAGGGACATACACCTATAAACTGTGAAACAGGAGAGTTGTAGTCTCTAAGGTTTTACTGAGCCGCATATAAATTATAATATTCCAGATGGTTCTGAGTAACCGGCGGAACCATCTGGAAAAAGCTTTTATAAAATTAACAGGACTTCTGTGCCTTTAGGGGTGCGTTGAAGCCAGTGCCTTTCACACATTTCACTACACATTACTATTTTTCAAAAAATGAAATATGGTTGAGCTATGCAGAATATATGAGGGAAAAAAAGGTTTGCAATCATCCACAACTGAATTATTTTATGTTTGCTGGATTTTCCCAAGTTAGACATTAACTACTGTCATTATTATGCTGATTTCAGACCCGTGAAGAGAGAAGCAGATTTAAGAAGTAACGTTTTCCATTCAGGCCTGTAAATGAAGGGGGTGGTGTTTTTGTTAAGGGCTGCGGGAGGAGGCCGAAGGGACCATAGAATGTTTTCACAAGCACAGAAAAACAGAAGAACACTGCCTGCCCGTCAGGGGATTATTCTGCGCTGCCATCTCCCATCCACAGGCCCCGCTGCGGCACCACCCTCCACCACCCACTCCACATACCGCCAGTGACTGCTACTTATCTCCGGCGAGCAGGCGCGGAGCTCTCTGCTGCTCCACAGAAGAGTCCGGAAGCTTACCTGCTCCGCAGCCCAGAGGTCAGGGCTCCAGTCTCCCCCGCCCGTCCTCTCTCAGCTCATCCTACACAGATTGTCATTTTCAAACAAGAGCCTCACTATCTGAAGAGCCAGCTTAAGCCTCTCTCTCTCTCTCTCTCTCTATTGTCAGACGCTCTCAGCGCTGAGGTTAACCGCTACATGACATGGTCCTCGCAGTCCCACTCGTGCCCTCTGGAGTCGAGATGGCGGCTCTGGGGGTCATGTCCACCGACTCTATGCCAGCCCTCGTGATGAGCAGAGCTTTTCATCGTGAAGTTAATGTACAGAACAGCCCTCGGTAAAAAAGAGCCCATGTGCCTGTGTTGGGTGGGGAAAACGTGTGTACACTGCCTCGATAACCGGGAGCTTGCAGCGCTGCTTTCTTCTCTCTCAATCCTCTCCTCTTCTTGCCCAGCTCTCTCTTTCCCTTCCTGCTTTTCTGCTTCATCCTCAGGGTCCCAGCGGCCTTTCAATTCCTTTTATCAAAATTAAGCTTTAATGCCGAGATAAGGCCTCCACCACAGGGAGACGCCGGCCTGTATTTTACAGGCGCCATCGAGGGCCAGAGTTTGTGCTGCAGGGAGCAGCTCGCTTTGGTCCTCAGCGCTGTGCTTACTTTACAAGGCCGGCGATGTCTGCACCTTTTTGGATGATGAAGTGATACAGCCCCAGGAAATGTTTTCTCCATGAAAGTGAAGGCTTCCAGGAGGGACCGCATCCATTTTAATGCATTTCATTCCAGTGTACGAGGAACAGGCAGTCTTGTGCCTCGGCTCGGACCAGACGTGACTCGTGTTCATCTCTTTTGGATCTGAGATCAAATGACCATGAAGACTCTTCTACTCTGTCTCTAGTGAGCATCACAAAGATTTCAAGGTAAGACACAACGAAAGCACTGAGCCGTCTTCGTGATTATAATTCTAGAGACGTTTAGCTACCATCGGCATTGGATTTTAGACTTTCCATGCTTTTACTATCATCCTCATTGGAACAACAGTAAGTAAATTTTTGTTTTTTGTCCACATGAAATTTCTGGCCAAATTGGATCTGACAGAACATCCACACGTGTTTCAACAGTCAAAAAGAATCTCTTCATTTTACAAGGCCCCTTTGAATCAGATAAAATTTCAGAGAAATTACTAGATATTTTATGTCCTTAATGTTTCCCTTGCTTTTGATGTCATCATGGTCCAAGGCTAAAAATCAGAGAGAGAGAGAGAGAGAGTGTTTGCCTATGACACAAAGGCCATGTCAAATTTAATTTTCACACAAGAACTTGAAGAATTCACAGCGAGAGGAGAATCACTTGATCTTCTTAGAGGATGACAAATACTCCCCTTATGTGACACTTAGCGTAGCATGGCAGGCGTATCTGAGAAATCAATGCCCATTTCCTAAGTGTGCCCTCTTGAAGCAGAACTGACAGTGCATAAATGCACAGGGGGGACACGAACAATCCGGGCCCAGAGCACTGTTACATCACAGTTTCCGGAACATTCATCAGCGCTGTTCATCTTTTCTCTACAAGTCTTGCACGGACGGTCGACTTTCCTTGCGCAAAATGTCCATTCTCCATGCTCTTGATGATATCAGGCGTGAGACAGGAAAGCAGACCCTACGGTGTGCAATTCAACAGACCACGCCGCAGTTTAGATCGTATTGCACTTGGCCCGTTACATTAACCAGTTTAAATTCGGAATGCCCTTCCCCTTTTATTTTGGAGAAAATAGCAAATATAGCTGATTCAAGTCATATCTATTCAGGCAAATGCTGACTTCTCAGAGTAAAAACTTTCACATTCAGTACATAATGTTACACTGTAAAACAAGGAGGCTTACATGATGGCAAACTGAAAACACGCCTTCATAAACTGCCCCTCGGCTAACCTGCACTGAGCTGTGCTGTGATTGAAGAGTGGAGTCGATACTGGAACTTGGGAAACACAGTGTATAAACCGCTGATGACCCACTCTGCCAGTACCCTCCGGGTAACAGAAAGCATCACGGCAGCTGAATGGTTTTCTGACAGATGCAGAGTCTCAGCGGACGCCCCCTTAGCGTTCGGAGGTTGGCGCGTCAGCAGCTGTCAGAGTTGAAGCTTGCGGTACCCACACATGCAGCGGCGCACTGCGCTCGAGAGGTGAGCGAGCAGGTCGTGTTTCTGACACACCGCATACCTGGTAACGGCACTCCTAACCTGACAAAAACTCCCCAATCGCCGGGGAAACGGGCAGCAGTCTCAGTCGCCGGGGAAACGGAAACGGGCAGCAGTCTCAGTGATCTCAGCAGCACAGGTGGCCTGACAGAATAAAAATGTACTTGCAGCACCAACACACGACCTCCGACCCCTGAATTGTAGCGCAGGTGTCAAAAGAAATGCTCTATGGTAAAGCCTGACTGATTGTTTAACCATAAAGAAGTTAAGGACACAAACAGAGCTGTAGTATTTCTGAGAAACAGTATGTTTCAGGAGGCCTGCCCGCACATCTCCTCTGCACATTTTTCTTCCGTCTGAATTATCTCCCAGCCTCTCGTTTCACTGAAGATCTCTTGACTCAGCTAAGGAGATGAGGCCGACGTTTGGTGGTGAAAGAGCATGTAATCGTCACATAAAGGGAACTAAATCAGCCCCTGTCTTCCTGCATCCGTAAAAATAGAGAGTCCATCTTTGCCCAGAGTCCTTCCCTTCTCCTTATTAGGGATGGTACTATATCAAAAGTCTCTGAAAGTGCAGCTTTGCCCTTGTGAATAAAGGGAGAAACAGCAGAGAGAATTCTCATCGGCGGAGCCCTCGACTGACAGCCCTGGTACCGGCCAGGGTCAGAACAATGGGCGAGGTCAGGAGGGGTCACCGTCGAAGTGGACCTCCAGCTAATTAAAACCTGGAGCGGCCCCTCCAGAGCTCCTAATTGGCTGTGGAAGAGCCTCACAGAAACGTACACCTGCACAACTTTAATCATCACCAGCGACTTAGCAGATTTTTTTTATTTTTTTTGATGTGGCGCTTTCTCCATTAGGACATCGATGTAATTAAGTTTGGTGCGATCAAACTGACCGGAGCTCTAATGTTGTCTGAATGTGGGAAAAGGTCAGCGCACTCCACGGTTCGGGCATCGCCACGGCGCCGGGGTTCCCAGATGGGCTCGGTGTGGTGTAGCGCCAGCAGTCTTGTGTGCCACTTAAAGTCACATTGACCACAATGAAAGTGACACCAAACTGTTTGAGTGGCTTTGCTCTATGTGCTTCTGTTTGCTTCCATAGCAAAAAACATTCAGGTTAACTGGGGACTCTAAACTGCCCGTAGGTGTGGATGTGTGAGTGAATGGTGTTTGTGCCCTGCGATGGATCTGCCAGCAGTCCAGGGTATATTCCTGCCTTTGCCTATAGTTGCCTGGGAATGGCTATTGCTTTACCACATCCCTATGTTATGATCCAGAAAAGGAACATATTCAGGATACAATCCTCAACGCACTTTTCATTAACAGGAATATGGTGATAGAAGAGGCAAAGACTGTACCCAGATCTGTAGAGGGACTGTCCAGCTAAGTTGGTTAAGACTGGAGAGGGTAGGGGTGTGTCTGTGCCTGGGCCAGTGGGCGTCCTGGGGCAGAAGCCAGGTGGTGAATACCCCTCGGTGCAGCAGGACTGCCAGACAGCAAAAAGGTTTCGAGATGAACGCAGTCCCAATCCTGGAGACCGATGAAGGCTTGGGAGGTGTTTTTAATTAACTGACTCAGAGGTACAGGCAGGAACAGAGGATTAACAAGAATTTAGTCCCAACCCTGGAGCTCGACTTTAAAGCTGGGGAGCTTGTTCATATTAATTAGACTCCGAAGAGTAATTAAGTTTTTCTTTATCATTAATATTCTGAAACACAGGAAAGAAGAGTTTAGCTTAGTACTAGAAGACAAAAACTGACTGAAAGGTTTAGTAGTGTATGAACCCTGAAAATACAGCCTCCACACTGACACCACAATGACAGCACATTCACAGTCATACAAATGATAACACCTGGGTGCGAGGGAGGAGACAAGACAATAAATCAATTAAAGGAGACTAAACCACAAAAACAAATGCTGACTGCAGCAACAGCGGAGGAACCAATTAATGACAAACTAGGATTGTGACCCTGATGAGGAAGAACTGATTTAGATGATGGATCTAAAGACGACTATTTTTCCGAAGAACAAGAACAAGAGTGCTGCATTTATTAGCATCCCTGAAAATAAAAAACAATTAAATTTTCCTCTAATTCCTATTTTTTCATTTTATTATTATTTTACTGTTTACATTTTTTTAAGTTCACCACACTGATAATGAAAACTTAAGAGGTGGCCCAATACTTCCTGTGTCCCTGGGGCATGTATATAAGGTGACACATCCTTGGGCATGTAAAACCATTGTTCAGACAAAGGAATACAGCAATGTGTGATAGAAATGTGTTCAAATTTCCATAAAATTGTGTGCGTGTTATGTTGCGCATTTAGGGATTATGTTTCCTAAACTATTTAATTGGAAAAAACCCTTCCAATTCCTCGGATTTGCTCCTCGGGGTCGTTCATCGTGTTGTTGTGCAAGTCCAGTTCCTCCAATTCATTCACTGACTCATTGTTCGAGAGCTTAATCAAAGGAGTGAATCCTTATGATGTGAATCAGTTCCTCTCGTTCACTTCAAGGATTCATTCAAAAGGAATGAACCGTTCACGAACAGCCCACCACCAATTTCAGCGACTAAAAGATGTTTGGGACGGTAGGCATTATAAAAACTTCTTGTCATCAAACAAACTCTGCAGTTCGCCTGATGATGCTGGAACCTCCAATAAGATCAGTTCTATGGTCAGATGAGAAGCATCAGTTCTATGGTCAGATGAGTAGCATCAGTTCTATGGTCAGATGAGGAGGATCAGTTCAATGATCAGATGAGTAGGATCAGTTCTATGGTCAGATGAGGAGGATCAGTTCTATGGTCAGATGAGTAGCATCAGTTCTATGGTCAGATGAGGAGGATCAGTTCTATGGTCAGATGAGTAGCATCAGTTCTATGGTCAGATGAGGAGGATCAGTTCTATGGTCAGATGAGTAGCATCAGTTCTATGGTCAGATGAGTAGCATCAGTTCTATGGTCAGATGAGGAGGATCAGTTCTATGGTCAGATGAGGAGGATCAGTTCTATGGTCAGATGAGTAGCATCAGTTCTATGGTCAGATGAGGAGGATCAGTTCTATGGTCAGATGAGTAGCATCAGTTCTATGGTCAGATGAGTAGCATCAAATCTATGGTCAGATGAGGAGGATCAGTTCTATGGTCAGATGAGTGGCATCAGTTCTATGGTCAGATGAGGATGGATCAGTTCTAGTTCTATGGTCAGATGAGGAGGATCAGTTCTATGGTCAGATGAGTAGCATCAGTTCTATGGTCAGATGAGGAGGATCAGTTCTATGGGATGAGTAGATCAGTTCTATGGTCAGATGAGGAGGATCAGTTCTATGGTCAGATGAGGAGGATCAGTTCTATGGTCAGATGAGTAGCATCAGTTCTATGGTCAGATGAGGAGGATCAGTTCTATGGTCAGATGAGGAGGATCAGTTCTATGGTCAGATGAGGAGGATCAGTTCTATGGTCAGATGAGTAGCATCAGTTCTATGGTCGGATGAGGAGGATCAGTTCTATGGTCAGATGAGGAGGATCAGTTCTATGGTCAGATGAGTAGGCATCAGTTCTATGGTCAGATGAGGAGGATCAGTTCTATGGTCAGATGAGTAGGATCAGTTCTATGGTCAGATGAGGAGGATCAGTTCTATGGTCAGATGAGTAGCATCAGTTCTATGGTCAGATGAAGAGGCTCAGTTCTATGGTCAGATGAGGAGGATCAGTTCTATGGTCAGATGAGTAGCATCAGTTCTATGGTCAGATAAGTAGCATCAGTTCTATGGTCAGATGAGGAGGATCAGTTCTATGGTCAGATGAGTAGCATCAGTTCTATGGTCAGATAAGTAGCATCAGTTCTATGGTCAGATGAGGAGGATCAGTTCTATGGTCAGATGAGTAGGATCAGTTCTATGGTCAGATGAGGAGGATCAGTTCTATGGTCAGATGAGTGGCATCAGTTCTATGGTCAGATGAGGAGGATCAGTTCTATGGTCAGATGAGTAGCATCAGTTCTATGGTCAGATGAGGAGGATCAGTTCTATGGTCAGATGAGTAGCATCAGTTCTATGGTCAGATGAGGAGGATCAGTTCTATGGTCAGATGAGTAGGATCAGCTCTATGGTCAGATGAGGAGGATCAGTTCTATGGTCAGATGAGTAGCATCAGTTCTATGGTCAGATGAGGAGGATCAGTTCTATGGTCAGATGAGGAGGATCAGTTCTATGGTCAGATGAGTAGCATCAGTTCTATGGTCAGATGAAGAGGCTCAGTTCTATGGTCAGATGAGGAGGATCAGTTCTATGGTCAGATGAGTAGCATCAGTTCTATGGTCAGATGAGGAGGATCAGTTCTATGGTCAGATGAGTAGCATCAGTTCTATGGTCAGATAAGTAGCATCAGTTCTATGGTCAGATGAGGAGGATCAGTTCTATGGTCAGATGAGTAGGATCAGTTCTATGGTCAGATGAGGAGGATCAGTTCTATGGTCAGATGAGTGGCATCAGTTCTATGGTCAGATGAGGAGGATCAGTTCTATGGTCAGATGAGTAGCATCAGTTCTATGGTCAGATGAGGAGGATCAGTTCTATGGTCAGATGAGTAGCATCAGTTCTATGGTCAGATGAGGAGGATCAGTTCTATGGTCAGATGAGTAGCATCAGTTCTATGGTCAGATGAGGAGGATCAGTTCTATGGTCAGATGAGTAGCATCAGTTCTATGGTCAGATGAGTAGCATCAGTTCTATGGTCAGATGAGGAGGATCAGTTCTATGGTCAGATGAGTAGCATCAGTTCTATGGTCAGATGAGTAGCATCAGTTCTATGGTCAGATGAGTAGCATCAGTTCTATGGTCAGATGAGGAGGATCAGTTCTATGGTCAGATGAGGAGGATCAGTTCTATGGTCAGATGAATAGCATCAGTTCTATGGTCAGATGAGTAGCATCAGTTCTATGGTCAGATGAGGAGGATCAGTTCTATGGTCAGATGAGTAGCATCAGTTCTATGGTCAGATGAGGAGGATCAGTTCTATGGTCAGATGAGGAGGATCAGTTCTATGGTCAGATGAGTAGCATCAGTTCTATGGTCAGATGAGGAGGATCAGTTCTATGGTCAGATGAGCATCAGTTCATGGTCAGATGAGGAGGATCAGTTCTATGGTCAGATGAGGAGGATCAGTTCTATGGTCAGATGAGTAGCATCAGTTCTATGGTCAGATGAGGAGGATCAGTTCTATGGTCAGATGAGGAGGATCAGTTCTATGGTCAGATGAGTAGCATCAGTTCTTTGGTCAGATGAGGGGGATCAGTTCTATGGTCAGATGAGGAGGATCAGTTCTATGGTCAGATGAGTAGCATCAGTTCTATGGTCAGATGAGGAGGATCAGTTCTATGGTCAGATGAGTAGCATCAGTTCTATGGTCAGATGAGTAGCATCAGTTCTATGGTCAGATGAGGAGGATCAGTTCTATGGTCAGATGAGGAGGATCAGTTCTATGGTCAGATGAGGAGGATCAGTTCTATGGTCAGATGAGTAGCATCAGTTCTATGGTCAGATGAGTAGGATCAGTTCTATGGTCAGATGAGTAGCATCAGTTCTATGGTCAGATGAGGAGGATCAGTTCTATGGTCAGATGAGTAGCATCAGTTCTATGGTCAGATGAGTAGCATCAGTTCTATGGTCAGATGAGTGGCATCAGTTCTATGGTCAGGTGAGTAGGATCAGTTCTATGGTCAGATGAGGAGGATCTGTTCTATGGTCAGGTGAGGAGGATCAGTTCTATGGTCAGATGAGGAGGATCAGTTCTATGGTCAGATGAGTGGCATCAGTTCTGTGGTCAGATGAGTGGCATCAGTTCTATGGTCAGATGAGGAGGATCAGTTCTATGGTCAGATGAGGAGGATCAGTTCCATGGTCAGATGAGTAGCATCAGTTCTATGGTCAGATGAGTAGGATCAGTTCTATGGTCAGATGAGACCAAAACATAGGCGTTTGCAGGAAACACCAGAGGTGGGTTTGGCGTGAAAACAAAGATGGCCGTTCCGTGAAGACCCTCATCCCCACTTTGAGGTATGGTGGTGGATCGCTGATGACGTGGTGCTGTTCTTCTTCCAAAGGACTTAAATAACTTGTTAGGATTTATGGTAGCATTGACTCTATCAAGTGTGAGCAGATATTAAATGAAAACCTGACTGTGTCAGCCAGGAAGCTCAATCAGGGCCATGGTAGGGGCCATTTGACAGAATAATGCATCCAAATCAACAAAACAATGGTTCACTGACCACAGAATCAAGGTTCAGCCATGGCCATCCTAATTTCTTGTTCTAAACCTTATGGAAAACGAGAGGGACGAGCTGAAGAGGAGAGTTCAGGAATTTAAAGGAACTACAGAGATTCTGTGTTAAGGAATGATTGAAGAATCCTGGCCATGTCTTCTCCAAACTCAATACGCACAATTGATAAAACTGAGTGCTGTCACACAGGCACAGGGAGGCACCATAAAGTATTAAGTGGTCAAGACTAGGTTCAGACTTGAGAAAATATTTTTTTTTTCATTTTGTTAAAAATCTTTCAAAACATTCATAAAAGGTGATTTTAAGACCAACAAACCATCTTTTAAGGGGATTTTTATCATGTGAACGCCTCCAGTGCATTAGTTTAGCGACAAAAAACGCAATTTTTCGAGATCGCAAAAATTTCATAGTTCATCAGGCTTGTGGCGGGCATAAAATCCACATTTTTCAAGGTATTGCTCTGAAATTTTCACCATAGCATCAGTTTGTTATGTTCTATACAATGACATAGCCATTTTTGGCTGGGTAGATACCATGGTGTATTTATGATCCATCTGCCAGGCAGGTTCTGCCACCCATTTCTAAAATTCTATGACCAGATAATTTTTCAAAATATTTTCCCATGAAAATACCCAGAATGAGTATGTCATTGTATAGCTGGTGATATTAGCTTCAAAACAAAAAAAGAATTACAGGAAAATATGGTATAGTTTCTGAGATATTGTTGCCGCAAGATTTCACATTTTTCACCAATAATGTACGGTTTTCACGGTAACAAACTTATTAAATTTGATTTAAATCAAATTCTATTCTGAGCTTTTTTCAGTTGACACAATTTTTATGTGTTTTTAGTGTTTAGAAGTACTTAAATTGAGTGAACCCAGGCTTGACCCCTAAAACTAAATTAACCCAACAATTCTGTCTCACATTTTAGAGAAAACTATCTGTATCATAATAGTAATTATGTGTTTCTTTTTAACATTATATCTCAACTACAGGTCATATTTTCCTTAATATTTCAAGTGAAATATCATCAGGATAAATGGTAAAGGCATGATTTCATGACCACATGTATCCATGTTTACTGAGTGGCCCAGTATTAGCAGTGGGCACTGTATGCCTCGACTCAGCAGTGTTGCCTCACAAGTGTGTAGGTTCCAATACAGACTGGAACTCTCTGTTCCCCTGGCGTTTCCAAGCGGGTTTCCACTGGGTACTCAAGTACCATCGAAAAGGCTGTTTCATACTTCTGTGCAGTGAGAGTACTTGGCATGATCTGTGTTTTATTTGACGAATGGGCAGAGTATACACATGCACGCATGATGTGATGGATGATCAGATTTGTGACATAACCTACAACATATTTTTCATAATTATTTATTGATAAGGTAAGCCAGGGTCACCAAACATTTTTGAGCAAGTCTCCAATTCAGGGGAAGCACCCCAGGGGAACAGACTAAAAACTTCCCCCTGCATCAATCTGAATGAACATTTGCAGAATGAATAAATGTTCGTATATGATAAATAATGCGTTGCAAACTGAGTGGTTTTATGTTTTTGAGGAGGTACCCAACCACAGAGCCATTCTCATGTGAATTAAGCAGAAGTATAGAACAATCATGACAGGCATTTCGGGCTGCTTAGCTGTTCTAAATTGCCTATAAATAGGCGTGTCTGTGCATAGGTGCACCCGGTGATGGATTTGTGAAGAGTTAATTCTTGCCTTTTGCTGATTGGGATAGGCTGCAGAGCCCTGCGACCCTGACCAGGAACAAGAGTTGGGTAATGGAGGATGGATGTCTGGCTGTTTCTGCTTAAAACATTAAACATTTCTCTCAAAACTGTTTCCAACAATGAGAACTGACTGTCCTTTCTGTCATTTCTTTTGTGCCGTCCTCAGTGGGATTTCTCTGTCCTCTCCCGTCTCGGAGGACCCCGTGAGTCTTCAGACAGCTGATGAGGAGCTGCCCCAGAGCAGCGCCGATGATCCCTATTCCCAAACCACGGGACGGGAGACGTTTGGGGTCAAACTGGGTTTGCAGGGAATTTGGGTTACATTCAGAGCACTGAAACACAGGGGTACACATGCAGACCCCTCTGTGTATATCACAGACAGAAACACACTGATGCACGATCACACTCTCTGACATACACACATTCTGTCTTGCTCATTCATACACAAACACACCTACTTTTACACACACTCTCGCAAGCTCTCTCCAACACATACACTCATGCTGTCTCGCTGAAGCACATTAAAACACACTCTGTCTTTATCACTTCCTCTTGCATCCATGCATTCTCTAACTCTCTTTCTCTCTCACACACACACACACGCGCGCGCCCGCACACACACCCCACACACACACACACACACACACATGCGCACACACAAACTAATTCCCATCTTTTGAATAGTTCTTGTGCACCACCGTATGAATATTCATTTACAGCATATTCCAGGAACAATCACAATTATGGCATCATTAATACGCCTGCATCTAATGTTACCTCTGATCTCTGGAAAGGATTTAACACACTCTGTCTTACACAAACACACACACACACACACACACACACACAGACAGTTAATGCCCAGAAGCTGATCAACATGAGCACACACACAGATCAGCGGTGCCATCTGTGATATCAGCACTCGTACACCAGGTAGACGCAGCATTTGCAGTGGCAGTGATGACTCTGCAGGTTTCCCGGCGTATCGGAGCCGCGAACATCACCCTGTAGCACTACCTACACCTCCACACACACCGAGGTCATTTCCTGTAATACATCTCCCACTTACACATCAAAATACTCACCTGACAAACCGCAAAATATCAACTGAGCTCCATGGCTGAACCTGGGCTGCTGGCAGTGCCTGATGCTACCCATAATTCAACTGATCTTATTATTATTATTATTATTATTATTTAAATTGACAGGTATGTCACTGAACTAAGTCTTTTCTGTGTATTATCATTACTGATATTTGATCATTACTGATATTTTGTTAAATGGTCCCTCTCTATTGGACTCTCTGCCCTCTGTTTTTTCAAACGCACTTTGTGTTGTACATAGCTCTGGATAAGACCGTCTGGGAAATGACAATAATGTGATGTAACAATGATTATAATGCACTATATGGTCAAAAGCACCATAAACATAAACATGTTTATAAACATTCAAATTCATGGATCTTGATATGGAGTTAGTCCCTCCATAACATATCCCATGATTCTCTGAAGGCTTTGCACTCGATGTTACAGCACTGTTGCAGGCATTTGATTCCGTTCCAGCCCAGTAAGGTCAGAGTAGAGGGGGGGCAGTGATGCTGTGTAATTCCTGGTGCCTCGGTGGTGCACTGCTGCCTCACAATAAGGAGGTTCTGGGTTTGAGCCCCAGCCGGCCAGGACCTCTCTGTGTGGACTTCTGATGTCCTCTCTGTGCTTGTGTGGGTCTTCTCTGAGTATCTCAGTTTCCCCACCCTGAAAAATAACCGTTGATCAGGGCTCTGGCTTTAGAACTGGAGACGGTCCATAGGTGCTGCACTGTGGCTGCCCACTGCTCTTAAGTAACTAGAGGACAAATGACTCCACGGAGTTCAATAAAGTGTATCTGTCTTATTGGAGAGGTGACCAGGGGTGTGTGCGGGACAGTAAAGTTCTTCTCCACCAGTCTCCATGCCAATACGAGAACCTCACTCAAATTGACAGGGAGGCAGCAGAGAATTATTTACAATGTTGTTCTTTGCTTAAGTGTCAAGATTTTTTTTGTTTGGAGAACTAGAGAACCAGTCCGGAGTGTCCACATACAACTGGCCATGTACCGTAAGTCTGTCTCAGGTTACAATTTTCATAACCCATCCCAGCACCTGTCAGAGAGGTAATGGCTTCAAATTTCCAAAGCTTTTACATTGTTTTTGGGGACCGACCCCATGACTGTTTGTTTAAGGCACACAAATCACAGTCACTCAGTCCTCTGTTGGAAATGTGCTGCAGTGTTGTGACGCCCATTGGACGTGTAAAGAAGTGTTGTTTACAACAGGCTGCACTTGACAGCTCTGTGCCACTTACACAGGAGGTGAGAAAATGGCCGACGATCTGTCAGTCCACAGGAAATTGCCCGCAGGAAATTGGGTAACTTCGGTTACACATGTAAAATTTTCAATTGCTGTTTTAACAGTGACGTTTTCTTTTGATTTTCAGCAAATAGAATCCTCTGAAAACATATATTTTTACATGAACATTGTAAAATGGTACCACTTGCTTAATGTGTGACTGTAGAACACCGTTAGAAAACACACTGTAGAATGATCATGCACTAGTCGTATTTTCTGCATCTTTCGATGTATGTGCGTCAGGGTGACACGCGCAGTAATTGTTCCGCAGGTTTTCGCAGTTGACAGTTTCATTAGCTCCTCACGTGTCACAGGATATTCAATAATCCAGAGGAACTGGACTTGCTCCCAGGGTCCCAGGGGACGCTCTCTGTGCCCTTCTAATAAAATCAGGTATTAAATGGGTAAAGTCGTGGGCCAGAGGTAGGTGATTTCCCCGAAGATTTGTCCATTTCCATTTTAAACAGAAATACCCTCAAAGGCTTCCCCTTTTCCCTTTTACCACCTCGATGGACTTGCGGAGAATTTGGCGCGCTCGTTTTCATAGGCCAGTGGTCAATTCTGCGAAGAAGAGGCAAATGATGTGGAAGCTGTCGGTGCGATCGCAGAACACGGCCCTTTAGAGCAGTGTGAACACGGTCAACCCTCTTCAGTGCTGGTGTCTCATACGTGCCCTTTGACCCCAGATGAAGGTGGCTTAGCGATTAGCCGTTCTTACTGCTCGAGGTGAGTTGAACTGGCCTTAATGCTACTGTTTCCTTCTGTTGGTCCCCCAGCCTTTTTCAATTAGCCCTTCCAGGGCATATTTTGGAAAAACATGGCAAAAATATTTGCCTTCCTTTCCTTTGTGAAATGGTATTTGGTGCCGCAGAGATTATTTTGGTTCGGTAGGGTGTGTTCGGCGCAACTCTTCCCAGGATTCCCAGCTCATCGAGAGTCACATCGAGGAAACCGATCTTACCCTGAGCCTTTATTTATTTTTGAAAGAAAACCTTTTAAAATTCAGGACTCCATATAAATAAATATCGCCGTAGAACTATTGTTTATGACTGAGGCACTGGTTTTGACTCGTTAAGCTGTGCTGATGGATTTGTGCGGAGCTGTAAGAAACATTATCATGTTTATTAAATTAGGAGGCTGCCTGACTGGAGGCATCGGCTGACCCCTTAATGACCTCTGTGCAAAAGCAGAATATCTCTCCAAACGCAGCAGTTGTGTGCTAATAGGCAGCTGACACATTAAAACCAGCAGGCCTGCATAATGGCCAGGAATAGTGTAAACTGAGGGAGTATAAACCGTAGATAAGAGACAGTGACAGTCGCAGGACGAAAGGCACATGAGCGCTAAGGGAGGAATTTGCATTTAAAAACCGAGCACAGCCCACGTATCGCATTTCCCTCAGTGTTGTGTGTCGGCGATTCTGTACTGCCTGGCAGATAAGGCACATTTCCTGCATTTTGAATAGAGCACGCTGAGGTAGGTAGGTAGGTGTTCCTTCTGTTCGCATGAATGTCATTGATACACGGAGAAGAAAGATAAGCAGTTTCAAGAAGTATCGACGCCATTTTGGAAACGTGGCTTGGCATAGGGCAGAGATTGGGGGGGATTGAGGAGTGGAGTGACTGTGGGTCGTTTCTCGCCCAGGTTTCCACGCCCGATGGATAATTAAGCCATTAACGATCCGATGAACTATAAGGGCAGTGAGAGAGTCTCTCCTGGCCTTACGTGCGAGGAGGGAGCGTAAACGAGGATGGAAATGGATCTGAGAGATCGATACTCCTGCATTAACCTTCTGAGGTGGAGGAGTTTTACCACCGTATCGTAATTAACTGTTTGTTGTGCGTGCAGCATCTACACATCACTGCCTCGCCCCGGCTCCGGAGAAACAGACAATCCGGCACAAGAGGATGGCCATCTCTGGAAGCTTTGAGGATCCTCTGTGAAAAATGTGAAGCCAGTGAATATAAGCATGTATGAAGCTGCAGAGAGACCATCCAACAGCACTCATGGGAAGGAAGAAATGTGTGCTTTTTAGGAAAAATTTTTTTTAAAAGGTGCATATTTTTATATTCATCTTTCTGAAGGCAAAAACTAATTGGATAAGGATTCCAGAAAAAAAGAAAGCAGGATCAATGCACAGAGAGAGAAGGGGGATGGTAGAGAGAGTAGAAGAAGAGGATAATGTGATGCACTGCATCAGTATGGAGTCTGATTCAGTCACTTGGCAGGTTTGGCCACATGGCTGCTTCCCTGAGCTGTATGAAGTGGCACTGAATCTCTGATCTCTCCCACTGAACAGATGCTGAGATGTGTCTTGTGTTTCCTGGCCAAACTGCCTCTCTCTCTCCTCCCGCTGCGGAGAGTGGGAACAGAGAAGGAGAGATATGGGTTAACACAGCCCAGCACGGTCATACAGACCACAGCCTATCGACCTGTACTGGGTTTCAGTGCCTTGTGCTGGAGTCAAACAGGAAGTAGAGCGGGGTAGAGTCGTACAGGGAATCAATACTGCAGAAAATCGCATCGCAAAAAAGAGCATTTATTTATTCTGAACAATATAAAGATTTATACTGTACGTATTATAATGTTTTCTGTCTAGGAATGTAATAGAATTCTCTTGAAGCGCACAATATTAGTTGTCCATCTGTTTGAACAGTTTTATGATCCAATAAATTGAGGAAAAATGCAAAAAGTGAGATAATCATTTGGAAATATTTATTTCTATATCATCTCTCTCCCATTTTCCACGTCTCTCTGACAGGCATGAACAGAATGACGCAAGCGTATCGATATATTCAGCATTCAGAAAAAGGTTTGTCTCGCACACACTGTTTAATTTCGGTGTGGCTGTGAGAATATTTAATTCTCTCCTCATTATCTGGCCTTTTTTTTAAGCAATAGTGTCAAACCGAGCAGAAGGACGGGAAAATTAAACAGCTTCACCGACGGATCATAAGGTATTCGACTGAGCACCTCTGTCTCTCGCTCTCTCTCTGTGATGCAGTACTGACCTGCTTCCCTAGAGGGCAGCACAATACAAACAATACGATAATTAAAGTCCGTAATGTCAATAACAGCATCATGCGCAGCAACATGTTCATACCTCATTCCTCATTTTAATTGCAAAGCACTGATGTGTGAATATGGCGGGTGTATGAATATACATATAAAATGTGTTTTTTTTTAATACTTCTACAGTCCTTACATTTTATTTTCCTAAAGGAGCTGCTTCTCTTTGACTGCATTAGCTGGGAGCACAGGGTTATTCAAAAATTCTTTCAGTGCACAGTAAGGCACCTTAATTAAAAGACAGAGATTGAATGAATACGTTTGGTACTTGAAGGCTTCTAGATTGTCTCTTGAATCAGATTAAACCCTGTGCAATTCTGAACTCTTTAGCATATGTGGAGGGGGACTGCGATTCAATGGACCTTTAAGCTTTCAGCCTGTTTCCTGAACAGCCTTGAGCGTTGTTTTGTGTGGTCCCCACTCAGAGCAATCGCTGTGCGCTGAAGGATCTGAGGGCGCCAATATTTTGACAATGTTATCTGCAGAGTGGCGTTAACAGTATAAGCACTGAGGCCTACTGACAGACTGAGCGACTGACTGGTGTTCAGGAGCTGGTTTGAGCCCTCAGTGGAGATTTAGATTTTGACATGCCTTTTGGAGAAGAATGCAGCTTTTGGACCAGTGAGCAAGGCCCTTACGTCCAAAATCCTCTCTCTCTCTCTCTCTCTCTCTCTCTCTCTCTCTCTCTCTCTCTCCCTCTCGATCACACGGCTCGCAACCTTTTTCTCTGGCATTTCTCCCAAGCCTGAAAACTTGTTCTGAGGTGACCTGCCTGGTTTAATTCGGGTTTAAAAAGCATGGGAATCAATAATCAAGGTGGAGGTCCTCAAGTTTTTGAAGCCAGAAAGTCTAATTTTAATACTACAGGCCTGCCAGTTAGGCCTGCGACACCTGACGACTCTAAACTTCCACCTGAGTTTGTCCAACTCATCAATGGGCGAGAGACCGACGCCCCTCGCTGATCACTTGTGTTTCACAGCTTTCCCTCCTTCCTTTCAACTGACCTGGAAAAGTTCTGCTGTCGTTAAGGAGACTCTGATCCGTTAAAGTATCCAGATTTAGAAGATCAGTAGTAGCTTCAGCAAGGAGAAGTATTTTCTCCCGAATGCACAACACATGCAAATGACTGACCTGAGAAGTGACCTGTCCACATCTGCTTACCTTCCGCACCTGTCACTGGCAGTAACTGATCTCCATCTTCACTTCTCTTCTCTTCCTTTATTCCTTTTTCCCTGATGGGAGGAATAAAAAGCAAGAAAAGAAAGGAAAAAAGAAAGAAGGTGGAGAAGATTAAGCACTTGGTGTGAGCCAAAGAACAGAATTGGTCCCGGGCTGTTGAATATGGGAAACAGCACTGAATCACCAGCCTGGGAGAAAGAGACAGTTTAAGTACTGAATGATGCCCCCTACTGGTCCTGGTAACTAACCTGCAAACCTCTGGGACCAAACACCCAAAATCACCAACCATTTCTGTCCAGCTGCCCTAAGACTTTTTGAACAGTTTGAATTGTTTGCTGCTCTTGTTGTTTGCGGATTAAATGAACCTTGATGATTTCCCCCCATCTTTAGAGCCTCTCATTCTTCCGTTTCGAGCTGCATAGTTTCACATGGAGCTGCACATTACCCTGATGATCTTCAGGTGTGTGCGTCTGTCCTGCGGCTCTCTGCTGCAGCACTGCAGGACAGATCTTCAGAAAATGGCTTCTGCTCTGTGGTTCTCAGGTCACTGAACGGCTCGTCCTCCTTGGCTGCTGTTGATCTCATTACCTGTTAAAGCAGATGCAACAAAAGTCAGTAAATGGGAAAAAAAGATTAAAAAAATTAGCAAAGTCTGCTTAAAACCCACTGACTTTTCATGACTTGAGCAGGTCAAAATAATGGCTACTGTCCCTCTCGAGTCATGACATCCTCTACGGTTTATTCAGTTATACTAAAATTTCCATGAACACGCCTCAAATTTTACCCATGAATAAAGGGCAAACCTCACATGGATAAGATACTGAAGGCCATATGTAGTTGCGTGTGCGAGCGCCATTGGGCCATTACACAAGTTCAAATGTGAGGGACATATTACAGCATTTAGATGAATGGACACCAGACAAGAGACCCTGATTGAGCGAGACAGTCCAGTTTTTTTGATGAAGACATCTTTCATCTAGAATACCTTCTTGCCAGGGGCACACAAGTCAGATATTTCTAAACGTAATGTAAAATGTGCTCATATATACCACCGTGTTTATATGTCTCCATGTTATTATCACATACTCAAATAAATTACATCATGTAAAACTTTATAATAAATGTAATCTCAGTTGTCAGCTGGCCTATTGCCACCCCCCCAGAGATGTAACCTCACACTTACCGAACACTAACCCCCACACCTCCCTTTTCTCAAAACCTCTCACGCCCAACACCTCTTGCAGGAGTTGTATCCAGGCCATTAAGAAGGAGTGTGTTTCTTCCTGAGTCTGCCGTAAAGACATAAATCCCTGTAATGCAACGGGAATCGAATGAAACATTAATTAAACACAGTTCACAGTGAGCCAGGATCAAACCAGTGTTTCCTCTGTGAGAGCAGCTGAAATGGATCCAAGATCTTACTCTTAAGAACAGTCCCCACCAGCGATAGCTTGAATAAAACAGTCTGGGTTGTTTTGTTGGACGAAAACCGTGCTGAACTACTGACACCATCAATTACCTCAATAAATTTTTCGCTACCAATCCACCGAGTGTCTGATTTGCGCAAAATGTTAACAGTACATCATGGCACTAATTGCCTATAATTTAATCTAACCTGGTTGTCCTTCCATTCCTTATTAACCTGACAGCGCTGTGATAAAACTACACCTCTGTGTGCTGACAGGAAGGAGTTAGTGCAGAGATGTGAATGCCATAAAAATAAGGACTTGGAGGGGAAAAAAGATGAGCAGAATTTACCTAGAGGCTTCCCATCGCCTAGCAGCTTCCTCCAAATATATATATTTTCTGCGCGGCTGTGTATCTGAGGGTAAAATATGTCAAACTAACCTACAGTACATGTTTTAACCAGGAAAGGCTTCTCTGCTCTTCAAATCAATAGTAAAAATGTCCATTCTCTATCCCAGGAGAGAAAACCGAAAACATTTCACACCTCATCTGTAAAAGACTTAAACAAACTCTATCCTGCCACAGGCCTCTTTTCAACGCTGGACTCGAGCCAGTCAGCAATATCTTGTTTGTACATTAGTCGTCCTGAAGTCTGTTACCTCACATCTTCGGTCGAGCCAATCGGACGAGTTTCCATGGCTACGGACGTGGGTGCTGCAGTAGCAGATATGGGTGAATGAAGAGTTTCGAGGAGACGGCTAACGCCTCTCAGGATGAGGGAACTGATTCTCGCATAATGCAAAATCATCACGAGTCAGAGTCAATCTGATGAGATACTGACAAACTAATGAATACACCTACTGTATGCTTCCAGAACAAATGCAGACACAAACATGCACACCATTTACATTCACACGTTTGAGTTGTAGCACAAAAAACACAAGTACGCAAACGTTGAACACGTACACAAATGCACACACAGGAGTGGGCTGAACATGCAGGAATGTGCACCTGTAGCCATACACACCCAGGAAAACACAATTATCCTCAAAAACAGACCCAGGTAGGTTCACATGTGTGCAAATGTACTCAAGTCCATAAATGCCGATACAACACGCGCACACACGCACGCACATACACATACACACACACGCACACACTCTTACATCCCGAGCACTCGCACACTACACACAAGCACAGTAACGGCGGTGGCTGCGGAGTTTGATGATGTTAATCCTGTGCTTTATCTCCAGAGGCTGTGTGATGTCGGCCCCGGCCCGACGCAGGGACTGTGGACAGAGATACTGTAGCTGCCGCAGGGACCCAGCCGTGGCCGGCTGCCAGCGAGGAGGTTAGCAAAGAGACCAGAAGGACGAGCTGTGGCTGGTGCGGCGAGGACAGGACAGGGGAGGGGAGGGTACAGGGCAGGATCTGAGACAGAAAATCAGAGGCTCTCGTTCGGTGGGGTTACTTACAGACTCCGTGTCCTCGCTATGCAAAGTCTGGCTATTCAAGTGCACAGAAGGAAAATCCAGGGCTAGTTGAGCAAGAGAAAGGGTTAGAGGAATAGGATATGGCATGTGTGTGTGTGTATGTGTGTGTGCCTGTAGCATGAGAATGTAAGTAAGAATATAATTATTAGTGGGTGTGTATCTTCTTGTACACGTCTATAGAGAAGAGATCTTCAGCAACAGAACAGAACACAAGCAGAATAACAGCGATCACTTCTGTTGATGTTTTGGTGGAACCAGTCAGAGAACCAAATACACCAAAAAAAAAAAAAGAAAAAAATGAGGGTTGCTTGTTCAATATTGTTATGGAGCGCAAAACTGAAGAAACTGTACTGCGTGAGTAACAGGCATGTTATCTGAAATTGGTGCAAATTTGCACAAAAAAAATAATCTCTAATGAGTAATCTCCACCGTCAAAAATAGTTTGGCAGGCTTGGATGCCATTACTTCATGAAAGATGTATGACGTATGACACTGATCTCTGGAGTGGAGGTTGGTTTTTCCAGAGCTTATGAGATTTGCTCAGGGATGACCTCTGAACTCCAGGAAGTGAAAGGTCTTCTGACCTGCCAAAAACCTTCTGTCAGCACAGCTAAAAACTGCCAGTGAAATTCACCCTGTGAACAATTCCTCCTGTGTACTGCTGATGTCTGAAAAGAGTCATGAAAAATTAATTAAAACAAAACAAGTTATTTTAGGTTCTGTATTGTAAAGTAGCCTCAAAATATGAAGATATGAGCCATAGACAACAATTTAGAATAAAATAATTTGGGGAGGCGTTCGGCATGTGAGGACACATTAGCCTGATGCTCCGGAGGGATTGCCCTTTTTTTAAATAAATAATATAAAGTCTCCTCTTAATTACTAATTACCCAGGCTTAGAACGCTAAGGTGAGCTGTGGGGAAACGTATAACCGGCTTCCCGTGAGATCTGGGGCAAAAATGCTGAAGAAAATCAACACTTCAAAAGCAGCCTGCAAAGCGCTAAGTCCTGCTGAGGAGACTATCACAGAAACAAGCCTCGCAGTTACAGCAGTAGCTAAGCTAACGGTAACAACAACCGACTCAGAACAAGTGGTACTGGCGAGAATAGACACCATGGACTAGAAAGAAGACAAAAAATCCAAAATCACAGGACCTGAATTATTATTCCCTCCTTCACTACCAAATTTAAAGGCCAGATTGACACAGTGTGAGCAGAATTCATAGCTAATACTGGACCGCTAAGTGCTTACTATGCCACTCAGCAAGTTTACTTAACTAGCCTAAGAATGCTACGGACACCTACTCCGATAGAGTGGCAGACCTAGAGACCCAAGTGCCCCCGCTAAAAGACAAAGTGGCCAAGCTTAAACGGAAAACTGAAGACTAGGGAGGTAGACAGCGTAGGTGCAATATACGAAACCTAAGAATAAAGGAAAGGTTTGAGGCAGGCTCTCATCTTGCCCGCTCGGTGGCTAAGCTACTCCAGGAAATCCTGGATCTTAACAACGCCAACACTGGACCAGGCTCATCACAGTTTGCATTCAGATCCTACAAAAGGACATCAGCCTGGGCCTTCATAGTCAAATTTCATCTCTACCATGAAGAACTAGAGGGACACTAGGACTCTTCTTCCCCGAAATTTTCGTACCCATGAACTTTTCATCCCCAGACCCTTCATCCCTGGATTCTTTGTCCCCAGTAATGCTTTGCCCTTTTCCTGCAGTATAACCCTAACTCTATGCCTAACCCTGATATCATGGTGATCTGTCCGTCCATCTGTTCACAATGGCGGCTGTTTCATTATCATTAGGGGAAAAAAATAGGAGGACGAATAGTCCTCGGTGACAAAGAGTCCGGAGACAGAAAGTCCAAGGACAAAAAGTCTGGGGATGAAAAGTCCTGTAACCACTGGAAGTGTATCAGAATGCAAACCTACAACGGCAACAAGATGATGATTTTTCAGGACCTGCCGCTCACTGTTGTGAAGCACAGAGCCATTTCAAAAGAAGTAAAGAATTGCCGGGTGTCAGATTTGGTATGCTTTATCCAGCGAGACTCAAGGTTCCATCTCCTCATGGAGAGCAAGAGCCCAGCCACCACCAAAGACTATGTTATGAAAGACTTTCTTCCAGAGCCATATTGAATGGCTGACATACAGTTGCTCGAAAGCGGAACGGGGGAGAGGGTTAGATGTGTATTTATAGGAGGTTCTGAATGCATCACGATTTAGGTGTGGTCTTGCTCCTGAAACTCCATTAGACATCTTAAAATCATTCATTACGTGGTCTTGCCCAGAATGTGAAGTAGCGAGACTCCTAATTGTAAGTTTTGGGCTGGAAAAAGGCAGGAACTCAATATCACAGCTCGATACACAGGGTTTGTAGCTATATGTGTCCCTTTCACCCAGTAGCACCGATTACATCATTCTATGGGTCTTATGTTCTTGTCATGTGACTCATTAAGAAACTTTTGGTTCTCAATATTTGAGGTGTATTCACATATCAGCAAGAAAACAACAGATTCTGGTCCATACATAGCACTATATGGTGAACCTCTAACTGAACATGGCATCGCAACTTACCAGCTACATGCATATCATTGTTAGCACGACAACTAATTATTATTAGATGGCAGGCTTCCTGTTCCCCTTTTTTATAAAGCGGCTTAAGGAAGTCCTGATGTGTCCTCAAACAGAGAAGCTAAGATTTACTCTGAAGGGATCACTTGAGAGATATAACCAAACCTGGTCACACTTTATTGATAATGTGGAGACTTCTTCTCAGCAGTTTGAGGTCACTTGTTTCAATCAATCAATATCAATCAATAACCTTAATTGCAGGGAAGTCCCACTGAGACAGAGGTCTCTTTTGCAGGGGAGCCCTGATTACAATAAAACAATTACAATGGAAGGTTAAAGACAAACAGCACACATAAAAATACGCAAAAGTCACAAGACAACAATTTCAGATTAAAGGAATAACAAGTTTTAAACTAGATAAAACATAATAAAAATTAATAAAAAAAATAGATCTATATATATATATATATATATATATATATATATATATATATATATAAACACATAAGAACATAGGACAGAGAAAAATAAATGAGCAAATCCTACCATAAACTAAAAGCAAATACATCTGGCCTCCAGAAGCAATATATCCAACACTAATTTCTTGAAAGACACGAAGGGGATAAGGCTGTCTAGCTTCAAGGTATCCTGGAAATTATTCCACATACAAGGAGCGAATGCACTAAAAGAGGTACCTCCCGAATTTGTTCTAGTCCTGGGAGCCTCAAACAAAAACCATTCTTGTGATCTGGTATGCTGACTTCTGATTTTGATGGATAAGAACTTAGTAAGATATGAGGGAAGTTTGCCTAGCAAAGCTTTATAAATAAATAAATAAAATACAATGTAGCTTCCTTCTAAAATGAAGGGAAAACCACTCCACAGAATTATATAAAGCACAGTGATGGGTTCGGAAGCCATCACCTGTGATGAAGCGCAATGCGCCATGATAGATTGCATCCAAGGATCTTAACATACTAATAGAGGCATGCCTGTAAAGGACATCTCCGTAATCAAATATGGGTAATATTGTTGCCTCGACAATCCTCTTCCCATTGTCCAAAGAAAAACAGGACCTGTTTCTGTAAAGAAACCTGATTTTCATTCTAAGTTTCTTGGACAGGTTGGACACATGCGTCTTAAAAGAGAAGTCATGATCCAACCAGATACCCAGATATTTGTAAGACTGAACCTGCTCAATTTGAGCACCAGTCACTGAGAAAATGGAGTCACCTGACATAATTACATTCTGTGCAGAAAAGATCATGAACTTTGTTTTATCAGTATTTAAAACCAGTTTAAGATCAGCTAGAGCACGCTGGATAACGTTAAAAGCAGATTGTAAATATGTGAGGGCCTGTAAGCATGTTGGAGCAGAGGAATAAAACACTGTGTTGTCAGCATAAAAATGAACCTTGCAATTAGTTACATTACGAGCAATGTCATTTATATAAATTGTGAATAAAATTGGATCAAGAATGGAACCTTGGGGTACACCTTTTGTCACCTTTAAACATTGAGACTGTGCATCCCCAGAAATAATAGCTTGTGTTCTATTTGAGAGGTAGTCTTGGAACCATGAGCATGCTCTGTAACCAAGACCAATGGAGGACAACTTGTTTAATAAGATAATATGGTCTACTGTGTCAAACGCTTTTGCTAAATCAATAAATAGGGCCGCACATTTTTGTTTACTATCCACAGCTGTTACTAAATCATTTAAAGCCAATGAAGTTGCTGTAATGGTGCTATGTCCAGGCCTGAAACCAGATTGCTGTGACGTTAAAATGTTGTTGGAAGTTAAGAAATTGCAAAGTTATTGTTTTACAAGAGATTCTAAAATCTTAGCCAGGCATGGCAATTTTGAGATGGGCCGATAGCTGTTTACTGAACTGGGATCACCCCCCTTAAATAAGGGAGAAACACGAGCCGCTTTCCATATACTGGGAATAGACCCAGTCGATAATGACAAGTTAAAAATATTAGTTATTGAATGTGCAATCAGTGGGGCTGCAAGACGCAAAAGACTCGGGACTAAGTGATCCTCTCCAGTGGAATTATTTACATCTATACGTTTTAATTCTAGACGGACCTCATTCACGTTTAATTCCCTGAAAGAAAACAATACTCCCGGATTTTGAGAATTTGTAAATGCACTAGAGCTAAGGTCAAACATATCTCCTATAATGGATTAATTATTAAAATTTTCAAAAAGGTTTCCGGCCGCCTTAAATTGTTTGTTAATAAAGTCACAGATTTTGTGCTTATCAGTAATAGGACCAGAATCTGTGTGGATAGAATGAGGTAATGAAGAAGGACTATTATTCAGGGACTTGACAATTTTCCAAAATTTTGCTGGATTACTATGGAAGCCCATAGTGGACAATATTCAAATGAAAATGTAATCCCATTATTGCATTATAATTTTCCACTTATGAATGAGTTATTTGAGACAATATTAAATTGAAAATGCATTAATCCAATTATCACTTTCATTTTCACATACACATGTGGGAAACCTATGACTATATTCAAATGATAATGAAATGCTGATTGACATTTAATTTTCAAAGTCATTGTCCGCAATACAGTGGACAATATTGAAATGCAATAAGCAAAACAGCACCCCCAGCCTATTGCATTTACATTTACATGTCATCACGCTCTTTTAGGGTCAACATGATAATGAAAATGCTGTTTTCTAATCACTTGGAAATAATAATGATATAATAATGATGACGACATTTGACATTTCATTTTCAAAGACTTATCCTGCAATACATGGGACAATATTCAAACGCAGTAAGGGAAACAGCGCCTCCCAGTCCACTGCATTTTCAAATACATGTCACCACGCTCTTTTTGGGACACAATGAAAATTAAAATGCAATCTGTCAGCGTCTCATCAAGGCGGATTTTCCGCTAGGACGTCACTCATTAGGGGCGCGAGCGGAAACCATGTTCCTTATTTGCATACCAACCAATCAGCTTCTGGGTAGCGCTTATGCATACGGAGGCTTACTGATAATGTCATGATGGCTAGGCTGCTATGTATTGTGTGCCATCGCGCTTTAGGCTATGTAACGCTTTGGATGTAGCCATCTTGGCAGCTAGTATGCTAGCTAACGTTAACTAAGGAAAATGTTTGTAAATGATCATCACATTAAAGCGATATGATTTGATTTTTGCCCCAACTCTATTAACTGAGCTAGCTGTAATATGCATGGACTTATCCGAGGCTTCGCGGCAGTGTTGTGCAACTGCAACCCAACTGTGCTTGCAGATTTCAGAGACGTTAGCTAGCTTAGCTTGCTAGTGAGTCTAAAAGCAATCGCTTAGGTACAGCTAGCTAGCTATGATGTCTACTGAAGAAGCTCTTACAGCCCTGATTTGTCACTTTCAACACCATCTCACACACGCGGCCTCTTTCACCATTGGTTAGCAGCTTCTTTCACCGAAAGAACAAACTGACAGTTCAGCCTGGGACGTGTTATCTCATAGCAAGTTAAAGCAGCATTATCCGTCTATGCGTGCTATAGCACATTACATTACTCCAGATAAAACGCTATTCGTCTTCCCACCCTGCTAACGCTAGTTAGGGGAAATGTTTGTCATCATTTTTATTCTTAATCGCTGTGATTCAGTTTTCGCCCTAGCTTCACAAGCTAGCTAGCTGACAGCAATTGCTCTTGTGCTTGCAGATTGTTCTTGAGCTAGCCAGGTAATGAGCTATCCATTTAAATCTCCCAGAAATCTGATAGTACTCTTGGGACGTACAAAAGTGCTGCCAAACATATCAAAGAAGTTCATATTTCAGCAGGTTAAGTTAGCAAGTGAGGAACATTGTTTTCAGCCAGAGTCATCAAAACTTCTCCCATTGCTACGTGGCTTGGGAATCGCGATTAAACTAGGAACAGCGGCAGCCTGACTGCTGGCCGTTTATCGGACCGTTCTGCATGATGCATACATTGTGCATGTTTCAGGAGTGGCGAACTTGCAACTCGGCAAGCACAAGAGCAATCGTCAGCTAGCAAAAACCGAATCACAGCGATTAAGTATAAAAATGATGACAAACATTTCCCCTAACTAGCGTCAGCAGGGTGGGAAGACGAATAGCGTTTTATCTGGAGTAATGTAATACGCTATAGCACGCATGGAAGGATAATGCTGCTTTAACTTGCTATGAGATAACACGTCTCAGGCTGAACTGTCAGTTTGTTCTTTAGGTAAAAGAAGCTGCTAACCAATGGTGAAACAGGTCGTGTTTGCGAGATGGCGTTTAAAGTGACAAATCAGGGCTGTAAGAGCTTCTCCAGTAGGCATCATAGCTAGCTAACTGTACCTAAGCGATTGCTTTTAGACTCACTAGCAAGCTAGCTAACGTCTCTGAAATCTGCAAGCGCACTTGGGTTGCAGTTGCACAACACTGCCGCGAAGCCTCGGATAAGTTCATGCATATTACAGCTAGCTCAGTTAACAGAGTTGGGGCAAAAATCAAATCATATCGCTTTAATGTGATGATCATTTACAAACATTTTCCTTAGTTAACGTTAGCTAGCATACTAGCTGCCAAGATGGCTACATCCAAAGCGCAACATAGCTTTATGCACGATGGCACACAATACATAGCAGCCTAGCCATCATGACATTATCAGTAAGCCTCCGTGCGTACAAGCGCTACCCAGAAGCTGATTGGTTGGTATGCAAATATGAACATGGTTTCGCCGCGCCCCTAATGAGTCACGCCCTAGCGGAAGACCCGCTTTTGATGAGACGCTGACAGATTGCATTTTAATTTTCATTGTGTCCCAAAAAGAGCATGGTGACATATATTTGAAAATGCAATGGACTGGGAGGCACTGTTTCCCTTACTGCGTTTGAATATTGTCCCATGTATTGCAGGATAAGTCTTTGAAAATGAAATGTCAAATGTTGTCATCATTATTATATCATTATTATTTCCAAGTGATTAGAAAACAGCATTTTCATTATCATGTTGACCCTAAAAGAGCGTGATGACATGTAAATGTAAATGCAATAGGCTGGGGGTGCTGTTTTGCTTATTGCATTTGAATATTGTCCACTGTATTGCGGAGCATGACTCTGAAAATTAAATGTCAATCAGCTTTTCATTATCATTTGAATATAGTCATAGATTTCCCATATGTGTATGTGAAAATGAAAGTGATAATTGGATTAATGCATTTTGAATTTAATATTGTCTCAAATAACTCATTCATAAGTGGAAAATTATAATGCAATAGTGGGATTACATTTTCATTTGAATATTGTCCACTATGGGCTTCCATAGGATTACCTTGACATTTAGACAATGACGAAATGAAATATTCAGATTTTGCCTTTTTTGTACATGAAGTGGTATTCAGTCTAAATCCTAATCTGTAACTGTCCCTTTTCTCTATCCATCTTTTTTTCTTTTTTTTTTATTTGCGCAAATATTTTGCATACTTCACCTGCAGACTGCATACTGTTAGTATGGTTTTGTGTATTTATTCATCACTGCTGCTGGTGAAATTACTACGGTGCTGTTGGGTCTTATACAGAGAAAATAAATAAATAAAGCTCAAAAAAAAAAGATAAAACAAATCTCTTTTACTCAAGACAAGGTTCAGTATTTCCCAGATTTATATACACCATATGTTTTAATGGACACCCCGTTTGAAATCCAGAGAAACACTGCCGACTGGATTTCAGAAATGCCAGATCATGAACACCTAGCTGCGGACTTCATTAGCGTCTGTATTCATACCGCAGTTAATAACCTGGGCCTTGACATTTCAGTCAAAATATTTGGGGATTTTTAAAAAGGGCACTTCCATTCCGCGTAGATTAAAGGCCATGAGATAAGACAAACAGTTCAAACGCTAGTTGGAGCCGGGGGGAACGGGGGGAATTCTCAAGGGGTCACAGGAATCCTGCACCCCAATTCTCCTGTACCCTTTACGAAAGGCAGGACAGCAAAGGCAGGAATTATGGCCTCATCTAATTTCCTTACTGCGGCTTTTCCAGCCTGGAATAGTCTATTCCAGGTATTCTATCTTTGTTCCGTCAGTGTAAAATGTTAGCAGTTCACTATAATTTGCTATGCACACATGCAGACAAACAGATATATGGTGACTTGCTCTCATTGCACTGTAGCAGTGTACTGTATGTCAGCAGACCTCAATAAGACTTCAGGATTTAATGCATGGCCTTTTCCACAGTTATCAGCCTGTTCGCTTCACCTGTTTCTCTAATTCCCAAGAGCAAGTCAATAACAGAGCAATGGCCATTCCTCAATCAGTGCCCGAGATCTATCATTGGCTGATGGGAATCAGATAGAGGGGTGTGGAAATTGAGTGGTATTGATGGGTTTCTCCAATGAAGTGTGTCAGAGTCCGAGGCACAGTGATTCCTGCACTTTTATATATTTACATGAAGAGGCCAAAATCGCCCCGTGCATCCCAGGAAATGATTTTAACACTTTTCCCACCTGAGCTTTTTTGTTTGTTTGTTGCCAGCCTCTGCCAGAATTTTTATGATAATATTCACTGATCTTTCAACTCCCCTAGAATATTCAGTTCTATTATTATGAAAACAGAAAGAGCAGAGCTTCGTGTTTAAAACATAATAAACCATTTCATTCCAGCTAAATTCATTCTCTGTGTTCTTTTACAAACACTTAAATGTTGGTCAGTTTCATTAAAAAAACCCCACATTTCAGATAAAAAGCTGAGAAAAGTGTATGGGTGATATTTAACATGGATCTGCTGCTTTGTTTTAAAGTTGTTTGCATGTATCAAGACTCATCACAGTTTTCTAACTTACTTTTGTATTTGACCTGTTTGTGTGAGAGGATCTGTAACAGTGTCTGCAACATATATAGTAACACTGAAAATGTTGATTGACGGAAAATCTTGTTGACGGCGCGAAAATACCAATATATAAGAAAGGGGACCGTACTGAGCCAGGAAATTACAGGCCAGTCAGTTTAACTTGCATTGCATGCAAAAGACTGGAATCTATCATTAAAGACGAGCTGGAATTATTTCTTGAACGTAATAATATCTTGAAGGATAGCCAACATGGTTTCCGTAAGGGAAGGTCATGCCTGATAAACCTTCTGGAATTTTTTGAAGAGGCCACCAAGACTTATGATCAGAGCAGGGCTTATGACATCATATACTTGGATTTTCAGAAAGCATTTGATACAGTACTGCATAATAGACTAATTTTAAAAATGAGCTCCATTGGAGTTACAGGAGGTATTCTGGAGTGGATTCAAAACTGGTTACAGGACAGAACACGAAGAGTGGTGGTCAGTGGAATCTCATCTGAGCTAGGTATGGTGGGGAGTGGCGTCCCCCAGGGATCGGTGTTGGGACCCCTGCTGTTCCTCATCTACATTAATGACCTTGATTGGAATATTGAAAGCAAATTAGTTAAATGTGTGGATGATACTAAATTGGGAGGTTTGCCAAACCTCCCAGAGTCCACTAAAGTGATTCAGGATGATTTATTTCTAATTTGCATCCTTCTCCCTCGAGCAATTAAATTAGATCAAGGGAGACCAGTCCAATGAAACAAAATGCGCCACATTCTGGCCCCATTGTGAGGTGCACAGATTGAAAATAACTGCACATTATAGTTCTATAATTAAGTTAGTGCTCAGTATGCCAATTGCCTGCATAAGTCACTGATAGACAGTTACTAAGAGGTGATCTTCAGACATCGATTCCATACAGTACATGGATAATTTATTTTGGAACAGCTCCAGGCAGTGTCTCTCACCTGCACACATAAGGCTTTAAAGAATATTGGAAATGTATCACTGCGGGAAATGTGTGTTTGCTCAGTTATGAAGTTATAAAATCATGGCTAAATACAGGATGAGAATGGAATTTTCCAGAAACATAACAAGACAAGACATTGAGTGAGCCAGACTACAAACATCCGTGAAGACACTCCTCAAGAAAGACTCACAGAGAGGAAACATATCAGTTAGAGGACATATTCCTGACATATTATATACTTTACCCCATTTATTGGTGTTTCATATCATGTGTGACACCAGCGATATAGCCTGAGACGGCCCATGTTTGACCCAGAAGATTCAGTGTACCTTACCAAGACTGTACCATACGTAATGTTTGATGTTTTTCATAAGGTCAGTATTTCAGTTGTGTCGTATATCATTTAAATGGTGGGACGATGGAAGCCACTCAGACAGAAATCTGTTCAATAAAAAAAGATTTATTAAGGGTAATGACACTCAGTTGTGTGTATTTTCCTGATGGGGTGGTGGAGTGTTAGGGGCCTTGTGCTATAGAAACCCAGCACAGAAGATAAAAATGGCATAAAACTGGTCGCAGCTGGGCATTTCTTTCTAATAATGTTCTCTTGCAGTTTGCAGCACGCAGTAGGGCACCGTGGGCCGCCATTATATTCGGACTGTTCCATTTCTGAAAGGAAGACACCATCAGTCCAGCACGGTGACATGTAATTGGCCGAACTGTCTCCCAGGGAGGGAGAGATCGAGATGGTGTGGATGACTCATTGATCATCATCGACCACCGCAGGTCAATCAGTCTGGCCACAGTCTGACTGTGTCTGTAAACTGAAGCGGCCAGGAGACGAATCTTCATCTGACTCATGACTCGCAGTCCCCAGTGTGGAGATACGCAGTGGCTTCTCTCTTACAGCACTTTGCCTGTTTGGGTTTCCCCCAGTTGATAGGAGTTACAGTGATGCTATAAATGACTGGATTTCCCAACTGAGAGAAAACGGGTTAGGACTAGGACAGCTTTGAACATGCAAGAGCAAATTTAAACATTACAAGCAACATACTCTAATTACATGAACTGGTGTTATGAGCACATTAGCCGCATGGTACAACACCAAAGTTATATGGCTGTGTTGCTTTCTCTTTTGTGTCTTCTTTCATGTTCATGTTTCTTTAATGTCCACTTTGCTTTCATTGCTGTGCTGAACGTTTTATATGCGTAAGAACCCCAGGAAGAAGAGTGGTCACCAAGACTCCAGCTAATGGACGTCCTTATAAAACCATGAAGCCAGATGATTCATTGCAAGCCTACTGGGAGTTCTGGATGCTGTGAGTTTCCTCTTGTTTTCTTTTCGAATTATAACAGAGGGAATTCATAATCTGTGCTGTTACTGGTAATAGACTCCTGGAGCTCATTTAAAAGAGCCAGTATGAAATGAAAAACTCTCGGCTTGGGTGGGGAGAGAGAGGGTTTAATTCTGCTCTCATGTGCTTATCACTCCAAAGTGAGGGCCCCAGCACAGTCAGCTTGGGCTGGTGATAAAAGCTGTGCAGCAAAGGCCCTGGCTTTTATCCCTGGCCTTGCCCACAGGATCCCTGCTCCTGACCCAGAGCGACTCTCGCTGGCCTGACTCGGTGTGGGCCGGCCATTTACAACCCGCCGTTTATGGCGTCCCATTTCAGTCGTGCAGCAATACACTGTGCAGTCAGCAGGAGTCTGCAGTGGTGCTTCAGCGCAGTTTAATTATGCTGACATGTACTTTAATCAAGCTTTCATGCATTAAAACAAGCATCATAAGGTTCTTTTTTCCCCTTCTCACAAAAATTAAGTACCAGCTGCTAGCAAATTGGCCCAGTCATATTCTCAGAGGCATTAAAGATTTTTTCCTATGGACGTCTAAATTTATAAAAATATTGCACCCTCTGTGCTTATGAGAGTGTATTTATGCGTGTGTATACCTGTAAATACGTGTTTGTGTCTTTTTTTACCCTCAAAAATGTCAGCTATGTAATTTATCAAGTAAATCCAATTTATCTTTGTTAATCTGCCTGACTGCTGTTATTTCTTTGTTGTGTGATGGGATGGGAGTCGCTGGGACAGAAGAGACGTAAGATCAGTCACAGGAGAAAACTCACTGTGAAGGACATGCACTATGGAATGCAGGCCTCTGGGTAATACCATCATCTTAGAGCAAAAAATGCCATAGATGTCCTAAACACCACTCTGTGCGCTAAATATTCTGGACATTTCTGCCCACCATGTCTACTCGGTGAATCAGCCTTGTGGCGGCCTCTCTCCCGCCCAATTTAACCCTTAAACGCTATACATGACTAAGGTTGCTCAGTGATATAAGATATCAAAATCAGAGCTGTTGAAAACAGCTCCCGCAGGGGAGCTCTTTTAAACAAGTCGCCACATGATAGGTTTTCAACAGCTCAAAATATAAATATTTACAGTTCTCTCAAATTTGTTTCAGTGCTCTAAGGGTTAATGTGCAGGTTTTTACTACCCCAATTCCGAAATAGTTGGGACGAGGTGTAAATTGTGAATAAAATCAAAATGCAATGACTTTCAGATCACATGAGCCAATATGCTATTTACAAAAAAGCATAGATAACATTTCAAATGTTGAAACTGAGACATTTTACATTTTTATCCACAAAATGAGCTCATTTCAAATTTTCTGGCTGCAACAGGTCTCAAAAAAGTTGGGACACAGGCAAAAAAGGGCTGAAAAAGCAATTAATATATAAGAGAATCAGCTGAAAGAACATTTAGCAAGTAATTAAGTGAACTGGCATCAGGTGTGTAACATGATTGGCTATAAAAGGGATGTCTTAGAGAGGCTGAGTCTCTCAGAAGTAAAGATGGCCAGAGGCTCTCCAACCTGTGAAGGCTTGCGTAAAAAAAATTGTGGAATACTTTAAAAACAATGTTCCTCAACGTCTAATTGCAAAGGCTTTGAAGGTCTCATCATCGAAAGTGCATAACATCATCAAAAGATTCAGAGAAACTGGAAAAATCTCTGTGCGTAAGGGACAAGGCCGAAGACCTTCACTGGATGCCTGTGATCTTCGGGCCCTCAGACACCACTGCATCGCTCACCAGCATGATTCTGTCACTGACATTACTAAATGGGCCCAGGAATACTTCAAGAAACCACTGTCTGTAAACACAGTCCGCCATTGTTGAGCATGATCCAGAAGTGCCGCCGTGTTCTGTGGGCCAAGGCTCATTTAAAATGGACTGTAGCAAAGTGGCAAAGTGTCCTGTGGTCAGACGAGTCCAAATTTGACATTCTTGTTGGAAATCATGGGTGTTGTGTCCTCCGGGCTAAAGAGGAGAAATACCACCCCTCCGGTTATCAGCATTCAGTTCAAAAGCCAGCATCTCTAATGGTATGGGGATGCATTAGTGCATATGGTGTGGGACACTTGCATGTTTTAAAAAGGCACCATGAATGCTAAAAGGTATATAAAGGTTTTAGAGCAACATATGCTCCCCTCCAGATGACCTCTATTGCAGGGAAGGCTTTGTGTATTTCAGCAGGACAATGTAAAACCACATACTGCAGATATTACAACAGCATGGCTTCGTAGTAGAAGAGTCCGTGTGCTGAACTGGCCTGCCTGCAGTCCTGATCTCTCGCCGATTGAGAACATTTGGCGCATAATTAAACGAAAAGTCTGTCAAAGGAGACCCAAAACTCTCCAGCAGCTGGAAGCCTGTATTAAACAAGAGTGGGATCAAATTCCAATGGCTAAACTCAAGACACTTGTCTCCTCAATGCCCAGACGCCTCCACTCTGTGTTTAAAAAAAAGAGGGGATGCTACACCATGGTAAACAGGGCCCTTTCCTAACTTTTTTAGGGCCTGTAGCAGCCGTCAAATTTGAAACGAGCTCATTTTGTGGATAAAATTGTGAAATTTCTCAGTATAAACATTTGCTATGTTATCTCTGTTCTCTTGTGAATAAATTACTGGCTGGTGCGATTTGAAAGTCATTACGTTTTGATTTTATTCACAATTTACACTTTGTCCCAACTATTTCGGAATTGGGGTTGTAAATGAAGGACACTGTACTTAATTTGGAGGAAACTTTAACCCAGTATGGCAGCCGGTAAAACTGTAAGGATCGCAGGTTAGAGGGCTGTTTAACCCCTTACCACTCCGGTAACATTTTCTTAAAATGCCTATAAAGGACGTACTCAAGGTAAATTGAAATCTTTTCTTGTTTTCAGCTTCCCTGATGGGCCCGTATTCGGGCCGTCGGAGTGTTAAGGGGTTAACTGTAGCTTTTTCTCAATCTATCTTATCTTATTTCTGAGGGACTGCTGCTTTGCTTGTTTTTATATTTTTATATCTTGATGGGGCAATCCGGCGTAAGTATTTCAATAGCCTGGTTCTGTCACACTTAGCATAGCATTTGAACATGACTTTGATAAGCGGCTGTGAAGACTTTGCTTAGTAGTGTGTTTGACATTTCACCGAATCGGTGGCAATGGTGTTGCTGCTTTATGTGCATGTGCAGTGTAGGCCTAAGTGACTAAACTAGGGCCGTGAAGTGATTTTTTAAAAATCCAATAAACTAAATTCTTTGATTAATTAATATAAATTTATTTCATATACCAATATTTGCCCTGAAAAGCAATTAAAAATATTTAAATTAAAATTAATTTTTGTAAATGAGTGAATCGTTGAATAGACTTCATTAACTTTAAAGGTCAACATCTCTTTTGTTTCCTCTCGAAATTTTTTTTTTTCCATTGTTCATATGCAACCATGGCCATAACAATCAAAAATGTTAAGGTTTATCAATCGCTTGGTACATGCAATCATGCCATTTGTTGTCACATTCAGGATGCTGTCTAGCACAATGGGACTGTGTGTGCCGTAGACTGTGATGTTGACAGACTATTGGTCTATAGAATGCAATTAATTTGCGTTTTTTTTTTTGATGCATTATTTTTTTCCGTTATAGTTAATTAATCAAGAATATCGCATTGTTTTGACAACAGTAGACAAAATCACTTGGTCAGACACAATTCAAGGTCCATACTTCAATTTCTAGGAGAAACTTAATAATAAATCTTACAAGATTTCTGTGTTTATCTGGGGATTACAGTGCCCTTCATATTCATCAATATACATCAGAGAAAGGTCATAGAACAAGAATACAAAAAAATGTACTGAATCAATGCTGTGACCTTTTATTGTGGCTCTGCTAGTCTGGCTGGAGGCTGCAGTCAAACAGAGACTATAATTCGAAAGGCACAGAACCTCACGGTAAATACTAAGACATACATTCTTCCAGTAATTTATTGGAAATTGTGAAATTTTGAGACAGCTTGCATAATTTAGCCTACTTTGGTGAGTTTTAAGGAGGTTTTAAGTCGATGAAAATGCACCAAAAACCAACTGTAGCTTCCCACACAAATCTTACAGCTAATAAGAAATCACACAAACTCGAAGAGTTACCCATGAGAATTTGTTAATAATGTATTTGAAAAATTAACTGGATGAACTGCAGTCAAAAACTGAATAACTGTATTCAGAGTACTTGCAAACCCACAGACAGCACAGGGCTAATTTGGACAACGCATTTTCTAGTGATCTGACATTTTCGAGTGGTATACTAACCCATATTATGCTGAGTAAAAAAAAAAAAAAAAAAAACTCAATGTAAAACAAAAGAGGTTGAGTGGACTTTGTGGGTTCTGCATTCCAACTCTTCATATATTGGATACTTCAAGCTACTTAATATATTGGTTGCTATGCAGTATATTAGTCAGCATATGACAATAACTATGCGCTGAACTAAGCATTAACATGACCACCAATTCACAATCACCTGGGTGTCAGCTGGACATTACCATTGATGTAACAGTGTAAAATAATTTAATTTGCTGTATTACTAAGATAATAAAAAATATTTGTACAATAGTGGCACAATTAAAAATGATACATTCATGGGACATTATTTATATTATTCACATTAAATACAAACAGGTTATTCTGTTTTTCCGCACCCTTTAGTGAAATTAGATCCCTCAGTTGGGATTTGGTTCCAGCAAGTCATATGCGTCATATTTAGTCATATTTATGTATTGAAGGTACCACAAATTGTCTTGCGCTATATTATTAGAAAAACACTCCCATCAGTATCATTTAATTTACGTGGAAAACACCTCCTGCTATATAACTATAAGATGGCACATGCGCATAAATGGCAAACTCTGTATCAGAGCTGACAGTTTTGCATTTGCCTACATAGTAACTCTGCCCAACCAAGGCAAAAGGAAGCAAGTATCATACATTTCTATGTAACTTGCTTCCTTTTGCCATAGTTGGGCAGAACTGTACAGTTTCAATATGTTGCAGCAGAAATACAAAACAAGAAAATTGTATCGCTGTTGCAATCTTCATGGAGTGCACTGTAAGACCATCTTCTAGGTCAGGGGTCACCATCCCTGTTCCTGAAGGGCTACCATCCTGTAGGTTTCTGCTCTACCTCCTATTCAGCACACCTGATTCAGCTCATTAGCTACTTCACAAGATCAAGAGCTGGGCAATTAAGTAGATAATTAGTTGAATCAGGTGTGCTGAATTGGAGGTAGAGTAGAAACCTACAGGATGATAGCTCTCCAGGAACAGGGTTGGTGTCCCCTGATCTAGAGTATGCAAGAGTTGAGTGAACACTGATTATTTTTGTTATGACTATGATGCATTTCAAATGAGATACTGATGTTATGGTTATATCTATATTATGCATCAATATGTTTATCTGTGCACTGACACGAGTGATGAGGGGTGGGTGCATGTCCGAACTGAAGCTTCAATTCCAAGGATGAACCCATATTTTTTCCGTAAATACCGTAAATCAAATACCACCCTCAACATGTGCGGTGTAGTACACAGCACTAAAGCATCACGATCTTCCCGTGTGGAGAGTTCAGTGATTAACGGGTTTGATGGACCCTGGCCATGGCACAGCGTACCGCTGCACCGAAGCAGATGGTCTTCGCTGCCAGAGCCCAAAAAATGACTCTGAGCCTGACAAAGCAAAGCGCAGCCAAGGGAAAGAAGTCATTTAGGAGAATTTACGCCGGCGAGACCACAGGCCTCACTGCGATTCCACTCTGCAAAGCACAATAAGCACGATGTAATTCACTGTTTCTCTGAGGCATTTCATTAGATTGAAGCATCAACTGTGACACCGAATCCAAAGTGAACACTGTGGAGGAAGAAGGGAGAGAGGGAGGGGTGTGGAGAGAGGGGGAGTCTGTAAAAGAAACGGGGTGGAGAGGGAGAGTGAGAGGCTGAGAGAAAAAAGGATGGAGAGACAGAGAGGGAGAAAAGGCAGAGAGAGAGGTGGTAAGAGAGCAGGAGAGAGAGAGTGAGTGCGAAAGCTAAGGGTTATAAAAATAGACAGATCTCTGACGGGAACATTTACTGACCACCTCATGGCAAACATACGAGCCCCTGAGAACGAAAGTGGTCAAACTCCAAGTTTTAATCTTAAAGTGACTCCTAAGTGGTCGACCTGCTTCGTTCAATGATGGATCATAACTCAGTGTAGTTCCAGTACTGTACAGGTGAGTCATACTGCATGTTCCGCACTTCAAGAACGCATGAAGTGCTCAGTGCAGTTATGGTCCAAAATGAGAAATGAAAGTAAATGAGTTGGACCTCTCTTGTTCGAAGGGGCTCATATGTGCCTCGGCTCTGTTCTACATCCATCACTGGCCATTTTCAGTACCCAAACCTAAAAAACCTGGCAAGCCAAGGGTTCTGGCCAATATACTGAATTCAAAAATACAATGCAGCAGTATACTCTGCGCCCGTACGAGTCAGCCTGTTCTCTCTGTGGGCGGTGTAGCACAAAATATCACGGGACAGTAGAGGACCCAGCTTGGCCAGAACACTCCTGCATTTCTTTTTCTTTTTTCATCTTTAGCGCAGCCCTGGCCTCTCTGCTTGGTGTCCTGCGTGACAGAGATGGATTGGAGTTACAGTTTCTCCTCTAAGCAGGACTGTAGGGGAGGAGAAACTGCCCTGCAGTGCTGTTCTGGGTAAGAAATGCCTCACTGCCCTGAAACGCCATGTATGTACGAGGATGAATCGTCATGCCCCACTGTGAGTCAGCTAAACTGCTCCACAACCATAGATTCTGGTTGCAGCCACAATATAAGAGATATTAACACGGGATTCTCAATATATCTGCTTCAAAGATGTTGCCAAAAGCATTGCAAATAGATGTAGCTGTGCTTCAATGTCACAGCAAGTGAGATTGTAGTGAATCTCTCATTAAAATCAGCACATTTTCTGACGTCAGATTGAGAACTGGATATAGATCACTACAACCTCTACTTCATGTGAGTCTTCCTGAAATATACCTTCAGTTGATTGAATCTTCAATTCATTGAGTAATATAAAGGAGCGAAAAGGTATAACCATTTTATTATTTTTTGAGTTGCCGTTTTTAATTTCATTTTGAGAATGCAATGGCTAAGGACCGAAAATCACTATAGTGACAGTGTTGTGTCATTTGTATATATAGTGTGCCGTCTTAATCTCATTTTCCCAAGGAACAAATAAGCCAAGTATTCTTGCAGCAGAATTAGCATGTGTCATAAATACTATTAAACACTTCATATGTAGGAAGAACTGTGACTGTTGTGGCCATGATGCCCTATGCAGAGGCAGGTATAAGGCCTCGATGATGAGGTCCACATGGTGCTCATTGTAAGAACTTTCAGAGCTGGGGCACGACAGTGAGATTCGGCTCGCATGGATTTAGCCTTTGAGGTCAGCAAGGGCGTAATCTAATGGGGGCACCAGGGGACGCGTTCCCCCGATATTAAAATCAAGCAATTTCATCCCCCGAAATAATGTGTTTTGACAAGTGGAACAATGTAAAAATAAAACACATCCTTGTGGACGCGAGTGTTTCCACATCATAAACTAACTGTTACTCCGATGGAGGTCAGGACATTCTTATGTTCATAAATAGGAAATGTTCTATCCCTGTGCATCTGCTAGTCTATCTGTTCAATTATTCAATTAGCGTGGAACCAGAAGCACAAATTATTGCGCCTCATCTTAATATTAATAGATACAGAGTGGTTAATATACACGTTTGAGATGTACATTTCAGAGAATGCATCTCAGGACTCATTCAAAATAGAAGTTCCACATATACGTACATTTCTTTCAGCGCGGTGTGTCAAAAGTTTCAGGTTGAAAACATGAATCCACTTCTTTTATCAGTTTGTGTTTCTGACACTGCAAATATGGCAGTAGGTGGTATTTTTTCTCAGAACGGAGTTTCAGCAGTAATGGTGAAGGTGTTTGTGTTGAGCGGAATTTTAATTCAGAACTTATTTAATGACAGCCATTAACCTTTTCTAACAGAGCATGTAATCTGGAAATAGGCTGTGATTATCTCTCTCTCTGCTGTTTAACAATATGAAAACAACATCATTCTTCAAACTGGGGTGACCAGTGCAACCACAAAATGAGCCGCTAAAATTAATTTCTCCTTTCTGTTCTTCACATTATTTACCTCGCACATCGTGTGTGTGTGTGTGTGTGTGTGTGTGTGTGGTAATCATTGCATTCATCCAGTTCAGCCACTCAGGCCAGCAGCTCTTTCTAAATAATGTTGGGATGTGCGCAGTTCAGGACCTGTAATGAGGTAAAAAAAAAAAAAAAAAAAGCAAAACTAAACATAAGTAAATATATTTGTACTGTATATTCTTAATTATACAGTCAAGTGTAGAAGTATTGGCACCCTCCATAAAATTGATAAAAAAGGGCTGTGTGTAATAAACTAGACAGTTAGTGATCAAAGTTATTTGACATGTAACAGAGAAACTATATTATGTTATAATACAGTGGATCTCATGTTTAACTGGGTATCCCCACAAAGTTTGTCTTTATGAAACTGCTCAGTAATTACTTCCAATCAGGAAAGCAGTAATTGCAGTGTTTCATTACATGATTGTACAGCCAGGTTAATCACTTGACACAGGCTTGTACTAATCGACAGAGAAACACAGGTGAAACTGAATTTATTTTTGCATTTTTTTGCACTCAGTCTGAGTAATTACAGTAATTGTGTTTATCTGAACAGTCTGCCTACCCTCCAGCAGAAACCACACATACACACACACACACACACACACACTCGCACGCACGCACACACACACACACACACACACACACACACACACGCACGCATGCACACACACACACACGCACCTCGCACGCACGCACACACACACACATACACACACACACAGTCGCACACACGCACGCACACATGCACGCATGCACACACGCACACACACACACGCACGCATGCACACACACACACACGCACACACACACACACACACACGCATACATGCGCACACACACGTTTTCCCCAGACAATCCACCATTAGCAGTCTCAACACACACAGAAAACACAGTGCTTACCTGATCCTACAGTAAGTCACAGAGAAACAGTTGTAATTATGTTGATGAAATTGTGTTCAAACTGGGACGTGCATCTCTTATTCTTTGTCTAACATGAAGGAGATGCAAAGAGAGGAAGTAAGAGAGTTTAAACATGTTCTGTTCTCTCTCGGTGTTCTTTCCCCCAGAACACTGTAATGCTGGATTAATGCACACAGAAATGCTCCAGCTGTGTCTTAAATACACCTGTTATTTAGACACCAAAGAGAAGGGAAGCTACAGTGTTTTAAAGTATTCTACTGATCCAGGCATTTTAGCTCTCCTGAATTTAAAACATAACATTAAAGGTGCTCTGTTTGTGTCCGACAATACTGCCAGAGATGTCGCTTTCGAAGCATCAGATGTACTGAATATGGGTTCTTGCAGAGACGCAAGCTGAGACCTGCAATGAAAATTAGAGCTGGTTTGGAATTATAGAAATATAATTTATTTTAATGTGAATTGAATCACCAGTCCATGATGTCACTGCAGGCAAAAATCCCACTGGGTTTCACTGTTAATGGAGTGTTCCTTTGATAACCTCTTTTGCGTGACATTTCGGGCGATTGAGGAACCTAATTCTGGTCGCCATGTTTAGAGGACACTAAATGTGACGCATTCCCCATTGGCCGGCAACCATGTAAATCCTAATTATTCATAATCCATATCTGCCATGCAAAGTGTCAAGCGGCCAGGAAATCGATGCCATTTAGAAAAGGCTATTCTCTCAGCTGATGATCAAACTCCTGACCTTTGGTTGTCAGGAAATTTTGAGCTTGCGGCCGATGATGATATTTGCCAATGAGAAATCCATAGTCTAGTGAAGATTGCGGCCTATATCGGTCCAAAAATCAAACCATTGGGCAAATTTTCATCAATGGCTTTGCAGCCAGTAATTTGCTCAACCACCCGTACTTCAACAGCGCTCAACTTCATTAGGCATTTATAACATGTTTATATGTCACGGTTTTCAGAACTAGAGCCAGACGCAGATGACAGAAAGTAGCCCATTTGGCTTTTTATTTTCTGAAGAAGATAAACTCAGTGGCACTTTGGCTTCTCAGTCGGGAGACGGTCTGAGGTCAGGCAGAGGTGAACTGCACCACAGGACGGGGAGGCAGGGCGTAGTTGAAGCGTAGGGTCTCAAGTCAGAAACTGGGACGGCTGGCCAATCAAATTAACCAGGGAACACAGGCAGGTGCGTACCTTCAAACTGGGGTCTAGGAGAGGCCAGCAGAAGCCATTCGCTAGGACCACTAAACTGAAAAGAGATTCCCTAATAAATTGCTACTTATTATACCAGGAGGTAATATGTTTTCACTGGTGTTTTTTTTTGTTTGTTTATTTATTTGTCAATTAAGGGGATATCTCAAAAAGTTAAGGATGGATGTCAATGAAATTTTGTCCGTTGATAGATACAGCGCTATGGAGGAAGTGATTAAATTTCAGTGAAGATCCGACTCATATTCTTGATCCAGGATGCAAAAGGATTTTTGTCTGTATAAAGACAGCACTGTTGTGACTCTTTTAACACTCAGGTTCAACAATAATTCCTCTTCCCAGCAATTTCAAAATGGCAGACATAAAGCGCTCTCCGAGCGCCTTCTATTTATTGAAGAGAAGTCCCACAAAAATGTCCCCACAAGAAATACGCAATCAGATATCTTTATCTGTAGGGATATTTTCAGGTCCCCCTAAGGAAATTGAGCTATTTAAGGGTTAGGGGTTTGGTTAGGGTTAGGGTAAGGTTAGGGTTAAGCATGTAGGGGTTAAGGTTAGGGTAAGGTTAGGGTTAGGCATGTAGGAGTTAAGGTTAGGGTAAGGTTAGGGTTAAGCATGTAGGGGTTAAGGTTAGGGTAAGGTTAGGGTGAGGCATGTTGGGGTTACGGTTAGGGGTTTGGTTAGGGTTAGGGTAAGGTTAGGGTTAAGCATGTAGGGGTTAAGGTTAGGGTAAGGTTAGGGTTAAGCATGTAGGGTTTAAGGTTAGGGTAAGGTTAGGGTTAAGCATGTAGGGTTTAAGGTTAGGGTAAGGTTAGGGTTAAGCATGTAGGGGTTTATATTAATTTTAAGTGAAAAGTGGTAAAGTACATTTCAGTGGAAAGTAGAATTCTTGAAGTGCCTAAAACGCTTATTTTAATTTGGTAATAATCCAGTGTGATACTTTTAAAACCAGCAACTCTTCAAATTGGCTTCAATATCAGGGGGCAGACATTTTTACTTGGGAAATGTAATTTTATCCAATCAAACACCAGTTCACTAGACTGTACCGTGGTACTTGTGATATCAGTTAAACTCATTCCTTTCATGCAGGTGCTTGATTGGATAAAATTAGACTCTCCAAGTAAAAATGTCTGCCCTCTGATATTGAAGCCAATTGAACACTTGTTGGTTTTAAAATGCGTTGCACTGGATTATTGCCAAATTAAAATTGATAAAACTATGCATTTTTGACACTTCAAGAATTCTACTTTCCGCTAAAATATACTTTGTTGAGATGAGGGCTCCTCCTTTAAGGTTAGGGTTAAGCATGCACTGTTTACAGTTATGGTCAGGGAGAGGGGTTAGGGAATGAATTTTAGTCCACAGAATGTCCCCACTAAACAGGTAAACTCAAAATGTGTGTGCAAGTGTTTGTGATTTACATTAACATTTTCTGAGGGAATTTACAGATTGTATTTACTGTACAAATCTTCTCTCCGCACTGCCTGATATTCACTGAGTCTTTGGTGACGTAAATCAGTTTTACCGCTTTTATTATGGTGTGAATAGCAACAATGCATCCTACACGTGGGATTAAACTTTGCAAACACCTGGCCATAATTTCACTGCCTACCTACATTCACAGCACTGCAGTTGGGCCAATCCACGCTGTGCGGCCATAATTCATAAGAGTTTCTTAGCTCCGTTGGGAGTCTCATGAATGTAAATATTGGCCACTAATGAATGTGCAGATTCCATGTTTAAAAATGTCTGAAGCATCATCCCCTATGGCTTGAGTGGACCTATATCCGCATATAACCGGTGCTCAGAGAAAGGTTTGTTTTACAAACTCAAGCTAGGCTGAAAGAAACCGTCAAAAATAATGTATTTTGCGTCAGAAGAAGTAAATGAATTTGTTTGTGGGGGGGATCAGAATGCATTTATCTTCGAGGGGTTCCAAAACATAATAAAAAATGCTACGAGGAGTTAGGGGTAATGGATGTTTATATATTGAAGGAGATCAGCAGGAATGATGATTTGTGGAATTTGATTAGAAGCAATATGACATACAGGTATTACAGTCTGACATGTGTCCTGATTGATAAAGAGATATCTCTGGTCAGTCTAATTCATCACATGAAGGTGACTCCAGAGCTGCCTGTATTACGCACAAACGCTATTCTTTGCGCCTTTAATGACAGAGAGAGTATTGGATATTCCCCACACTGTCGTGGCACCTCCTGTTCCAAACCTATATTTGTATTGTGATATATCACTATGGAGATTGCGAGTCTCGCCCTTCGTTTTGAAATTGATTAATCATGGGAGCTCTCTGTCAGGCGAAGTAGGGCAGGGGCCGTCATCGAGTGGCCTCTTTCTGTGCCTCTCCAGAAAGCCCCGCCTCGCTCATCTCACGGCATTATTTGTGCTCATTCAGAGCCAGAATTACTGAGGTGATTATGGAGAGTCTTCTGTGACCTTCACTGGGCCCTTTTGGTCAGGCAGATACCGGGACAGCCTAATAAAAGCCCCAATCTCATTTCCTACCAAAGGGGAGACTGTGCCAATGTCAAGATTGCAAAGCATTTTATATCTTTTCTCATTATTGGGTTGACCCATCCATTATTCTAGCAGTAAAAAATACAAAATAAAATTTAATAAAAATAAATAAATAAATAATAAGATTTTTTGCCTTTCTAGGTAATTTTTTGTTCCCAGCAGAACTGCACAGGTGATCTGTATTTCAGTGGCTGCAAGTTAAATAAATAGATAAATAAAAGGACAGATATTACTTCAGCTTGAAGTAAACTGAACGTAATTTCAAGCTGTAGTACAGTGGTACTGGTAGATACTGCAGGATTTTACTTCCTTCTGTGAATAAGATTAATAGTCTTGTTCTTAAATGCCCATTCATTTTTATTCATGAGCCAGTTTAAAAAAAAAGAAGCTAGTTTCCCATCATAATTTAAGCAGTGCAATTTGCTCCATTAAGATATGTGAGAAAACTGTCCATTTTTACAAAGTCCTTCATACAGCAGTTTTCTTGTTCCCAGACTGAAAGTAAATATCAAACAGTGTGAAGCGGCAAACCTCTAAATCTACAGTAGTATACTGTACAGAGGACCAGAGAGTAACAGTATTACGCTGTTATAACTGCGGAACGTTTTCTGACCAGAGAATTATTTTAGCTATGAAACTCGAGAAAATCCCTGAAAACACTTTGGATGGATTCAAGAATAAATCTGCTGGTGCTGTTTAAATTTTTCCTCTCATTGAAAATTCTCTCTTTCTTCCCCTCCATGAGGAACTTTACTTATTCTTTGTGAAGCCGGTGGACGTCACGGCTGTGCTATTTGAGGCAGAAACTCGTTCCGCTAACCGAGGAGTCGACACAGGAGCTCCATCTCCGCTGGAACCGCCGGGAAACTGACTACAAGGCGCCATGTCATTAACGTTATTGCGATTGATGAGCAGAAAAATGTGATTGCTGTCTCGCTCTCAAAAGGAGTTAGTCCGCCATTTGTTAAGGTAATCCCTAGGGCTCCCAGGGGCCGCTGGCAGCAGCTATCCATAAGATCTTTCACTTTTTCTCTCACTCTCTCTCTTCCTCTCCAGCCTGGGAATTGCAGAGGATGTGAAAACCTCATCCCACTGGGTTATTGATAGGTCCTTGTGCTCATTAATTTATTATAAACTCCGTGGGCATTACCTTAAGAAGTGTCGCGCCGCCAGTGTGTTACTGACGTGTGGGGGCAGCTTCTGCTCACAGGGGACCTGCGGCTCCGAACCCAACGCTATAAATTAAAGGAGAGCGTGCGCAGTGGTGGGGTTAGCATTTCCTGTGAGTTTCCAGGCTGCAATTTCAATATCTCAGGGGAGATCTGCTCTGAAACTCTTATTCTTCCTCGAGTACAGCCATCAAAGCCCTGGATTTTGACGTACCATACGAAGACGTGCACTTGTGTGGAAAAGGCATTGTTTGACTTCAGTTTTATGCACATATATGTTAAGATTGGATAAAGATGTCATTGCATATATTGTGCTCCTCGAGCACTTTATTAGGGACGCCATACCAATGCTGGTTTAGGCTCTCAGAACTGCTTCAATTTTTTTACAGCAGGATTTCCACATAATGAAAACACTCCATCGAAGTTCTCATCCATGTTGACAACACATAATTTCTGTAGATTTGTCAGCTGCAGTTTCATGGTGCAAATTTCCCGTTGTACCAAATCCCAAAGATGCTCCATTAGATTCAAATCTGGGGGCCAGTAAAGAGCACTGGACTCATTCTCATGTTCAGAAAACATAAAATAATTTATTTTGTGGATTTAAATAGCAAACTTTGTTTATAAGTGATCAGTGTTATATATGTGATGCTCAGTTAAGCACCAAAAGCATTTTTTACATTTTATCTGACAAATCCTTTAAGCTTCATTCTCCAGCAAGGTGACTGGATGTCGCACACCTGGGCAGAGCTGGTAAGGACAGGAGGGGAAAGGGGACAAACAGCACTGAGACCGTACAGCCGTAACAGCAGTTTAGAAGAGCTTTATTAGAATAAAAAACAAATCAGAGCTCAATGAAAACAAAAGTGCATTAACGAAGGTCATATGTACTGAGATGAACTCATATAAGTGTTAACGTGAACACTATCTGCATTAATTCACGAATTGATCAGTAATACTTTTTGTACTATTGAAGCAAAGGATCCACTTAGAATAAGACAAACACTAGCTTTTTAAATTCCTTAATCAATTGGCTTTGAAGAAGGTTGTTGTTAACAAGAAATAATGACTTATAGGCTAACTTTTCGGTATTAAGTAGGTAACAACAACAGGATTTAATGCCAATTCATGTCAGCTTCGTCATGAAGGGCAAAAAATGTTTTTGTTTGTTTTTTTCTTTTTGCAAATTCCGATTAAGTTAATTGCATACTGTAGCAGTTAGTCTTTTCGCCAGTGGAGAACAGAAGAAATGGTCTTTGTGTGGTGATCCTGCGAGAGCCTTCAGCTCGATATACGTAAATTAAGGAGATGCAGCTCGATAGACCATAGCATATATCTGAATTCTCTTGTAATGTAGGCTTTCTTTAAGAAGAAAAATCAGCCTAATTAAATGTCACCATCGGTGCTCTGTATTCTTAGAAGCATGCAAATGAGAAATACATTTATTCTGGGAAGATTTTGTTGGAAGGTGGCGACAAGTCAACTCGATCAATGAACCGATGAACTGGCAACTAGCCCCAAATGATATCATAATCTCTGCGAGAATACAGTGTGTGCGCCCGTGGGTGCATGTGGGGGTCTAATTCATTAAAAGAACATTTGTTTAAATCGTTCCATTTAAAGAGAAATTCCAGAGACATGCATAGATGGTTGTCCTAATTTATTATTTTCAATAAGGCCATTCCCTTGCCAAGAGTTCTGCATGTTTCATACGATTAAGCTCCAATCCTTTGATATGTTTCCAAATAATTGAGGACTTTTACCCCGAGGGACTGTTCTGTTATCATCCAGACCTGGAACCAAATGTGGAGGCAGAGTACAATCCACTATTAGGGCTTACTGACAGAGGGACAGAGCCCAGAGCAGAATAGCATAGTTTGGTTTGGATATAACGGGTGAGGCTGTGTGGGCGTATCTGTGCCCCGCCAGTGGCTCTCTGGGACAGATGCCAGGTGGAGAACACACTTCACCAGAGCCAAACTGCCAGATGGCAGAATTTAGAAGTTTAGCAGAAACATGGTCTCAATCCTGGAGACTGAGAGAAAGGCTTGGGAGCTTGTTGCTATTATTAAATATGGTAGAGAACTTCTGTATATTACTATCATCAAAGATTAATATTGAATTTCAAAAGACAAAGAGGCTTTATTAACAGATACTGACTGATGCTTAAGTGTATATCGCCAGTGACGATCCAGTAACTTGTAACTCAGGTCAGGGGGGGGTATAGATACACATCTCAGGTACAAGGGATGAGTGATATGAAACTAGATACAGCTGAGGATAAGAAGCAAGCAAGAAGCAATGCAATCTAAGGAGACATTACTGCGAATCGACACGCAAGTTGCTGAATGGGAGGAGACATAGAAGGCATTCACACGAGGGTTGTGACAATACTGTCTGCAAACTTAAACAATTGTGCTAGTTTAAGGAGGAACTCAGCAAAGCATTAGAGCCCATGACTGTTAAAGTCAAAGAGGATTGGCTAATGGTAATATTCTGTTCCGTCGTGAATAACATCCATCGTGTGCCACATGTAACATGCATCTCGAAGCTTTAGCATTTGGATTAGCATGTGCACTTGAGCTGTACAAAGTCAGTTTATCTGTTGAATTTAATATTTTTTTATTATTACCCATTACAATCCAGTTTTAGTTCTGTTTGACTGTTTGTGAGTGGAACAGTGGAAAATTTGGTGGCGTGTCGTGTAGCAGCAGATTCAGTGTTGAGCTCAGGCTCGGGTACGTCAGTGTGGAGTTTGTGTACACTTCCTGTGTCCAGTGTGGATTGCTTTGGGCTGTACGGTGTATCACCACTGTTTTCTCAAAAGACCTGCGAGTCAGGTTAACCGGGGAATCAGAAATCTCCTTGCCAAATGACAATGATCAATTCCAAATCACCAGCTACACCCTCGCTCTACTTACTGCTTCTCCGGCCGGAGGAGGAGCCGCCATGTTGAAGTCTGTGTTAATCTTATGAGTGGGCGACCCCTGTGAAACCCTCCAGCTGTTAGTTTGCATCGATCATGACTTTCCTGTCTCACTCTCCCTGGCCGGAGACAAGACGACAGAAGAGACAGCGTATACAACGCACTGCGTCTGTAGCCATGACTCCGACTCCTTCCATTTCCCAGTGGATGGAGGAGCGTGTATCCCGAAGATCACGCGCGTGTTTAAATCATGCCCCAAAGAGGCATTGCGCAGTGAAGCACTAATGGTGACGGAGCAGTTTGGAAAAAGGCCGGCGTGAATGGTGTGAAGGTCTTTTACTCTTAACCTGTCCTGGGCACATTGCAGCGCACTCCTGAACTCTAGTGGGATGGGATCCAGTCCTCTGCCCCTACAGAATACTTTTAAAAACAGATGCATGAAGTGTGCATGCAGTTACAAAAGAGGTGTTAATGCTACGTTCTGCCTGACATTCACAGTCATTCATGTTATTCTGGTGTCATATTATGCTATAGGATTTTTGTGCCATTTTTCTGTAGAATATAAACACATCACCCCATGCAATAAATTCATGCCACTTGCGAAATTAAGTTTTGGATGGAAAAAGCTTTCAAAAAACAGCATGAACTGCAGTGTTGCTTTGACTAAGTAAATTGAGTATTAACAACATTCAGTGTGTTGTTTGATAAAAGCTGAATAAGACATTTCTGGCTGAATTGTTTCTTGCCCATTACTGATTCATGTGCGATAAAACATAAGTAAAAAAGAAAAATAGATACATAAATTTTAATGTGAGAATCAACACTATGAAAAATTAAACACGTGAGCATGACACAAAAGCAAAGAAAGTATGTGAAGAAAAGTTGTGAGATATTAGGAGGCAGTCAGCACTAAATGTACAAGTCCTCTCTGTAAGACACAAGGCACAGAGAGAGATCCAACAAACAACCAGAGTCAGCAACAAAGTGAGTTTGAGTTTATTTTTATTCCTTTAAGAGACCATCGACAAACTCTGAAAATGAATCAAGCTCGCTAGCATGCAAGTTCCCAGCGGCCGGTCTTTACACTGAGTCACAGGCAGAGTGAAACTCAAAGCATTTTTTAAAAAGGGGAGCATCTCGGTGGCATTTATCAATCTATTCATTATCTTATTCCTCACGAGGGTCGCGGGCGGTTGGAGTCTATCCCAGCCGACCATCGACGAAAGGCACGGACACACCCTGGACAGCTCACCAATGCATCACAGGGCGCACACACCATTCACACACCATTATCTCACAACTCTGGGCAATTCAGTCATCAATTAACCTAACATGCATGTTTTTGGACTGTGGGAGGAGACCGGAGCAATCAGAGGAAAGCCACGTGAACACGGGGAGAGCATGCAAACCCCACACAGATGCCCCGGGCTGTATTCAAACCCAAAACCTCTTAGCGCTACGCCACTGCACCATTGAGCTAACCCCAGTGGCATTAACCCTTTGAGCGCCGTAGGCAACTATCATTGCCCAATTGTGTAAGATATCAAAACCAGATGCTGTTGAAAACCTATCATGTGACAACTTGTTCAACAAGTTGACACGATAGGTTTTCAACAGCTCAGGATAATTACATTTTTAATTCCTTGAAAATTTATTCAGCGCTCAAAGGGTTAACTTCTCCATAACTGTGCTTAGTTTTGGTTATGATGCTAATTTACAAAGCCAGGTATAAACCGATGTAAACAAAGCTAAAGGCCTTTGTTCACATGTTCCTACAGTCAGTAGAGCCTTTTGGGTCATGACAGTCATGCAATGCTCTTTCTTTTTCATTTAAATCTTTACTATATTAAATCATTACAACTAAGCCACACTGTGTAATTTATTGCCATATTAAGTCTTTACATGAAATTAATCTCTTGCAGCATTGTTAAAGTGAACAGTCCTTGTAGGTGGCTGTCATGTGTGAGGTGCTGGTGCGCACAAATTAGTGGCACTACAGAGGGCGCAATACTATAACTACAAACTTAATTAACATGAGGCACCAGCTTTGTGGCTCGGCTAATGCTACGGCTGTTGAGATGCATGTTTTTTTCTCCCAAGCTGTGCCAAATTTTGGGCGGCTAGGACGAATTAAGATCATTCGAGAAACTTTGATTTCAGTGGATGGCATGGCATTGAGTGGCATTGAGTGATTGAGCCAAATTTGAGATCTTCACATGGCCTAAAATCCTTATAGACAGCTCTGCATATAACAGAATTGCAATTATGCAAGATAGAGAGGTGTACGTTGTAAGTCTCAGTTTTAGAAATTTAAATTGTGTTTGGTTCTTCTTTGGTTCCTGTACATAAAACAGAGGAACCAAAGAAGAACCAAACACAATCTCTATCATGCATAAAGTACATGTACTTTTTTTCCATCCCACAGTATGCACAAATAGAGCATCTTTATCATTACTTTTCCGGCATGTTTATTTTTAAGTTGCTGATTCTCACCAGGCTGCCTCAGGAGAGACTTGTAAATGTGTTCATATCAAGCCTGAAAGTAGAATGCAATCAAAACTCTTGGACAGATATTTTCTAATAATTGATATCTGTAACAGCCTTGAGACCCAGTGCTTACTTAAAATCCTTTTCCCCTTTTGACCTCACTGATTTTACATCACTGCTCTTCTCTTTGAAGTCATCAACATGCCCACTAGACCCTTTTCCTACCAAATTTCTGAAGGGTGCCCTGCTCCTGATCAACATGCCTGTGCTACAGCTTATTAATGATTCACTACTTTCAGTACTGTTTGCACAAGACCCCAATCGTTCAAACAGGATACTGTATGTACCCCACTCGCTCAAACAAGATACTGTATTTACCCCACTCACTCAAACAGGATACTGCATGTACCCCACTCACTCAAACAGGATACTGTATGTACCCCACTCGCTCAAACAGGATACTGTATGTACCCCAATCGCTCAAACAGGATACTGTATGTACCCCACTCGCTCAAACAGGATACTGTATATACCCCACTCACTCAAACAGGATACTGTATGTACCCCACTCACTCAAACAGGATACTGTATGTACCCCACTCACTCAAACAGGATACTGTATGTACCCCACTCACTCAAACAGGATACTGTATGTACCCCACTCGCTCAAACAGGATACTGTATGTACCCCACTCACTCAAACAGGATACTGTATGTACCCCAATCGCTCAAACAGGATACTGTATGTACCCCACTCACTCAAACAGGATACTGTATGTACCCCAATCGCTCAAACAGGATACTGTATGTACCCCACTCACTCAAACAGGATACTTTATGTACCCCACTCACTCAAACAGGATACTGTATGTACCCCAATCACTCAAACAGGATACTGTATGTACCCCACTCACTCAAACAGGATACTGTATGTACCCCACTCGCTCAAACAGGATACTGTGTGTACCCCACTCACTCAAACAGGATACTGTATGTACCCCACTCACCCAAACAGGATACTGTATGTACCCCAATCGCTCAAACAGGATACTGTATGTACCCCACTCACTCACTCAAACAGGATACTGTATGTACCCCACTCGCTCAAACAGGATACTGTATGTACTGTACTCACTCAAACAGGATACTGTATGTACCCCACTCACTCAAACAGGATACTGTATGTACCCCACTCACTCAAACAGGATACTGTATCAAACCCCACTCGCTCAAACAGGATACTGTATGTACCCCACTCACTCAAACAGGATACTGTATGTACCCCACTCACTCAAACAGGATACTGTATGTACCCCACTCACTCAAACAGGATACTGTATGTACCCCACTCACTCAAACAGGATACTGTATGTACCCCACTCACTCAAACAGGATACTGTATGTACCTAATCGCTCAAACAGGATACTGTATGTACCCCAATCGCTCAAACAGGATACCCCCACTCACTCAAACAGGATACTGTATGTACCCCACTCACTCAAACAGGATACTGTATGTACCCCCACTCACTCAAACAGGATACTGTATGTACCCCCTCACTCAAACAGGATACTGTATGTACCCCTAATCGCTCAAACAGGATACTGTATGTACCCCACTCGCTCAAACAGGATGCTGTATGTACCCCACTCACTCAAACAGGATGCTGTATGTACCCCAATCGCTCAAACAGGATACTGTATGTACCCCACTCGCTCAAACAGGATACTGTATGTACCCCACTCACTCAAACAGGATACTGTATGTACCCCACTCACTCAAACAGGATACTGTATGTACCCCAATCGCTCAAACAGGATACTGTATGTACCCCACTCACTCAAACAGGATACTGTATGTACCCCAATCGCTCAAACAGGATACTGTATGTACCCCACTCACTCAAACAGGATACTGTATGTACCCCACTCACTCAAACAGGATACTGTATGTACCCCACTCACTCAAACAGGATACTAAATGGACCCTGTACTCACTCACTCAAACAGGATACTGTATACTCAAACAGGATACTGTACCCCCCCCACTCACTCAAACAGGATACTGTATGTACCCCACTCACTCAAACAGGATACTGTATGTACCCCACTCACTCAAACAGGATACTGTATGTACCCCACTCACTCAAACAGGATACTGTATGTACCCCACTCGCTCAAACAGGATACTGTATGTACCCCACTCGCTCAAACAGGATACTGTATGTACCCCACTCACTCAAACAGGATACTGTATGTACCCCACTCACTCAAACAGGATACTGTATGTGTATCGCTCAAACAGGATACTGTATGTACTCTCGCTCAAACAGGATACTGTATGTACCCCACTCGCTCAAACAGGATACTGTATGTACCCCACTCACTCAAACAGGATACTGTATGTACCCCACTCACTCAAACAGGATACTGTATGTACCCCACTCACTCAAACAGGATACTGTATGTACCCCAATCGCTCAAACAGGATACTGTATGTACCCCACTCACTCAAACAGGATACTGTATGTACCCCACTCACTCAAACAGGATACTGTATGTACCCCACTCACTCAAACAGGATACTGTATGTACCCCACTCACTCAAACAGGATACTGTATGTACCCCACTCACTCAAACAGGATACTGTATGTACCCCACTCACTCAAACAGGATACTGTATGTACCCCACTCACTCAAACAGGATACTGTATGTACCCCACTCACTCAAACAGGATACTGTATGTACCCCACTCACTCAAACAGGATACTGTATGTACCCCACTCACTCAAACAGGATACTGTATGTACCCCACTCACTCAAACAGGATACTGTATGTACCCCACTCACTCAAACAGGATACTGTATGTACCCCCACTCACTCAAACAGGATACTGTATGTACCCCACTCACTCAAACAGGATACTGTATGTACCCCACTCACTCAAACAGGATACTGTATGTACCCCACTCACTCAAACAGGATACTGTATGTGCCCCCACTCACTCAAACAGGATACTGTATGTACCCCAATCGCTCAAACAGGATACTGTATGTACCCCACTCACTCAAACAGGATACTGTATGTACCCCACTCACTCAAACAGGATACTGTATGTACCCCACTCACTCAAACAGGATACTGTATGTACCCCACTCACTCAAACAGGATACTGTATGTACCCCACTCACTCAAACAGGATACTGTATGTACCCCACTCACTCAAACAGGATACTGTATGTACCCCACTCACTCAAACAGGATACTGTATGTACCCCACTCACTCAAACAGGATACTGTATGTACCCCAATCGCTCAAACAGGATACTGTATGTACCCCACTCACTCAAACAGGATACTGTATGTACCCCACTCACTCAAACAGGATACTGTATGTACCCCACTCACTCAAACAGGATACTGTATGTACCACAATAGCTCAAAGTAGCTGTAATCAAGCCAAGCCTTAAGAAGCCTAACCTTGATCCAAATGATCTCGCTAATTATAGACCAATATCTAAACTTTCTTTTGCTTCTAAAATCCATGAATGACTGTATCAGAGCAACTTTATGCCTTCTTATAAGTAAACAATATGCTATAGGATTTTCCAGTCTGGATTCATACCAAACCAATGTTAAATTTAAATTAAAACTGAGAGCAGAGATTTGTAATTTATCTTTGACCTGAATTACATTGAAGGCAATACAACAGCACATTATTTGAAGTTTCCACACATTAATTTGTCATTGTTTATTTCAGACTGCATAAGGTGCTAGTGTATGCTGGATACCTCATGCTATGTTACATAGTAGAATAAAGTGTATTAGCCGCTGCATGACAATAATCATGTTCTGTGCCACACAATCGCAGGAACACCAAGTTATAAAGATCACCTGGGTCGCAGTGGGATGTTACTATTGATTGTGTCGTATTGTGGATAACAGAACAGCTTCGAAGCTCTGGCTGTAGTACTGTGAAGTTTGGGCATTATATTTTTCATTGAAGCATCTGGTAAATGTCATGTTCCATTGTCCTGCTCTTTCTAGTATGTTCTGTGTAACTTGCTTCTAATATGCAATTCTGGCATGAAAATATATCACTTTTTGTGATTATGGAATTAATTCAAAGTTTCCAAATTTGTGGAAAGTGAAATTTGATTTCTTTTGAAATTTAAAAAAGTCCAAAGGTTTTCATATTCAAAATCACAATTATGGAATTAATTCAAAGTTTCCAAATTTGTGGAAAGTGAAATTTCCATTTCTTTTTTGATTTCAAAGCAGGTTTAGGTGCTATATAAATACTGTGAAAGTATAAAACTGTCAGTCCAAAGGCTTGCAGCCCATATTCATAAACTTTGCCCCTACAACAAAACTATGTGATGTCACAACTATACGTTAAAGTTACATTGTAAAGAAAAGGGGGACAATTTGACCAACAACAGCACTTAACGCCTAGCTCACAGAGAAAAAGGCATGCTGAGATTAAAGTCACTGAAAAAGGCAGACTTTTACTCTGGCATAACACCAAGTTGACTACAATGGCATGGCATCACGTGGCATTGAGTGGTTGAGCTAAATTTGAGATCCTCAACTGCAATGAATAGCATAACATTAAATCTCTTAATTTTCAGCTGATGTCAGGAGACAAACAAGCTGTGGTTTTGATTTATTTTCAAGGAAAATTTATTGCTAGCTACCTAAGTATTTCAAATTTCTATTAATATTTAAACTGAATTCCAAGTGTGGCGTTAGTTAAACTTGCTGAGATAAGTTGTCTATGTAGCCAATTGCTGCACTCAAAATTGTTCAGCATCCATGCATTACCTTTACATAATCATTGTGTAGTTCACTAACCAGCTGCGAAATCAAGTCTGTAATTAGAAACCCATGCTAGTTTAGCCAGAGGCAATGTGCGAGACATGCTGATTAGAACAAATAGAATGGGTGACCATTTCATGGAATTCAGGTGTGGGTGAATTTCACTGGCTTTCATGGTGAATGGAATGTTGGCTAACAGCTGCTACTATACATAATGCTAGTAATGAACCATAACGTTGTCAACTGAATTCAAAGTGCAGTTAAACTTTTATGGCGACTGCATGTTGCACTTGTTTGCAAATGTAGCCGCCTGCAGACGTTACCTTTCATATCCAGATACCCAGATAATAAATCAGTCATGTGTATTTAGAGACTGTCGGCAGTGGCCTGGAGATTATGACATGGTCGCTATCCATTGACACACGGAGCTGGCGACTCTGTTTACTACCCAATTAGAGCAGGGCTCATTCCATAAAGAAGACATCCGCTCAGAACAGCCTGTTTTTCAGAGGGTTAGGAATGACAGGAATCTAATGCCTTCAAAATTTATGGATTTTTTGTTTCCTTTTTTTTTTTGCTGAAAACTTTATAAATATCCCTCACGGACATCAAAGAATATGAAACGTTAGGGCACAAAGAAAACATAATCGGGGAACTTTAAAAATTGGTGCATAAGGCCAGGACAACTGTTATTTTGATTGTGTCAAAAGGGGAGCCTGACAAGTCGCTGGCTTAGTGAGAGCACTTTAATTGGTAATTGGGAGCACGTGCGCAGTATGTGGACCAGGGTAATTGGTTTCCTCCACTTCGCCTGGTTAACGAGCTGGCCAGCTGCAGCCGGTTTCCCTTGACACAGGAAGAAGGGGATAAAAGGAGCCGGAATTCCAGCATTCAGTGGTTGGGCAGCTAGAAATGAACCGGCTCTGTAGTATTATTTGGCCTGGCTTACAGGAAAGCAACATTATTATCAATGTAAAATGTTTGCCAGGAACTAATAGGACTAATTTTAGATCATTGAGACAATGAAACCCAATACACTCAAATATTCTTCACAATACCTTAAATTACTTGACACATTCTGTTGGCTTGCACCTTCAGGTTAAATAGGTTATGCTTCAGATTAGATGGGGTTCTCGCAGGTCATGTGCGGAGAGCATGATGTTTTCAGGAAAATAACAAATACTGCTTTGCGCTGTCTCATTTAAATGACTGGTGCCATGCAATTAACATGGAAGGTGCCCCCTGAAATAGAACTACACCTTTGATAGTCATCTCTGCCCAGTTATGTGTTGTGCCGGCAGGAAATGATAAGTTTGCCCTTGTGGCTGGAAGAAAAAGACACAGCAATCAGTCTGTGCATGATGTCAGATGTGGCACACCTTAATGGGCTCAATAGCTAATTTGATATCGGGCTGTATTTTATGAGGTGACTTGCTATTTGATAAAAGGCAGAATAAACATATCAGTTCATACATGCGTCAGCTCCAGGTGTGGGATATACGGGCATCATTCTCTGCTTTTCAAACTGAGGATGTGAAGTGAGCCGAACAGAAATTACCCCTCAGCAGTCTCAATTTTTATTCTACAGTGATGAGAGAAGTTCAGGAGGCAGGAGGGTAACCTCCTGAACGGGATTTGTTTTATGACCAGGAAGAGGAGAAGGAACATTGGCAAATGGCCAAGGCACAGCGTAATACATGAAGCAGTATTCAAATCAAGGGTCACAGTGTCACCGCTACTTTACATCCCAAAGTGGGCAAATTGAGCAAGTGTTTTATAATTGAACCAATAAAGTCAATCAACCAATCTGCATGCTTTGTGTTGCAAACAGCTGCTATTATGCACTCTAAGGTCTTCAGCACCTCAGATTGTGGGACAATATTATTGTCATAAATCATCATTGATTATTCACTTCAGAGCAATCATATGCATTACACTTCCCATCTCTGGAGCGAATGGAACTCAGCCATGCTGTGTGCCAGCAAAAAGCTGGGGAAAGAATTGGAGAGCTAATCATGCTCTTCTCACACAATCAGCACAATCAGGAGCTTTGAGCTCTGATCCTCTCTGGAATCGAGAGGCTCCTGCAATCTGCCTCATGAAGAGAGACGAGTGAAAAGTGATTTAAATGGCTTCCAAATGAAGTCTTCCTTGATGTTTTCAGAAGTGAATGTGAATGTGCAGGCTGTGCAGTTATGAACAATAAACTTGGTCAACTAGCTCTGCCAAACGCAAAGGACTGTGGGAAATCGTACTATGCGATTTCCGCAGCTTTGTGAGAACTGAGCAGTGTCATAAATCAATGAAAAGTTCATAAAACACGACAAAGTAGTTTTTTTTTAATTAAAAAGTCCAACCATTTCAAAAATACATTTTTTAAATTTTTATTGATTTCGACAGAATAAATTCATCATTTATTATTCATGTTTTGCACTGGTCAACAGTTGGTTGCAAAGCGTGCAGTATGTGCAAATTATTTTTGGTTTTTTTGAAGACCTTGGCAAAGCAACGAGGTGAGTGAACAGAACCAGTGTGTTTACAGTGCCATATTCAGGGTGCTCTGTTTCATGGCTGTAATAAGTTCTCAGAACAGGATTTTATTGATCACTCTTCTTAAACTTCCAAAAGTTATTTACAAGTGCAGCACGGCTGTGAGAAAAAGACCGATGTGTTCGAGGATATATCCAGTCAAACAAATTTGAAATAAAATGACCTCCTCAAAATTTCACAGAATCCATAATTACTTTTATTATTGAGCTCAGTAACTTTTTGATTCAAGTCACAAATCTTATGAAATTTAGTTTTTTATTGGGCACAAATGCCCACTGGCTATATGTCATTATGAATGCATTTTGGAGTAATTATAGAGTAAAAGTTGAAAATAATTTTTCAAAAATGCTGCCACTGCATCTGTGTAGGCCAAACAAACATGCACAAATAAATGGCATGATAAATTATGAAAAGGTGATAAAAAATGAATGAACAAATGATTGCCTGGAAATGTCCCTAATACAGTGTAGACATGTTCAGCCCTTACTGTACCATCCCATTGGTCCATACAGTGTAGATATGTTCAGCCCTGACCATCCAATTGGTCCATACAGTGTACAGTGCCTGACAAAAGTCTTGTCGCATAAAGACATAGTAACTAAAAATAGCATATAACTTTATTTCTAACCAATCAATTGTTATAATAAATGGTCCATTTTAATGTCAAGGGCTTTCACATTAATAATTTGGTGCAAAATGAAACCGTCAAAAAGGGTTCTGATGTTCACAGCCTGGCAAAGCCCATAACATGTGTTTTTTGCTGGGACAAAAGTCTTGTCGTCTCTTCAGATGATGCAACAAATCACAGATTAGAGTTTAACCTATGACAAATACTGTAATTAACACATTCCCAGATGTGTATAGAAATAACCCCAGCGCACCAGACTTCCATATGAGGTGCGACTAGACCTCTGAGAACATACCAAAGATTCAACCACAGACCAAAGTGCTGATCATCAAGAGCCTGAAGACTGAGTCTGCTGCTGAGGTGGCAGACATCTTTAATGTATCCAAATGTCAAGTGGAGGGGTGAGAAAAAAGATTTGAAGAAACTGGTGACGTTCATGGCAAGCGCAGGTCAGACAGACCCCGGTAAGACAACTGTTTGAAAGGACCGTTTGTTGCTTCAACTGTACAAGGCTAGCCCTTCTTCAACTACAGCAAAGCTACATGAGGAAATGTCACTCAAAATCCCGGTATCTACAAAAAGAGTTTGTCAAATTCTGTCTCAAAGCGGTTTTCATGGCCGAATTAGTACACAGGAGCCTGCATTAAACAGAAAACAAATAACCTGCATTGCATTTGCCAAGGCCCACAGCTCGCAGAAAGGATTGATACTGGAAAAGTGGCTGAAAGTTTATTTTTCTGGTGAATCATCCATTGAACTGCATCCCAGTCGCCATACAAGACCTGTTGGAACCCTCATGGACCCAAGATTCTCCCAGAAAACAATCATGTTTGGTGGAAGAAAATCATGGTTTGTTGTTACATCCGTATGGGGGTGTGAGAAAGATCTGCAGAGTGGATGGCAACATCAACAGCCTGAAATATCAAGAAGTTCTTGCTGCCCTACTTATACTGCTGCTCCTTCTCATTCTTCTGCCTCCATGTCACAGTTCCTGAAAGCGAAGAAGGTGAAGGCACTCCAGGATTGGCCAACCCAGTCACCTGACATGAACATTATTGAGCATTTCAGGGGTAAGATGAAGGAAGAGGCTTGGAAGATGAAACCATAGAATCTTGATGAACTCTGGGAGTCCTGCAAGACTGCTTTCTATGCCATTCCAGATGATTTCATCATCAAGTTATTTCAGCCATTGCCAAGACGTATGGATACAGTCCTCCAAGCTCATGGGAATCTATGCAATATTAATTCTTTTTTCCAAGGCACCATGAATTTATGTTCTAATATTATGGTGGCAAATTTGTGTATTCAAAATAAAGTGTATGTATAATTTCCACATTTTTTTCAATGCGACAAGACTTTTGTCCAAGGAAAATCTGACCTTTCTGTACTAATTAAATAATAAAACTCAATGAATGACACAAAACTCTATTTTGGTATATTTCGCATAATCTAGAGCGCTTTGCCTTTCATATAAGCCATTTTTTGATTCCAATTGATCAACTACAAGTCAGGTTATTATTTGTTGTTCCTACAACTTGGTTAAGTGACAAGACTTTTGTCAGGCACTGTAGACATGTTCAGCCCTCACCATCCCATTGGTCCATACAGTGTAGATGTGTTCTGCCCTCACCATCCTGTAAGTCCAGATTTATCCTGTTGTCCAGCTAAATGTGCTTCTCCAGCATTTGAAATCCCCAGGATCAAAGAGCCATGCAAAAGCAGCTAATATCCTCACCAGATTTGTTAGTTAGTCATTGACAGAATTAATAACATTTCACTGATGTGTTTGGTGCAGTGGCGCAAAAAGTGGGTATGCAATCTATGCAGCGCATAGGAGCGCTTCGCGAAGGGGGGTGCCAATACAATTTGCCGGAAGCAGATGAACATACAAGATTATGATATTTACAAGATTATGTAATTTAAAGAGTACTGGAAGACGTGCGATTGAGTGCGCAATATCAACGAAATAAAACGCATCTCTCACCCCGCCCCCCCCCCCCCGGTCAACAAAATTGCAAAAGACCGCCACCTAAAATTAAGTGGAGAACACTGGGAGGCGCTGTTGTTGTCGTTGCATACCCCCCCCATAAATGGGTAGCTGCGCCCCTGGTTCAGTGGATGTAATTGCAACCCACTTAGATTGTCCTGATCCCACTATAATTTCAAGCTCTGGTTCTTAAAAATTCTAGGGCTGAGAATCATGTTAAAAATGATAGGACCAGGACCAAAATTTTTTTTACCCTTCAAAGCATTTTGGCATTGAGGAGTCCATTCACAGTTTACTTGAGGACTGGTACTAGTCAGAGGATAATCCATGACAGGAAAGTTCCTTCAGAAACTTTCGCAGTATCCTGTAATGCTGAGGAAACACCTTATTATGCGCCTGGAGGAGGGAGCTGGGAACACCGCTAAAGCGCTAACTTAATCTTCAATGGGATGGACTTGACCCTGACCAACTTGTCGTCTTAGATGCATCACGGTTCCCTTCCCAAACACACATGTTGCCACATTTATGGCGAAAGTCTCGCGCAGCTGACTGAAAACTTCAGTTAGGCTTTGCAGATGGACCAGGAAGCAGAGTACATAATCACACCACCCACATGAGCACTAAGGGTGGCCACTCCAGACAGAACAATATTTGCTAACCGTTGAAAAATAGCGGGAGCGTTGCCCATGCCAAATGCCATCAGTGTACTGTAGGAGAGGTGATCTGGGGTCACTAAGGTTGAGATTTCTGATGCACAGTCCATCAAGGGCACCTGCCAATAAACTTCTAAGTCTGGTTTACTCACATATTTGGCCAAACCCAAATTGTCTAGATAATCTACACTCACAACAATGAATAAGAATGAGGCACGGTGATGACACTTATTCTCTTGAAGTCAGTAAAAAAATCTGGGTAAACCATCTGATTTAGCTTCTAGCAGAGTGAGCTCTACAAACTAGAACTGAATTTAGCTGGTCCTTGTCATCCAAAGCAATACTGGAGAACAAACTGATAATCACTGATATAGTATCTTTAACAAAGTTGGCAAAAGCTGAAGCATATATATGCTCATGAATACTCTTCCCCGGCCATGTAAATAACGACATGCTTCATAACTCTGTCCATGGAGGTGGGATAGCAGCAAAATACAATTCTACCTTATGCACTTCATCAAGAGCTGAATTTAATTTTAATTTGTTTGAATTGCTTGTTGTTCATCTTCAATACCCGTTGATCAGGGCACTGTGAACTATATTCCTTTGTGTAGAAAATACAGTGATTTTCTATGTGAACTGTGTTTTAATCAAGTGTAATACTCAGCTCTGACAAACTGCTGGCTGCGGGTGATTCAATGTTTGTTTGGATGCAGAAGCTGATTCCTTCAGAGGAGCATTTTCAAATATACCAGACGCTACTGGACTCATGCAGTAGTGCTGACATGACCTCGTCCTGATGTACAGCATAAATACTGAAGCAAAAGCCAGTACTGACTGATCGTTATGTTTACATTCCTTCTCAGTTGTACATAATTTGGCTCCAACTATCTCTGCAGTTGCCGCTTATCTGAAAATGGTGAGCCAAATTTATGTAGAAACCACGAGTTGCATGCTGATTTCGAGAATAAGCCACATGTGCACCTGCAAGTTTGAGCATAAATTAACACAGATTGACAAATATGTTTACTGCATTTCAGAAATATTGCGCTTCATATTGGATACAGTGGCTCCCTTCCAAATGAAATCAATAAAACAGAAAAGATGGCACAAATGTACAATGGCCAGACTCATGCACTCAAACAAGCCTCACATAGATTCAGTAGAAAATGGTTTTCCGCTAAACTTGAGGTTGTCAGCCTTGCCTGGAAAGACAGTCTTGTAAGCAATAATAAGGCACTCTCTGAAACCAGATCAACTTTCTACTCAACTTTGATTTAAAAATTAAATAAACCCAGATTCCTCTTCACCATCTCCAGACCAATCAAGAGCCACATAGCAGGTGACTCCTGTCTTCCTACAACATTTAGCTGCAATGACTTCATGAACACCTTTGGTAACAAAATACGTGCTATAAGAGGGGGAAAAAAAGCCACCGCAGCTCTTCCTGCTCTGACGCTGTTAGAATGTGTTCAGCTCCTGAAACAGCAGCCCCTCACACCTTTTGCTCTTATTGAATTTTCTGATTTTACCTCACTGGTCTCCTCTTTGAAATTATGTTATTGCACACTGGACCTAATCTCCACTAAACCTCTTAAGGATGTCCTGCCCCTCATCAACAAGCCAAGGCTGATTAATTAATGATTCGCTGCTGTCAGGATATGTACCACAGTCGTTCAAATTTGCTGTCATCAAGCCTAGCCTTGATCCAAATAATCTCACAAATTACAGAGCCACATACATAATTTACTGTAGTCATAGCCATAAAATATATATCCTGACCAGGGCCATTTATAACACTGACACTTATGATCATTTCCTGATAGACTTGAAAACCAGGTTAGTTCAAAAAGAAAACACCTATGCTGACTTGAATCATACCTGCCAGATTTCAATTAGTGAAGGTGGCAATGTGACCTCCCAGTACATAAGAGTTAAATTTGTTGTTCTGCAGGGATCTGTATTAGGGCCCTTTCTTTTTTCCCTGGACACGCTGCCCTTAGGTGATTTGATAAGGTAACATGGGATCAGTTTCCACATTTATGCAGATGAAACTCAGCTATACATGTCTGCAAAGCCAGATGAAGTTACTGGATTAACAATATAAGAAGCCTGTCTCAAAGACATGAAGCAATGGATGACCCCAAACTTCCTGCTTCTGAACTCTGATAAAACTGCAGTAATGTTATTTGCTACTCAACACAACAGAGACACATGAAGTCCTATGGCTAATGGCTAATTTCCTTTGAACCATACATAAAAAAACATTTACTTAATAAAGCCAGAATCAGAATCATGCATCTGAGGCATGTTAAATTGATCATTGCAATGTTCACAAATAATTTACTTGATCTGCACCAGTTGCAGATTCTTTAGGAGATTTGGTATCCCTATGCTGCCTTCCTGCAAAATATAGAATAGATAATGAAATTGTACTCCTTACCCACAAGGGTCGGCATGGGTTACCTCCTTCATGCATTACAGATTTATTGGTTTTATGCTTGTCATACATACCACTTCATTCACAAAGTGCGGGCGTGTGCTACTGCAGGAGTGGCAAATATTACAATGGGAGGCAGAACCTATTATGCTCCTGCAGCTTTGGAATAGTCTAACTTTTATTCAAGAAACAGACGCCATCTCTTTATTTTATGGATGGTGTGCGGATATCCGACGCTCGCTGTGGAACACTTGCTGGGCTGGCCTGACCTTGCTGTTGCCTGTTGTGACAGATACATCTCCCATCAGCAGGTATAGCTGCCCCACTGCCAAACTCATTGTAATGCTTGGCCGATTTACACCTTTGTCTGCGGAAGGTCTTCTGTGTCTCACTCATGGTAAACTCTTATCTTCCTCTCTGGTGCTTCTGTCTTATCATTAACTTCATTTTCTCTTCACTATGGTAAGGAACCCTACCACAAAACATTCATGGACAACTTTCATGATATCATGTTTTCGTCTCTCTCTATCCTGACTCCGGGCCCGGTGGACCGTGTGGAAAACCCTCTGCATTTACTGTCATTGTAAATGTCATCTTTGACTGTTGACTTAGACACAGATATGCCTGCATATAGTTTTTTTTTTAATTTTCTGACTAACCGTTATTGAAAAGGCTTTTCTTCACCAGGGGAAGGATTCTGCAGTCATGTGACACGGTTACTATTCATGGTGATCTGGGCCTTCTGGTGTTCCTGAGTTCACAACTGCATTCTTCATTATTCAGACTGTACTAAATGTACTAAATAGTTTATCTGGCCACACCTGATGGATCTGTTTAGATTTTTTTTGCCGCCTAATGGTTGATTGCTTCACTTTCTGAGACAAGAGACTCCAAATGCAAATTCTGCACTTGAAATCAACATTTGACTTATTATTTAATTTACAAGTAATTAGATAATCCGGGAATAATCCATACCTGACCATGAAACTGCTAAGTAGCCCATTGTCCAATTACCTTTGGTCCCTTAATAACAGGGTGACCATGTATAAAAAGTGCTCAAATTTGATTTGGGTGTACATAACCTCTAATTAATGCTAGAAGTCTGTACTTTGACCTTATATTCATTATTTAATTTTATCTCCAAAATTTTGCAGTGGATAATTAATATGATGTCACTGTCCGAACTATGTCAAAGTCCAAACCTGATTGTATGTTAGTTAATGAAATACTTCATATCATGGCCCAACACTAACAAATTGTTTCACTCGTTTCATGTAACCGAGAGCTCAACACATGGGAACTGACACTCCACAGTGTTATTCCAGAGTGTGATATCTGAACATCTCAGGATCCCATCTCTCCCTCAGCACCACCTCTCTTTACTTTTGCCTTTCTTTCTTTTATTCCTTCTCTCTCTGATGGATCAGCCGTCTTTAATCAGAAGATTTGCAGCAGAGGAGGCGAAAACCTCTAGTGCTACTCTTGCTTCCTATTAGCTGTTACAGACCAGAATTAACAAGTCAGGAAACGGCCGCTCTCTCTTACTCTCTTTAAATCTTCACAATTTCAACGCCCTCCCCAGCTTTTTGGTGCCGTCTTCATTCTGTTTCAGTTCAGTAAATACATGAAAATGGAGAAGCTTTTTTCTGTTGAGACGCATGGGGCAGTCACCTGACTCTCAGGTCTTGTTCGATTCCCAAGGCCTCGGGGACGGGCCGGCCATGATGCTGTGTTACCGGCTCTAACGTCTCTCTGTACTTTCTCCCAGTCCGCAAAACAAGATGCAGCTGAGTGGAGCGTGCACTTTCTTACATGTAATTAACACCGTCTCCTTCACTGTCACAAATGAATAAGTAGATGCGTATATCACATTGTGATAGATTACTTAGTGACATCTCTCAGCTGATATTTTATTAACTTTTCCTTGTTCCAGTTTTGTGGTCAAAACCTATCTATCCTGCACCTACTGAAGTCACTCTGAGTAGGTTTGCCTGCTCATTGCCTACTGTAGTTATTATAATGTAATGTAAACACCTGTTTGAGTCATCAAAAAAGACACGAGAGAAATGCAACGGGATTGCATAATAGAGCAATAAACAGGTGTGTTTATGGAAAAGTTTTAAGACCCAAAGCAGTATTAAACAGTGCTAATCTTCACTCTGAAAATTGATGCTTATTTTTCTCCTGATGCAGCTTTGGTGCAGCTTTTATTAAGGTATATGATATCAAAGATAATTAATTTTGAAATATCCAAATAAATGGAAGGATATGTAAGAAGACCCTGCAAGCAGTTGACATTTGTCCTGACCTCTTGCTCGCAATTAAATTCCGGCCTTTCATATTCCTCCTCAAAAGCTTGTTTTGGCCTAGCTTTTATGGTTGCAGTTACTTTAAAGTCAAAGATAAGGACAAATGTTGATTAAATTTAGATCAAATTTATTCTCAAAGACTGCATAATGAAAGGGGGAAAAAATCATTTTAAATAGCAATCAAGGAGCACCCTTTGAGAAGAGAACTTCCATTGATTTTATTATATGCGCAGTTAGAACAATCATTGCTCCACTTAAAAAAAGAAAAAGGAAAACAGTCACACTTCTGCTGTTTCCATGGTTTTGAGTGCAGCGAAACGGGCCTGAGAGGTGACAGTGAGCTCTCTGAAATGCACCAACCCGTCCTCTGGGTGAACTGTATGTTTCCGATGATTTGCGGCAGGTGATGTGAGATTACAATCATCCAATTTCACTTAATTTCTTTAAATTTAGCATTGGCTTAAATATCCCCTCTGGTCAAAAATTAGTCTCTCTAATTTTTATGAGCCCAAAAATATCTTGACTTTGGCAATACTGACTTATATCTGTGCAAAGTTTGTCGCAAGAAATGTTATCACTATCTTCTACTGAAAGGGAGATGCCGGTGTTATTTCCTTTAGATTTGAGATTTAATTATACCCTTGGAAAGGTAGATTTGGTATGTCAAATATTTGGAACCCAGTCGTTGTCCAATAAACAAACACTGGCAAAGCAAAATAAGAACCTCCAGCGGAGAGCGCTTGTCAGCACAGACTATAGAGAGCGAGAGTTCACGTTAGCATTGAGTTTTGAGAGCAAATATGGTAGCTATGATGTGCAGTTTTTCTGAGTAAATCGCCCCATCCACAATCTAGGCCACCAAAGTATCCCACTACTTTATTTTTGAGGATTTTTCTTTCATATCAGACGATATATTTTTTAAAATTGATTTGTGACCTCATTCATTTTTCTGTCAGCTCTGTCTTTTACAGAGAGAGAGAAAAAAGACAAAGGGACATACCTGAGCCTTCATTTTTCTACAGAATTCACGCTGGAATGTGGACTATTGATTTTGCCTTACACACACACACACACACACCCACCCACACCCTTCTCTCAAATCAATTCTTTGGAATTGGCTCTTCAACACAAAATGTCAGTTGCTAACTAGCGGTGCATGAAAGAGGCTTCTGAGCGCGCCCGGGAGTTTTGCTACCTCAAATGGGCATGCGTGAGGCAGTTAGTGCTGGCTTCAGGTGCCCCGCATTGACAATTCAAGGTTGTTTCCCTCTCAGCAAGACCAAAGGACTCGAGCTGAATTCTGAGTCGCTAAGCATCAAAATGTCACCAGGGCCTGTGTTATTTGACAAAGGTGAGAAAAGAGAAGCTATGAATTTCCAGGAAAATCATGAAACAGACTGTTGATTAATGTCTGACACCTGGCAGTAAAATGCCCTGCTTTTTTCCCCCACCCTCCCCTCCATCACGAGCGTGTTTAGATCTCTGAAGAACGAGTCAAACCCACAGGAAACACTCAGAGAACAGAACCACCTCCTGACTCAAAGTTTGATAAATGCCTCAATGGGGCTTTCCGTCTAACCATATCAATCCCTGCTTCAATATCCCTTATTCATACCAATTGTTTTACAACCCCAATTCCGAAATAGTTGGGACGAAGTGTAAATTGTGAATAAAATCAAAATGAAATGACTTTCAGATCACATGAGCCAATATGTTATTTACAATAGAACATAGTTTCAACATTTGAAATGTTATCTGAGACATTTACATTTTTATCCACAAAATGAGCTTATTTCAAATTTTCTGGCTGCAACAGGTCTCAAAAAAGTTGGGACACAGGGAAAAAAGGGCTGAAAAAGCAATGAATATATAAGAGAATCAGCTGAAAGAACATTTAACAAGTAATTAAGTGAACTGGCATCAGGTGTGTAACATGACTGGCTATAAAAGGGATGTCTTAGAGAGGCTGAGTCTCTCAGAAGTAAAGATGGCCAGAGGCTCTCCAACCTGTGAAGGCTTGTGCAAAAAAATTGTGGAATACTTTAAAAACAATATTCCTCAACGTCAAATTGCAAAGGCTGTGAAGGTCTCATCATTGACAGAGCATAATATCATCAAAAGATTCAGAGAAACTGGAAAAATCTCTGTGCGTAAGGGACAAGGCCGAAGACCTTTACTGGATGCCCGTGATCTTCGCGGCCCTCAGACGCCACTGCATCACTCACCGGCATGATTCTGTCATTGACATTATTAAGTGGGCCCAGGAATACTGCAAGAAACCACTGTCTGTAAACACAGACTGCCGTGCCATCCACAGATGCCACCTAAAACTCTATCATGCAAAAAGGAAGCCATTGTTGAGCATGATCCAGAAGCGCCGCCATGTTCTGTGGGGCAAGGCTCATTTAAAATGGACTGTAGCAAAGTGGCAAAGTGTCCTGTGGTCAGACGAGTCCAAATTTGACATTCTTGTTAGAATCATGGGCGTTGTGTCCTCCGGGCTAAAGAGGAGAAAGACCACCCCTCCTGTTATCAGCGTTCAGTTCAAAAGTCAGCATCTCTGATGGTATGGGGATGCATTAGTGCATATGGTATGGGACACTTGCATGTTTTAAAAAGCACCATGAATGCTGAGAGGTACATAAAGGTTTTAGAGCAACATATGCTCCCCTTCAGACGACATCTATTCCAGGGAAGGCCTTGTGTATTTCAGCAGGACAATGCATAACCACAAACTGCAGCTATTACAACAGCATGGCTTCGTAGTAGAAGAGTCTGTGTGCTGAACTGGCCTGCCTGCAGTCCTGATCTTTCACCAATTGAGAACATTTGGCGCATACTTAAAAGAAAAGTCCGTCAAAGGAGACCCAAAACTCTCCAGCAGCTGGAAGCCTGTATTAAACAAGAGTGGGATCAAATTCCAATGGCTAAACTCAAGAAACTTGTCTCCTCAATGCCCAGACACCTCCACTCTGTGTTAAAAAGAAAAGGGGATGCTACACCATGGTAAACAGGCCCCTGTCCCAACTTTTTTGAGACCTGTAGCAGCCATCAAATTTGAAATGAGCTCATTTTGTGGATAAAATTGTAAAATTTCTCAATTTCAACATTTGCTATGTTATCTCTGTTCTATTGTCAATAAAATACTGGCTGGTGTGATTTGAAAGTCATTGCGTTTTGATTTTATTCACAATTTCCACTTTGTCCCAACTATTTCGGAATTGGGGTTGTACTATTTAATGTTCGCATATATACAGTGCCGTGAAAAAGTGTGTGCCCCCTTCCTGATTTCTTACTTTTTTACATATTTTTCACACTTAAATGTTTCAGATCATCAAACAAATTTTAATATTAGACAAAAAACCTGAGTAAATACAAAATGCAGTTTTTAAATGATGATTTCATTTATTAAGGGGAAAAAGCTATCCAAACCTACCTGGCCCTATGTGAAAAAGTAATTGCCCCCCCTTCTTATGAATTCATGAATTAAATGTGATTAACCACATGTTTTGAGTCCAATGTCGCTAGCCACACCCAGGCCTGATTACTGCCAGAACTGTTGAATCAAGAAATCACTTTAATAGAACCTGTCTGACAAAGTGAAGTAGGCTAAAAGATCTCAAAAAGCAACATGTCATGCCGCGAACTAAAGAAATTCAAGAACAGATGAGAAACAAAGAAATTGACATCTATCAGCCTGGAAAGGGTTGCAAAGCCATTTCTAAGGCTTTGGGACTCCGGCGAATCACGGTGAGAGCCATTATCTACAAATGGAGAAAACTTGGAACAGTGGTGAACCTTCCCAGGAGTGGCTGGCCTCCCAAAATTACTCCAAGAGCGCATCAACAACTCATCCAGGAGGTCACAAAAGAACTCAGAACAACATCTGAAGAACTGCAGGCCTCACTTGCCTCAGTTAAAGTCAGTGTTCATGATTTAACAATAAGGAAGAGACTGGGCAAAAATGGCATCCGTGGGAGAGTTCCACGGCAAAAACTGCTGCTGACCAAAAGAACACAAAGGCTCGTCTTACATTTGCCAAAAAAAACATCTTGATGATCCCCAAGACTTTTGGGAAAATATTCTGTGGACTGAGGAGACAAAAGTTGAACTTTGTGGAAGGCGTGCGTCCCGTTACATCAGGCGTAAAACTAACACAGCATTTCATAAAAAGAACATCATACCAAAAGTCAAACATGGTGGTGGAAGTGTGATGGTTTGGGGCTGCTTTGCTGCTTCAGGACCAGGATGACTTGTCGTAATGGACAGCAAACACAGACGCACTTTACAAGAAGGGGCAGAGTCGACTCTATTTCCTGCGAAGGCTGGGTTCTTTTAACATCTGCAGTAAACTCCTACTGATGTTTTACCAGTCTGTCATTGCCAGCGTTCTCTTCTATGCTGTGGTATGCTGGAGCGGCAGTGCCAAGAAGAGGGACACTGGATGTATAGACAGGCTGGTGAGAAAAGCTGGCTCTGTGGTTGGCGTTGAGCTAGAGTCCACAGCATCGGTAGCTGAGAAAAGGACCCTCAGCAAACTTCTGTCTATCATTGACAATGAGTGTCACCCCCTACACAGCACATTAAACAGGCAGAAAAGCCTGTTCGGTGGAAGACTGCTTTCTCTGTCATGCTCTACGGACAGGCTGAGAAAATTCTTTGTTCCCTGGGCCATTCAGTTTTTTAACTCTTCCCTGAAGGGGCAGGGAATAACAGACTACTGGGCTTGAGTTCCATTCTCAGGGAACCCACCTATTTTAATGCCTGTATTTTAACAATTATTCCTCTATGTCCAGCCAGTGTAGTAATCAGTACTTTCCTGTTCTGACTGACATTTTATATTTATTTATGTGAATACTTGCACTTCCCTTGCTAATATGGACTGTGATTTTAAGCCTCATCCCGACAGACTTACGGACACATTGATCCACCTTTTGCACTATTCCCCTACTGGTGCACTCAAGTGACTGAATGCGGAATTTACATTCACTATGAATGTCCATTCCATTGGTGTTGTGCTTTTCCATGTCCTTGTGTGTGTTGAATATACAGTGTAAGTATGTGTCTTAAGAGCGACGGGATGTCTAAATTTCCTTTTGGATCATTAAAGTATGTATCTATCTATCATCTATCATCTATCTAATTGATGGAACCATGAATTCTGCTCTCTACCGGAAAATCCTGAAGGAGAATGTCCAATCATCAGTTTGTGACCTCAAGCTCAAGCGTACTTGGGTTATGCAGCAGGACAATGATCTTAAATACACCAGCAAGTCCACCTCTGAATGGCTTAATAAAAACAAAATGAAGATTTTGGAGAGGCCTAGTCAAAGTCCGGACTAACATCTGCTTGAGATGCTGTGGCATGACCTTAAACAGGCCATTCATGCTCAAAAACTCTCCAATGTGATTGAATTAAAACAATTCTGCAAAGATGAGTGGGCTAAAATTCTTCTACTGCAATGTGAAAGACTCGTTGCCAGTTATTGCAAACGCTTGATTGCAGTTGTTGTCGCCGAGGGTGGCACAACCAGTTATTAGCATGTAGGGGGCAATTACTATTTCACATAGGGCCAGGTAGGTTTGGATAGGTTTTTTCCCTTAATAAATGAAATCATCATTTAAAAACTGCATTTTGTATTTACTCAGGTTGTCTTTGTTTGATGTGAAACATTTAAGTGTGACAAATATGCAAAAAAATAAGAAATCAGGAAGGAGGCAAATACTTTTTCACGGCGCTGTATGTATATGCTGTCATAATTGGAATATTATCATTTTTATGATGGTGTTGCTTTTTATGATGCTGGTAGTAGTAATAGTTCAGTCCTGTTTAACAATTAACTTCAGTATTAACAAATGGATGCGATGATAGTTTGGCATATGCTCCAACCCCCCGCCCCCAACACACACACACACACACACACACACACACACACACTCACTCAAAGGCCACAGTTGGATGCTGGGTTGGATGTTGGATTTTTACTGGTTGCAGGCAAGAGTGATGCTGCAGCAGGCAGTGTTACATTTTCATGTATTCAAAAGACAGTTATTCATTTTTAAATTATATTTCTTGTATATATTGGAGCAGCGGAGTTAACAAAACACCTGCCTGATTTTTCTCCTCCGATCCAAGACTGGGTGTTTTTGGCCATTTAGCGTTTAGAGCAGAGCATCCGCGGCAACCCTCGGCGCGCAGTGATGCTAATGAAAGCTGGCAGCTGCATTGTCATGGTGAGCAGTGACTGCGGCTCTCTCTCCACTCGCCGAACACGACACAGGACAGATTGTCACTTTGCCATCACTCAGAAAACAAAGGCATGAAAACAATTCCAGTAGATATTTCCAATGGAGATTTAATTTTCTTTTGAGCTGAATAAAGGGAGACAGTGGATTCGCAGTCATCATTTCAGCAGAGAGAGAGAGAGAGAGAGAGAGAGAGAGAGAGAGTGAACAAAAGAGAGAGAGAATAATTTGCCCTTGGTAAGAAGGAGAGTTGACTCTTGTATTTCTGATTAAACATGACAAGCCGAGAGGGTTGTTATAAATTATGGCTAAAACAGCGAAAGAAGAACAGCCTGTGAACTGTAATTGTTTTTCATGCCAGAAATCTGATTGCAGCTTCTAATATGTTTAATTAAGACTGCAGTTTCTGTTCTAATGCATGTCTGGTCTCAGTAGACCAGAATTTAAAAGCTATGATTGTACTCCAAAAAATGAGATAAAAAGTTTTGTATATATGCTGCATATTAACATTTTATACATCCATCCAACACAAACATTTCTGAAGATATGAGGACATTTATATTGCATATATACTGTAATACATCCAGAAATTAATATATTCATCTTAAAGACTTTGCAGAGTACTCTGAATGAAACAGACATTAGAGGAAAGGAAAGTTTTTGTTGTTGCAGAAGGTAATATCATATGGCTTATTCTTTTATTTGTTTATTTTCCATTTGTTTTTTTAATTTTTTGACATATTTTGAAATGTTAGGACTTTTAGGACTATTTGAGGACTACTGCTTCAGTATTTTAATTATCGTCACCTTCATCCAGGAATTGAAAATACACACAAGGTACAGACTCTGCTGGTGACGCTGTCAGAATGCTCTCTGGTGCATGATTAGGACAGCAATCACTGACCGATAGCACAGGACAGAGGGCTTCAGGCTGTATACATTACAGAAATCCAGCAGGTGTTTATATAACACATCCTACATTACAAATGGAATGCTAGGCTTGTATTATGGTCTACACAATTGCAAATGCTGCTTCCGGCACGTGAGCATATCATTTGCGTGTTTGTCGGCTTTTTTTAACTCTTTCAGGTGCCACACGGTGGAATTCTGGGCTATTGTCATGGGATTGGAGCGAGTATGATCGTGTTTTTATCCCCCCGGTATATAATGCGCGGGAATATAGTCATCAGTTTGACCATCCGTCCGTGCATCCATCTGTCCGTCTATAATAATTTTGTACCGGAGCAGAACTCGAATACCATTCAATATTTGTTTTAACAAAGCTTGCTGTGTGTATAAATCTGGTCCTAAATGGTTGCATTTTCACATTTAGAGATTTTTACCATTCTTGTGATTACTTAACCCTTTAAGCGCTGAATACATTTTCAAGAAATAAAAAATCCTGAGCTGTTGAAAACCTATCATGTGGCAACTTGTTTAAAAGAGCTTCCCTTCCCCCCTATAAAACAGGGTAAAAGGGTTAAAGTGAGAGGGGGGGTATGTGACACAGTCGTCCATTTTATGGTTATTTTACAATTTTTACATATACAGGAAATGAAATGAAATTCACACACCCCCTGGGCCCTATGAAAGTATGACTGATCCCCCCTCCCCTCCCACTCACCCGCTCCTTTGCATAACATGTTGCAGCTGTGTACCTTACAGCACGAAACAGGCCTGAAAGTTGCCGCATCCCCCTCTCTTGCCCCTCCCCTCAACCCTTCTGCCATTGGCTGCTCTGTGCTGGCAATCTCAGTGCCTAGATAAAGAAAGTCACAACAACTCAAGAATAGGAGCCATTTTGTATCTATCACATAAAACCAAGCCGTTTTACACAATGAAAATTTATGGATTTTGTCATCCTTTTCTCGGAGGGGGAGCATTTTAATTTCAGGGGAAGAATGCTAAAACTGCTAGGAATGATTTTGACCAGCATTAGAAGGGAAAGTGCTCGGGCATGAAAAAAGAGAAAACAGAAAACAACTCTTTGAGACGGTGCCCGATTACGTGATGGAAACAAAATGGCTCCACGAACAGACTCTCTGGAAGCCTCATGTCGCAACTCTATCCACAAACTGTAAATACAAGGCAATTTGACCTTGGAATGAGGGTCAATACTGCTGGACTGCAAAAAGCAGTCTCTCTCTCTCTCCCTCTCTCTCTCTCTCTCTCTCTCTCTCTCTGTCTCTCTCTCTCCCCCCCATGTTGAGTGGCCTCATTAAATGCGCAATAGTGGCCCAGCCTCTCTCCACAGGCTCTGCGAGTTTCCCCACTCCGCCATTACTGGGGACACTTGGGTCCATTTGTTACGAGGCAGTGCACAAAGAGAGCCTTGCTTCCAAAGTTCTAATGAAAACTGCCTTTTGTGCAAAGTTTTCCAAAGTGGGCGATCTCTTGGCCTAGACTGCGGAGGCAGTGAAAGGCTGCCAGATGCAGCCCGTTCGGGAGAACTGGCGGCTCTGAGTCGGCAGCAGCTGCCTGAAAACAGCCCACAATCTTTTATCTTTTCTTCTTTAGTTCAGTTTTTTTGTTTTTTTGTTAGTGCAGGAAGAATGGCTGCTCATTTGAGTATAGAAACAGGCAATAGGTTGTGTCCAAGACCATTACACATTCAGTTATTGTCCTCTTGTGTTTCAATTTGTCCATTTTGCCAAGTAATACTGCTTATTCAGCTAAAATAAAGAGAGAGATATACAGTACATGGATGCCTCTTATACACGCTGTCTTACAGTCCAAGTATATAAATATACATAAAAAACCATAATACTGTTTGTTTGGTTGCTAACATATACAGTATATTTCTGTATATGATAGTAACACTGTGTTCAATACATCTTCGTTCCAGCGTGACGAGGATGTATAATGAAGGTGATTAAAACTGAGTCATTGGTTGGAGCCCAATGGCCCTGTGATTCAGCTTTCGGAGCGATTATGGTCCTGTCTTTGTTCATGGTGAACAGGTTCAAGTGTAAAATTACATCATTCATTTAAAATTTTAATCAGCATAAATATTACATTGGCACAGGGAGTAATTGCTTTGAATGCCCCTTTAATGAAATTACTCCGAATCCCCTTTAATGAAAGGCTTTCATCAAACCAGGCGAATGCCTCACCGTTTCCATCCTTTTTCGGTTACGCTTGGACAAAATCTCAGCATTGCTGATTTTATATGTGCCATTAACTTTCCATTGCCACTGGAGTCTTTATGTAGACTTTTTCAGAATGACCTACAGCCGTTAAATACCTGTGTTTCTGATCTTGACTAACTTTATATGCAATTTTAAGTTTTGTTTTAATCACTTTGTCGCATTCCCTCCTGTTTCTGATCAAGTGTTGCTTTGCGTTTGGGGCTGCAGACCTTACAGAAATGCATACCCAAATCTCTCAGTGCATAACATCAATTACAGCTGCATAACATTGATTACATATCAATCAAGCGGCCACAATCAAGCTCTGTTTCCACGGCTTATTTCCCTGGTCTTTCATCACTTCCTGTCACCATAACATCTTCACACCTCCACTCATGTATAAATGCAGTTGAACTGTTGCGTCTATAGTAATTATATCCTGACGTCACGGCCCACGATGCTTGATTGTTGTGGTTTAGTTCTTTTAACTTTACTGGTTTCTTTCTGTTGGCTACTGTTTGTTCAATTTTTTTTACAAATTGCGCTTAGTGTTACTCATGTCACTTGATCTATTTGCACTTTAACTAGCCTCCTTGGAGCTCAGCACTTTTGCACGTCTCTCTGGATAAGAGTGTCAGCTAAGTTCCTGTAATGTAATGTATAGCCAACTCATTAAATGTTCCAGTTGAAGAGTCTAGAGCTAAATTTACTTGGGTCGCATTTTCACACACCGTGAGGTAGGGAAGGTAAAACTTCTTTAGTTACCTCAGTGCACTGCCTCGTGTTTCTCAAAATGGACATTTTGTGGCTTAAGTGCTTTTAGCACTGGGGTCTTCAATTAAGACTGATTTCCAGCAGCCTGTTTTGTCATCATAAATAAAGCTTTGATGTGGCGCTATCAGACAGAAATGTGAGGTAGCGATCTGGAACCAGACGCAAGAACCAGGAATTGCAGTAAAATAGGATCTTTATTGGGAAAGGGGGCGAACCCCCGCAGAGCAGGAGGCAACGGTACAAAGTCCACAATCCAAAAATCAAAAATCCACAGGGCGTAATCCGAGTCGTAAACAGGGCACCAATCACAGAATATGTAGTCAGGCAAAAAGGGTTCGATACACAGAAGTAACAAGCAATCCAATACAGAGCCAAAATCAGGGACAGTCCAGTCAGAAGTGAATCACAAGAGAATACTAGGCGAAAACAAGCGTAGCACAAGAGAAACGTTCTGACGGGGAACTGCTGTGAAAAGACTGCTTAAATACACACAAGGGAAGTCACATGCTATGATTAGGATCAGGTGAAGAGGATCAGACTAATTAACAAGGGAGCAAACACGAGGGAGAACCTAACCACATGAAATTGGCAAAAGCCAAAACACGGACAGGGATCACAACACAGCCTATTGACAAAACACACAGCTCCGGTTAGGGAGTTCTAACGTGCACAGATAATGAGAGGCAGAACAGAGTAGAGCAGGTGCGGAGGATCCGCTGAAACGCAGCAAAGATTAAGTGAAGGCAAGAGGCGGAGACTAGAACAGGGCGAGTGCTGAGAGCTTGTTAATCAATTAGTAAGGTGCAGCTATACAATCCCTGGTGCTCGTTAGTAAGTAAGTATTATATACAATGTTAGTTCTGGTTAGTAACTTTAACAAAATAACAAACTGTTAGTACTTGTTAGTAAAATAGAAAAGCAAGGCGAAGGAAGCAAACGAAATTAGAAGGAATGGTTGGAAACCCAGAAACCATGAAATCACCTAAACATGTGACACGCAGTACTAGGGGAATAAGCTGTTGCTTAACACAAGACCAGACAGGGGAGACAAAGTGCAATGAAGGGCATGAACAAAAACATGGACTGGAATGATAACAGAAATATGGATATGGCAGGGAATACAAAACATGGCAACAACAAAAACATGGCAATGATCAAGACTAAGCAGAACAGTACATGGCAGAATCATAACAAGAAATCAGCAACTTGACCAAATTTCATCATTTTAGGATGTATAATCATGTATAAACTTTAAAATATGCCCAAAGGTAAAATTTAAATGTAATATACAGTAAAATCAGGAATACATCATCAAACAACCCTTCCTTACGTCCTTATAACTTGTAATGTGGCGGGCTCCTCTTTAATTCATTATTTTTGAGTCGAATGCTCTCTCAGTGATGGTTAATTAAATCTGCTATTTCATGATTACATATGGATATGTGACGACTGAACCATTTACATGTGCTGTTTAAATGCCATTAAGACAAAGACATACCTTGTCAGGTTTATTTCCTATTTGTTTCACTTGCAAATAGTTTTGACAAGCGGCTCATTCAAATGGAAAATTAACATGCCAAGCTTTGATTGTGAAGAATAATAACTATAATTATTTGTCAAAAAAGTTTTTGTAAAATTTGGATTTTTTGAAAACAATGTTGAGCGACTCTGATCCATCTTAATGAAAGAGTGCAGACAGGATGCCATTAACGCCTTCAAACTGCCCAGTGTCAGAGAAAGTATTCAACCACAGCCCCTAAATTCAGATAAAATACCTCAGACTTTAAATTTTTAAAAAATTTATTCATTTTTAACACGTGCATTGATATATGATTGCGCTCATTTTCACGTCAGCCGTATCGATGTAGCCCTGATCCCCGTTGACTGCTTTTAAATAAATGCAATGATTTAACAATTGCTGTTTAATTACAGTGGCCAGCAACTGTCCCAGGGATAAAAGGGCTGTAAATGGATGAGCCACAACCTTCTAGAATCATGTGGGCGGGATGATTGACCGTTTTATATCCGACCCTCTCTCAACCGAGTGACAGGCTCGCTCGCTCCCAAGCACCGCCCCTTTGCCTGTTTCTCGCCGCTTACTTGAGTATCTTAGTTCTTGTGCCAAATGTGGCACTTTTTATATTAGCGAGAAATGGAAAATGATTCCTAGTGGCTTGTTTTCTTTTTTTTTTAATGTAATTAATTTTTTTTTTTCAGGACTGTTATTAAGCAAATCAATTGTTCTTTCCTGTTAGCTGACTATGTAGTTAAGAGGACCAGTTGTGTGAAATAAGATACAACTACTCAAGATTGTCATCACAATGTAAAGACCCTCCCAAAATCCCCTCCTACTCACCAACATGCAAACGCAACACTCTCAAAGACTCAAGCTGCGATGTAGCTCATTTCCTGCTTACGATGCTGCGAAACTAAAACAGGGCGATTCAATATTATCTAGAAACGGCCGGTGTGGGTACAGGCTTTCATTCCTACCAAGCAGTTACGAGTCTGATACTACTAATCAAGGACTACAGCAAAGACTCTAAGGGTTGATTAGTAGGATCAGTTCTGTAACTGCTTGGTTGGAATGAAAGCCTGCACCCACACAAGCCCTTTCTGCATAAGATTGAGGATGCCAGCTCGAAAATAACAAAATGGAACCTGATAACTGTCCCCATCTTTCCAGCAACTAACTGACAATTGCCAAAGGTCAACCATCATCAAAGTCACACGAGTAAAAATAGCGTAATTAAAGCACTCAAGCAAAAGTCAACTTCACATTTGATATTCAAATGACAAGAGACTCAAGCTCTCCAGCTACCTGAAACAAATATTATGACATTCGTTATAAAACCTTTCAGCTACACGTACGCAAAAAACAGAGCCATCAATCTGATTTAATTAGAGATCAGCATGTGAAGGGCAGTCACATGGCAGTCTTACATTAAAGGAGACAGACGGTGCGACAGTCAAAGTGGTCACAGAATTACACCCACACAAGCATAGCGCTGCAGAACAGTTTACAGTAAGTCAGAGAATGTTTGGATATTAAAAGTAGTGAACCATTAGACTAAAGGAACAGGGAGGGTGAATTGAAAACCGAATATTGCAGCCTTTGTTGTGTACGATCAGGGAGCGTACAGGACTGCTAATGTAAGCCAATGTTGCTACGATGATTCTTCATGATCTTTGGCCACTGTATTCGGCTCATGGCACCGCTGTGAGGTTATTAGAGGGCAAGCACACATGTTTTAAGCTTTATTTAACCCCTTCTTTTGAGAACATACAGTATTTCTCTTCAAGGACGCACTGGGAGAAATGCCAGGTGGAACAGTTGCAAGTGAGGAGGGACCGAAATGGGGATAAGGGCCTTGCTCAAGGGCCCGGCAGCAGGGTTCTTTCCAACCTCATCTCTCCAAATCAAGTCAGAATCTCAAGCCCCATCAGCAACCAGCAACTCTTCAGTTACCAGTCAAGTAACCTACACCTCGGCCACCCTGCCGCCCACATAATGGCGTTGCCCAGCGCAGAAGCCATGACTGGAATGTGGGGCATCTAAGAATGTGTCAGGCTGAGCTGTAGGGGTAGATTTTCCATAGAGATCAAACCTAAAAATGATGTGGAGGGAACAATAGTATGTGCTGAGTGTCATCGTGTATAATGCTAACAGGACCTAGGAGTGTCCCGTATGAAGGGAAGAGAGGACCAATGAGAAAGCTCTGCTGATGTGTGTAGTGAGCCTCTGAGGTGTTCAAAGTGGACGGAGATCGCCTATTGAAAGATCGAGTAAATTGAAGGATGTCGGGCGGGATAGATGGAGAGTGATGAGGTAGTGTGAGAGAACAATTAGCAAACTAAGCTTCATAAGCATCTGTAAGAGGGATGTATGTGGACAGAGAAATTCAGCATAATTAACTCCTCAATAGTCCATTTAAAATGGCTGTGACAAAGCAGACATCAATGCCCCCTCCGGCACTTATGTGCCCCCCCCCCAAACTGAAATTGCACACATGGATAAAGGAAATTGTTAGGCAATGTGGAGTACAGTTTTTGAGTGCTCGGGCACTGGTTTGGAAACCGATGAATGTTAACTTCACCAAATGTCACTGCCGTTGAAAAGGCGGAGCGGCTTCGAGGTGGAGAGAGGTTAGTAAGGGACCTCAGATTTCAAACGCAGTTCTAAGAAAGTGGGCACATCATGGAAAGCGAAAATAAAATCAAAAGGGTTTGTCTTACAGTCAGTATATTATTACTGTGTACTGAAAATAGTATAACACATTATTTGGTGTTCTAAATTGGGACTTTAATTGCTTATTGAGTATATAAAATGTGCTGACAGCAACAAAGTGAATGCACTCAACTGTTTTCCACTGTGTTACATCATCATGTCTGTAAATCACACCCATTAAGCGTTTGCGCTGAAGTCAGCGGTTAGTCTGGGGAGCAGAATTTCATCTGTTCCTCCATTACGTGGGGCTTCAGCTACACAGTAGCGCAGGGCCTTTATCGCTGTATATTCATAATGTGCCACATATTCTCAATCAGAGACCGATCTATCACATCCTGAATGTTTTTCTTAGTTGTTTTCCTGCCGTCCGTGTCAGTTTCCGCTGCTGTTTCCCTTAATCATTGCCCCTTTTCTCTCCCCTCCTTTTGTGTGTCACGGTCCCCGTTCCCTAACTGTTGGCCTGGTGTGTATATGAGTTCCTGTATTCTCGTCTTCCCCTCGTTGGATTGCCTCATTTTCTTCAGAGTGCCTCTGGCCAGCTCGCGTATATGAGCTGCACAGTCCTGAGTGCCCTGAAACGCTCAGATTGGCTTCCTGGTATCAACCGCTTACATTTTTCTTACTTCTGCTACCCAACCTCCTTGATCCGGTCAGCCAATTGAACGACCCGGACTGATCCTGACCACTCCTCTGCTGAGCCGTACTTCTAGTCCTTTTCCTCAGTTTGTGCCAAGTGCTGCACACTTATTGTTATTAAAATTTCCTCAAACCCTGTCTCTAGATCAGCACCCGGTTCCTGCTCTGAAGTTCATAACAAGATAACAAGAAGGGCAGCAAGACAGACAGCAGAAACCAGCGTGTTGCAGTGAGACTGAAGGGCAGCGAGACAGACAGCAGAAACCAGAGAGTTGCAAGGAGACTGAAGGGCAGTGAGACAGACAGCAGAAACCAAAGTTTTGCAAGGAGACTGAAGGGCAGTGAGACAGACAGCAGAAACCAGCGTGTTGCAGTGAGACTGAAGGGCAGCAAGACAGCAGAAACCAGAGTGTTTCAGTGAGACTAAAGGGCAGTGAGACAGACAGCAGAAACCAGAGTGTTGCAGTGAGACTAAAGGGCAGTGAGAGACAGAAAAGGGCAGTGAGCCTGAGACAGATAGCAGCAGAAACCAGCAGTGAGTTGCAGTGAGCCTGAAGGGCAGTGAGACAGACAGCAGAAACCAGCGTGTTGCAGTGAGCCTGAAGGGCAGTGAGACAGACAGCAGAAACCAGAGTGTTGCAGTGAGACTGAAGGGCAGTGAGACAGACAGCAGAAACCAGAGTGTTGCAGTGAGACTGAAGGGCTGTGAGACAGACAGCAGAAACCAGCGTGTTGCAGTGAGCCTGAAGGGCAGTGAGACAGACAGCAGAAACCAGCGTGTTGCAGTGAGACTGAAGGGCAGTGAGACAGACAGCAGAAACCAGCGTGTTGCAGTGAGACTGAAGGGCAGTGAGACAGACAGCAGAAACCAGCGTGTTGCAGTGAGCCTGAAGGGCAGTGAGACAGACAGCAGAAACCAGCGTGTTGCAGTGAGACTGAAGGGCAGCAAGACAGACAGCAGAAACCAGCGTGTTGCAGTGAGACTGAAGGGCAGCGAGACAGACAGCAGAAACCAGCGTGTTGCAGTGAGACTGAAGGGCAGCGAGACAGACAGCAGAAACCAGCGTGTTGCAGGGAGACTGAAGGGCAGCAAGACAGACAGCAGAAACCAGCGTGTTGCAGTGAGACTGAAGGGCAGCGAGACAGACAGCAGAAACCAGCGTGTTGCAGTGAGCCTGAAGGGCAATGAGACAGACAGCAGAAACCAGCGCGTTGCAGTGAGACTAAAGTGATGATAAAGAGTGGAGATGTGGGAGGGAAGCCGTCAACTTCGAGTTTAGAGCAAAAGGGGAAGAGGATTCGCCGGAGAGGACAAACCGTCATTAGAGTCATAGGCAGAAGAGAGTTTGAGCGGAAGTTGCACAGTGTCGGTCAGGTCGAGGATGAGAGGGTCCCAGTGAAACCATCAGAGGAGCAGCTCCTCGTGTGGTGGGGGTGAGTGCAGCGAGTGGAGTTAGAATCAGTGAAGCTGGGGAGGAAACCTGCAAGTCTTGAAATGGATGTTTTCGTCCCCCAGCACTGGGAGGAGGTAGTGTTGTAGTCCTCAAGACCGGTCTTGGTCTCGAGACCACTTTTACATGGTCTTGATCTTGTCTTGGTCTCGACACTCGCTGGTCTTGGTCTTGTCTTGGTCTCGACACTCGCTGGTCTTGGTCTTGTCTTGGTCTTGGACATAACGGTCTCGAGGGGATTTCAAAATCCAGGCAAGCAGCTGGTCCTGGTACAGCCTCGTTATTACTATGCAGCCTTCTTTAAATGCAGCCAATAAGAGGCATCTATTTTAAAAACATGTCACAATGTATATTTTTCCCTGCCTGTGCGGTCTCTCGCCCCGTCTCTGTCTCGTCTCACAACATATGCGCAACAAATTAGTTCAGCGAATCAGTAAAAATGTCAGCTAATTCATCTATTATAATGTTCTCCTATGCAGATTGCAAAGAATCTATATGCGAAATAACTAAGAAAAAAAGTTTTCTGCTGTGTGCAGATTTTGTCAAATCGCCCTGACCGAGACTGCCGGTACTAGGGTTGGATTAAATTACTTTTTTCAACGAAAGCACTGAAGGTGCTGATGCCTCGGTGCTGACAGCAGTGACAAGTATATCCCTTAATGAAGCTATAAAATTCTGTGTGGACATGTCAGAGTGCCCTAGCTGTGCATCTATGCTTGACATTAGCTATGTTTCCATCCACTTGTCAATTGAATTATCTGAAGTTCGCCAAAAATATTCACGCGAATAAAGGCGGTGAAAATGCATTTCCACCTAACAGCATTAAAGCGAATAAAAACTTGTGCGTAATGACGTCACTTGCTGCAATGCGATCAAATCAGTGTATCGAATAGATTTCTGACATTTTTAGCTGTTTCCATTCATTTTCGCACTGAATCGCAGAACCTTCGAGTGAACAGAAGTAGTGTGGTAGCCAACAAAATTAACTAGTTAGCAATAATGGATCGCGTCTCCCAACAAATGATGATAATTGCACAAGTTGTAATAGTGCTTATGTGCCAGCTATTGGCAACATGCAAACCATTATCAGAAGGCAACGACGGCATCGAAACACCGTCACGATGCAGTCGCAGATTTATTCGGCAAATAACGTTTCCATCGGCAGTTATCGCATAAACTTTTTACCGATCAAGAAGAAAATCCAATAAGATCAAACATATAAACTTAATGTCGATATCTTGAAAATCAAGTCAAATTTCACCGTTTCCATAAGGCATTTTGAATTCGATATGACTTAATTCGCATAAGAACGTGTGGATGGAAACATGGCTATTCTCAAGTATTTACCCACCAGTGGCCGGTTGACATAACGAGTTGATAAGCAGCTTCGTAGGACCGCTTAGCGAGACTGCGGTCGTTAGGCTTAGTGAAGCCCAGCAATAACTGAAAGCATTGTTCATTTGCACACTGTTACTGTGTGGGGGGAGAAATCATTTGTGATGTTTTATGAAGTTCATACAGCAGTAAGTTCGAAAATCCACGCAGTGCTGTATTTAACACGGTGCGCAATGTGTGTCTACATGAATCACTGTCGGCATTATGCTCCATTTGTCAAGTTTTTCCATCAGCAGTAACTATTGCTGTGATATAAATCGAATTCACAAGTTGTAAAGCGATCCACTGAGAAGAGCTTTTTCTTCGTTAAAGTCTTGATCGCTCGCAGCAGCCATCGTGGTAATCAAACAGTGCTATAACTCGAAAACAAAGCACTATCTCAAAAATTTGGCAAATTTAAATCCAAGAGATCATGTTATTTAACCCACAGAGCCATATTCTAGGACTTGATTTTGACCGGCGTAGCGGCTATCGCGGTAACAGACAGAATGAATGACTGAATGACACACAAACAAACTACCGTATACCTGGCTTGCGCATGCGCACTGAGGCATAATTACAATTATTGTAATTGTAATTTAATTTTTATTGAATTTTTTATCAAAAAGTAATTGTAATTGTAATTGAACATTCTGTCCAGAAAGTAATTGTAATTGTAATTACTGTACAATTACAATCAATTGTAAATGAAAAAAGTAATTGGACCCAGCCCTGGCCGGTACAATGTCAACTTTCACCAGACACTTGAATAGGCACCATGCCGAGGGGTAAGCTAACATAGACTGGCCCTGCTGTTAAACTCCGTGAGGAAATAAACTCCCAAACGGCTCAAGACCAAACACAACTTGTACATACTTAGTATATTATTGTAAAAATGTTGTACATGCATGCATGGTATAATCTGTTCAGGACTCGAAATTTAAGTTGTTTGCAAGCATCTGCTGACTAACCCTGGTTAACTGCAGTTAATCTCGCTATCTCTAGCTGAGTTAACGGTCATAGGTAAGGTCAGTTATCACTAGCATTTTATTAAGTAAATTTCCCAGTGAATTCACTGGTTGAAGCATATTGCTACTCAGTCATAGTATTGGGGAGCTTGTGCTGTTTTACAAATTAATGGCTTTGAAGTTTTGAGGATAGCTATGTATGCAGGGTAACTACTGAGGGTCTTACAAATGTCCTGGTGTCATGTTGAGTGTTCTGAACTTTTGTGTCTTCAATGGCTTTATCCGAAGCCATCAGCCAGATGAAAATAGCTAAAAACGGCAGGTTGTCCACTGTTGGTGGTTGCCCCCAATTTTCCCAGTTTGTCATCATTACCGCCGATATCAGTCTCGCTGAGTAAAATTAGCTAAATAAGGCAGACTATTCACTGGTTTCAGAAGATCCCAAATTTCATGCAAGGGAACTTTCTCATCGGCTATCTGTTTTCCAGATTCGTGAAGTTGGCACCCCATATGACAAAAACTGAATGAAACCCATTACATTTGTTTCTGCTTTGTTTGTGCACGTTTGTGCAGGCAAAATGAGAATTCATCGCCTGCCGCTGCTATTCGTTTTGGATGGAAATCTAAAATGTTTAATGTCTCCGGGACGGTGACAATGGATTTTGGACTGTGTAACCATACCAATCCCTAACAGGAAAAAAATTTAAATGCCTATGAAGTCTCAATCCTCTGAAAGGGCAATAATAGCTGTGACGCAGTTGCTACACACGATTACTTTCACCCAAACACTGCCCATATTTACAGTGAAGTGAAACACTTTTTTTGGTCTCGGTCTCGGTCTTGTCCTGCTCTGGTCTTGGTCTCGAAATGGTCTGTCTTGGTCTTGGTCTCAATCTTGTCTTGGTCTCGTTACCCATTGGTCTTGGTAGTGTCTTGGTCTCGGCTAAGGTGGTCTTGACTACATCACTAGGAGGAGGGACCAGGGTGTAAGGCCACAGTCGGGATTTTTCAAATACCGAGGTCAGAAATGGTCAATCTAACCCCCCCCCAGAAAAAACAATCAATCTCCCCTTCCCATTAGATCCCATTACCATTTTGTAGGGATTATTTATTGGGAAGATAATTAAAGTGAAAAAGAGAGAAAATAATATGAAAGATTTGCGTTTATTTGAGAACAGCTCCAGTGCCTGGGATTCAGTCTGATGAAACTATCACACAGCGGCAGAATTTTGCATTAAAAGGTGATCTGGGTGAGGCAAAACTCAAATAAGGTCTGTGGAGCGAAACTTGCAAAGCGCCAACTTTACGCATTAGCAAATCCCCTAGAGTGCAGTTCAACCCATTATGACGCAAATGTTTTTATTTCAGAGCCTGAAACTATCAGACTGGGTCAAGGCAATTAATATACCGTTTGTGAGAGACAAAATTGTGCATAGTGTTACAGCCACATGTGTTTCTCTTTGCAAAGACACAAAAAAAGAGCTCAATAGCTGGTTGTGCCTCCAGCAGCAACAACTGCAGCCAAATGCTTCCAAAACTTGAGATCACTCACTGTAGAGGAATTATGACTCACTCTTCTTGACAGAATTGCTATAATGCAGTGATATTGGAGGATTTTTTTAGTATGAACCGTCCAATTAAGGCCCAGCCACTGCATTTTTATTGCACACTTTAATCAGGACTTGGATTAGGCCACTGAAATCTTAATTTAGTGTATTTTGGGCCATTCAGAGATGGACATGCTCTAGTGCTTCAGGTAATAGTCTTGCAGCATAACCCTTTTGCTCTTAAGCAGCAGACCAAGGACTGATGTCTAGACGTTCTCCTTCAGAATTTTCTGGAAGAGAGCAGAATTTATGGATGCATCAATTATGGCAAGTGGCACCAGCCCTGAAGCAGCAAAGCAGCTTCAGACCGTCAAACGGCCACCACCATGCTCACCTGTTGATATAATGCTCTTATTGTGGATGTTGTGTTACCTTTACAATGCATTCTTGAGGGAATTCTGGTAGGGCTGCCACTCCTGGAGAGATTAAATACTGCACAGCTGTTCCACTGTTGAGAAGATAACTCTCACTGTTCACTGGTGGGCCATGGCTTTGAAGCACTTTCCAGACTGATATATTTCAGTAACTTTCTCATTTTTACTGGGATTTATTTTTATCTTTGCATCACATGCTGCTTGTTGAGACCTTTAACTCTTGCTCACATTGCTGGAAAGGGTTTATTTGAGTGATAATTAAATTTAACAGGGCAGGCAGTAATCAAGTATTTGAGTGTCGAATCTCATTTAAGCCAGTTACCAATTAAATGGGTGGATTGAGCTACTTAGAAAAAATTAGGAAAGGGGCTTAATACACCTTCAGGGCACTGTACAGGTTTTCATTCTAATCAGTTACCTTCAGCAGCTCACTGCATTTATCCCTCCCCCTCACACCCCTCCACTGAATGAGTGTTAATTAGCAAAATCAGCCTTCACAGTGATTGTTTGGGATGAAACCTGCACACTCGCACCACATGATTGGCCAGCACCTGCTTGGATTTAAGTTTAGATTAGATTTTTTCAGCTGTGCTCATTCTCATTCTGAATTTGCACGGCATATATTGGTTCCCCAAGACCTCCCTACTATCAGTCGCCCCAACATTCTCACTACAGACGCTGTGTTGGCCCATGGAGGACATAAGCTTGTGGAAGATTACCAGAAGTGTTTGACCCAAGATAAACAAGTGAAAGGCAATAATACCCAGCATGAAGTGCGTGCAGACCTGTGGGAATGGGGCTGTGATGAAAGTTAAAAACAGAAATAAATCATCCTCTCAGTTATTATTCTGACATTTCACATTCTTAACATAAAGCAGTGATCCTGACTGACCTTAAACAGGGAATATTCACTTGGATTTTAAATGTCAGGAATCGTGGAAAACTGAGTTTAAAATTATTTGGCTTAGGCGTATGTAAACTTCCAACTTCAACCACACATTATGAACTTACAGTATATCAAAATGGTGCCTGTAAACAGATGGGCTCATCCCCAGTTAACAAGTATTGTTTTTCACTTGAGGTGGGTTGTTTCTTTCAGTCTGAGCAAAGTATCTTTGGGAAATAAGCTAAATTAAAGTATATTTCTTTGTGAATATAAACTTTAGGGGAGACATGGCAGCTTAAAATGTGTGTGATTAATGGTACGGCATTTGCACTGAGTAATCCTCTGTAAATACACACATATTTTGAACCAGAAACTGTGAATTTATGGGCAAATATTTGAACTTGGTTTGTCCATGCTGGAGAACTTCCTCTTCAAATGACCTTTTTCAAGGCACAATGCATCTTCAAAGCCATTTTTCATTTTTCATTTTCTACCTTTGGAATATGAAGAAATCACTGCTAATTTAATCCCAAAATGGCAGCTCAAACAGAATATGAGCTTGAAAAGGGCAGAAAGAGTACACGCTCATCAGCGAATGCGTGCTCAAAAGCACAGAGCCATCACGATAAAAGCAATAAAATACACCGCCTTCCCCTTTAAAGTCTAGTTCTGCAATTTTGTGAGGAAATGTGGCGGCGATCATGACCAGTATACAAAGCAGGGTAATGCTGTATCAAAAGACTGACAGCCCGCTCTGATAATCTTTCATGCTGTCGAAAAGAATTTCTGCTTCGTTCACCAACCCTCTAGTCTGACCTGTCTGCCAAGTGCTCAATTCAGAGCTTTTCAGCGGATCGGTGAGAGTATTTCCTAGCAAAATTCAATTTACCTTCAACACAGGCATCTCCAAGCTTTTAATAAATGAAAGAACCACTATGTCTCTCTGTTTCTGTGATGTTTTCCTGACTCTAACACTCCGTTTTTGAGGAAGGTGAGAGAGGTGGAGTTTGATTATCTCAGTCTGTGCAGCTCCACAAGAGACTTTCAGTCAGTCCTTATGAGTTTAACTTCTGCTTCGCATGACTGTAGCGCTGAGAGCGAACTGCACGTCATCATTCAACCCCACACAAGACCCAGCGTTATCAGAAGAGAATACGAGAAAGATCTAGTGTGGGCACTTCGGAACCAATCTACCTGGAGTAGCTGTGTCACTTTCAATAAAATGCTGAAAACTATCTGTAAATGCTCTGCCTCAGGTAAGTGTGGCAAAAGGTCCAGATCTATCTCATAGACTTCAGCGGCTTTCACACATTCACGGATCACAACAGGGATCAACACGTATCTTAATCTGTGGTGTTCCGGCGTGCATCGCCGCGATTTTGTCGCAGTGCCAGTGTGAATACATTCAGAACTGGGTACTGACACGGAGAGTTATGGTGTCTACACGGATAGACAAGACGTCGCTGGAGAAATCCCCAGGGTGAACCCGGAGTACACCGATGAGCACGGAAGCAACTGGGCTTTTACACGGTCTTTTTACGGAGGCACAGGTTCTTTACTGTGATACCCCCCGTGTGTTGACCGTGTGTTGGCTGTGGTCACTCGGGAAAAGGTGGCCCAAACTAATGTCTGGTCAGTGTGTACGATAAAATGCTTGATATTTATGCGATTCCTCATCAAGGCTATATGAGCATGTAGCTATGGCAGCAGCAGTGGTCAAACTGAAAGGCTGAGGCACACCTTGTGTAGGAGTGGATTATAGCAAGCTAGCTTGCATGCTAGTGCTGTCGTGAGCACTGGTGTATTCAGACGCTTCAGTTTGAGGGGGATAAGGAAGTGGATCCCTTTGAGCCAGAACCCCTCGTCTCCTTCCACTCCCTTTCGGGCATCTTGTCTCCTGGTTTCAACAATGATACAGCCATGGCCTTCACATGGCAATTTGTACATCTTTGGTCATTCGTATAGGCAAAAAATATGAAATTTTTGAAGCCGGAGGGTGCGGGCTTTAATAAGGAGCTCCCGGTGGCTACACGGAGACTCCCGGATGTATTCGGTGGCTACGCGAAGGTACACTATGCCTACCGAGAGCGATACGGATCATTTTTCATCTGTGTGCTCTGGGACGAAAACTTGTGCCGGTTTAATTTTTTCCCCGCATATGCCGGGGTGCCAAGGATCACGTCGGATGCCTGCCCGGTCTATACACAGTGATGCCGAAGATAACACGGATGATCCCGGAGCGATGATCCGAGAGGAACCGTGTTGCGATCCGTGAATGTGTGAAAGCCGCTTTAGACTTCACTGTGCAGCACACTCCTCGTGACATGAAGGAGTTTTGTGGCTTTAAGTTTTTGACAGCAAAAGCTGTTTATTAGAGCAAATGCATTTTACAGCACTCTGCAGGTTACTTATAGCTGTCAGGTACAGTATAGTGTTTTGAGCTGGAGGCCAGGGATCATCTTTAAATTATTGAGACTCCCAAATGTTCCAGAAGTCTTGAAATAGCTGTATGAGCTGTGTTTTAGCTGGTGTGCAAGTTAATGTTGGTGAGCTAGAGTTACACATTTACAGAAGAGAGGAATTAAAAACTAAATATCAAGCCAGCAAGTATGTGATGGTACCTGCTGTAATCTCAAACAGCAGCTTCCTCTGCCCAATGTAGGCCCGTAGCGTGACAAACATTCTAGTCTTGAACCTGTGCAGCTAGCTAGCTGGGTAAAATCGTTAGGCTACCCGAATAGGGAAGATAACAGGATACTGTGATAATAATATTAGTTTCTTCCGGTACTCTGTCAGCTCAGCAGTTGTTCTGTTTGCCTTGTTATCGCTTTATTCCTTCATTCGTAGGGAATGACTCAGTGACATGTTCCTGAATGCAGACTCCCGCTCTTTTTTCCTAATTTTTCTTACGGCAGCGCCAGAGGCGTATTTCTGAGGCACCATCATGATGCACTTCCTTTTTTTTAAACCAACATTTTATACTTTAGCATCATAATGATTGATTAGACTGTTGCTGCAGCACCTCTGCCAATGAAATCTATCCATTGACTTGATTGACATGGAGGCCCCCTGGGTGAGAGAGATTTTGATTGGCTTAACATTGAGGAGGAGGTCCCCTATACTGGATCAGACCTATTTATTAGCTTTATGTCTCCCAGCAACTGACTTTAAGAAAATGGGATTTATGGGCCCTACAAAATTGTCTATGCAGTATATAGGATATGCTGGCAGTGACTGCTACTGTAAAATTCTTATTGCTATGAGGACCCAGTTAAGATTTGGGGTTATAATACCAGCTGCCGATCATGCTCAATGGCCAATTAACAGCAGCATGAGTGAACAACTCTTTGGCTTACAATGAAAGTTTAACCCTTTGAGCGCTGAAGACATTTTCAAGGAATTAAAAATGTAGTTATCCTGAGCTGTTGAAAACCTATGTTTAAACAAGTTGCCACATGATAGGTTTTCAACAGCGTCTGATTTTCATATCTGACATCATTGGGCAATTATAGTTGCCCACGGCGCTGAAAGGGTTAAACAACGTTACTGAATGTGTTGTAAATGCTATAGTATGACCATGGCATGGCAGCAGTATCATCAGCGCAGGCTGGAAAACAGCTGTCGCAGGAAAAGGAGCTAATTCTTGGTTGTTGGATTCAGCCTCATTTGTGCACGATTGGGTTCATCATTGGGGAACATCACTGGGTTCAGTAATGGCTGCAGGTAACTATGCATCGAGGACAAATCCCTAAGCATTTCCTCTCTGTCTAGTTATTTGCCCTGAAACTGTGAGTTAAACTCTGTTGTGCGACCCCAATTTCAAAAAGTTGGCTTGTGTTGGAAAATGCAAATAAAATCAATAAGGACTGATTTGAAAAGTCCATTCACCCTCTACTTTATTTAAAACAGCACTACAACACAGTGTTTGATGTTCTAACGCGTGAATTAATTGCTTGTCGAAAATAAGCGATGTGATGACTGCAACAGAGTCGTAAAAAGTTGGTACAGTTCACCACTGTGTAACACCATCATGTCTTTCAATCACACTCATTGAGCATCTGGGTTCTGAAGACAGCACTTGGTCGAGTCCTGCAAGTAGAATTTTCCCGTTTCTCTATTATACAGGTCCTCAGCTGCACACTTGTAAGAGGCCATTGTTTCTGTATATTTAGCCTCATAATGTGCCATAGATTCTCAGTTGGAGACAGGTCACGACTGCAGGCTGTTCAATCTAGCACCTACGATCTCTGCTCATGAAGTCATGCACCTGTAGTCTGTGCAGAATTTGGTTTGGTGTTGTCTTGCTAAAAAATGCAGAAACATCCCTGGAACAGAGAGCATCTTGTCGGCAGCACACGTTGCTTTAAAATTAGCATGTATCTTTTGGGATTAATGTGCATGTAAGAAAAAAAGGAAGGGACACGTGTGTAAGAAAAAAAGGAAGGGACCATTCCAATCTTCTTATGAAAAATGGTGTTTATTCCCAGTAAAAACGACAGTGGTCAGAAATACGGGTAACGTACTCTGGGTTCAGCGGAGTCAAAGTGAACCCCAAGCATCCCCAACATACATTTCTTATATATGACTAAAACTTTGAAGTTGGCCAGACATATTAATTGCATTAATTACTTAGACAATACAGATTACAGTCTCTTTGGATGAAACAGCTCTTCAATTGCTCACTCCCGGCCGCTACACTAGAATTGATGGCTATGCCAGGTAGGTGCAACAAGTCTTTGTCAGAAATTACCAAGTGTATTGTACTTATGATAAGTGGATCCTGACCATTTGGCCAACGGATGTATTTGATTCACAGGGTTTGCGACTTGAGTAGATTAGAACAGGAATGAGAATCTTACACGCGTGTCACGTATGCTGACATACCCCATAAAAAGGTATTCTCACACACTTTTGTAAGGATGTTGATGGGAAAATTCACCTTATTGTCTTCATAATGCCTTCATCTCATGATTATAGACGGTTTAAGGAAAGGAATGCGGGCCGGCATGATAGACATTTACTATTTCAGTTATTCAAATCTTTTCCTCACCATTGACAGGGACAAAATAAGAAACAATAAAAATTTACAGCTCTTATCAGTGTTTGTACAGCAACCAAGTGAGACATGGTTATTGGGAAAAACAGCAAAATAAAACCGCGAGGATCTCGCATTTCGTCAGACAGATATGCTGCACATTGTCAACATTTGCAGCTGAATTGGAAATGAGGCGATAAAATCCCAATGCACAATAAAATATGCTAATTCCACAGTTAATTCATGTAGAAATGACTGTGGCTATGAGGTTATTGAAACACACTTCATGCACACATAAGGGTTACATTATTTGAAGTGCCATTCATAAAAATTCAGATCACCCCTTACTCTGCAATCGCTGGGAAAATGTAAATTAATATAACTTCTGCTGCTGACATCCTGGTGCCAGATGCCACCACACACCTTCAGGGGTCTTGCGGAGTACATACCTTGGTGGGTCAGGGCTGTTTTGGTGGGACCTACACAATATTTGGCTGATGGTCATAATGCTATGGCTGATCAGTGTGTAATGAATTAATCTCCAAAAAGAGATTGGTTGCAAATCCAGGCATATAAATAAGATAAATATTATAACTCCAATCATTATGCAGCAAACACAGAACCAAACACTGACGGGTTTTGGCGAAGAGACGGCACACATCGCTGATTTGCTCTCAAAATTTCAGGTGGCATTTTCCAGTATCATATGACCACTGCTGATATTCAGCGGCTGTTAGCCTTGAGTACTATGCAGCACCTGCATTTTAAAGCACACACACCATGACTGTCCATGTAAAGTCACCTGCCAGCAGCGATAGCAGGAAAATAGCAAAGCCATCAAAGTCCCACAACAGGAAGTGCAGACACAGCTGGAGGAAGTGGGCTGTAGGCACCTTATCAGCAAATGGCCGGAGGTGCTGCCTTTACATCCAGAGGCAGGAGAAACCTTCCTGTCCCGTTTAAACTGGCAGGAGTCTTTCCTGACCTTACCTCACACGTCACTGCCAGTGTCACTGCACGCTTACGAGAGGAGAGCCTGCGTACATTCCAGAAGGGTGCGAGACTCACTGCTGTCACTAGAGTCTGAAACTGTTTTGAGTCCATGGATTTGATTAAAATTAATATAGATGCTTAAAATTTCCAAGATAATGGAGTTTTAAACATTGAAGAAGTAATTTGCTGATGTCCATGATATTCTTCATGTTTCAAAGGAATTTTAATGACTGGATTCAAAGACTGCAATTTAACTTCATTTGTAAATTAATTTTTGCACTCTTATACTAGCTATTATATTATGAAATGTATTATCTATCAAACTTATAATTTTTTTTAAAATGGGTGGTTTCGCTGAAAAATTACTGCCGAGGAGCAAGTTCAGTTTTTCAGTTTTTTCTGCAAAATAGTAAATGTTCTTTTATCTCAGGCCATACTTTTAGGCACTGCTGTGATTGATTGATTTACTGACTGACTGGTGTGCTATTGCCCTGTGATTACTAACAGAAGTGGTCAGAGGTCTGGCATTAATGCATCATCCCAAACCAGCTGAGAACCGTACAGCAATGAGATTATGACTGCATGGAAAATGTGGAATATAATAAAGGTTTGTATTTGCAAGCTGGTTCACAAAAAGTTCTGCACCGGTGGGGGTTTTCACAACTTATAATAATCTTATGGAAGTAATTTAATCCAATTTTTTGAGACATTATAATTCTCATCATCTTTATTATGTTTTCTAATGCGAGAAAATTTAATGAATAAGTTAATTCAAGTTACTATCCTTTATACTGTGATTTGCTGTTCATCATAGCACACTATCATTGAGATGACTTGTTCATGCCATTGTCCATACAACTGTTCTTCCCGAGGGCATCTTCCCCTGTAAGTTCATTGACACGTGCACAGGGACACACGTGCAGATATAAATACGCATCCACACACATTCATGGTTTTGCAAAGCGCATCAGAGAAGGTTATAAAAGGGCACATTAGACATTGACAGTGCTGCGGTGAGCTATTCTTTGCATATGATCTGACAGAATGTAGGAGGGAGAGAATATAAGTGGCCCTGGAAGTCATTAAGGATGTGTTCAGAATGTGAGTAATATAGATTACTCTTGTCACAAAGTCATTCTCATACACAACAATAATGATCAGTAGCCTGGATGGATCCCGTAGTTTTTCTCTTCGTTGTTTAATTGCTGGCTGCCACTTACTTGAATTAAAGAGCCTCCCACTGAGAGAACATTAAACGCACCTCCCTACTTTTCTCTTGAAGGTCTGTTCTGTTCCCTCGCTTTTCATTTTAATTAAACTGGGATTCATTTCTGTCACCAGTGAAGTCAGAGTAGGCCAATTAATTCAAAAAATACATGTGCGCTGACATTATTTGGGCAAACAAGTTCATCTTTGATTTTATATATAGATATATAAATTCCGTGACTGAAGCTGAAAACCAGCGAGTTGGCTCATCCTGGTGAAGTCGCGCTGGCGTTGATTTGTGCTCTCTGTCGCCGTAAAAATAAACCTCAGAACAAAATTAATTAAATAAGCTGTTAAAGGCACACAATAATATGTGATTATGAAAGTGCTCTGCAGAAGACATTTAAAAATATGCAATTACTGCACGCTGTTGTCACTTTTTGAAACTGCCTCTTAATTACAGGTTGTACACTGTAAAATATGAGCCGGTTCTATCTGTCCATGTACAGGAAGGTCAGGCTTTTTTCTTCCAGTTCGCACACAAAGCCCAGCTAAGAGTGCCCAAAATTTGTGAGTCACATCATGAACTTTACTGCTGCGACCCCTCCCTGCCCCAAGAATTAATCAAAGGACAGTTACCATGGTTATAATTTCAGGCTCTTTTTGTCTATACCAAACAACCAAGGAGTTATGCTAGGGCCGCTGAGTCATATATTTAACTGGTTTTTCCAAAATGCTGTTTTAACTTTTTCCCCATAGACTTGGCCCTCCCTTCCCCCATAGTGACGACCCCGGCCATATCAATGGAGACCACATTTGACGTCTTGGGGATTCCCCTGTTTTCAATCAATGGGGAGGTGAGGGAAAAGGTCCATTGACAAAGATATCGGCCTTATATGTAGTCATTATGGGGAAAAGCGCTAACGCTGCTGTTGAAGCAAAACTGAAATAACACAATAGTACTGCTGAAGTTTAAGCTGACGTGCACTTAGGTGTCATATGTGGGTCATTATGGGGAAAAGAGTTAAAGGAATGTGCTCACTGTCAAAAATTAAAAAGTCTTATCATCAGCAAGGGGTCCCCAACCGTGTATTTCATTCTGTTTTTCAGGTCGATGGCAAAAGTTGAGGGGAAGATTCTTCCATAGTGCGGTGCTTGCAAGTTTGAAGACCCGCCGGAGTGAAGGTGCATACTGCGCTGCGCTGCGACGTCTTTTTCAGGTCGTCTCATCCGCCATCTGTCTCTCCGACTCACCCGTCTCCTCTAATAACCCTCTCAGCGCTCGGGGTCTGACCCGTGAGTCGAGCTCGGGCGCGGTACGGAGCGACGCTGCCACACCACAGCCTGGGGTGTCTCCTCTTTCACACCGGCACACTGCCATAATTAGGGTGTGTGGGAGGTGGAGGGAGGTTTCACTGCACATTCAGACAGATGATAAATGATAACGTCTGACCTGGTAGCCGCTGCAGTCCTCGCTCTGGGTGGCTGTCCTGACCCTGGGAATACTGCCGACTAAAATGTGTCCGCCATTTTAAACTTGCGCTTGAATTGATTCAGTAAATAAAACACTTCAGACACTGAGAGGTTCTGTCTGGGCCTAAAATACTGTATGTGAAAATAGGCATTAAATGTGAGCTCACATTTATTCTGTAAAGAATAATGCCATTTTAAATTTTCTTTAAGGAATGGCTTTGTTCCATCTATTGACTTGGAAATGCATGTCACTTATATGATTTCTGGGAAATGGCATCCACTCTTCATGGTCCAGTTTCATCACTGTGAGACACCGTTATACGCATAAAATGATGACTTATTCTGGAGGTGCAATATATGCGCTGTCACTGCAAATGCTCAAGAAATGGTATTTTAAAAAAGAAAGCAAGCAAACATAGATGATCATACATCACACACAAACACTACACTCAATAAGCGCACACGTTACATGCGCAAACTCGATCTCTAAAACCTGTGAATGGATTGACCTTGAAGTTGACCCCGGGCCCCAGGACTGCATGCAGTCTCCTACATGACCGCAGCTCCAGCGCCGCTCTTCAATTAGTGCCAGTTTGGGAGTCCCTCACTGTCTCTCTTCGAGGCTTAAACTGAAAAAAAGTGCTAGAAAGTATTTTCCATTTTTCATTTTACAAGAAAAACTTACTTTCTGCATTGTATGTCAGCCCACAGACTTTTAAATCTGACCTTCACAGGACACTCCGATGAGACTCAGTAACTGTGATGCTTCATGTTCAGCGTCTCGCATTAACTTCACTTTCTCTTTGTGGTTTTACATCCCCTCCGGTCACGCACAGTACCTCAGGGAAAAGTTGTTTATGGGGAACGAGTGAAAGAAGATCCATGTTATCCATTAGGGAGCCCAGGGGGGACCCTTGAGGCACTCCGAGTTTTTGACTCATCCAGGGGAATAAGAGAATACAAGTGTTTATTATACATGAAGGAGGTTTATGAAAACTTTTCCCAAACCTTATTTCCCTGGAATGGCTATTTCATGTCTATCCTTTCATAATAAAAAATGGAAATCAGGCCATGTAGGACCGCTCTGGATCTGGTTACTTGATAATTGAACGGATGGCTGTGTAACCGCACATTATTACTGCCAAAGTGCAAATTTAGTAGCTGCATATAGGAAGACCATGAAAAACATAAGAAAATACAGTTTTTGAACTTCATCTTTGACCAATGAACAGTCATGTCCGCACAATGACAGGGATTTTATACCTCTGCCCAGGGTTTAGAGAGGAATACGTCTATATACATTCAATGTGGAGATAAAGTCCGAGTCCCTGTTTCAAGCACTGATGCCTGCCGATTTTCTTCACCTCGCATTCACTTTATTTTATTTTTTTTATCCACAGCTCTGAAGGCTCTGAAAAAGCAGTGCTTTAAGGAAACAGCTGGCATCTGGATATCTTCAATCTCTGAATCTCAAGAAGGTAAATCTAGAGAGATGTTATGGCATAAATTTCCCTGTTTAACCCCAATACAGTGGTTGTTTTACTTGGATATGGCCTGGCAACAACAATGACTTTACATTGCATAGAAAGCTCACAAGGTTTCTGTTGGCATAGACAATGAAGGCAATGAGCTCAATTTTTGGATTGCATCCATAGCTATGACTACTTGTGATAAATCAAGTGGTGTACTATCAATCTTATCGGACATGAATGATCATGATCATTTGCATGAAAGCTTTATGACTTGACTAATTTATATAAGCACACCATTTGGATAAGTCAAGTTTAATCAGTCCTAATAGTAATATTTAATATTTAAAGAAGCTTATATATTGCGTTTTATCAGCATGATGTGATTTCAATTAAGCTACATTCAGAACAAATAAATGAGCCAGCAATATTAGCATTTGTTACAATTAAGAACTTGAATTGTTGAGGGAAGATTCCCCCCCACACCAGAACCAAATGGATGTAAAAGCACTCACGTAAATCCTGCAAAACTGCTGTTACCTCCAGGGGGATTTGGGTTGAAGAGGTTCAATACTACAGCTACAAACAATGTAATTGTTTTGTTTGAACTGTTAAATTCATAATTTATAATACTTATGGGTGAGATTTGCACTGTTAAATTAAATTATCTTATTTTCTTGCTTAGTCACGTGAGCGAGGAGCTCATGAATTAGCAATACCGCTCTCCAGCTGACATGAGCTAAATTAATCGCCCGTAGTGTCACAATTAGGCCTGAGATCCGGCTTCTGTTATTGGCAGTAATTGGCCTATCATGTCTGCAGCTCAGATCGAGCTCCCTCACTCTCTTTCGATGACGACGTCTGTCCAGTTCCTGCTCACACCGCATTAAACCACAGATACAAGCGAAACCTGGCTGAGGAAATGAATTATGGAAGACGGTGTGCAGTTTTTGGCACCAACATCAAAGGTTGCTCTGCGCACCTCCAAAGTCATCGACAGCATCAGGTTGCTGGCTGGAACAGTATCCACAGTAATGTACCGTAACTACATTTTTTTGGGGAGTGGGTGGGTGTTACGGGAGTGTAGTTTATCAGTCTGGGGAACTGCCGCAGGCTACAGGAAAACGCATTAAACTATGAGCTCTCAAGGAAATATTACACAACACAAACATACAGTATGACATAAGCTGAGTCTGCAGAATAACTCACTCACAACTGATGTTCATGAAACAAGTGAACGATTCACAAATCCTTTATTTTCATTATTGCCATGCTGACAGTGTTGCAATAAATCTGGGCCATATTGGGCGACACATCCGAAATCACAATAGCGCGCCCTTGTTCTGCAACAAAACAACTGTGAGTAATGTGCTGGCTTTACAGACGGCTCAGCCCATCTGTGCCCTCCTGTTCCCCCCATAAGGGGCTGTTTGTGCCGCTGAATGAATGGAACCCATTTTATGCCCCCCCCATGGGTGGAGCGGAGGATCCTGGTGACAGTAACAATGTGAGGATCTGTGTTTCACGGGTCGTTGCTGCTCATTTTTACTGGGGAACATCACCCCGGCAGCCATCTCTCTTCCCTTTACAGAAACCCCTTCCACAACTGACTAACCCCTCAACCGGTCAAAAGACATTTCTGCCACCATCAGCTTACCAGTGGAGGGACATTGTTCATACCCTATCTGAAGTCTTTATTTTAACAACAGATATGGTTAATGAACAGTTAGGACAAAATGTCTGTGATTTGATTCCTGCATTAACCTCCGCCAAGGAGGTTATGTAATCGTTAGAATCTGTTTGTTTCTTTGTTTGTTAGTTAGCAACATTACGGAAAAACTAAGAGACAGATTTACAAAAAATTTTCACAGTAGGTGGGAATTGGTCTAACTTGGATCCCATTACATTTTGGGCTAGATCCGGAAGGGATTCGGGATCCAGGAATTTTTTGAAGGATCGTTTAACATCGCAAGATAGGGCACTTTTTAACATTTTGGCAAATAACTTGAAAAATACAGGGAGTCATTTGTTACTAAAATTCAGGGGAATACATCTCCATGAGGGCTGCCACATACAAGAACATGATCCGGATCTGATGATTCTTCTGGATCTGATGGGCGAAAATCTGGATTCTCATAGGGGTCATAATAAAGGAGTGATTGTATCATTACAAATGGGGATAGAAACATGCAACTATTTTTGTTATAAAAGCAGTAGCAAGTGAGTCCTTCCTCAGTTCCAGCTGAACATACCAGACACTCACTGCATGTGAGACACCGAAACTACGGAGCCGGCAGAAATTACTGTTGCTTCTATTTACAGCCATGCCACGCTCGAAGCCGAGGAGTACTGCGCAACGACGAAAGCAGAGTGCCGAGTGTAAGAGATCTGTGTAAGCGTGAGGGCAAGAATCTGAGCATGCATGTGTGTGACTGTGTGTGCGCATGTGGGCATGCATGCATGCATGCGTGTAATTATGTGAATGTAGGCATGCATTTGTGCAAGCTTGTATGTGTGAGCATGCATATGTGTGAGGATATATCTGTGGCCATGTGTGTAAGTATGTGTCCATGCATGTATGTGTGCAATTATGGCACATGTGCATTCGCTGGTGTGTGTGGTTGTCAATATGTGTATGTGAGCATTGTGCTCATGTATGTGAGTATGTGTGTGTGTGTGTGTGTGTGTGTGTGTGTGTATGGCATATGGGCATTAGAGTTGTGAAAAGGAGGTCACACAGAAACTCTGATTCTCGTTCCTTTGTTCCTTGAACCCGACGGGCCGAGATCCTGAACACATCTGCTCATTTCCTCTGCACTTTCGCTGACACCTCTGATGTGAACTTGTTTAGAAAAATCTCAAGACTGCCTGTTTTCGGTTTGTAAATAAGGCCGCTGTTTTAGCTAATGTGTTCTTACGGTTTTGCAAATATGAATAATTGCATACTCTAATAATATTTGCTAATAATAAATTTGTGCATTTATTGAGGAATTCATGGTCAAGAAACCCTAATTTGCTAACAGTGAAATGGCCAGTAAACGTTTGGTGAGTGACTGAAGCAGCCGGGGGGACTGCTGGGCCTTGGCGGAGGTACGCGCTCTCCAAGTGCTCTTGTTGTATTATCGTAATTTTTTGGTTTGTTTAAAAAAAATTCACTGGTTGGCTCTGTATAGCTGGAAGAAAATCAACCAGTGAAAGGGTTAATCGCTTCGGTAATAAGGAAGTCGTTATAGACTCCTGGATTTACTGGTGACCAGGATATTACCTATGGTAGAACTTGATTTCTGAAGATTCAATTAATGAATGAAAATATTTAAACGCATTCCTGGCCACAATGATTAAGTGACTTATTTCGTTACGGAATGTTACTGAGCCCAAACTCTTCCAACTCTAATGTTTTTAAGTACAGGGGTAAATGTTTAAGTACAGGAGTAATTGTTTAAGTACAGGGATAAATGTTTCAGTACAAGGGTAAATGTTTAAGTACAGGGGTAAATGTTTAAGTACAGGGGTAAATGTTTAAGTTTTGCAGGGGTAAATGTTTCAGTACAGGGGTAAATGTTTAAGATTTGCGGGGGTAAATGTTTCAGTACAGGGGTAAATGTTAAAGATTTGCAGGGGTTTTGCGGTTTCTGGGTCTCCTGCTGTTTCTTCTGTAGTTTTGATGACCATTCAGACCAGCAGACAGGAGTTTGGATGAAAACTAAAGTTTTCAGTAGTTTAACTGAACAACTGACTCATAATACTCAGCTCAGGTGGTGTAACAGTGCTGTGCTGCCGGAGGTAAAGATGTGGACCTTTGGAGATTTATAAATCTTATATTTATAGAACATGGCAGCACATACTAGTACATTCCTTAAAATATAATATCAGGTAAAATAACACCTTCTGAGAGGGTGGTAGTAGCCTATCCCAGAATGCATTGGGTGAGTGACAGGAATACGCCCTAGAAAGGTCATCAATCTATTACAGGCCAGACATAAACCAATCACTCACACTCTGATCCCTACATGCACTCTCCAGTCTGCCAAACATTATTTTATTTTAGGGTACTAGAGTACTGAGAGGGAACCCATGAATAAAAGTGAAGAACATGCATACTGACCCCAGAAAGGCAGTGTCTCGACCCAAGGTCCATACCAGATGCACACACACACACACACACACACACACACACATACACGCACACACACCCTTAGATACCCATGTATCTTGCATTCTAGTGTTACAGCTGTGTGTTTCCCCCCCTATTGTTTGTCCCTTCGCTCTCCTGTTCTCTCTGAATTCCCCCTGGGGAAAGTTCAGATTCCAAAGTGCTCAGGAATGAACCATTAATGCGTTGCGCACCCTAATGGAGGCTAAAGCATCCAGTGGGTGTCTTGCAACGAAATCAAACTGGCTGAAAGGTAAGATTATGTGTTATCTTGTCAGTTAATTTAAATTGGCTCCAGCTACATAACTTCATAACTAGCTAGGTATGCCAACTAAATACAATATACAGTTGTAGGTAATTGGCTAACCTCAGCAGGTTGTCTTGCGATTCAAGCCTCACTTGATGCGGCAATGAATCATAATGAGATTCTGGCTGCTTTCCATTTTGCTTCAGGAACCAGGGGGATCATGGGACATGCAGTTTTTAATTTAGCACTGCTGAGTCCCCTACCGATTGAAACGTTTGCCGCAAACTGTACATTCAGAGTGCATCGAGCGCCTCCTATTGTAACGCTGTGTAATAAGGGCCGACTTGTAGCACACCTGGGGCAATCTGACGGCTCAATGAGGTGCACCTGACCTGGAATTGTGGGGCTAAAGGTGACGTGAGGCAGGCTCAGAACCCAGCGCAGAAAATAATCCAGTTTAGAGGTTTTATTCAGAATTGTAGGTAGGCAATCCAGGTCAAACAGGAGCAGTGATAATGTAGTACAAAAGGGCAAATGCAGAATCTTCATGAGTACACTCTCCAACAGTCAAAAACCAGAAAGGAGGTGCGCTGAAGCCAGAGCAAAAGACAGGTTGGAATGCTGGACAGCCAAACACAGGTAATCAATTGGACACAAGGAACTAGACAGAATTGAAAATCAGAATCAGGGAATGCTTGTATTGTAGACAAAGGAAAAGTGGCAGACAAGCACGACTCAAAGACTGAATGAAAGGGTTCATGTAAGGGGGTGAAAGTAATCACAATGGGCTGCAGGTGAGCTGTGCTGGAAAGGTGCAGGGAGGTGTGGCTACAAATGGGAAACAATAAATCAATGAACAAGGGGTGGAGCACATGAAGGAGTGGGTGGAGCACATGAAGGAGTGGAGACAGGAAGCACATGGTAAGTGACAGATGAGTGGGATGGCTACACTAATACAAACAGCTGCTAAAAGAAAGATGTACGTGAAAAAGAATAAATACAGATACAAAATCCAAAGTAAACCTAACTATACAGAATCAAACGCTAACAAAAGGCTCCTGTACCAACATCAGCTGAGGGAAACCTCTGACCTTAGGACTGCTGGTCTCGCTGCCTCTCAGTTTTGTGTTGTTGTTTTGAGTTTTATCTTTTGGTAGCCTTGATTTAGTGTCTCGGTTTTCAGACCATCGATCAGCCACAACATTTTAAAACCACCCACCCAATATTGCATTGGTCTCAGTCCCCCTTGTGCCACAAAAACAGCTCAGTCAAACTGACATCCCTTCAGTTCCTTGAATTCCCTGCTGTCTCTTCTCCACGTTTGTAAATGGTGCGTGCTCACACACACACACACACACACACAAACACACAGCTGATGCACACGATGTGAGACAAAACAAGACTTACTGGACCTGGTGACCCTCTTTAAATTAGTCTAAGGTCCAGTTCTGATGCTCACATACCTATTGTAGGCACTTTTGGCAGTAAACCAAAGTTACAATAAGCAATTTGTTGATTGCCCTAGGAATACTGTTTATACTGTATTAGATTTATGTGGGGACTGACTCGTGGTTTAGATTAATGGCGCCTACGCTTCCTTCTTAAGTTTGCACATGTGTTCAACTTAATAGTTTTGAGTGGACAGGATAGAGTGCAACATGATATTACCGTGAAGCAGCAGGGAATTAACCGGAACAGTGTAAGTGCAAGCGATGGGGCCAATGGGCTCTTAGATCTCTGTTCAGTGAACATCACAGCACTGAGGTATCACCCAGCTGCCCGTCATACTGCAGCAGTGAGCAGAGAGGCAAATGTTATTAAAACGGGAAATTCAGTTTATTCCACAAGGCATTTGTTTTGAGATGATGACATTTATGGGCAAATCAAAATAAAAACTTTTTATTTTATTTATTTATTTTTTTTTGTCTGAGGAGTTGTTGCTATTGTTTCTTTGGAAATCAGTGGTTTTGAGAGGAGTTGAATGTGTTGGATTGTTGTAACTCAACCAGGAGCCCTGATGGTGTTTTCCATTGATTTGGTTAAATTTATGAATATTTTACCAAACACAGGTGTTTTTCTCTCACCTGAAGGACTTCTGTGAGAATATGTGAAACACGGACAGGGGCTGAGAATAATGTCCACATCAGGATAACTTCACATCAGGTTTAGTCAGTTTTTTCCAGCTTGACTTAACTGAGTTTCCTCTTGGCTCTGCCTGTGTGGTAAATAAGCCCAGAAACACTCACCTCTAATTGCTGATTCGCGCGCTGTTACCGAGTCTAAAGCCACTTTCACACCGGACGCGAAAAGAATTTTTCGCACGACAAATTTCATTCAAAGTCAATGCAAAGACGCGTCTTTTCATTTACTTTGAATGTAATCTGTCGTGCGAAAAATTCGTTTCGCGAAACGCGTGTATTCGCGTCTTGGCATTGACTTTGAATGTAATCCGTCGGGCGAAAAATTCATTTCGCGTCCGGTGTGAAAGAAGCTTAATTCTGGCCCCACCTGAGAGGATTTAAGTGGCCAAGAGACCCACTCGCAGTGAAATGCCTGTTCCAGTTTCAGAAGAAATGTCAACTGAAAAAAGCAAATAAGTAAAATAAAATAAATATCGCAGATAACATAAAGCAAATTGAAAGTGAGTTGAGCCGTTCGCAGTGGCACAGCTCAGTGGGGCGATAGCGGGAGGGAGTCCGCAGGTATGAGTGCACATGATTCTTAGGGTACAGTGCTTACCTGGGGCGCGTTCAAAGTCACACCGGTGCACATCGTTTTGTTAGGGTTTCCGGGTTGAACGACCTGTTTCCTCCAACCGGTGTGCAACGGTGCACAACAGCGTTTGAGGTATGTCTTCTCCTGTTTGGTGGGTGTGCCAGAGGTGTTATCCAATCAGCTGCAACATGTATATAAACCGCGCCATCTTAAAAAGGCAGTGGCACAATGAATCTAACGAGGGTAGTATATAAATGCATCTCTTGCAGCTTGGTATTCACCACGGTGGATGACATCAAACGACATGTTTGTGGTAAGTAGAAGTTTAAAATTCAAACACGAATTTGAACCCATTTCATCAGGCTCCGAGAATTCTTCCAAGAGAACGCACAGTATGGCCCTCTCGGCTGCCATAGTTGCAACGCTTGCGTGACACAACAGGTTGTTCAGCGCACTACTGTTGCCGCTTAAATATACATTTTGCTACGTGTTGCCGACTTTGAACGCACCCCTGATGTATGGTATCTGATGGTAATATTTGATCTATATTTATGAGTACAGGTCCGGTCTGGGGTCCTGAGAACTCTGATGGAAATTAAGAATAACAGTTATTGCCTCAGAGTTCGGATAGGAATGCATTGTTTGGCGTTTCAAATTCAGCAAAAAAAAACGCAACTAGGGAATATAAGGAATCAATGTTTTTTTTTTTTTTCCTTTACCGCTGGAAAAAGCTAACCTCTCCATTTGTTACTGAGCTCAAAAACACGCTGCACTCTCCTCTCTTGTTTGGCTGTTGTTTTTGGGATGGAAAAGAATTGTTCGTGGATTGGGATGGGTGAGGCCGGAGAATATCACCTGCTTATTCGTCACGAAACACTGAAGTGTCACATCAGTATTTGTTTCTCTTCCTGTGTTTTCCTGTCTCCAGTGTTCAGTGGTTCAGTGGTGGAGGTCATGTGACTGGAATGGAACTGGCCATTCTCCTTTGGTCCCTGTGAGGTACTTGCAGAGGTCTGGCGATAATTAATCCATGACTTCACCGGAGTTCAGATGAACTCAAAGAGGAAGAAATTAAATTCCTCCATAAGAAAAGCAATGATTAATAATGAGAGAAATTTTATCTTTATGGCAATCCATGTGAGAAATAAAACGGTCAATTTTCAAATAAATAGGTAAGATCATTTGTCTCAGTTATGAGTCGCGCTGTATCTAAGGCCGGGGAAAGCGGAGCGACTCTATGCTGCCGAGGTCACATTCTATCATAATCATCGCGTACTTTGGCTGGAGGGATTCTCATACATTACTCGCATTACTATGCAAAGCATTTTTATTATAAGGGAAGCATTTCAACATCATTATGTAACATGAAATATATTCGCTTTAATGCCTAAGATTTTTCTGACTGTTATTACCCAGGGTCCAAGAATTATTGTAGCTCAGTCAGTGCAACTGCAGGTGTCTAGTGCTCTGTTAATGAATGTCTCGGCCCTTCTCCTTCATTCAATGTTGTGTGTGTGTGTGTGTGTGTGTGTGTGTGTGTGTGCTTCTCTCTCGCTCTCTCTCTCTCTCGCGCGCACACACACTCATACACACTAACATAAATGCATGCAACAACAACACGCCCACACACAGCCATGTAACCATAACTCATCTTATACCTAAACTTCCAATCTCCCTAAATTACCCAATTTTTAACCTTAATTTAATACCTCACCTTAACCTGGAATGGAGGTCCTCAGTCTTTCACTGAAAGGGCCGGTGTGGGTGCAGGCTTTCATCCCAACCGAGCAGTCACACCCCTGATTCTGCTAATCAACCCTTAGAGTCATTGCTGAAGACCTTGATTGATAGAAACAGGTGTATAACTGCTTTTTAATTGTAATAAAATCCTGCACCCACTCTTGCCCTTTTTAGGTAAGATTGAGGAACCCTGACCTGCAGCGTAATTTTAATACCTAAACTGAACAAAGACCCAGTCCTAACTATAAGCCCAGCTGTAACCTATGACCTATAGCCCACCCTTTAACTCATGTAGACACCTCCAAAATGTCCCCTTGTACTGTAGCTATTTTTCAGATTTTATTAAACTTGTGGGTTCTGTCAGTCCCCGCAAGACTATTTCTTGTCCCCATTTTATAGATAAACAGATGCACGTCCGTCCGTCCGTCTGTCTGTCAGGGCCCCTGTGCAATATAGCAAGCACTTTACATCTGTGTGCAGTTGGAGAACTGAAAAATGTGCAATATATTGATATCTTAGCATTTTTGCACTTAGCACTTTAACTCTCGGCACTTTGACCATGCACTCTTGCTATTTATCCCCTAAATTTTGTCTTATCCTGTTATATTGATATGTTTTATGTTTGTGGTCCAGTCTCAGTGGTGTATGCTATTTTATGTTACTCTTTTTCCTTATTGATTCTGCTCTGTGTTTCCATTTTTTCTTGTTGACAACAACCTGCCATAGGGACTAAAGATGGAAATTAGCCTCTGGCTATAATCTTGCATATTTTACATTTTTTCTTTTCTTTTTGAAAAAAAAAATGTCCATCAATATGCACTGTCCCTGTTTAAAAAAAAATAAAAAAATAAACAAATAAATAATCAATCAATTTTGGTTACTGCTGACCAACCCATGCAAATATTTCATTAGAAACAATCAAATCAAATACAAATGAATGAATCCAGTTCCAAAATGGCTACACATTGCAGTAATAGCACCACAAAAGCATTCTTGCACTCGGATGCAGTGTAAAATGACAGCCTGGTTCTTCTTTGGTGCTTATATCACGGGGGTGCATCCCAAGTGACCCGCGCTTGCTTGTTACTTTGCGAGATAAGCACAGGCCGACACTCAATGCAATAAACCCTCTGACAGATCATCGCTGGCCAGGCAAAAGCATCAATTAACACCACCGCTGTGCAGGGAAAAGCCCCTGATGAAAGTGCAGTTCATACACCTGTGTTTAGCAGAGCCCACACACATTTTTAACTGTAATGGAGGTGCGGAGTACAGCAATTAGGGCAGAAGTGGTGGTTCGGGTTCGAGAAGAACGCAGCGTGTAGGACTGGGTGACGCATTCCCCCCACAGGGATCGGAGGAGAGGGACAATTACCGGCTAAGGGTTTGATGTGGCGTTGCTTTGTTCAATAAAATCAACAGCAAAGGTAGCAGGCATTACGAAAAAGCATGCTGTGCTGGCCTTTGATTGGCACAAATGGTAATCAGATATACGGGCACTTCTCAGCTGAACCGCTACTGCTGCCTGTTACACACCATCAAAGAGCTAAAGATTAAATGGATAAAAACTGTCCAGTTATGCAATGGCTGGTGATGAAAAGCACATGGAGTAAATACTTTATAATGAGACACAGGGGAGCCTTTTAAGGTATAGCGCATGTAGGACAGGTGATAAAATATAGACACATGAGATGACTTACAAAGTCTTCTAAGTCAAGTAGTTCCATTTTTTTTTTTTTAGAAAAATCAGATTTTTTGGTAGGCATAGAAATTATCTTCCATAGATACCAATTTCACTATACTGAAACTATTAGCCTTACAGACATAATCCATGAGGCAATTCATTATTTTTTTTAAGAAATGACTTTGATTTTGCAACACAAAGTTTTGACTTAGCAGGTTTTGAAAGTGGAGTGGAAATTAAGCAGGTTTTGAAAGTGTTTAAACCAGCCCTGTTGCTCAATAGGTGACAGTATTTGACTCAGGACCCACTCTACATGCAAGAAATGCATTTTAAGACATGCAAGGATATCATTCGAACTCATAATAGTGTTACTTACCTTTCAAGCTCGAGGAGCTTCCTTTTTGAACCCTTATGAGGAGATTTGTTTGCATTTTCTACATTCAAAACGAAACTTGAGTCTGCATCCCCCATCTTGAGTTAGAGAAAGCAAAAGCTGAACAGGCTATAAAAGCTCAACTGTGATTGGTTCCTTCTAGGGAACGAAAACGGAATCATGTTTCCACATTGGCTGATGAATTAGCAGAATTTGACAGTTTTTTCCTCCTTGACTTGGTGGGTTTTGACAGAGTTTAGCTTTTTCCGTTACAAGTTATAGCATGATTTAGTAGGTTTTGGAAGTGGAGCTATCAGTGGGACATGCGCAGGTGCCTGAAAGAGAGGCTGAGGGAGATAACTCATTTATTTTCAAAACATGACTTAGCAGGTTTTGCAAGTCGACTCCTCAGATATTACCCCTTGGCGTAGGTTTGATTATTCCTTTGATTCATTTTTTCCCTTTGTGATTGTAAAAGGTACACACAACATTATTGTACCTGTGAGGGAGCGTTTTGGGAATGTATTCCTTGCACAGCAAAAATGTACCTCTGCTGAATCTTTATATTACAGGTGCTGAGTCTCTGTTTTACAGGTATTCCATATGGGCTGCACTTTTTAAGCCCTGAGTATAAATGATCTCGGCAGGAGATTGTGATCATGATTTCCCACAAAAAGCAGCATCCAGGAGAGGCCTGGCTGCTCAGGGGTGAAGATGTGCTGAGGATCGCCCCTTTGCCCATGAGAAAATCATGAAGGTTTAAAGGCAATGTTTTTCATGAATTAGATATAAAACGCAACACTTTTGATGAGCAAAAAAGCCACGGACGACGGACATTATCACTGTCATTTATCCCAATATCTCCCCTAAATCTGACTGTACCTTTGAAGACATCAACAATCTGATATTCAGCAGCAGTTATTTTTGTTTTTGTTTCATCCATGTTGATCCTCCTCTCGCCCAGCATCACTGTCAGTCAAGCAGAGGGACGTTTATAGCACTTATGTTTGATATTGTGGGATATTAGTGAAGGGTTAAGATAATGTAATGAAATGTCAGTGTTAATGTTTGCATTTTTCAATATCTTTTTAGTCTAGCGTCTTTTGTGTTCAGATGATTGATTTCAACGGCCACATGTCTTTTGGAAACCATTTGTTGACATGCAACATTGTATCAAATGATCCTAGTATGAGGATTTGCACTAATTAACTTCTTGATCATGTCCCATAAGTAACATAAAGTAATTGGTGACTGATTTAAAGTGAATGTGAATTTTGTCTTAACAATAGTGTCCTTAAACGGCTACATTTGGCATTTAGTGCAAGCAATGCAAGCCAAAATAAACTTCCAAAGACTGAGGTAATAATTGAGGAGTCGACTTGCAAAACCTGCTAAGTCAAGTTCTGAAAATAAATGAGTTATCTCCCTGAGCCTCTCTTTCAAAACCCACTATGTAACGGAAAAAGCGAAACTGTCAAAACCCGCTAAGTCATCAGCCAATGTGGAAACATCATTCCTTTTTCGTTCGCTAGAAGGAACCAACCACAGCTGAGCTCTTATAGCCTGTTCAGGTTTTGTTCTAACTCTAACTGGTTTGGGTAGGTCAGAAAAGTGTAATGATAGTGATACCATAAAAGGGGGATTTGAATCCATGGACTCATGTTTATGTTGTCATTGTCATAGCAGCTATTCAACCACTTTGCTGTCTGTAGCATTGAGTTGCATGTAGAGTGGGTCCTGAGTCAAATACTTTCACCTATTGAGCAACGGGGCTGGTTTAAACACTGTCAAAACCTGCTAACTTTCCACTCCATTTTCAAAACCTGCGAAGTCAAAACTTTGTGTTGCAAAATCAAAATCATTTCTTAAAAAAAAAAAAGAATTGCCTCATGGATTATGTCTGCAAGGCTAATAGTTTCAGTATAGTGAAAATTGGTATCTATGGAAGATAATTTCTATGCCTACCAAAAAATCAGATTTTTCCAAAAAATAGACCAACTTTTTTTTTAACCCTTATTTAAACAGGGAAGTCCCGTTGAGATTGAAATCTCTTTTTCAAGGGAGCCCTGGCGGTAGAGGTGGGGAGGGAGAGGGCAAGTTGCACAGCCAATTAAATCGAGGGATGATTAGGTGGCAGGTTGAAAGAGCCAGGTTGGAATTTAAGCCATGACACTGGGGAACCCCCTACTCTTATCGATGAGCGTCATAGGATCTTTAATGACCACAGTGAGTCAAAACCTCGAAATAACGTCTCATCCGAAAGATGGCGTCTCCTTCAGTACAGTGTCACCATCACTGCACTGGGGATTATTCAACCAGAGGGAAGATCTCAACCTACTGGCCACCAACATCTCTTCCAGCAGCAACTTGGTTTTCCCAGCTGGTCTCCCATCCAAGTACTAACCGAGCCCGCACCTGCTTAGCTTTAGCCATGCGGCTGCAGCAGATGGAAAAGTGGTTTGGCTGCCACTAACTTGACTTGGAAGGCTTTGCAATTGGACTCCTCAACTACAACTCAAGCAAAACGTTACAAAACGTGTGATCTATAATTGTCCCATAAGTCACGCTGATGTTCCTGATGGCATCTCACCCACAGAAGTTAAGTCATCAGTGTCTCTTTGCCAGTTAAAACAAACCTGATCTTTCTCCTTTGACACCTGACAGAGCAAAACATTCAATCTGAAATCATTTTTTCTGTAATTTATTCCACAGCTTGAAAAGATTTGCTGAAATGTCCCCTAAGTCACAGTAGAATTCACTACAGCTCGTCTGCCAACTGCTTTCCTGTTTAAATGTCTGAATCATGACACAGGCCCAACACACAAGCAAAGTCTGCCCCTTGTTCAGAAAACTGGCCGATAACAGGGTAATCTGGAGCTCACTTTCAGGTCGATCCTCCGGGCCTATCAGGTTCAAACATTGAAACGGAACAATAGTGTCGTTGTTACACGCGGTCGGTAATTCTGCGCACGTAATTTCCATAGAAACAGAGCAGAAGAACCCCCCCCTTTTTTTTTTTTTTTTTTTTCAAGGATTTTATTAAGTACATAGGACATTTTTACTTCCATGTCATGTAATTATATTTCTTACTTTGTCTTTCACATGGTTTCCTGGAAATTTAGACACATTTAGTCCAACACTGGACCTGTACAGTTATTAAGTTCTTGCTGTAGTTAAGTGTGGGACATAACATTCAGTGTACTAATGTTCACAAATACCTTGATTCTATGTTGGTGCGAACTCATAGTCTGGCACATGATGTTATTGTTCAACCTAAATTAGTTAGGACACGGAAATAAACAAACAAAAATGATTTTATTCAAAAGTTGCTTATTTTATTTTATTTAACCTTTATGTAACAAGGTTGGTCCCATTGAGATTAAAATCTCTTTTAAAAGAAAGACTTGGCCAAGACTAGCAGCAGTACATATAGTTCATCGACAAACTTGCATCAAGAGAAAAACAAACTGAGAAATACAATACATTTAAAACACAGTGCAGCAGTCACAACACAGTTAGAATGAACATTTACAGGTTTTGATAGACTCCGCTTCCATACACTTAACAGCTTTAAATTCACCAAGTGTCACTAAATCTCGAAGCTTAGTCTCCCTCTATAAGCTGTTCTAGGTTGAGGGTGCAGAGAACCTAAAGGCCTTCATTTCTAACTCAGTCCGAGTCTTGGGAGCATTCATAAGCACAATGTCCTGAGAACGCAATCCAGAGGAGCCACTTTTCTGGGACATGTGACACGATAAATAACATGGGATTCTACCAAGAATAGCCTTATAGATAAGAACGAACCAATGACTTAGTCAGTGTGTGGAAAGAGATGGCCAATTAACCTTCGAGTGCAGTACACAACAATGCATTAGGCTTCTGCAGTTTGTAATGAATCTCAGGGCACCGTGATACACGGCATCCAACATCTGCAGACAGTGAGCTGATGAGTTCATATACAACAGATCGGCATAATCCAGATTTTGGAAAAATGTTGCTCCCACAAGTCTTTTTGACATTGAAAGATAACAAGATTTGTTTCTAAAATAAAATCCAAACCTTAATTTCAGTTTTTTAACGAGATTGAGTGAGTTTTAAATGAAAGTTTGCCATCAATCAACAATCCCAAATATTTATAAGTAAAGACAGTGTCAATTTGTTCACATTGAAATGTAACAATGCTCTGATTCGACGAGATATTCTTCAAGTTTGAAAAAAAAAAACCCCAAACAAACAAAGAAACATCAGTTTTTTTTTTTTTCGCATTTGGAAAAAGCTCTAATTGGCGAAGTTGAGCCTGCAGAATATCAGATGCGTTTCGGAGATACTCAAAAGCCTTACTGATCGCAGGTGCACAACAATAAATGACTGTATCATCTGCATAGGGATGGTCGGCTGCATTTCTCACAGAACACCATCAGTCATCAAGTGCGCAGAATTACTGGACACTTCAGCTCGCGACGTGGTACAAACACACAGACATACACTAAGCTGGCCTTGTAAAACATCAGTAAAACATCATAATTTCTCTAAGGGTTTTTCCCCTTTATTTTTTAGTCTTATATACAGTCCTTGTCCTAAAACCAAATTCTATCTGAATTACATTTGATTCCGGTCCCGTAAATTCGAGTAACTGCTTCGTGTTTACCAACAGCTATTGCAGCGTCTTGCAATATTTTAACCCAATCGTCTATATTGGACAAACAGCAATTAAGGCAACCAAGACATTCATAAGTGCATTACCTTATCTTGAAAGATGATGGTCTCACCACGAGAGAGGAGAGTTGGCTACATTACAAATGTAAAACCGATAATTAAAAAATGAAATGAAAAAAATTTTTGTTTCAAAATCAAGATAGAATTTTTTTTTTTTTTTTTTTGATTTCATTTTTTAAAGATTTTTACAACTCCGATGGCTGCCCAGCAATATGTCAGAAAGTTAGCGCCCGGGGGGCGTGATTCTTGGAATACGGCTCTGATTTTGGTGAAGAAGGGGTATCGCATAGAGGGCCATGCAGTTTTGCCCACTGAAGGCAGCCACTAGCCACTGGACAATAATCCTGGATTTTCCTGAACCAAACGGTAAAGTATTGGCGTGGAATTGCTTATTGTATGCATTTGACGTGTATGGAAATTCAACAAATAATTAGCTTGTTCTCGGCTTATGTTACTGGTTGAATTCGCCTCATGCTATGCGCAACTCCGAACTTACTTAAGGGAAAATAAACAAACTCTCAGAGCCGTGCTGTATGTTATCTAAGGTCATTTTTCATAATTGTATAATTAACGGACGTAATTGTTTACCACGGTTATAACGGCTTTCCTGCGTTTCTCTTATTTTCCTGTCAGCTCTTGCAGAAGTTTGTCTCGGTTTAGCTCGCTCCCTGCACGAACGTCACTGTGTCTTTTTATAGCAATGAGCAGCCCGGTCGCTGACTTCTCAGATGATTAGGTGGAAGATGGCAAGATTAGAATGACTTACAAATTGTCACTGTGATACAACTGAGAAAAAGTGGTGCAGTTCTATGTGATAAAACTTACTGATCATGAGCCAAACCCATTTCGGCAATTTTCGGGGCCCCGTTTCAGGATGCAGATTAATGCAAAACTCACTGTTAACCTATGAGGGACATTCAGGATTGTCTGTTCCTGAAAGAGTTACTTATTAAACTCGGGGTCGGTCACGGTGGCGGATTTTCTCCTGGCGACACTCTCTGGGTGAATCTGAAAGCTTAGGCTGCATCCTACGAAGGCTGCATTTTTAGGGGTCGTCACTGAATTCCATCCGCCAAACTGACTTGACGTAATTTCATCTCCGTTATACAGCTTTGGTTTAAGCGAGTCGTCTCTGGTTTCCCTAACCCTAACCTTAACTCTAACCCCTAACCCTAAAGTAAGCCCAAAACCTAATCCTAACCCTAAATTTAACCTTGTCCCTAACCCTAAATGTTAGTTTGGCAGATGGAAGTAAGTGACGATCCCTAAAAATGCAGCCGAGGTTGTAGTCTACGCTTTGAGATGCACCCTCTTTCTCTCTGACAGTCACCCCTCTTGCGGAGCCTGAAGGACCCGGCTGACGCAATGTCGAAATTCCTCTTTCATTTGGTCGATATCTGAGCACATATCAGAACGCGTTAATTTGTTCAAGTTTGTGTATTTACAACCCCATTAGTTGGGACGAAGTGTAAATTGTGAATAAAATCAAAATGCAATGACTTTCAGATCACGAGCCAATATGTTATTTACAATAGAACATAAATAACATTTCAAATGTTGAAACTGAGACATTTTTTATTTTTATCCATGAAATGAGCTTATTTCAAATTTTCTGGCTGCAACAGGTCTCAAAAAAGTTGGGACACAGGCATAAAAGGGCTGAAAAAGCAATTAATATATAAGAGAATCAGCTGAAAGAACATTTAGCAAGTAATTAAGTTAACGGGCATCAGGTGTGTAACATGATTGGTTATAAAAGGGATGTCTTAGAGGGGCTGAGTCTCTCAGAAGTAAAGATGGCCAGAGGCTCTCCAACCTGTGAAGGCTTGCGTAAAAAAATTGTGGAATACTTTAAAAACAATGTTCCTCTATGTCAAATTGTAAAGGCTTTGATGGTCTCATCGTGGACAGTGCATAACATCATCAAAAGATTCGGAGAAACTGGAAAAATCTCTGAACATAAAGCCCCCCTCACACTTATTCAAAATCAGCAAGAATCAAGCAGAACCAGCCGGATTGAAGAATTTGCGCAACATTCCAGCGGGAATCTCAAATTGACCAAAATTCTTACAGCTTTGAAAGAATTCCGTTCGAATACTTGGAATGCACTTCAAACCTGCCTCAAATGATTCTCGCACATTCTGGGTGTATTAGCTCTCAAATGCAGCTTGAATGTAGTTGGAACACAGTGGGAATATTTAGAATGCTGTCAGAATGCAGTGAGAATACTTAGAATACACTTTGAATGCCGTACGAGTGCGGTTCAATTGCTGACTGAACTCCACCCGAAGTCTGGTTGGAAGGTGCCGCGAATGCTGTACGAATTCACCTCGAATGCAGTCAGAACGCTCCCGGAATGGCCGCCGAATATGGCTGGAACATCCAAGAATTCAAACAGAATGCAGCTCGAATACTCAGAATGTACTTAGAATGTAACACGAGTGTCCCATATGTGTTGATTGAGTAATTGCTAACTACAGCAGGGGAACGTAAATATGCCATTAAAACTGACGCCGAATGCGTGAGTTAACAGGTAAGCGTTATTAATGAAAACTGGCCACACCTGATAATGTTGAGAGTTTTCAGAGTTTCTGTAATGGTAATTTAAATGAATGATTGAAAACAGGTCATAACCAATCATTTTTTTAAGCCAGTTCACCAGCCGCCACTGATTCCAGCGGCAATCGAATGATTCCAACGGCATTCAAAGCACATTCCAGCTGAATTGTTTTAATATCGAAATGCATTCGAGGTGCATTCTGGCTCATTAGAGGCGCATTCTGGCAGGATTTGACGTGGCTTGCCGTTTCGATTCTCCCTCAAATGCAATCAGAATGTTTTGAATGCTGTTGAAATGCCCTAAGAATATTTATAATGCAGTCAGAGCGCAGTTAGAATACACTTCGAATGCCGTTCGATATTTCTCCACTTCGAATGCACCTGGAAAGTTTTGAGCATGAGCAAAACATTCGGGCCGGCCACAAGAACGGGCCCGAATATTTGGAATGCACTCAGAATGCAATCAGAATTTTTAGAACGCGCTTCAAATATCCAGGAATATACAAAGAATTTTCATTCCGACGGCATTCCGGCTCATTCCGCCTCTAGTGTGACTAGGTTTTTAGGGACAAGGCCGAAGACCTTTATTGGATGCCCGGGATCTTTGGGCCCTCAGGCGCCACTGCATCACTCACCGGCATGATTCTGTCATTGACATTACTAAATGGGCCCAGGAATACTTCAAGAAACCACTGTCTGTAAACACAGTCCGCCGTGCCGTCCACAGATGCCACCTAAAACTCTATCATGCAAAAAGGAAGCCATTGTTGAGCATGATCCAGAAGTGCCGCCGTGTTCTGTTGGCCAAGGCTCATTTAAAATGGACTGTAGCAAAGTGGCAAAGTGTCCTGTGGTCAGACGAGTCCAAATTAGATATTCTTGTTGGAAATCATGGGCGTCGTGTCCTCCGGGCTAAAGAGGAGAAAGACCACCCCTCCTGTTATCAGCATTCAGTTCAAAAGCCAGCGTCTCTGATGGTATGGGGATGCATTAGTGCATATGGTGTGGGACACTTGCATGTTTTAAAAAGCACCATGAATGCTGAAAGGTATATAAAGGTTTTAGAGCAACATATGCTCCCCTCCAGACGACATCTATTCCAGGGAAGGCCTTGTGTATTTCAGCAGGACAATGCAAAATTACATACTGCAGCGATTACAACAGCATGGCTTCGTAGTAGAAGAGTCCGTGTGCTGAACTGGCCTGCCTGCAGTCCTGATCTTTCATCGATTGAGAACATTTGGAGCATAATTAAACGCTACATCCGTCAAATAAGACTCAAAACTCTCCAGCAGCTGGAAGCCTGTATTAAACAAGAGTGGGATCAAATTCCAATGGCTAAACTCAAGAAACTTGTCTCCTCAATGCCCAGACGCCTCCACTCTGTGTTAAAAAGGAGAGGGGATGCTACACCATGGTATACAGGCCCCTGTCCCAACTTTTTTGAGACATGTAGCAGCCATCAAATTTGAAATGAGCTCATTTTGTGGACAAAATTGTAAAATTTCTCAGTTTCAACATTTGCTGTGTTATCTCTGTTCTATTGTGAATAAAATACTGGCTGGTGTGATTTGAAAGTCATTGCATTTTGATTTCATTCACAATTTACACTTTGTCCCAACTATTTCGGAATTGGGGTTGTAGAAACATCACATCCCAGTTGGATATTAGTTTGTTATCCAAGGAAAATTTTTTGAAATGAGCGATTTAATAATCAATCTATCATTAATTTAAGTACAGAGAGGGCAATCTGTGAACATCTTAGATTCATTCTCAGCTCAAAATAGCATCTATAAATTTTCCTTCTTAATAACGGTATGTCTCCGTGGACATCAAGGCAGATATTGTCCTGGACTGAAAAAATTACCGTACATCCCTGCTCTAATCGCGGTTTATATAAAACAAGTCTACAGGCAAGCTACAGGCAGACACATTAGACATTGATCAATGAACAATCATCTCTCATGTGATTGGTCATTCTGATGTAGCACTCCTAACATGGATAACATATCATGCCGGAGAGATTACTACACCTGGCAAAAAGTATGGAATCACCACACTTACTGAAGAGGACGTTCATCCAGCTTTTTTACTTCATAGCAAATTAACAAATTGCAGATATGACTATATTTTGTTTATTAGCTTAACATTCAGGCTTCATGAAACACGGCTCAAACAAGTTAAATAATTTTAATTAATGGTATATTTTTTTCATAACCAAGTAGGGGGAAAAAATATGGGATCCCTCAATGTTGAGGAAAATTAGAGTCACCTTGTAGTTGGCATTTATAAAAATAAATACCAGCCCAAATCTGAATATGCAAATTAGTCTGCAGTTAAAAGAGTGCTTGCACACATTAATGAGGTGTTGGACTCGGCCAATTGAGAGGAAGTATGGCACCAACAAGAGAGATGGGAATTGAAACAATGGAAAGGATTATGAAACTGCTCCAAGAAGGGAAATTCAACATGGAAAATGGCAAACGTGTTGGTTGATCTCAGTCAGCTATGTTTAAATTTTGGTGCAGGTTTAGATGAAATGGGAAGGTTATACGGGTAGACCATGGAAGATGTCAAAGCGTCAGGACAGAAAAATCGAAGCAATATGCCTTGAAAATGCACCACAAACCAAATGAAAAACAAACGGGCAGAAACAGGAGTCAATGCTTGCGACAGCTGTCAGAAATCGGCTGAATGAAATGGGATTTACATCAGAAAAGCAGCACTAACACCTAAAATGGAAGAAAGCAGGTTACAGTGGGCGAAGGAGAGGCGGTCATGGAGTGTGAATGATGGGATTGAAGTGATATTCAGCGATGAATCTCGAGCACACATCGGCCAAGGTGATGATGCTGGAGCTTTTTTTTGGTGTCGCTCCAATGAAAGATATAAAGAGGACTGCTTGAAGACAACAAGCAATTTCCCTGTTCATATATGATATGAGGTTGCATGTCAGGTAAAGTACCTGGGGAGAAGGCAACCAGTACCTGAAAAGTCAATGCCCAGGTGTACACTGAAATTTTGTACCATTTTCTGATTCCACCTATAGAAAATAGGTTTGGTGATGAACTCATTTTTCAGGATGGCAATGCATCTCGCCACAGAGCAAAGGGTGTAAAAGTTTTTCTTCAGGAAAGGCATATCAACCCAATGACTTGGCCCACAAACATCCCCAATCTCAATCCAATAAAAAATTCATGGTGGAAATTAAAAAAAAAGAAAAAAGAAAAAGACCCATGACAAGGCCCCATCCTGCAATGCTGATCTGTCATCTGCTATTCGAGAAAGCTGGAACCAAAGAATATTGTTTTTTAGTGAATTCCATTTGTTAACGATTTTGTGATTTTTTTTTTTTTTCCCCCTTGTGTGTAAGCTGGTGATTGAATGGCCGTCTTGCTTCAATCACTCATAGACTGGGTTTCATTGTAATATAGACTAATCTAAGCTAATCTTGAGGTGTTTTTGCTGAGGGCTTTTTGGATATTTTGAAGATGTTAGCCTTTTCTTTTCGGAAATATGCTTATCATTTTTTTCTTTTTAAATGCTGACTTTATGTTACAGTATCTAATGCCTAGGTCCCACTGGGGTAAAATCATCGGCGATGTGGAAATAGACAAATTTTCTCGCGATGGCTCCCGATGCTCCTGATGTTTTTGCCAAAAAAAAGAGTAGTCGCATTAGAAATTGCGCTTATTAGGCATCGGGGATGGTCCAGTGAACATTCACTGATGCTTCGGCTATGGTTACAAAGCTTCTGGGAATGTCCCCCGAACAATGCCCGTGAAACATCGGGGATGGCTCCCGATGCTCGGGAAAGCTCCGGGGTACCTTCGCCGATAATCGGCGAAGGTGCCCCGGAGCTTCCCCATATTTGAAACATCATGGGGGGAATGTCCCCGTAGATTAGGGGATGCATCGGTGAGTACTTGCGAACCATCCCAGGTGCCTCGGGGAAGGGTTATTGAGGAGGTATACATTGTAGCGAGCTACAAGGTGCAACCAGCCTCTATAATTATCGAACAGTTTGGATGGGAATCCAGTGCGAGAAGCCAAGCAGGGTTTGGGAAAGAACTTTTTATTTACTGAAATAAACTCTGATCTCCCTGTGCACTCCGTGTAACTCATCCCACCACAAAAACTGATATCACCGAATGAAAACTTTCAATCACTCGCCTTCACTCCACTTACTCCTGCCCCGAGTTACTTTGAAAATTGTTTCCCCCTCCCATATTCCCCCTCTAGCCTTTATTTTTACGATTTCGTTTCCTTAATTTTTTTCTCTTAATTTTGATATATAATTGAAGTTTGTTTAATGACGAGAAGGCTGTCAGGCATTGCTTTATTTAGCTGACCGCGACTTGCGTCTGGCAAGCACATCTGGTTGTTATAATCTGTACTGCAGCGGCCCGATCTTTTCCTTTAGAAATTAATCAACTATTTTTTTTATTATTACTTTTTTAATTGAGTGGCTGGATATACATATTTAGTTTTCTTGCAGGTGTCTCGGCTGGGGCCTGCAATTTGGGTTATTTATTTTCCGCGGATAAATGTGTTTTTTTCCCTTAGCCTGTTCATTTTTTCTCTTGATGTAAATAATGTTATGATTTGAGCAAACGGAAGTGCCTCTTTCATTGTTGGTACAATACAAGTTATTTACTTTCTCATGGTTTTGTTGACGAGTTTTTCGGTAAAATGCTGTAGTGGAGCTGAACACAACTAATTTATTTTGGTCTAACAGACGACCTGGCGCCCAGACAAAACATTGATAAAATAACTGTGTTTGGCTGCGCTATAATATATGCACATTTTGGGCTCAGCATCATTCTCTCTCTGGCATGTACTTATATGAAATGTACTTATCGTGTGCGCGAATGCAAAATCCAGCCAATCAGCGCCATGGGAAGAATGCACTTTTCAACCGTCGGCGAAATTTCGGCGGATATTCGGGGATGCAACCCCGACATCGGGAATGTGTCACCGAAAGGTCGCCGAACTTTCGCTGAAGATTCAAATATCCCCGAAGGTCCCCTGATGCTTCTGCAAGACATCACCGATGCTTCGGGGATGCCTCGGGGAAACAATATTTCGCCGAAGCGATCCCCGTGGCTCTGGAAGGCTCCGGCGCGGCCTCCCCAGCCTGTGTTCCCGACAAAACGTCGGGAACTTTTCGCAGTTCTCCCGATGCCTCCCGATGGTTCCAGATGGCTCGCGACGCTCCTGAAGCTTCCCCGGGACATCGGGGAACCTGTTCCCGACGCCTCCCGAGGTTCATCAGTTTCCATCGGGAGTACATCGCCGAGGCAAAAAAATGCCCAGTGGGACTGAGCCTTTCCTGACCCATAGTCCCAGCCTTGTGAGAAAAATACATCGGGGTTTGAAAGTCTGTAAAAATTGGGCCTGTGAGTAGAAGAGTTGCCCGAGACGGTGTGTGTTTTGTTTAGTGAGATAATATTAACATTTTCTTTCAATCATCAAAATAAAACTCTCCTTGTCCATAAAATGGTGTTAATCATGAACAATCAGTGAACTACAAGCAGACGCTTAACTCAGTCGGCATACAGGATATTTGAACGAGCTGATGGTCTGAGACCAGGGTGTGATTTAGCTCCATATCATCTTCAGCCTTAGCACCATTCAGTTTTAGGATCTCAAAGCCTATTTACCCTTAGAACGCTGAAATTATTTTTTAAATATACATCTAATGGGGTGCCCTGGTGGCTCATCGGTCTAAGCGTGCGTACCAGAAGGGCTGTGTCCTTCCTGCAGCAACCTGGGTTCGATTCCAGCTCAGGTCATTCGCTGCATGTCTTCCCCCATTCTTCTCCCTGACTTTCCTGTCCCTCTACACTGTAAAACTATCATATAAAGGAAAAATTCCAAAAAAAAAAAATATATATATATACATTTAATTATCTTGTGCTTTTGAAAACCTATAATGTAGCAATTTGTTTAAAAGAGCTCCCTTGTGGGAGCAATTTTAAACAAGTCACCACATAATAGGTTTTCAACAGCTTTGATTTTGATACCTTACATCACTGAGCAGCGCTTGCTGCATTTAGCGCTCTTTGGGTTAAGTTTGGGGTACTGAACTGTCATGGATTTGCTCCCGCCGGCTGCAAACAGCAAACCAGCGGGCACTGGGACCATGGGCCCAAAGGGTGAAGGAGGGACCCACACGCACAGGCTGAGAGAGAATGAAAAGATTTAATAAATATAACAAAAACACAATCCCAAATTGAGGGGAGCAGCAGCACACACTTAACCGGGCTAAAAAAATAACAGAATGCTGCAGCACTGGTATCAATTGCAGCCAGCCCTTTATACCCTGAGCTCACCTCCACTTCAACGAGCCACACCTGCAGCCTGTTAAAGTGGAGGTGAGGAATGCAGGAGGGGAGGGACTGCAAGGGAAAACCCTTACACTGAACCACATTATCGCAATAAACACATTTTGCTCTTTTTCACAGTCTTTTGAAAAACCCATTCATTTTTCGCTTAGACAGCAGACCCATGAAACAGGAAGTAAGAGATGCTCACGAAGCTGCACGCAAATGTTTGTCACACTGACTGGCGCAATAAAAGTGCTCTTTCATGAGAGATGTGCAGAGATCTATAAGCTTCAGTTCTCTTTCACTCTCTGAGATGTGACCTCATTACTGGGGCTCCGTTTGGTAGCTCAAGTCTAGGCCTACCATTTCATCTATCTATCTCTCTATCCACCTATCTATCTGTCTATCTGTCTGTCTGAACTATACTGACACACGGTGAAAACGCAACACCCATATTTAATAACCAAGAAGAAGAAACAACCAAGGTTTTTCGATTCAATTTTAATACAAATAGAAAAAGAATTTAATTGTCTATAACACTGTAAAATTTCATCACATTATCTCAACAAATGTTTCCAATATGCCATTGTGAATGCACAGACCCTCCACACACTGTCAGTAGCGAGTGTGTCCTCCCTGTATTTGCACACATGCGGGTAAAACGGCGAGGCATCAATTCACGCAAACGTCGCACAGTTGCTTGGGGAATGTTCCTCCACTCCTCCTCTAGTGCTGCTGTCAACTCAGCAACAATGCGTGGTTGATGTTGACACTGGTGCACGACAACCCAGTTCATCCCACATGTGTTCAGTGGGGTTAAGATCAGGTGAAATGGATGGCCAAGGCAGAACATCGATCCCTGCTCGTTGGAGAAAGTCTCTGGTGAGGTAGGCAGTATGGGGATGGGCGTTGTCGTGTTGGAAAGTGAACGGTAATCGTTGTTGTCCATGGTTGCTCAATAGTGGTTGGAGAACTGGTCTTAAAATCTCATCCACATATTGCTGTGCCATTAGACCTCCACAGATCACAATTTCACCCCGAAATCTCACATTAATAGCAGCCCAGACCACGACACAACCCCCACCAAACCCATTTCTCTCCAGAACACACCTCTCTTGATGACGTTCATAGGGAGGTTGTGAACGCTTCCCGTCTGTTGGTAGTAATGTGCCAGTCTGTTGATGGTGGATGGACTGACCCTGGACCGGCCGGTAACCTCTCTTTGAGATGTTCCCACAAGCAGCATCCCAAAAGCTCGCTCCCTCTGCTGTTCTGTAAGCCGTGGCATCCTGACACTGATGCTGATGGGGATGAACCACTGTGCCTCTTATGTGTCCAATGTCTTGCTTTGCACTTGCATGTCATTCAAGTGATGTATTCAACTTGCTGCTAATGACATGGCAAAGTTGCGTTTTGGAGAAGTGATCCCCTGACAGACACACAAACTGGGTTCGAACCCAGACTTGCACAAATCCCAGCTTTTAACCTTCATACCACTATATTTCTTTTGTGGTAATTTTGATGGCTTGAAAAAAATCAGCTAGAATTTGAAAAAATTAGGCGTTGCGTTTTCACTGTGTTTCATCTTGAGAATTACAAGAAGCGTTTGGTTATTGCATCATGAAAACAAAGTTACGCATGAGGTCACTACCCGTTTCCATCTAGGTGAAGGATAGCCTGAGTGTAGCCCTACTTCGCATCTAGTTTAGCTTAACTACTGGTGATGAAACGGTATAATAGATTTAACTGAATAACTGCTGCAATAAATGTGAAAAAGCTCTTCTGACATTAGTTGGTGTTCCCGATTTTCTTTTTATTCATTTATTTATGTATTTATTTTGATACCTCCATGTTTACAAATTGTTAAGTGATCCTGCTAACGATGTAATCCTGCCTTTTGAAACAGGGTCTGTCTAGATATGGGCCTCTGCTGCTCGAGATTCTCCTCTCCCTTTCCTATACATTAAAAATAAACTGATTGATGTTGTGTTGTGCTTTGCAGGCCTTCATGCCTCTCTTTTCGAAATGCAGGCTCCATGGATGTGAAGCATGGTGAGATGTGAAGGGCTGGATCTCCCTGCAACACCATGAGAACAAAGCAGGTGTTTCTCCTCATACTTGTGTTGGGAGTGTTTGTACTCCTCCTCTTCATGCAGACCGTCGAGGAAAATGACAATGGTGAGTGACAGTCCTCCTCAGTCTCCTGGGAGACGTGCCGATGTTCACAATATTCCGTTCCTCGGAGTGGCTTGTGTAAAATTCTCACAGCAGCGACGTGGTGCTGATTTTCCCTGGTGTAAATAATGTCAGACACAATGCAAAGTTGTGTTACTGCAAATATAGCGGTTAATAAATTTCCGCTTGACATCCACTGTTTTATTATTTAGGAAGGCATTTTCAAGTCCGTTTGTTTCTTAGTTTGAGCAAAAACTTGCAGAGCAGTATAAGAATATTCTGCCAGAGAAAGAAGGCAGATTTGGTTGTCAGTTGTGTTTAATATTTACATTTTAGCAGGATTTGAATATAGACTGACACACCAGAGCTGAATGTAGACTGACACACCAGAGCTGAATGTAGACTGACACACCAGAGCTGAATATAGACTGACACACCAGAGCTGAATATAGACTGATACACCAGAGCTGAATATAGACTGACACACCAGAGCTGAATGTAGACTGACACCCCAGAGCTGAATGTAGACTGACACCCCAGAGCTGAACATAGACTGATACACCAGAGCTGAATATAGACTGACACACAAGAGCTGAATATAGACTGACAAACCAGAGCTGAATATAGACTGACAAACCAGAGCTGAATATAGACGGACACACCAGAGCTGAATGTAGACTGACACTCCAGACTGAATGTAGACCAACGTACTAGAGCTGAATGTAGACTGACACACCAGAGCAGAATGTAGACTGAAACACCAGAGCTGAATGTAGACTGACACACCAGTGCTGAATATAGACTGACACTCCAGAGCTGAATATAGACTGACACACCAGAGCTGAATGTAGATTGACACACCAAAGCTGAAAATAGACTGATAAACCAGAGCTGAATATAGACTTACACACCAGAGCTGAATATAGACTGACACACCAGAGCTGAATATAGACTGACACTCCAGAGCTGAATGTAGACTGACACTCCAGACTGAATGTAGACTGACAAACCAGAGCTGAATATAGACTGAAGTACTAGAGCTGAATGAAGACTGACACACTAGAGCAGAATGTAGACTGAAACACCAGAGCTGCATATAGACTTACACACCAGAGCTGAATGTAGACTGACACACCAGAGCTGAATGTAGACTGACACTACAGAGCTGAATATGAACTGACACACAAGAGCTTAATATAGACTGACACACCAGAGCTGAATGTAGACTGACACAACAGAGCTGAATGTAGACTGACACACTAAAACTGAATGTAGACTGAAACACCAGAGCTGCATATAGACCGACACTCCAGAGCTGAATGTAGAACACACCAGAGCTGAATGTAGACTGACACACCAGAGCTTAATATAGACTGACACACCAGAGCTGAATGTAGATTGACACACCAGAGCTGAATGTAGACTGACACACCAAAGCTGAATATAGACTGATTAACCAGAGCTGAATATAGACTTACACACCAGAGCTGAATATAGACTGACACACCAGAGCTGAAAGTAGACTGACACACCAGTGCTGAATATAGACTGACACACCAGAGCTGAATATATACTGACACACCAGAGCTGAATATAGACTGACACACCAGAGATTAATATAGACTGACACACCAGAGCTGAATGTAGACTGACACACAAGAGCTGAATGTAGACTGACACACCAGAGCTGAATGTAGACTGACACACTAAAGCTGAATGTAGACTGAAACACCAGAGCTGCATATAGACTGACACTCCAGAGCTGAATATAGACTGACACACCAGAGCTGAATGTAGACTGACACACTAAAGCTGAATGTAGACTGAAACACCAGAGCTGAATATAGACTGACACACCAGAGTTGAATGTAGACTGACACACCAGAGCTGAATGTAGACTGACACAACAGAGCTGAATATAGACTGACACACTAAAGCTGAATGTAGACTGAAACACCAGAGCTGCATATAGACTGACACTCCAGAGCTGAATGTAGAACACACCAGAGCTGAATGTAGACTGACACACCAGAGCTGAATATAGACTGACACACCAGAGCTTAATATAGACTGACACACCAGAGCTGAATGTAGATTGACACACCAGAGCTGAATGTAGAATGTCACACTAAAGCTGAGTGTAGTATGACACACTTAAGCTGAAAGTAGACTGAAACACCGTAGCTGAATATAGACCGACACTCCAGAACTGAATGTAGAACACACTAGAGCTGAATGTAGACTGACACACCAGTGCTGAATATAGACTAAAACTCCAGAGCTGAATATAGACTGACACACCAGAGCTGAATGTAGACTGACACACCAAAGTTGAATATAGACTGATAAACCAGAGCTGAATATAGACTGACACACCGGAGCTGAATATAGACTGACACACCAGAGCTGAATAAAGACTGACACACCAGAGCTGAATATAGACTGACACTCCAGAGCTGAATGTAGACTGACACACCAGAGCTGAATGTAGACTGACACACCAGAGCTTAATATAGACTGATACTCCAGAGCTGAATATAGACTGACACACCAGAGCGGAATATAGACGGACACACCAGAGCTGAATATAGACTGACACACCAGAGCTGAATGTAGACTGACACACTAAAGCTGAATGTAGTCTGAAACACCAGAGCTGCATATAGACTGACACACCAGAGCTGAATGTAGAACACACCAGAGCTGAATGTAGACTGACACACCAGAGCTGAATATAGACTGACACACCAGAGCTTAATATAGACTGACACACCAGAGCTGAATGTAGACTGTCACACTAAAGCTGAGTGTAGTATGACACACTAAAGCTGAATGTAGACTGAAACACCAGAGCTGAATATAGACTGACACACCAGACCTTAATATAGACTGACACTCCAGAGCTGAATATAGACTGACACACCAGAGCTGAATATAGACTGACACACCAGAGCTTAATATAGACTGACACTCCAGACTGAATATAGACTTAACAACCAGAGCGGAATATAGACGGACACACCAGAGCTGAATATAGACTGACACACCAGAGCTGAATATAGACTGACACACCGGAGCTGAATATAGACTGACACACCAGAGCTGAATATAGACTGACACACCAGAGCTGAATATAGACTGACACTCCAGAGCTGAATATAGACTGACACACCAGAGCTGAATATAGACTGACACACCAGAGCTTAATATAGACTGACACTCCAGACTGAATATAGACTTAACAACCAGAGCGGAATATAGACGGACACACCAGAGCTGAATATAGACTGACACACCAGAGCTGAATATAGACTGACACACCGGAGCTGAATATAGACTGACACTCCAGAGCTGAATATAGACTGACAGACCAGAGCTGAATGTAGACTAACACACCAGAGCTGAATGTAGACTGACACACCAGAGCTGAATATAGACTGACACTCCAGAGCTGAATATAGACTGACACTCCAGAGCTGAATATAGACTGACAGACCAGAGCTGAATGTAGACTAACACACCAGAGCTGAATGTAGACTGACACACCAGAGCTGAATGTAGACTGACACACCAGAGCTGAATGTAGACTGACACACCAAAGCTGAATGTAGACTGACACACCAGAGCTGAATATAGACTGACACACTCCAGTGCTGAATATAGACTGACACATAGACTGACACACCTTCTTTGCCCTGGAATGTAGCAAAAAGCAGCTGGTGTCAGTTGTATGGATTCCATTAAAATGTGGTGAATAATTAATTATGAAACCTTAAACTGAAAGCAGAAATCAGATATTTTTGTCTTTCCGATGCTGAAAAATGGCAAAGTCATTCTCAGGATCAGTTTAGTTGATCCCACAAAATGTTTTCCATGATTTCTGTTCCTTGAAATCAGTCTCACAGTCCCTGAGTTTTATTACCTTTGGGTCACCATTTTTTTCAGAGTTGTTTGACTTCACTAGTTCTTTAATTGTCTACATTCATTATCAGGTTCTGTTTGAGCTGGTTGCTGCAGGGATTTTCCTGTCATTGATTATTGTCTCATTGATGAATGCACATACTTTGGATTTATACCGTTTTTCCAATGACACCGATGTACCTCAGTAAAATTGTGGGCGACAACAATCGGCAATTCGACGCTCCTCTGAACCCTGTTTACTGATAAATTCCTCAAGCTTGTGGTTCCTTCTCGACTCTGTGAGCATTAAGCTCTATTAAGTCCACCTGTGTGCGGCTCATCACATGGCTGCCTGTGTGTTTAATGACCACTTGAGCTCTGTAAAGCTGTCAGTGAGAAACCGATTTGCGCAGGGAAAGCACTGCAGATCCTCTGAACACACTGTGTAAGCTCTTCCCAGTAATCCCAATATTTCATAAGCAGTTTGGTAATTTTTTGCAGTTATGCACGATTTTTTATAACATATATACATATATTTGGCACTGTGTGATTCTGCAGTTGATTGTACCACTCCGGTTTTTTATAAAGAAGCAAATGGATATTAGTTGAAATGATTGTGACCCTTTTTATCCTACTTAATGGTGAAGATGAAAAATAGCCCATCAAAACTCTGGGCCTGTATAATTGTAGTTATGGAGTTATGGGCTTCTGTAAATACAAATCACGATAACCCACCATAATTATTCAATCAGCAGCCATAAAATTATGTGAATAATTTGACAGCTGTCGAGAATAAATCATGGGGTAGTATAGTGGTGGGCTGTCCCCTGGGTTCTGGCGTTTTTGAAAGACAGACATGTATAGCACAATTCCCAAATTAAAGAATTAAATTATTCTAAACGTATTTTTAAAAAGACTGTTTGCAAGTTGTAAATGTTGGTGTAAAGCAAAATAATGGGCGCCTTTGACTGTGAAAGGTACATAGCTGTGCATCTCTCCTTGTGTAAGCTTCACTAAGCCTTTTAGCTGGCTGTGGATCTATTTTATTACTCTGATCTTTCTGTTGAGGTTTTTGCTCTTTGGGGAGGTTGTATTGGTTAAATGCATTCAGTGTGTAATTGCACAGTTCTCCTGTGATCTGGAAAAACCTACTACCTATTTCACTTCGGGTGGAAACGAGTTTGACCCTCATTTGCAGTAATTAAGAGTGGTGAACTCTTAAAGCACCAACTATTGTTGTCATTTGAACTGTCAAAATCAAGCTTTTATTACTTTTTTCTGTTAGAGGTCCAGAACCTAAAAGTTTTACTTCAATTGCGAAACCCTTGCCACTGATGAACTCACTAGGTTTTTCCAGATTACAGGAGAGGTGGCCTGTGTTTCACTAGCTTATTCTAACACATTTCTGTGTTTCATTATAACTTTGCTCTGGTGGGTGCATATCAGGGAAGTAGGGTTAACCATTTTGTTGAGGAGTCAAATTGCACTGTGAGATATTGTTTAACCTTGCTGGCATTCTTGTCTGAAACTGACCTGCAGAAATTCTGGGCAGATGACCAGTTTTCTTGGCCCTTCCTGAACCTTCTATCCCAGTGTGTGAATGTGCGACCTCCTTACAGAACATCTGATGCTCAGAGACTGACGATAATGTTGAGCATTTGACCTGACCGTCGTCTTTCCTTTGCGGATGTTTCAGTTCTTCACTTCCATTCAAAGCTTCGGCTTTTATGCTTCTCAAAGGCAAAATGTTCTGTTTTTATCTGAAAGAGATGAGGCTGTTTGCTGAGGAATATTCACCTCACTCCGAGTTCAGGAGTTCCCAGTAAATCACGCTGCTGCGTTATTGGCTTGAGTACATTTGAAAAACAGGACCAGTGACCTTAATAAAACTAAAGGGCATTTCACATAAACAAACGTAATAGAGTATTGAACTTTGATACAATGCGGGTGCCGTAATCTAAATTATATGGAGCGCTATTATGAAACGGAGGATGTGAAAATCCTATGTGGAAATAAACAACAGAAATAATATCTGCAAGGTCATCTTTATTAATTCCATATCTCTAATCTCGGAGGCTGTTTGGCAGTTTAATGAAAACCTATCAAAAGAAAATGATTTTGGTTTTGTAACTTTGCAGTTTGAGAATAAAGCCCATATCGCCCAGGTAATGTCAGGTCACAGGCGGTCTGATTAACATAATCATTGCATTTTCACATAACAGGTAATAATATTAGGCTATTATGGTTACTAATGATTCCTATAAAGCAGGTCCCTGTAGGCACGGTATTCATTGCTGACAGAAAAATGATGCATGGACTGTGATTTAGTTGTGGATCTGTCTGCAAGAGTAAACATTGCATATTCAGCTTGAAGGGTGGTCTGGTTATTCCAGGAAACACATCTATAAACTGTAAAAATGACTGTGGCTTTTGTTATTGTGTGCTTGCCTCAGCTCAGTGGAGCAGCGCGCAGAACACACTTACATAATTCTGTATTATTATTATTATTATTATTATTATTATTATTATCATTATTTCTTCTCCTTCTTCTCTCAAAGTTGTGCCCTCTAACTAGTTTGACATCATTAAAGCTGTTGACAGCAGTCAAACTTTAAATGTTTGATATTTTTAGATGAAGTTGGCCCCTGAAAAGATTTTTTGATTATTTGGAGCCCCCCCAATTTATGTTTCAACGACATTTTTGGTCCGATTAAATCCATTCATTTACCAGGATTTTCCGATGACTTACCTTTGTATTTCAACTACAACTACTTGTTTGTAACCCTCAAATACTCCCTCTATGATTGTTACCTGTTCAAATCTTTAAACTTTTTTAACCCTTAGAGCGCTAAATGCAGCTATTGTTGCTCAATGATGCAAGGTATCAAAATCAAAGCTGTTGGACACCACATGATAGGTTTTCAACAGCACAAGATGAATTTTTAAAGAATTTAATTATTTCAGCACTCTAAGGGTTAACTACTTTAGACATTCAAACTGCACCACTGTTTGAATGATAAATTGACACTATCACATGCGTATTTTTTCAACCTCCTAATCAACATCAAATTCAACCTTTTCAATTATTCAAGCTGGAGCACGTGCACACATTTTCCTCTGAAAATGTGGCCTTTGCTTGTGTCAACATGTTTTTATGTGACCATTCCAATTAAAGTTGCATTTTTCTCAACAAATGAGGGGATTTGAAGTCGACTTGACTGTAAGTAGACTTACATATGCCAAAATAACAATTGGCACAATTATTTTTGCAGGGTACAAGGGTCTTGTAGTTATGTAGAAGTCTTTCTGAAATCCAACACCAACAAGTCTGTTGAAGAAACACTGTAAAATGAATGAATAATGAATGTTTTGTCTCCGATAAAGCAGTGCTATTGAAAGTGTGAGTTTGACGCATAAATGTTTAGTTTCAGCATAAAAAAGGTCTGCTTTACAGTCGTTCTAGGAATGCTGCAATTTCTGAACTGTGTGCTGAGGGATATTGGCCTGTACTTCAAGATAAACTGTCTCAAGTTCTTTTAAGTATGAAAAAGGTGGAAATCTAGTGAAAGGGGACCTATTATGCTGATCCTTCTTTTAATACATACAAGTAATGTTATAATGTTGGTTGTCCATACTCAACCTCTGTAAAGTTTCTAAACATAAGATACAGGGGTTTTGCCATAATCCAAGAACGTGATTTTGTCAACGTGATTTCCTCTCTGAACAGCTCGTCCCGAGATCTTTGCGAGATCTGGGCAAAACCTGACGTCAGGTTGTGCCGTCCAATTAATACAGAGCTAGCCAGAGCCAATCACGGCGCTGGACCTGCCCACCCCGGAAACTATTCTAGAAGGCACTAACAACCGCGGATTAAATTACGCCTTAGTAGCGTCTACACTTCTGGAAATACAAAAGAAGAAGAAGAACCGCGGATTATTTGAGGCGCAGTTTCGTCAGTATCTCTCTCAAAGCTGCTCGTCCGTGTTTTTTTGGATGTGAAAAAAAGCACAACTATTTTCTCTTCCAAAAGATGATGCCACCAGAAATCAGTGGGTAGCTTTTTTGTTTGCTGGGGGCAAACGGCCATACTCAAAGGGAACATTAGCTGTTTGTGCTTGACATTTCACCGAAGACAGCTTTGTCAATAAAGGATAATTTGACACTGGATAAGCGTTTCAGCTGCTTCTCAAACCTGAAGCAGCTGCATCGATCAAGCGCTTGCAGCCACAAGCTGTAAGTAGCGATACAACAGTAAATAATGTAAATGAAGCTAACGTGTTACGGGTGGCTAGCAGGACCGCTAACGATAGTTAGCACTAACAACTGGCCTCAAACGCAGGGTTTGTAAAATATCTGAAGATAAAGCCTGGGTCGGTCATAACTGTCCGTGACTCACAGACGCAGAAGCTGTAAGTTGCTTTATGGCATAAGCCTACCTAACGTGATAGCCTGTTGAATGTGGCTGTAGCACTGCGGCTAACATAGCTAAGCTACTGTTGCTAATGTTTTGTCCTAAATATGCAAGACTAATATCAGGGGACATTCAACAGAAGGTATGTGAACATAAACCTCATATGAAGCTAACTTTTTATACTTGTTTGTAATTTGGATGCTTGCTACAACTGTTCTTGGTAACGGAACTTACTGTCTGTAAAACCTGTATTGCAGGGTAACGTTTGTCTCTGTCGTTATGATGACTACTCGGTTACTAGCTACCGCATGTTAGTTTGCATTCCGTGCTACTTAAAAATGCTCCTGGTTAATTTATATGCAGTTATTCTGATCGGTATACTTGTGTTACTTTGGTTAGCATCAGTGTGGCAGTTTCATCATAACGTTGCCTGATTGTAGCCTCTACAGTTGAAGCTAACCGGAGAGGTGATGTATGTGTCTGCAAAGTTGGTCTGATAAGGCTGCAGTTTGACCAGAAGTAGGATTTGCAGAGCTTGGGGTACGCATTCGGTTTTGTTTACTGCTGCTTGTGAAACGATCGTTTTACTTATCCATGACTGGGGTCAGCTGGGTACTTTGCCATGGTGTGGGCTCGCTCTCTGATGCTACCGAGATGAAAGCAATCGCGAAATGCAAAGCTATAACATGTCTGGTATAACAAACAGAATTCTTTGAAAGAATTTGCTAGCTCCACATAAGCAATGCTTACACTGTTTGTGCGTGTTTGCTACAAGCTCACTCAGCAGCTTGGTGTCGGAATTGTGTTTTGTTTTGGTAGAAATGGTCATCAGGAGCTTTTAGCAAAGTTTCTTCTGGATAAGTGGGTATATAACTTGACTGCATAACAATACAGCTACAACCACACGCATGCAAGGCGAGACAGTACAAGCAAAACACTAAAATTTCAACTTACCACTCATTGACATCCTGCTAAACGTTGCTACGACACTTCAATAGCATCCCCTCCTTCGGTTCAGTGTCAGATTCGGGATCAAACACGTACGGTCTTACAGCAATAGATGCTGCGGAAAGCTGTCCTGAAATCCCTGCCATTTTGGTTTCATGGTTTTTCGGACCTGCACCCTCCCCCGGAATCACAGCGGCCAGGCAGCCAATCAGAGCAGTGCCTCATTAGCATAGCCTCCTCGCCCATTTCAAAACAGCTCGTGTTTCAGGCCGGCACAGACAGGGTGAGGGAAGACGTCTCACTAGGCCTGGATGTGTGTGGGTTTTTTTGTGTGACTGAATTCTTTAAAATAATGTTAAAGAAAAATAATAATAAAGACCCATTGGACATATTTTAATTGAGTAAATATAGCATAATAGGGGACCTTTAACACTCTGTGCTCCAGAACTTCTTGTAAAGGTTCTCTTATGTTTAGGTCTGGTGACTATGCAGCATAAGGAAGGTGTTTGACTTCAGTCTTGATCTCCTTTGACTGGTCTTAATGAAAAGGTAATATAACACAGGGTAAACGCTCCGCTTTTCAAACTTCAGTAATCTGCTGCAGCCATAAAATTCGGGATGAGATTTTATTTCCCAAAAAAAAATAAAGTTTGAGAAACAAAAACTTCTGTTATTTTATTTGCATTTTCTGTATCATCCCACCTTTTCCAGCAGTAGGTTTGTATTAAACACAGTAAAAGATGACTCACCAGACCATATTATTACTTTTCCTGCTATGCTCAAGGGTCCATGTTTTGTGTCACTTTTTTGCATTTTTCTGTAAAAGGTTCGGATACAAAGCCTTTCCAAACAGTGGCTCAGCCATAAATACCAGATTTGTGTGAAAGTAAAAAAAATATTTAGTGTAATAAATTGCTGTTTAATTTTGCTTGTTGGCAACCAAGCCTTTCTTGTCGAGGGTGAAAATGGGTTACAGCGATACTGCGACATTGTTTAATTTGTTTGTTGGTTTTTACCCCTTCGCCAAATTTTGGCCGGAGGGGTATTGTCGTCGCCTGCGTGTCGGCCTGTCTGCCTGCCTGCCTGTCTGTCTGTCTGTCGTCTGTCGTCTGTCCGGGTCAGTACTCAGCAACTCATGATCGCAGCTTCACCAAATTTGGTATGGTAATTCACTATGACCCATAGATGTGATATGTCAGGTTTTTTGCTGGATTTGACCTTTGACCTTAGCGCTGTGACCTTGATGGTGGAAATCTTGTCCGGGTCAGTACTCAGCAACTAATGATCGCAGCTTCACCAAATTTGGTATGGTAACTCAGGATGACCCATAGATGTGCAACGTCAGGTTTTTCACTGGATTTGACCTTTGACCTTAGCGCTAACTGCATTGTTTACAACATAAGAAAAGGCCGAGGGGTATTCAGCAACGCGTTATGTTTTAAACTACGTAACATGTGTCAATGCTATTTATCGAGTGCACGTGAGTCTAAAACAATGTACTTAACACCAAACATTTGCAGACATTCAAATGTTGAAAATAAGATCTGTTTGATTTATTTTTTACTTTATTTCTGTTTTTTGTTATGAAGGTATCTTTGTTCTTCGGTCACTTGTTGAATGTCTTGTCTGGTTCACCCCAGTTCCTTTTGTCACTGTCTTGTAACATCACCATTATTGAGTGAGAGAGAGAAGACAATGGTACCCTGTTTCTCACTGATCCCAGAACAGCCCCGCCCTGGTGTAATTTTGCATCGGCTCCACTGTACACCAGCAGTCTGCCGCTCAGACGATTGAGCTGGGTCGCTTTCCTCTGATAATCCCCATGACTGTGGCAAACTGCCTGTCCTTAAGACAGTAAACCTAAAACACGCTCTTCTGTATCATGATGCAGTATTTGGGGGCGTATGAGGATGGGATGATGACTCATTAACATGTAGGAACTGGCCTGTTTTGTCAGTGATGAGGATACATTATGTTAATGAAAGTGGACATGCATTGTAGAAATACTGAACTAATGTAGCTTGATTGGAGAGCGATCGTTGCCACATGACATCACTTCCTGCTCCACTGAGTTTCGGCTCAAGCGCTGGATGTGATGGCTTTTAAATTTTCCAAATAAAGTACTCTATTCTCTCCGCTGCACAGCAGGTCATATTTCCAATAGATTAGTGTTCCAGGCCTATAACACCACAGATTAGTGTTACAGGCCAATAACACCTCAGATTAGTGTTCCAGGCCAATAACACCACAGATTAGCGTTCCAGGCCAATAACACCTCAGATTAGTGTTCCAGGTCAATAACACCTCAGAATAGCGTTCCAGGCCAATCACACCGCGGATTACAGTGTTCCAGGCCAATAACACCACAGATTAGCGTTCCAGGCCAATAACACCATAGATTACAGTGTTGGAGGCCAATAACATCACAGATTAGTGTTCCAGGCCAAAAACACCACAGATTACAGTGTTCCAGGCCAATAACACCAAAGCTTAGCGTTCCAGGCCAATAACACCACAAATTAGTGTTCCAGGCCAATAACAGCACAGATTAGCGTTCCAGGCCAATAACACCATAGATTAGCGTTCCAGGCCAATAACACCACAGATTAGCATTTCAGACAAATAACACCACAGATTAGCGTTCCAGGCCAATAACACCACAGTTTAGCGTTCCAAGCCAATAACACCACAGATTAGCGTTCCAGGCCAATAACACCACAGACTAGCGTTCCAGGCCAATAACCCCACAGATTTCAGTGCCCCAGGCCAATAACACTACAGATTAGCGTTCCAGGCCAATAACACCACAGATTAACGTTCAAGGCCAATAACACCACAGATTAGCGTTCCAGGCCAATAACACCACAGACTAGCGTTCCAGGCCAATAACACCACAGATTAGCGTTCCAGGCCAATAATACCACAGATTAGCGTTCCAGGCCAATAATACCACAGATTAGTGTTCCAGGCCAATAACACCACAGATTAGTGTTCCAGGCCAATAACACCACAGATTAGCGTTCCAGGCCAATAACACCACAGATTAGAATTTCAGGCAAATAACACCACAGATTAGCGTTCCAGGCCAATAACACCACAGATTAGTGTTCCAGGCCAATAACACCACAGTTTAGCGTTCCAGGCCAATAACACCACAAATTAGTGTTCCAGGCCAATAACAGCACAGATTAGCGTTCCAGGCCAATAACACCACAGATTAGCGTTCCAGGCCAATAACAGCACAGATTAGCATTTCAGGCAAATAACACCACAGATTAGCGTTCCAGGCCAATAACACCACAGATTAGCAGGTTCCAGGCCAATAACACCACAGATTAGTGTTCCAGGCCAATAACACCACAGATTAGTGTTCCAGGCCAATAACACCACAGATTAGTGTTCCAGGCCAATAACACCACAGATTAGTGTTCCAGGCCAATAACACCACAGATTAGTGTTCCAGGCCAATAACACCACAGATTAGGCCAGGCCAATAACACCACAGATTAGTGTTCCAGGCCAATAACACCACAGATTAGTGTTCCAGGCCAATAACACCACAGTTTAGCGTTCCAGGCCAATAAAACCACTTATTAGTGTTCCAGGCCAATAACACCACAGATTAGCGTTCCAGGCCAATAACACCACAGATTAGCGTTCCAGGCCAATAACACCACAGATTAGTGTTCCAGGCCAATAACACCACAGATTAGCGTTCCAGGCCAATAACACCACAGATTAGTGTTCCAGGCCAATAACACCACAGATTAGTGTTCCAGGCCAATAACACCACAGATTAGCGTTCCAGGCCAATAACACCACAGATTACCAGGCCAATAACACCACAGATTAGCGTTCCAGGCCAATAACACCACAGATTAGCATTTCAGGCAAATAACACCACAGATTAGTGTTCCAGGCCAATAACACCACAGATTAGCGTTCAGGCCAATAACACCACAGATTAGCGTTCCAGGCCAATAACACCACAGATTAGCGTTCCAGGCCAATAACACCACAGATTAGTGTTCCAGGCCAATAACACCACAGATTAGCGTTCCAGGTTCCAGTATTCCAGGCCAATAACACCACAGATTACGTTCCAGGCCAATAACACCACAGATTAGCGTTCCAGGCCAATAACACCACAGATTAGCGTTCCAGGCCAATAACACCACAGATTAGTGTTCCAGGCCAATAACACCACAGATTAGCGTTCCAGGCCAATAACACCACAGATTAGTGTTCCAGGCCAATAACACCACCGATTAGCATTTCAGGCCAATAACACCACAGATTACAGTATTCCAGGCCAATAACACCACAGATTAGCGTTCCAGGCCAATAACACCACAGATTAGCGTTCCAGGCCAATAACACCACAGATTAGTGTTCCAGGCCAATAACACCACAGATTAGCGTTCCAGGCCAATAACACCACAGATTAGCGTTCCAGGCCAATAGCACCACAGATTAGCGTTCCAGGCCAATAACACCACAGATTAGCGTTCCAGGCCAATAATACCACAGATTAGTGTTCCAGGCCAATAATACCACAGATTAGTGTTCCAGGCCAATAACACCACAGATTAGTGTTCCAGGCCAGTAACACCTCAGATTAGTGTTCCAGGCCATTAACACTTCAGATTAGTGTTCCAGGCCAATAACAACACAGATTAGCGTTCCAGGCCAATAACACCACAGACTAGCGTTCCAGGCCAATAACACCACAGATTACAGTGCTCCAGGCCAATAACACTACAGATTAGAGTTCCAGGCCAAAAATACCACAGATTAGCGTTCCAGGCCAATAACACCACAGACTAGCGCCCAGGCCAATAACACCACAGCCAATTATTAGTATTCCAGGCCAATAACACCACAGATTAGCGTTCCAGGCCAATAATACCACAGATTAGTGTTCCAGGCCAATAACACCACAGATTAGCGTTCCAGGCCAATAACACCACAGATTAGCGTTCCAGGCCAATAACACCACAGATTAGCGTTCCAGGCCAATAATACCACAGATTAGCGTTCCAGGCCAATAACACCACAGACTAGCGTTCCAGGCCAATAACACCACAGATTACAGTATTCCAGGCTAATAACACCACAGATTAGCGTTCCAGGCCAATAATACCACAGATTTGTGTTCCAGGCCAATAACACCACAGATTAGTGTTCCAGGCCAATAACACCACAGATTAGCGTTCCAGGCCAATAACACCACAGATTAGTGTTCCAGGCCAATAACACCACAGATTAGCGCTCCGTTCCAGGCCAATAACACCACAGATTAGTGTGTTCAGGGCCAATAACACCACAGACTAGTGTTCCAGGCCAGTCACACCTCAGATTAGTGTTCCAGGCCATTAACACCACAGATTAGCGTCCCAGGCCAATAACACCACAGATTAGCGTTCCAGGCCAATAACACCAAAGATTAGTGTTCCAGGCCAATAACACCACAGACTAGTGTTCCAGGCCAATAACAGCACATATTAGTGTTCCAGGCCAAAAACACCAGAGCTTAGCGTTCCAGGCCAATAACACCACAGATTAGTGTTCCAGGCCAATAACACCACAGATTAGCGTTCCAGGCCAATAACACCACAGACTAGCGTTCCAGGCCAATAACACCACAGATTACAGTGTTCCAGGCCAATAACACCACATTACAGTATTTCAGGCCAATAACACCACAGGTTAGCGTTCCAGGCCAGTAACACCACAGATTAGTGTTCCAGGCCAATAACACCACAGATTAGCGTTCCAGGCCAATAACACCACGGATTAGTGTTCCAGGCCAATAACACCACAGATTAGCGTTCCAGGCCAATAACACCACAGATTAGCATTTCAGGCAAATAACACCACAGATAGCAGGCCCAGGCGTAACACCCAGGCCAATAACACCACAGATTAGCGTTCAGGCCAATAACACCACAGATTAGCGTTCCAGGCCAATAACACCACAGATTAGTGTTCCAGGCCAATAACACCACAGATTAGCGTTCCAGGCCAATAACACCACAAATTAGTGTTCCAGGCCAATAACACCACAGACTAGCGTTCCAGGCCAATAACACCACAGATTACAGTGCTCCAGGCCAATAACACTACAGATTACAGTATTCCAGGCCAATAACACCACAGATTAGTGTTCCAGGCCAATAATACCACAGATTAGTGTTCCAGGCCAATAACACCACAGATTAGCGTTCCAGGCCAATAACACCACAAATTAGTGTTCCAGGCCAATAACAGCACAGATTAGCGTTCCAGGCAAATAACACCACAGATTAGCGTTCCAGGCCAATAATACCACAGATTAGCGTTCCAGGCCAATAGCACCACAGACTTAGCGTTCCAGGCCAATAACGCCACAGATTATAGCGCTCCAGGCCAATAACACTACAGATTATAGTATTCCAGGCCAATAACACCACAGATTAGCGTTCCAGGCCAATAATACCACAGATTTGTGTTCCAGGCCAATAACATCACAGATTAGCGTTCCAGGCCAATAACACCACAGATTAGTGTTCCAGGCCAATAACACCACAGATTAGTGTTCCAGGCCAATAACACCACAGATTAGCGTTCCAGGCCAATAACACCACAGATTAGTGTTCCAGGCCAGTAACACCTCAGATTAGTGTTCCAGGCCAATAACACCACAGATTAGCGTTCCAGGCCAATAACACCACAGATTAGCGTTCCGGGCCAATAATACCATAGATTAGTGTTCCAGGCCAATAACACCACAGACTAGCGTTCCAGGCCAATAACACCACAAATTAGTGTTCCAGGCCAATATCACCGCAGATTAGTGTTCCAGGCCAATAACACCACAGATTAGCATTTCAGGCAAATAACACCACAGATTAGTGTTCCAGGCCAATAACAGCACAGATTAGCGTTCCAGGCCAATAACACCACAGTTTAGCATTTCAGGCCAATAACACCACAGATTACAGTGCTCCAGGCCAATAACACTTCAGATTACAGTATTCCAGGCCAATAACAGCACAGATTAGCGTTCCAGGCCAATAACACCACAGATTAGTGTTCCAGGCCAATAACACCACAGATTAGTGTTCCAGGCCAATAACACCACAGATTAGCGTTCCAGGCCAATAACACCACAGATTAGTGTTCCAGGCCAATAACACCACAGATTTCCAGGCCAATAACACCACAGGCCAATAACACCACAGATTCCAGTGTTCCAGGCCAATAACACCACAGATTAGTGTTCCAGGGCCAATAACACCCAATAACATTAGATTGTTTCCAGGCCAATAACAGCACAGATTAGTGTTCCAGGCCAATAACACCACAGATTAGCGTTCCAGGCCAATAACACCACAGATTAGCATTTCAGGCAAATAACACCACAGATTAGTGTTCCAGGCCAATAACACCACAGATTAGCGTTCCAGGCCAATAACACCACAGAGCTTCAGGCCAATAACACCACGTTCCAGGCCAATAACACCACAAATTAGTGTTCCAGGCCAATAACACCACAGATTATTAGTGTTCCAGGCCAATAACACCACAGATTAGTGTTCCAGGCCAATAACACCACAGATTTGTGTTCCAGGCCAATAACACCACAGATTAGCAGTGTTCCAGGCCAATAACACCACAGATTAGTGTTCCAGGCCAATAACACCACAGATTAGCGTTCCAGGCCAATAACACCACAGATTAGTGTTCCAGGCCAATAACACCACAGATTAGTGTTCCAGGCCAATAACACCACAGATTAGTGTTCCAGGCCAATAACACCACAGATTAGCGTTCCAGGCCAATAACACCACAGATTAGCGTTCCAGGCCAATAATACCACAGATTAGTGTTCCAGGCCAATAACACCACAGACTAGCGTTCCAGGCCAATAACACCACAGATTAGTGTTCCAGGCCAATAACACCACAGATTAGTGTTCCAGGCCAATAACACCACAGATTAGCATTTCAGGCAAATAACACCACAGATTAGTGTTCCAGGCCAATAACAGCACAGATTAGCGTTCCAGGCCAATAACACCACAGATTAGTGTTCCAGGCCAATAACACCACAGATAACACCACAGTGCGTTCCAGGCCAATAACACACAGATTAGTGTTCCAGGCCAGTAACACCACAGATTAGTGTTCCAGGCCAATAACACCACAGATTAGTGCGTTCAGGCCAATAACACCACAGATTAGTGTTCCACCACAGGCCAATAACACCACAGATTAGTGTTCCAGGCCAATAACACCACAGATTACAGTATTCCAGGCCAATAACACCACAGATTAGTGTTCCAGGCCAATAACACCACAGATTAGTGTTCCAGGCCAATAACACCACAGATTAGCGTTCCAGGCCAATAACACCACAGATTAGTGTTCCAGGCCAATAACACCACAGATTAGCGTTCCAGGCCAATAACACCACAGTTTAGCGCCCAGGCCAATAACACCACAGATTACAGTTCCAGGCCAATAACACCACAGATTACGTTCCAGGCCAATAACACCACAGATTACAGCCAATAACACCACAGATTAGTGTTCCAGGCCAATAACACCACAGATTAGTGTTCCAGGCCAATAACACCACAGATTAGTGTTCCAGGCCAATAACACCACAGATTAGTGTTCCAGGCCAATAACACCACAGATTAGTGTTCCAGGCCAATAACACCACAGATTAGCGTTCCAGGCCAATAACACCACAGATTAGCGTTCCAGGCCAATAACACCACAGATTAGTGTTCCAGGCCAATAATACCACAGATTAGTGTTCCAGGCCAATAACACCACAGATTAGTGTTCCAGGCCAGTAACACCACAGATTAGTGTTCCAGGCCAATAACACCACAGATTAGTGTTCCAGGCCAATAACACCACAGATTAGCGTTCCAGGCCAATAACACCACAGACTAGCGTTCCAGGCCAATAACACCACAGATTACAGTGCTCCAGGCCAATAACACTACAGATTAGAGTTCCAGGCCAATAATACCACAGATTAGCGTTCCAGGCCAATAACACCACAGACTAGCGTTCCAGGCCAATAACACCACAGATTACAGTATTCCAGGCCAATAACACCACAGATTAGCGTTCCAGGCCAATAATACCACAGATTAGTGTTCCAGGCCAATAACACCACAGATTAGCGTTCCAGGCCAATAACACCACAGATTAGCTGCCCAGGCCAATAACACCACAGATTAGCGTCCCAGGCCAATAACACCACAGATTAGCGTTCCAGGCCAATAACACCACAGACTAGCGTTCCAGGCCAATAACACCACAGATTACAGTATTCCAGGCCAATAACACCACAGATTAGCGTTCCAGGCCAATAATACCACAGATTTGTGTTCCAGGCCAATAACACCACAGATTAGTGTTCCAGGCCAATAACACCACAGATTAGCGTTCCAGGCCAATAACACCACAGATTAGCGTTCCAGGCCAATAACACCACAGATTATCGTTCCAGGCCAATAATACCAAAGATTAGTGTTCCAGGCCAATAACACCACAGACTAGTGTTCCAGGCCAGTCACACCTCAGATTAGTGTTCCAGGCCATTAACACCACAGATTAGCGTCCCAGGCCAATAACACCACAGATTAGCGTTCCGGGCCAATAATACCAAAGATTAGTGTTCCAGGCCAATAACTCCACAGACTAGTGTTCCAGGCCAATAACAGCACATATTAGTGTTCCAGGCCAAAAACACCAGAGCTTAGCGTTCCAGGCCAATAACACCACAAATTAGTGTTCCAGGCCAATAACACCACAGATTAGCGTTCCAGGCCAATAACACCACAGACTAGCGTTCCAGGCCAATAACACCACAGATTACAGTGCTCCAGGCCAATAACACTACAGATTACAGTATTTCAGGCCAATAACACCACAGGTTAGCGTTCCAGGCCAATAATACCACAGATTAGTGTTCCAGGCCAATCACACCACAGATTAGCGTTCCAGGCCAGTAACACCACGGATTAGTGTTCCAGGCCAATAACACCACAGATTAGTGTTCCAGGCCAATAACACCACAGATTAGCGTTCCAGGCCAATAACACCACAGATTAGCGTTCCATGCCAATAACAGCACAGATTAGCATTTCAGGCAAATAACACCACAGATTAGCGTTCCAGGTCAATAATACCACAGATTAGCGTTCCAGGCCAATAACACCACAGATTACAGTGCTCCAGGCCAATAACACTACAGATTACAGTATTCCAGGCCAATAACACCACAGATTAGCGTTCCAGGCCAATAATACCACAGATTAGTGTTCCAGGCCAATAACACCACAGATTAGCGTTCCAGGCCAATAACACCACAGATTAGTGTTCCAGGCCAATAACACCACAGATTAGTGTTCCAGGCCAATAACACCACAGATTAGCGTTCCAGGCCAATAACACCACAGATTAGTGTTCCAGGCCAATAACACCACAGATTAGTGTTCCAGGCCAATAACACCACAGATTAGCGTTCCAGGCCATTAACACCACAGATTAGCGTTCCAGGCCAATAACACCACAGATTAGTTTTCCAGGCCAATAACACCTCAGATTAGTGTTCCAGGCCATTAACACCACAGATTAGTGTCCCGTGCCAATAACACCTCAGATTAGTGTTCCAGGCAATTAACACCACAGATTTGTGTTCCAGGCCATTAACACCACAGATTAGCGTTCCAGGCCAATAACACCATCGATTATTGTTCCGTGCCAATGACACCAAAGATTAGCGCCCAGGCCAATAACACAGACCGCGGATTACACTGTTCCAGGCCAATAACACCACAGATTAGTCTTCCAGGCCAATAACACCACAGATTAGTGTTCCAGGCCAATAACACCTCAGATTAGTGTTCCAGGCCAATAACACCACAGATTAGCGTTCCAGGCCAATTACACCACAGGTTAGCGTTCCGGGCCAATAACACCAAAGATTAGCGTTCCAGGCCAATCACACCGCGGATTACAGTGTTCCAGGCCAATAACACCACAGATTACAGTGCTCCAGGCCAATAACACTACAGATTACAGTATTCCAGGCCAATAACACCACAGATTAGCATTCCAGGCCAGTAACACCAAAGATTAGCGTTCCAGGCCAATAACACCACAGATTAGTGTTCCAAGCCAATAACACCACAGATTAGCGTTCCAGGCCATTAACACCACAGATTAGCGTTCCGGGCCAATAATACCACAGATTAGTGTTCCAGGCCAATAACACCACAGATTAGTGTTCCAGGCCAATAACACCTCAGATTAGTGTTCCAGGCCATTAACACCACAGATTAGCGTTCCAGGCCAATAACACCACAGATTAGCGTTCCGGGCCAATAACACCAAAGATTAGCGTTCCACGCCAATCACACCGCGGATTACACTGTTCCAGGCCAATAACACCTCAGATTAGTGTTCCAGGCCAATAACACCACAGATTAGCGTTCCAGGCCAATTACACCACAGATTAGCGTTCCGGGCCAATAACACCAAAGATTAGCGTTCCAGGCCAATCACACCGCGGATTACAGTGTTCCAGGCCAATTACATCACAGATTACAGTGCTCCAGGCCAATAACACTGCAGATTACAGTATTCCAGGCCAATAACAGCACAGATTAGCGTTCCAGGCCAATAACAATGCAAATTAGTGTTCCAGGCCAATAACACCACAGATTAGCATTTCAGGCAAATAACACCACAGATTAGCGTTCCAGGCAAATAACACCACAGATTAACGTTCCAGGCCAATAACACCACAGATTAGCATTTCAGGCAGATAACACCACAGATTAGCGTTCCAGGCAAATAACAGCACAGATTAGCATTCCAGGCCAATAACACCACAGATTAGCATTTCAGGTTGATAACACCACAGATTAGCGTTCCAGGCCAATAATACCACAGATTAGTGTTCCAGGCCAATAACACCACAGATTAGCGTTCCAGGCCAATAACACCACAGATTAGCGTTCCAGGCCAATAACACCACAGATTAGCGTTCCAGGCCAATAACACCACAGATTAGCGTTCCAGGCCAATAACACCACAGACTAGCGTTCCAGGCCAATAACACCACAGATTACAGTATTCCAGGCCAATAACACCACAGATTAGCGTTCCAGGCCAATAATACCACAGATTAGTGTTCCAGGCCAATAACACCACAGATTAGTGTTCCAGGCCAATAACACCACAGATTAGCGTTCCAGGCCAACAACACCACAGATTAGCTTTCCAGGCCAATTGCACCACAGATTAGCGTTCCAGGCCAATAACACCACAGATTAGCGTTCCAGGCCAATAATACCACAGATTAGTGTTCCAGGCCAATAATACCACAGATTAGTGTTCCAGGCCAATAACACCACAGATTAGTGTTCCAGGCCAGTAACACCTCAGATTAGTGTTCCAGGCCATTAACACCACAGATTAGTGTTCCAGGCCAATAACAACACAGATTAGCGTTCCAGGCCAATAACACCACAGATTAGCGTTCCAGGCCAATAACACCACAGATTACAGTGCTCCAGGCCAATAACACTACAGATTAGAGTTCCAGGCCAAAAATACCACTGATTAGCGTTCCAGGCCAATAACACCACAGACTAGCGTTCCAGGCCAATAACACCACAGATTACAGTATTCCAGGCCAATAACACCACAGATTAGCGTTCCAGGCCAATAATACCACAGATTAGTGTTCCAGGCCAATAACACCACAGATTAGCGTTCCAGGCCAATAACACCACAGATTAGCGTTCCAGGCCAATAACACCACAGATTAGCGTGCCCAGGCCAATAATACCACAGATTAGCGTTCCAGGCCAATAACACCACAGACTAGCGTTCCAGGCCAATAACACCACAGATTACAGTATTCCAGGCTAATAACACCACAGATTAGCGTTCCAGGCCAATAATACCACAGATTTGTGTTCCAGGCCAATAACACCACAGATTAGTGTTCCAGGCCAATAACACCACAGATTAGCGTTCCAGGCCAATAACACCACAGATTAGCGTTCCAGGCCAATAACACCACAGATTAGCGTTCCAGGCCAATAATACCAAAGATTAGTGTTCCAGGCCAATAACACCACAGACTAGTGTTCCAGGCCAGTCACACCTCAGATTAGTGTTCCAGGCCATTAACACCACAGATTAGCGTCCCAGGCCAATAACACCACAGATTAGCGTTCCGGGCCAATAATACCAAAGATTAGTGTTCCAGGCCAATAACTCCACAGACTAGTGTTCCAGGCCAATAACAGCACATATTAGTGTTCCAGGCCAAAAACACCAGAGCTTAGCGTTCCAGGCCAATAACACCACAAATTAGTGTTCCAGGCCAATAACACCACAGATTAGCGTTCCAGGCCAATAACACCACAGACTAGCGTTCCAGGCCAATAACACCACAGATTACAGTGCTCCAGGCCAATAACACTACAGATTACAGTATTTCAGGCCAATAACACCACAGGTTAGCGTTCCAGGCCAATAACACCACAGATCAGTGTTCCAGGCCAATCACACCACAGATTAGCGTTCCAGGCCAGTAACACCACGGATTAGTGTTCCAGGCCAATAACACCACAAATTAGTGTTCCAGGCCAATAACACCACAGATTAGCGTTCCAGGCCAATAACACCACAGATAAGCGTTCCATGCCAATAACAGCACAGATTAGCATTTCAGGCAAATAACACCACAGATTAGCGTTCCAGGCCAATAATACCACAGATTAGCGTTCCAGGCCAATAACACCACAGATTACAGTGCTCCAGACCAATAACACTACCGATTACAGTATTCTAGGCCAATAACACCACAGATTAGCGTTCCAGGCCAATAATACCACAGATTAGTGTTCCAGGCCAATAACACCACAGATTAGCGTTCCAGGCCAATAACACCACGGATTAGTGTTCCAGGCCAATAACACCACAGATTAGTGTTCCAGGCCAATAACACCACAGATTAGCGTTCCAGGCCAATAACACCACAGATTAGTGTTCCAGGCCAATAACACCACAGATTAGCGTTCCAGGCCATTAACACCACAGATTAGCGTTCCAGGCCAATAACACCACAGATTAGTTTTCCAGGCCAGTAACACCTCAGATTAGTGTTCCAGGCCATTAACACCACAGATTAGTGTTCCAGGCCAATAACACCCTCAGATTAGTGTTCCAGGCAATTAACACCACAGATTTGTGTTCCAGGCCATTAACACCACAGATTAGCGTTCCAGGCCAATAACACCATCGATTATTGTTCCGTGCCAATGACACCAAAGATTAGCGTTCCACGCCAATCACACCGCGGATTACACTGTTCCAGGCCAATAACACCACAGATTAGTCTTCCAGGCCAATAACACCACAGATTAGTGTTCCAGGCCAATAACACCACAGATTAGTGTTCCAGGCCAATAACACCACAGATTAGCGTTCCAGGCCAATTAACACCACAGGTTAGCGTTCCAGGCCAATAACACCACAGATTAGCGTTCCAGGCCAATCACACCGCGGATTACAGTGTTCCAGGCCAATAACACCACAGATTACAGTGCTCCAGGCCAATAACACTACAGATTACAGTATTCCAGGCCAATAACACCACAGATTAGCATTCCAGGCCAATAACACCACAGATTAGTGTTCCAGGCCAATAACACCACAGATTAGTGTTCCAGGCCAATAACACCACAGATTAGCGTTCCAGGCCAATAACACCACAGATTAGCGTTCAGGCCAATAACACCACAGATTAGTGTTCCAGGCCAATAACACCACAGATTAGTGTTCCAGGCCAATAACACATCAGATTAGTGTTCCAGGCCAATAACACCACAGATTACAGTGTTCCAGGCCAATAACACCACAGATTAGCATTCCAGGCCAATAACACAAAGATTAGCGTTCCAGGCCAATAACACCACAGATTAGTGTTCCAGGCCAATAACACCACAGATTAGTGTGCCCAGGCCAATAACACCACAGATTAGCGTTCCAGGCCAATAACACCACAGATTAGTGTTCCAGGCCAATAACACCACAGATTAGCGTTCCAGGCCAATAACACCACAGATTAGTGTTCCAGGCCAATAACACCACAGATTAGCGTTCCAGGCCAATAACACCACAGATTACGTATTCCAGGCCAATAACACCAAAGATTAGCGTTAGGCCAATAACATGCAGATTAGTGTTCCAGGCCAATAACACCACAGATTAGTGTTCCAGGCCAATAACACCACAGATTAGCGTTCCAGGCCAATAACACCACAGATTAGCGTTCCAGGCCAATAACACCACAGATTAGCATTTCAGGCAAATAACACCACAGATTAGCGTTCCAGGCAAATAACAGCACAGATTAGTATTCCAGGCCAATAACAGCACAGATTAGCATTTCAGGCCCAACACCACAACAATGCAAATTAGTGTTCCAGGCCAATAACACACAGATTAGATTCAGGCAAATAACACCACAGATTAGTTCCAGGCAAATAACACCACAGATTAACGTTCCAGGCAAATAACACCACAGATTAGCATTCCAGGCCAATAACACCACAGATTAGATTAGCGTTCCAGGCAAATAAGGCCAATAGGCAAATAACACCACAGATTAGCATTCCAGGCCAATAACACCACAGATTAGCGTTCCAGGCCCAACACCACAGACCGCCAATTAGCAGATTTCAGGCAAATAACAGATTAGCATTTCAGGCAAATAACAGCACAGATTAGCGTTCCAGACCAATAACACCACAGATTAGCGTTCCAGGCCAATAACACTACAGATTATAGTGTTCCAGGCCAATAACACCACAGATTATACTGTTCCAGGCCAAACACCATGGGTACAATGTCAGGCAGTTTTTCTCCCCTAATTGTAATTTTAAAAAACGATGTAAGCATACAACATGTCCAAACTGTTAAACAAAGACCAACCTTCACTTAGGCTGGGCTGGGTGGATACTTTTATGTTTAATCATAAACACGTGATTCAGTTATTGCTATTAAAAGATAAATTGTGTACAATTTAATTCTAAATCTCGTGGTTTCAATTTTTTTTTTTTATGATTCTTGGGGTACACTTTCAAACAACCTTGTGTTGGTATTCTAATGAGATCAACACACACACGCACACACACACACACACACACACACACACATATTTGCAACACCTGCTTTCACAGAAACATTATGCATCCATAATTAACCCTAAACATTTCTCCTGGTTGAGGGAGGAGTGAAACACAGTGAGGTTGGGGTGAGAGGTTTTAGCCCTCTCTGGAAGCTCGTCGCCCCCCCTTCATCCGCAGGCCGAATAGCAGTTCCATTGCTTTGGTTTATTCACTCTGGTTAGCAGATTTAATGCACGGGCTTCCCTGGGGCCAATGCCCAGGGGCCCTGGATTACAGTGGGCCCCAGACTGGCTGGATTTGAAAACCATTTAAAATATAAATTTCCTGTGACACCCAACTCACAACCTCTAACCTCTGTGTGGCGAATTCGAATTGACACCAATGCTGCACTTCAGCAAATAAATAGCAAGAGAATAATGAACATCAGGGTAGAAGCCCCCTATTACTGGAATATTCTGAAATTCACCGTATTAGATTCACCCTATTTTGAACAGTCTATTTTTTCTGGCTAATGCTTGTGTTCAGGGCCCATCAGTGGGAGCAACAAGGGCTCTTAATGTATTCATTGCAGCTTTAGGTAATATCCTGGGAAAATGAACCCCTAAATTAAAGTTACACTAGTAGATCTCCATCTCTATATGTACTGAATACAAGATCTAAAATAGCGATGCCAGTCAGTTGTTGTGTTATAGGTTGCTCCAACAGGTTCGCTAAGGGTTCAGGAGTCACGTTTTTGAGGATTTTAAGCGAAGAACCAAAGAGGCTACTTGCCATGTTATGTATGTCCTGATCACGCTTTCAGCCAACCAGCAAACTGCGCATGCACAACTTTGACGTCATTGTTTGTAAACAGTGAACAGCGCTGTACCCTCTTCTCCCAGGACCCGCACAATAATGCCTGTATGGAAATAAATTACTATTTTGAATATAAATGTTAGGTAATGTTACACAGCCAAGTTAACAAATGAAGTGCATTGCATTGTACATTACTTTTTACAAAGATAACTGAATTTTTCAGCTACCTCAGTATTAAATTGTTAATGCTGAGCCAAATGTCATTAAACATGGGCCTGGTGGAAGAGCTGGGGTTTGGGTTTGGGTAAATCCAGGGGCCTAAGACTCGGTTAAATCCCCAGCGCAGGTTACCCACTCCCTCGTCTCGGTCATCAGTATCTGTTAGTATGTAGCCTCACAGACTGACAAAAGGGAACAATCAATTATTCTGCGGAACTAATTCTGTCTCTTCCAGGTCATTTATGGAGGCTTGTCATGCACAGCGGGGTGCAGGTTACGCAAAGTGCTGCTGGGGTCACATTCCTTCCATAACCCCATAAAACCTTATGTGGGTCGGTCAAATGCAGCTGCTGTATTCAAACCTGTGCAACTTCGGGCCCATTTTAAATTCTAGTGGAGATCTAAAGGTTTCCAATGATCCCAAAATATGTCCTGCTGAATTACAGGGAAATGTGTATGAAATTATGTGCAAAATTGATGTAATGCTGTGTCGATAAAAGCATCGTGTATGCAGTTTGGATTTTTCTGTCAATATAAGTGTGATGTAGCTTCAGTGAAGCGCTGCAACCAGCAGATACAGAATATGTGTGTGACACTGTCCTACAATATGAAAAAAAAAAAGCTTTTTCTGACTATGAACCTACTTCAGAGAGAAATTAAGTGAAAAGGTTGAGTTTAAGGGGTTATTTAGCTTTGTTTCAGTACTGGGAAGCCAGTCTTCCTCATAGCGTCTTACACAGTCCCTGTTTTCAAATCCATGCACCACTGGTCCATTATTTTAATGTTTTATTCCCAGTTGGGCTCGCATGTATGCAGGGGTAGGGGTTTGTCAATCTTACCTGGCACGCATTGGGCGAGAAGAATAAACCCTGGACTGGTCACCAATCCCATTATCACATTATTTTACTCTATTACTTGGCCAGTGTTTTCACTTACTCGTCCCAGGTTGAGCCCTTGCGTGGGGAGTGTGATTTAGGGCTCTCTGGGATTTTAACTTGTGTCCCCTGAGACCTTGCAGAATGACCCATCACCGTTACAGATGGATGGAGGCTTTGCTTTGCGATGCATACTGTAGGTCCCCATCTCTAGTGGCATAGTGGTTTGCCAGTTTGATCACTCTCTGAAAAGGACTGGTCATTACTTAAACATCGCTTCAGAGATGAGGGCAGGAGGGTTCAAATAGTATACAATTATTGACTTCAGTTGAGGTGAATCCAATGATTTATCTACCGAAAGCTCCTCACAGGGACGAAGCGACACGGAATAGGGACACTATCAGGAGCTTCTGCCGGGAAACCTAATCTATTTCTTGTTGGAAGTCGTCGGATTGTTATTTTCACCTCTCGTGCACTTTCACGCTGTGAATATCACTGTTTACAGTGACTGGCGGAGCTAGCCTCGACCAATGAGGAGAGAGAGAATCCCTACATCATATAATAAAGTCTATTACACAACAGGTAGTTCCGACCAAGAAACTTGATTGGACGAGAGGCATTCCATGAGTGCTGGTGATTGAGTAGAACATCACTGGGACATATAACAGCAAAATCACTCCGCTAACAGGTATTTTAATAAAAAGCACAGAATAATTTTGTGCTGTTACAGAACTCTCCCAGTGACAGGCTGAAAATAGTGATTTGTTTAAGGCTAGAAACCTTTCACCCAAACTGTGTGCAAATGCAGGCAGTGATTTGGCGCCTGTAACTAACATTTAGATCTTTGAAATGGAGCCGCAGACGTGCGATTTGATGAGAGGGGTGTGGAAATGTCACGACTCCGAAGACTTTTTCTCTCAAACTTTCATCAGTGGCTCTTCTGTGCTGCTCACTTTGATCAACTTTGTTGCCACTTTTGTTCTTTTTTTTATCTTTTTGCTTCTGTATTTTTTGGAGTGGGCTGTAGCACAATGACGGCATGAATACGGGACATTTGCAGTTGATGGCTGCCCGTATTTTCTGAAGTGAATTCGGCGCTCTTGGAAGTGCAGGAATGCTTCTCAGGCTGTTTTTGGCTCTGAGAGAAGTTGAACAGCAGGGCATTTACGGCCATGCGTCACATCCGTATCCAGGCCACTGCTGCTTATTTTCTGACATACTGAGTAAATAATGTATCAATACTTTGAAGCAGTCCTCAAACGCACTGCCGTATGTCGGCTTGTCAACTTGACGGCGCGCAAAGTGAGGAAGAAGAAAGCGAAGCTCGTGTTGTCTGAAAATCTTTCGAAGTTTGCAAATATAAACTGGAGGGAAGGGAGAATTGGGGACTGTGGGAGGGTAGAGGAGTAATCTGTGTGTTTGTACTCATGTTCCGTCCCATTAGCGCTGAGTGCGCACACGATAAAAAACAACACGAGCCCGAGTCTTTAATGTGCTTCCTGGGGGTAGTTTTCATAACACAGATGTAGCCTGGAGGACTGAGATCAGGGGAGACGATGCCCGATGATCGCTGTGGCCCGGCTCCCCGTCGCGTATTCAGGACATTATGGCTGATTGTGTAGACAGGACGGCTCTCTGAAGACGAAACGTCACATTTGTGCCTGAACCGAATCTCCCCTGTGCGGCCGAGGTTCTGAAATTACTGGATGGACAAGAATTGACTTCTCGCCTGACGGGTCGGCTGCTGTCAGAGATACCCAGAGGCTCAATCGCCAGTCTGCGGCGTCGTTATTATCGCGGGCCACCGAGCCTCTTCTTCCCCGCATCGATCCTGAAAATATTTCTCCTTCAGCGGGCGTTTGCCTGGATTTCCGAGCGCAGTGTGAGTTTGGATGAGGGAGAGGTGGGGTCCCTGCTCCTCTCTCGGGATGGGCTGCCGTTAAGTCTGTCCGTCTCACACTTTTTTTCTCTCGCTGGCTCTCGTTCTGTGTTTCTCTTTCTCTTACGGCGCCATCACTGGGGTGATGAGGCTGTGCGCCCCGGGTCAGGACGCTCTCTAAAGCCGGGGCTCAGAAAGTAGTGCTAGTTGTGCTAATAAGCATGCGGGTGACTGGATGACAGTACAGTAGGAATGTTCTGGTCTGACCCAGGTTTTCCATATGGGAGAGTCAAGAACCTAATACATATTCTTTGAATAAAAATTCGGTGAAGGATAATGTAGTACTTTAGTATTTTTTTCTGTACTTCATTCACACAATGGGAGTTGAAAACAGTCATGAGGTCTCCATTCAGATGATTTTAGGGCACACACACACACACACACACACACACATGCGCATGCACACACACACACACACACACACACGCACGCACACACACACACACACACACACACACACATGCACACACACACACACACACACACACACACACACGTGCACACACACACACACACACGTGCACATGCACACACACACACACACACACACACACACACACACACAGAGACACTGCCTTGAGGAAAACTACCAGTCACTCTGAGTTAATGAATATGACTTTGCTTTCCTACACAATTTGTTTCCATTTGAACAAATATGAATATATGCCACTAGAATTCCTCATTTGAATATACTGGAGGAGAAAACATTTAGAAATTTCTGAAAATTGGAAGCAGTGAGTCTCTCTTTGTTTGCAGATAATGTTTGGCAAACTATGCCCTGGAACTAACTCGGTACAGCAGTAAAGTTAGTGCAGTGAGAGTGTTGGTATTACTGGAGAGTCAGATATAAGGACACATGAGTATTGAGTGCAGGCATTTTATTTTCAGTCTGCAGCAGAAGAGGTTATGAGAGAATGTGACTCTGTTTCAGAAGAGTCTGTGCTTTCTGCAGTGTGATGTCAGCACTTCTGAAGCCTCCAGACCTCCGAATGTTTCACAGTGCTTTCACAGCCAGCTGCCAGCCAGAGTTACAGCCTTGCCCTCGCTAATCGATACTGAATTTATATCCCGGAGTCGCTCTTTTGCATGAAAAATCAAAGATGTCACGACCCGAGAGCATGCATTATGCAAACGCCGGAGCACATTTCGATAAATTCAAAGGCAGCGATACGTCCTCAGAATATGAGCGGGGGATAGGTAAGCGTCGGCAGGGCTTCAAGGCGAGCAGTCGCGGTGAGGTTGAGCGTTTGCGCTCGTGGCGCATGCTTAACGTCCCGCCGCGGGTCCCTTGTTGACTCAGCTGGGCCACGCATTGCTGTTCTACGGCTCACACTAACACTCCAACACACACACACACACACACAAACACTTACACTCCAACACACACAGTTTGTCAGCGACATTGATTTGTTTTATTCTGGACTGACTCACTGTAAATAGATTGTGTGCCCTCGTCCATGACCTCTTCCCTAGCGCCGTCCCAGATAAAAATAAATGGCAGAACTTTGCCGATGATGTCAGTGTTTTCTCCAGCCCCCGTTTCTGTGTAACCCCAAACTGAATTTCAAACCCTCAGCTGAAAAAGGGCATCGTTTTCAAGTTTCAAATAACCTTCTTTCTAAGGGGATAATGAAAATCAAAGCAAGATAAAAGCTCAAATGGATGAAGAGAAGTAATTTGTTTTTATTGGAAGATTAACCTTGGAAGATGGTACTGTGTGTGTGTGTGTGTGTGTGTGTGTGTGTGTGTGTGTGAGAGAGAGCGAGACCGAGAGAGAGCATGTCAATTATTGTAAATATTGTATTTTATTATAATTCCTTTTAAATGCTATTTCCTGTTTTCTCGAGGTAACCTTTCTCAAGGTTAATTTTCTCGTTTATAAAAAAGTTGCAAAAACTGGAATAGTCAGGCGACTGTACATCATACCACTGTTTTTTCATCTGTCAAGATTTTTTTCTCTGTTCTGTGGACACATGGGATCAGCCTGATACAGGCTTTGTCTCTTTCCGATGGTCCGACTAACTGACAGACTGATAAACGGGACCAGAATCGTTCTAGAAATGCAGGGGCCAAATATACAGTATCAAGACCCGGGCCCCGCCGTGGAGTCGCTGAGGTTATACCAACAACCCCAAGAACAAACATCTAAAGAATTGTGCACCGCTACAATAATCAAACCGCAGCTGCAAGCTTAGTGCATGAATTTATCTGATTTCTCACCAAGAGTCTGTGTTCTATCGTAACTGTGCACAGTGCCGCTCTGATTACAGCCTACAGCACATACTCCCCAAAAAGCTCAACAGCCTGCTCTTTGCTTTAAACTACCCAGTCCTGAAACCTACTCTGATCAATAGCGAGAGAGGGAGACGAGATCATGGTGCAGAATTGACTAATCTGGTGCAGCGCAAAGCTCAAAATTTAGCTGTTTTATTTTTCGGTTGAACATTTTGTTTTTGATCATTAGGAAGCTCACTTCAGGGACGGCGTTTTTGACCGTCTCCACGGGCACAGAGCTGCTCCTTACGTTTTTATTGGCATTATGACATTTGACATTATGAAGGTCAAAATTCAGTTTGGTTTCATTGTATTTTACGTCCCTGTGCACCAGTTCTTTTGACGTGTTTGTAGAAGCATGCAGTCAATTGCAATTCCTTGAAGCCTTTTATGAAGTTCACTGGTGTCACCGAGCTCAAACACTGCGTGTGCTCATTTTTCGCTAAACCTAGAAGTTGATTTTGATATTTTACATCATTCAGTTGCACCAAAAGAATAATAGATAAATAAGAATATTCCCCTTTTCTCTCCATCACTCAGAAGTATACCCAAATGTGCACATTGCACTTTATTTCATCTGATTGCACCAACAGGAATGTGTCCTATCGTGTCCCGTTTCCCTCTGGCTGTGTCCCTGACAGGGCAGAAGCGATGTCCTGCATCAACTCAGTTTATGCTTGAAGTCATTAGACTCATAAGTATGTAACTCTGTACTGTTGATGTATGAAGTTCATCTACGATGTATGATGATGATTATTAGCCTGCTCAGCAGAAAATATACAGAGCTGTCGTTGCATAAATCACCAAAAGGATCACAGACATTTTAGAAATCCCTCCCCAAATTTCATTGGTGGGGTGTGGAGAGGGGCGAGTTAATATTACAAAGTACTTAATGTATATTTGTTTACTTCCTGGCGGAGGTGTAACAATGTTCTCACCGGCGTTTGTTTGTTACACTTCCGCCAGGAAATGATGTTCTCACCGGCGTTAGTTTGTTTGGTCATTTTTCAGTTTTAACAGGATATCTCAAAAAGTTATGGATGGATGTCAATAAAGTTTTGTGTTTTTTAGACACTGTGCTGAGGAGGAAGTGATAAAATTTTGGTGAAAATCTGGTACATATTTTTGATCCAGGATCTGAGAGAATTCTTATGCGCATACCGACAGCAGTCGAGTCGAGTACCGGTGTCACATGATGGGAGTGCTTGCATCAACCATCAGATTGCTTCTTTGTACAAACACTTTATGCTACGATAAATCTGAACCCGACTTCTGCTGCTGACAAATTTTGAAATGGCGGAGGTAATGCGCTGTTCGAGTGCTTCCTAGTTTATACTGTAACTTACGGTCAGGTGATGTATTTTTGTATGTGGGTGCATGCATGTACTACTTTTGGTTGATTAAGTCAAAACAATAGAAATCAGAGGCCTCTGGAGACCCCCGCCATAAAGTGGAAGGGGCAAATAGGAACGAGTGTTGTCTTTCCACATTTCCATCCGTCCATCTGTCCATCCTGCTTCTTTTCTGGGCCAGAACTTCTAAACCGTTCAACATTTTTGCACAATATGTAAAATATAGATGCGTCTTATAGTTTGCACGTCTTCTCATACTGCTGTCCGTCCTATTGGCTGCCTGTCTGTCCCTCCATCACATTTCGTATCTAGGCCAGGACGCCAAAATCGTGGCAGGGGACCTGAGTATGTCATGTGTGTTACTGTTTGAATGGATAATATTCCACTAAAGGAGGCCTGAATATATTCCATATTCAGATGTCCGTATCTCAGTTTATATTCAGACCTCAGGTTTAAGATTAATCGTTCTCCATTTCTCAGCTGCCATCTTCCTTTATCCGCCCTTCATTCCTAGTTCAGAAGATTGCAGCTCTTTGACAGTGGAGATCAGTTCCAATGATTCCATAATCTTCTCTGGAGATCCAAGGGGAACAGGAGGGAGCGTGTGGTTGCCTTTGTGTTCCCATTGGCCAAAAATAGAGATTCTCCAGGGGCAAACTGCCATCTCGGTACCATGGCGACCCAGTTTCAGGCTGGTTTCCTCCTTTCATAAGCCTGTTTCAGCACAGAGTGCCGTGTTCTCAAGCTCGCGAACACCACGAGCATCACAAATTCATGCAAAACACTGTGCGGGGACTGGAAATGGATTTTGATGTTCTATTGAAGAGGGGTGTAATTGTAAATTTTTGTATAATATTTCTATCATGATCTGACCTGCAGAAATAAGGATAAATTAAGGTGTCCCTTGTGGCAAAGTACCCCCTCTGTACACTCAGAAACAAATCACATTACTGCACTACCCTCAGGAAAGCGCTAATACCGCGGTATTGGAAAACGTGTTTGTTTTTGCGCTCTCAGTGATAAATTTACATAATTTTGCATGTTGTTAAGCAAATTTAAGTGATGCTATCGTAATGCACTGTATACAAACAAACAGATGAGATTATAATACTATTTTTTGACAAACTAAAATTAGGGAAAGTAAAGGAATATGTTAATATCCACAAATCTCAAAACTACCTGCGCATATGCCATTCTCTCTATAAATGAATCAAAATATAGAATAACTGATCAAATGCTGTTATCAACTGTAAAAAATAAATAAATAAAATTACATGTAAATATTCAGTTTTAATTCAGATCAGTTTTTTTTTTTAGTTTTAATTGAACTCTCATATACTGCTATATTACAGCTGTTATATCAGATGCTGTGGAATTTTGTGTTTGAAAGAGTTTCTCTCTCAAAGTAAAACAGCCTCTATCGGAGTTGATTTTGCACTAAACGTCTCACTGTGTAGCATAGCGGTTTGGGAAGAGGGCCTGAATTTTTGTTCTCAGGTGTGTTTGCACCCAAGTTTAGCTGTGACAACCTTGAGTGAAGCACCTGTCTGGAATTAATTAACTTGGTAAAAACCATCCACCCATTTTCGATACCGCGTCATCCTCACAAAGGTCGCGGGGGAGCTGGGGTCTATCCCAGCTGACTCTGGGCGAAAGGCAGGGACCCACCCTGGACAGCTCACCTATCTATCACAGGGCGCACACACCATTCACACCATTCACTCTCACACTCCAGTGTCTCCAAGTAGCCTGACATGCATGTGTTTGCACTGTGAGAGGAAACCGGAGTACCCAAAGGAAACCCACAGGAACATGGGTAGAACATGCAAACTTCACACAGAAAGACCTCAGCCCAGATTCAAACCCGCGACCTTCTCGCTGTGAGTATACATCAGTATACATCATTCATGTCCTATAGGGACGTGTTTGTTTAAACTGAGGTCTTGCAGCAGTGGTATGAGGTGCTTTTTCCCCTGAATGCTGGGTGTTTTGCCCGACGTTTCTGCGGAGCTCAGCTCCTTAGAGACTGTTACCTGTGTAACACAGTTTGTGTTAAAAACTTGTGTAATATTGCATGCAAATTTTTCAGAGCATAGTATTTACAGTAATAAACCAACAAAGCCTATTTACTTTTTTAAAGAAAACATTAAACCAGTAATGACTTTCAAAAATTAAAAATTTTAAAATCCAGAATTATGATAAATATAATGAGTCTGAGGAATAATTTGGAGGTTTAATTTTGAAAAATAAATAAGGGCACACTTCAGATCTCATTTAAAGCCAAGGTATGTATTCTAGGGCGAAGGTCATCGTTACGTGTTCAAATCAAGTGCTTTGCATTACAAATGATTATGCTGAAGAGCAAAAGAAATAAAGAAATAATAATAATGTAAAGATAACGTGGTATTTTGCTCTTGTAAATGTTCAGAATACTGACAAATCAGACTCGGACCTTGAAAAAGGCAGAGCCGGAATGTTTGGAGTAAAATATTCAGACAGAGGAGAGTATGTGCTCAGTGACCACAGCCATTATTTGAGTTTGTAAGTGCACAAGTAATGCAGGTATTTTTAGTGTTAGCCTGTGACCCCCGGCCCTGATCTGGTTCAAAAATAGCTACGGCAGAGCGCCTGTTACCAGTGCTGTAAAGGGTGGACTGGGATCTGCAGGCAAATCATTAATAGTAATGAGCTGGAAACGCTGCTTTCACACCAACTGACTGGAGAATATGCAGAAGAATATTTAGATGTGATAATTTCACACTGGTTTGAAATGATAAAACTGGTGGTTGAGTTTTTTAATGTTTCACATCTGAAGAAAGTAAACCTACCCTCTGGTAAACAGATCGGGACAATCCTCCAAGTAGAAATTTCACTAGTGATGGAACACTTTGCAAATAAAGTTGTTTTTTCCCCCGCTGGAATACAAAAAACCCTCCCATGCTGTTTTTGATCTCTGAATTTTTTGATGCCCAACTTGAATCCGAACACAAAAGTTTCCCTTCCACTGTGATGTTCAAACATGAAACGCGCTCGGTGGAAAATTAGAAGTTATCCTGATTGCCTGGGCGAGTGCCCACACTCTCTGTTTGCCCTACTCTGTTCACTTCAGGTTTCCTGCGTGAGCTTTTGGATTTGAAAAGGAGTCGGGCAAAAGGAGGGTGTTGAGTCTCACTGGGCACGCAATGTTCCTGTGCCCTTGTTAAACTGCTGATCTCAGTGCAGGTCCTGCGTCCCTCCCATTTCCCCCAGCTGGGCCAGTGTCATCCCTCCCATTTCCCCCAGCTGGGCCAGTGCCATCCCTCCCATTTCCCCCAGCTGGGCCAGTGCCGTCCCTCCCATTTCTCCCAGCTGGGCCAGTGCCGTCCCTCCCATTTCCCCCAGCTGGGCCAATGCTGTCCCTCCCATTTCCCCCAGCTGGGCCAGTGCCGTCCCTCCCATTTCCCCCAGCTGGGCCAGTGTCGTCCCTCCCATTTCCCCCGGCTGGGCCAGTGCCATCCCTCCCATTTCCCCCAGCTGGGCCAATGCCGTCCCTCCCATTTCCCCCAGCTGGGCCAGTGCCGTCCCTCCCATTTCCCCCAGCTGGGCCAGTGCCGTCCCTCCCATTTCCCCCAGCTAGGCCAGTGCTGTCCCTCCCATTTCCCCCAGCTGGGCCAGTGCTGTCCCTCCCATTTCCCGCAGCTTGGCCAGTGCTGTACCTCCCATTTCTCCCGGCTGGGCCAGTGCCGTCCCTCCCATTTCCCCCAGCTGGGCCAGTGCCGTACCTCCCATTTCCCCCAGCTGGGCCAGTGCCGTCCCTCCCATTTCCCCCAGCTGGGCCAGTGCCGTCCCTCCCATTTCCCCCAGCTGGGCCAATGCCGTCCCTCCCATTTCTCCCAGCTGGGCCAATGCTGTCCCTCCCATTTCCCCCAGCTGGGCCAGTGTCGTCCCTCCCATTTCCCCCAGCTGGGCCAGTGCCGTCCCTCCCATTTCTCCCAGCTGGGCCAATGCTGTCCCTCCCATTTCCCCCAGCTGGGCCAGTGTCGTCCCTCCCATTTCCCCCAGCTGGGCCAGTGCCGTCCCTCCCATTTCTCCCAGCTGGGCCAATGCTGTCCCTCCCATTCCCCCAGCTGGGGCCAGTGTCGTCCTCCCATTTCCCCCAGCTGGGCCAATGCTGTCCCTCCCATTTCCCCCAGCTGGGCCAGTGCCGTCCCTCCCATTTCCCCCAGCTGGGCCAGTGCCGTCCCTCCCATTTCTCCCAGCTGGGCCAATGCTGTCCCTCCCATTTCCCCCAGCTGGGCCAGTGCCGTCCCTCCCATTTCCCCCAGCTGGGCCAGTGCTGTCTCTCCCATTTCCCCCAGCTGGGCCAGTGCCGTCCCTCCCATTTCTCCCAGCTGGGCCAATGCTGTCCCTCCCATTTCCCCCAGCTGGGCCAGTGCCGTCCCTCCCATTTCCCCCAGCTGGGCCAATGCTGTCCCTCCCATTTCCCCCAGCTGGGCCAGTGCTGTCTCTCCCATTTCCCCCAGCTGGGCCAGTGCTGTCCCTCCCATTTCTCCCAGCTGGGCCAATGCTGTCCCTCCCATTTCCCCCAGCTGGGCCAGTGCTGTCTCTCCCATTTCCCGCAGCTGGGCCAGTGCCGTCTCTCCCATTTCCCCCAGCTGGGCCAGTGCCGTCCAGTGTACACGCGTCAGCTGCAGGCCGGTCTGCTGGGGAGTTTCGCTCTCTTACCCAGTACATCTCCCAGTGGAAGGGGGGGGGGTGTGCATTGGCTAGATGGGGGTGTGTCCACTCCCTGTAGCTGTTGGGTGGGATGTTTGACCCCAAACTCCACCCCTCTGCTAGTTCTGCAGTGGCCTGTCTTAGTTTGGATCTGGCCAAGCCAGTGATGCGGAGAGGTTGGACAGCTGCAGTACAGATGAAGCCCTGGCGTTCGGTCCGTCAGCCTCGTGACACTCTGCTATCAGACCAGAGTACTGCAGCCTCTCTCACTCAGGAATGACTGACACGCCTTACTCACAGGGTGCGGTCCATTCGATTACGACAGCGTTTTTTGCAGTTGTTGACCACATCACAATGTCTGCCCCAAGGGTAACTGCTGACCAGAGGTTCCTGTGATATCTGTTAGAAACACCAGCTGCTTTCCCAGGTGTGTTCGCATCGCCCAGGCCTGGCCAGGGGTCAGGAGGGATGCTGTTCTCTCGCCACAGAATCTTCTCTGCTCCGGTATGGCTTGATGAATGGTTTGTGAGCGGGGTTTTGGGGCGTCTCAACTTTGTTTTGCAAGCCCCCTGCATTTTTCTTGGAAACTTTGTCAGGACCTGGTTTATGCCATCACCTTTAGCACTACTGAGTCAATGCAACCTTGAATCCCAAAAGTATATTGGACAAGCACAATCTGATATTACCATATTTTGTTGATCCCAGATCAACATTTACAATGCTCGTCCTGGAGTAACATAGTTCACCAATTAATAGCAGCTCAGTTATTGCCGTGCTACACTTTGAAATGTCATTTCTTTTACTTTTAGTTGCTTAGAGCACTAAATGCATCTATTGTTACTCAATGATATAAGATATCAAAATCTCCTGCAGGGGAGCTCTTTTAAACAAGTTGCCATATGATAGGTTTTCATCAGCACAAGATAATTAAATTTATATATTTTTTAACACATTGACTGACGACTACGAGATAACTCGTAATGGCGAGTCAGGGCCGGCGCTAGACCTGAAAATTCGGGGGCAAATATCCATCCCTTTATTGACAAAAATTAGTCCTGGCTAATTCTAGATGGTTTTACACATTTTCCAATTCAAGAATAATCAAGTGGCAATTGAAGACACGGCTTTTCTCCCCCATGCAATCTACCAGCGACGAAATAATGGGCTACATTCAGTACAGAAAAATAATTTAATTATAATTAGGTATATGCACTGACACTCGACGATGGCATTTCAGAACTCTTCAGCAAATGAAGGTAATTTTGGTGACTAGTACGTGGTTTCATCCGTTTACATTTTCCAATCGGACAGCTGTCTATTTTTTACAGCAAGTTGCGTGACCATGCTGCAAAAACAGGCGTATGTACTTGTCGCCGAAATTACCTTCATTCGCAAAAGAGTTCTGAAATGCCGCTCTCGCTGGAAAAAAAATTACCGTTGCTGAGTGCCGGTGCACTAATTGTTGTCAATAAAGGGATGGATATTTGCCCCCGAATTTTCAGGTCTAGCGCCGGCCCTGACCCGCCATACGAGTTATCTCGTAGTCAGCAGTCAACGTGTTAAATTTATTTCAGCGCTCTAAGGGTTAAGGTTAGCTAGCTAATGATGTCTAGCTTTTCATGCAGAGATGTATGTTATCAAGAGAATCCAGGATAGATTTTGCTTTATTTTTTAATGTAATTTCCCCCACACTTTAAATGGCTCTCCTGGGTTTCGCTGGTTCAAACCATAGACTGTATAAAAAGATGGATGCAGCACCCTGGTCTGAGAAATGAAGCCCATGCAGAAGTACCATAAAATGGCATTCTATTTAATGGCCAGCAGATGGCGAAGTCGGTGGTTGCAGAAAGAAGTTCAATGCTATAGAAGTCTATGAGAAAATGACCCTACTTTCCCACCTGATTTTTCAATGAAATAATGATTTTTCACATTATTTTATGGTAGCTATAGCAAGTTTCAAGTCTCCTTCGATATATCGTGATGTTCATTTTTGTAAATTATGGTCCCATATAGACTAGAATAAAGGATAAACCCAGAATATGCTTTAGGGGCGTGGCTATCCTCTGGTCCTCGTCCGATACGATCAGATCCAGAGCCACGGTCCTCCCCGGATCTTCAATACACGCTCTCGTCCAATAGAAATCACATCCGGTTTCAAAAAAAAAAAAAATTCAAATTGCCTAAATCGAGGCTTTCTTTATGGTATGCTGAAACCAGTGGGTGACGTCACGGTAGCTTCGTCCATCTTTTTATCCAGTCTATGGTTCAAACTGCTCGCTGAAGGTGCTTGCTAGCCGAATGCGATGCGTAGTTATATAGCCCTTGTGGTTTCTTGATGTTACTGTAGTGGAGCTGCGAGTAATTGATGGACTATGTCAGTCCTGGACAAGTGTTATTTTGTTGAACCTTGAACTACACTTACAGTGCCACATCCGATTCTGTGTTGGATTGCATTGGTATTATTACAGAGCGGGCTGTTATACTCAGTTCTGAAGCTCTGCTGGAGCTTGTGTGGGCGTGGTGAGGTGTCGTCGGGCGTGGTCAGGTGTCGTCGGGTGTGGTGAGGTGTCCTCGGGCGTGGTGAGGTGTCGTCGGGCGTGGCGAGGTGTCGTCGGGCGTGGTCAGGTGTCGTCGGGTGTGGTGAGGTGTAATCGGGGGTGGTGAAGTGTCGTAGCTGAATCGTCCTTATGGAGTTTCCCTGGTGTTGGCACTGCTGGCCTGTCGGCTTGTTGTGGCTTCCCTGAGTTACCAGGCTCCAGGCAGCCTTGGGACAGCACTGTTCCCAGACATCTCTCTTCTTCTACCCTTCTGACCTCCATTACACCCATGGGCTTCCTTACGGGTCCTTTCCTTACGGGTCGGGACCAGATCCCAGGGAGGCAGAGCGGCAGATCCAGGAACTTCCTGGTGGACAGTGCTGTGCTGAAGTTCCTGGTCCCCCAGATTTTTATATTTTAATTTGGTCTTAGAACTTTTGTTCCCCACATTACTGTTGCTGAAGATAAAAAGCATATTTGAGATGCCAAAGTTAATGAAAAAAATAGTTTCACAAGTAAATGTTTGTGTTTCAACCGGGCAGTTGATACAGATGATATAGCTTTGACCGACCCCTGATCGTCATGAAGGCAGTCTGGGATTACCTGCAGTGACAAAAGCCAATAAAACTGTTATCCTGTGAAAGAAATGTGTGAGGCAAGTTCTTCAGTTTGCTTGAAACAAGCAAAAAGTCGATCATCTTATAAAACTGTAAGGGTTTTTCCTTGCAGTCCCTCTCCTGCTGCATTCCTCACCTCCACTTTAACGAGCAGCAGGTGAGGCTCGTTAAAGTGGAGGTGAGGGCAGGTATTTAAGGGCTGGCTTTGCCAGTTACCAGTGCAGCTGCATTCTGTTATTTTAGCCCTGCTTTGTGGTGTTGCTGCTCCCCTGATTTTTGATGGTGGTAATTGTTTATTTCAATATGTTTTATTAAAATCTTTGAAATTTTTTATCAGCCTGCGCGTGTGGGTCCTGCATTCCCAGCTTTTGGGCCCATGGTCCCAGAGCCTGTCGGATTGCAGGTTGTATTCGGCGGGACAAAACCATGACAAAAACTATGGAACTACAGGGTCATTGTACCAAATTATTTAGACAAAGGTGTTTTGTATCCATGAACAGTAGGCAGTGACACTTGTTTACCTGAATGGAAGACAGTGATTTGTTAGTTTTTCTGTTGTTCACTAATTGCTTCTCAAGGTCTATTGTGAGTGGGGCACTTTGCATTGATAAATGATGGTCCCAACCCAATGTTTCAGTGTAATCCAACTGTTAGCCCCCTTTTTCTGTCTTTTGTTATTTTTCTGTTGTTTTTTTTTTTTTTCGGGAGAAAAAATGCTTGGATTCCCTCCCCTCTTACTTCGCTCATGTCAAGCTGAGCTGAATTAGTTTTAAATCTACTGCACTGATCACCTGGCAGTGTTACAGAAGATGTGTGAGGTGTTCGCCGGTGTGAAAGCTCGAGAGATGGATGTGGGGGGGGCATGTGCATTCAGATGTTCTTAATTAGCACCTCAGGATCATTAACACCCTGAAAAGAGCTGTCAGCCAAAAATAATACTGTTCAATTTTTTTTATTTATTAACATTTTTTTTCTTTTTTATTTTTCTTGTTTATAAGCAGTTACAGTCCTTTTGTAATGTTACAGACTCTCAAAGTGTGTGAGGTCATTTTTTCACTGGGGACTAATCTTGCATTTTTAGCACATGCTTTCTGGGGAGTGATCCATATTTTAAATAATGTAATAAAAGATATAATATATTTTAAGGCGCTTGTGGGCATGCCAGAATGCAGCCTGCATCTCAACGTTCACACTGCCGATCTGATGGCTCGCCAGAATCAATATTCAAGACATCTGTCAAAGACGGCCTGCTGCTAATGCGGAGTCGGAAAGCTCCGGTAGGTGAAGGGAAGTTTCCATCATTATGCTGCTCTCCGAGCGCAGAGCACCCTCTCCAGCACACCCACAGTGATCGTCCCACTGAGACCCCGGGAAAAAACTTTCTGCTTGTTTATCCCCTCAGCATTTAATGCGGGGAGATACAGTCATCAGTGCCGTCGTCTGTCCGTCCGTCTGTCCATCTGTGGACATTTTGTTTCCAGGCAGAACTCGAATACCATTCTCTGTTTATCAAGGAAACTTGCCGCGTGTATTTTTCAGGTCCTAGACTGGTGCCTTCTGATATTTATTTGGGATTTATGAGATCAGGTGTCGGGGGCTGGAGGGATATGTCATCTTCTGATGACTCTTGTTATTTTTTGACTTTCTAACTACATGTGTCTTGCATGACAAAAATGAAATATTTGCACTGAAAATATGTCCTAAAATGTTATCAAATGTTGTTATTTGTTGTCACTAAATACTGTATTATGAAAAATTTTTAATTTTAATTTTTTGTCAAATGTATACAAGAATTTATGGATGTTTAGAAGGCCACATTTTCCAAGATTTCTGTTAGCAACCCCACTTTCCTCCTTTGTGTTTCTCTCTGAAGGGAACCAGTGTGTGCTCATTAAAAAACATGAGTAGAACTGGCAGCTTCTTTAATCTCTCAGTCATTCATACAAAGGTCCGCATCCTAGAAGGTGTTTTCCTTTTGTCTGCGTGGTATTTTGTCCTAATGGTCATCATCTGGGTTCTGAGTTACAAAGGAATGCTCGTTTTATATCGTTGTACCAATTTTTATTATAATGGGGCCAACTTGCTCCAGAAAAAAGGCTTTGATAAGATTTCAGAAGATTAAAAAAGAACAGCCTTGACCTTTAGCATGGATTCTTTCACAGGGCTTCATTTGGCTTTGGAATGGCTCATCTTTCAGAGGCTTATCAGCGGTGCTGCATTGATGTGATGCTGGTGTCTGTTATCAGAAGACAGGTTCAAATAAATCACTGTGTCGAACCCTTTCAGGGTATGAGACGGCCAGCATACCAGCGGAGATGTGTGGACGGGCTGGTTAAATTAACTAAGGGGGGTGCCCTGTCCCTGAATGGGCCTGTACAAAGCGTACAGCAGTTTATTCACAAAATGGGCATGAAGCACCTTACACTGTAAAGAAAGCTCTCTGAGTGCACTGTATCCTGTGTAATGCTTTAAAATCCAGGCTTTGTAAAGGTGGTGCCTCATTTGTCAGTAAATAGCAGCAGAGGTAAGTTTAAAATACCTGGTGCTGTGGATATCTGGCTGTAATGATACCGTTGTGGGTTAGATTTGATTTTATTCGCCCCATAATTACGCTCTTCTCTGACTGTCACTCACGGCCTTCAGCTCCAGGATTCTGCATGGGGTTCACATCTGAGAGTCTGATTTTGCTGTGTGAAAGTATTTTATTAGATGTGTGAACCTGTGAATTTTCTTGTGGAAGGTGAAGCAAGAAGACCTCCACCGTCTAAGATCCGCCGTCGCAGCAAACAGATGTGGGGGGTGGGGGAGGGCGGGGGGTCATAGAGAAGTTTCCCATATTAACACTCAAAGAGAGTCTGTATTCAAAAACTGTCTGAGAAGCACTGCGAAGGGCCTTGATTATCTGTGATTATACCACTGTGGTATAGTAATGTTCTGGGGACTGTTCCTCCACTGTGGTACAGTAATGTGCTTCGGACTGTTCCCTTGCTGTGGTACAGTAATGTGCTGGGAACTGTTCCCCCGCTGTGGTACAGTAATGTGCTGCGGACTGTTCCCCCGCTGTGGTACAGTAATGTTCTGGGGACTGTTCCCCCGCTGTGGTACAGTAATGTGCTCTGGACTGTTCCCCAGCTGTGGTACAGTAATATGCTGGGGACTGTTCCCACGCTGTGGTACAGTAATGTGCTGGGGACTGTTCCCCCGCTGGGGTACGTTAATGTTTTGGGGACTGTTCCCCCGCTGTGGTATAGTAATGTGCTTCAGACTGTTCCCCCACTGTGGTACAGTAATGTGCTGGGGACTGTTCCCCTGCTGTAGTACAGTAATGTGCTGCGGACTGTTCCCCCGCTGTGGTACAGTAATGTGCTGGGGACTGTTCCCCCACTGTGGTACAGTAATGTTTTGGGGACTGTTCCCCTGCTGTGGTACAGAAATGTGCTGGGGACTGTTCCCCCGCTGTGGTACAGTAATGTGCAGGGGACTGTTCCTCCACTGCGGTACAGTAATGTGCTTGGGACTGTACCCCGCTGTGGTACAGTAATGTGCTTGGGACTGTTCCCCCACTGTGGTATAGTAATGTTTTGGGGACTGTACCCCTCCTGTGGTACAGAAATGTGCTGGGGACTGTTCCCCCGCTGTGGTACAGTAATGTTTTGGGGACAGTACCCCCGCTGTGGTACAGTAATGTGATGGGGACTGTTCCCCCGCTGTGGTACAGTAATGTTTTGGGGACTGTTCCCCCGCTGTGGTACAGTAATGTGGTGGGAACTGTTCCCTCGCTGTGGTACAGTAATGTGCTTTGGACTGTTCCCCTGCTGTGGTACAGTAATGTGCTGGGGACTGTTCCCCCGCTGTGGTACAGTAATGTTTTGGGGACTGTTCCCCCACTGTGGTACAGTAATGTGCTGGGGACTGTCCCTCCACTGTGGTACAGTAATGTGCTGGGGACTGTTCCTCTACTGTGGTACGGTAATGTGCTGGGGACTGTTCCCCCGCTGTGGTACAGTAATGTTTTGGGGACTGTTCCACCACTGTTGTACAGTAATGTGCTGGGGACTGTTCCTCTACTGTGGTACGGTAATGTGCTGGGGACTGTTCCTCCACTGTGCTACAGTAATGTGCTGGGGACTGTTCCCCTGCTGTGGTACAGTAATGTGCTGGGGACTGTTCCACCACTGTTGTACAGTAATGTGCTGGGGACTGTTCCTCTACTGTGGTACTGTAATGTGCTGGGGACTGTTCCTCCACTGTTGTACCGTAATGTGCTGGGAAATGTTCCCCCGCTGTGGTACAGTATTGTACTGGGGACTGTTCCCCCGCTGTGGTACAGTAATGTTTTGGGGACTGTTCCTCCACTGTTGTATAGTAATGTGCTGGGGACTGTTCCTCTACTGTGGTACGGTAATGTGCTGGGGACTGTTCCTCCACTGTGGTACAGTAATGTGCTGGGGACTGTTCCCCCGTTGTGGTACAGTAATGTGCTGGGGACTGTTCCTCCACTGTGGTACAGTAATGTGCTGGGGAGTGTTCCCCCGCTGTGATACAGTAATGTTTTGGGGACTGTTCTCCTGCTGTGGTACAGTAATGTGGTGGGAACTGTTCCCCTGCTGTGGTATAGTAATGTGCTTTGGACTGTTCCCCTGCTGTGGTACAGTAATGTGCGCGGGACTGTTCCCCTGCTGTGGTACAGTGATGTTTTGGGGACTGTTTCCCCACTGTGGTACAGTAATGTGCTGGGGACTGTCCCTCCACTGTGGTACAGTAATGTGCTGGGGACTGTTCCCTCGCTGTGGTACAGTAATGTTTTGGGGACTGTTCCTCCACTGTGGTACAGTAATGCACTAGGGACTGTTCCTCTACTGTGGTACGGTAATGTGCTGGGGACTGTTCCTCCACTGTGGAACAGTAATGTGCTGGGGACTGTTCCTCCACTGAGGTACAGTAATGTGCTGGGGACTGTTCCTCCACTGTGGTACCGTAATATGCTGGGGACTGTTCCCCCGCTGTGGTACAGTAATGTGCTGCGGACTGTTCCCCCGCTGTGGTACAGTAATGTTCTGGGGACTGTTCCCCCGCTGTGGTACAGTAATGTGCTCTGGACTGTTCCCCAGCTGTGGTACAATAATATGCTGGGGACTGTTCCCACGCTGTGGTACAGTAATGTGCTGGGGACTGTTCCCCCGCTGTGGTACATTAATGTTTTGGGGACTGTTCCCCCGCTGTGGTATAGTAATGTGCTTCGGACTGTTCCCCCACTGTGGTACAGTAATGTGCTGGGGACTGTTCCCCTGCTGTAGTACAGTAATGTGCTGGGGACTGTTCCCCCGCTGTGGTACAGTAATGTGCTGGGGACTGTTCCCCCACTGTGGTACAGTAATGTTTTGGGGACTGTTCCCCTGCTGTGGTACAGAAATGTGCTGGGGACTGTTCCCTGGCTGTGGTACAGTAATGTGCAGGGGACTGTTCCTCCACTGCGGTACAGTAATGTGCTTGGGACTGTACCCCCGCTGTGGTACAGTAATGTGCTTGGGACTGTTCCCCCACTGTGGTATAGTAATGTTTTGGGGACTGTACCCCTCCTGTGGTACAGAAATGTGCTGGGGACTGTTCCCCCGCTGTGGTACAGTAATGTTTTGGGGACAGTACCCCCGCTGTGGTACAGTAATGTGATGGGGACTGTTCCCCCGCTGTGGTACAGTAATGTTTTGGGGACTGTTCCCCCGCTGTGGTACAGTAATGTGGTGGGAACTGTTCCCTCGCTGTGGTACAGTAATGTGCTTTGGACTGTTCCCCTGCTGTGGTACAGTAATGTGCTGGGGACTGTTCCCCCGCTGTGGTACAGTAATGTTTTGGGGACTGTTCCCCCACTGTGGTACAGTAATGTGCTGGGGACTGTCCCTCCACTGTGGTACAGTAATGTGCTGGGGACTGTTCCTCTACTGTGGTACGGTAATGTGCTGGGGACTGTTCCCCCGCTGTGGTACAGTAATGTTTTGGGGACTGTTCCACCACTGTGGTACAGTAATGTGCTGGGGACTGTTCCTCCACTGAGGTACGGTAATGTGCTGGGGACTGTTCCACCACTGTTGTACAGTAATGTGCTGGGGACTGTTCCTCTACTGTGGTACGGTAATGTGCTGGGGACTGTTCCTCCACTGTGGTACCGTAATGTGCTGGGGAATGTTCCCCCGCTGTGGTACAGTATTGTGTTGGGGACTGTTCCCCCGCTTTGGTACAGTAATGTTTTGGGGACTGTTCCTCCACTGTGGTATAGTAATGTGCTGGGGACTGTTCCTCTACTGTGGTACGGTAATGTGCTGGGGACTGTTCCTCCACTGTGGTACAGTAATGTGCTGGGGACTGTTCCCCCGTTGTGGTACAGTAATGTGCTGGGGACTGTTCCTCCACTGTGGCACAGTAATGTGCTGGGGAGTGTTCCCCCGCTGTGGTACAGTAATGTGATGGGGACTGTTCCCCCGCTGTGGTACAGTAATGTTTTGGGGACTGTTCTCCTGCTGTGTACAGTAATGTGGTGGGAACTGTTCCCCTGCTGTGGTATAGTAATGTGCTTTGGACTGTTCCCCTGCTGTGGTACAGTAATGTGCGCGGGACTGTTCCCCCGCTGTGGTACAGTAATGTTTTGGGGACTGTTTCCCCACTGTGGTACAGTAATGTGCTGGGGACTGTCCCTCCACTGTGGTTCAGTAATGTGCTGGGGACTGTTCCCCCGCTGTGGTACAGTAATGTTTTGGGGACTGTTCCTCCACTGTGGTACAGTAATGCGCTAGGGACTGTTCCTCTACTGTGGTACGGTAATGTGCTGGGGACTGTTCCTCCACTGTGGAACAGTAATGTGCTGGGGACTGTTCCTCCACTGAGGTACAGTAATGTGCTGGGGACTGTTCCTCCACTGTGGTACCGTAATATGCTGGGGACTGTTCCCCCGCTGTGGTACAGTATTGTGCTGGGGACTGTTCCCCCGCTGTGGTGCAGTAATGTTTTGGGTACTGTTCCCCCGCTGTGGTACAGTAATGTGCTCTGGACTGTTCCCCCACTGTGGTACACTAATGTTTTGGGGACTGTTCCTCCACTGTGGTATAGTAATGTGCTGGGGACTGTTCCTCTACTGTGGTACGCTAATCTGCTGGGAACTGTTCCTCCACTGTGGTACAGTAATGTGCTGGGGACTGTTCTTCCACTGTGGTACGGTAATGAGCTGGGGACTGTTCCCCCGCTGTGGTACAGTAATGTTTTGGGGACTGTTCCCCCGCTGTGGTACAGTAATGTTTTGGGTACTGTTCCCCCGCTGTGGTACAGTAATGTGCTGGGGACTGTTCCCCCACTGTGGTACAGTAATGTTTTGGGGACTGTTCCCCCACTGTGGTACAGTAATGTGCTGGGGACTGTTCCTCCACTGTGGTAAGGTAATGTGCTGGGGACTGTTCCCCCGCTGTGGTACAGTATTGTGCTCGGGACTGTTCCCCCGCTGTGGTACAGTAATGTTTTGGGGACTGTTCCTCCACTGTGTTACAGTTATGTGCTGGGGACTGTTCCTCTACTGTGGTACAGTAATGTGCTGGGGACTGTTCCCCCGCTGTGGTACAGTAATTTGCTGGGGACTGTTCCTCCACTGTGGTACAGTAATGTGCTGGGGACTGTTCCTCCACTGTGGTACGGTAATGTGCTGGGGACTGTTCCCCCGCTGTGGTACAGTAATGTTTTGGGGACTGTTCCTCCGCTGTGGTACAGTAATGTGCTGGGGACTGTTCCTCTACTGTGGCCCGGTAATGTGCGGGGGACTGTTCCCCCGCTGTGGTACAGTAATGTTTTGGGGACTGTTCCCCCGCTGTGGTACAGTAATGTGCTGGGGACTGTTCCTCCACTGTGGTACGGTAATGTGCTGGGGACTGTTCCCCCGCTGTGGTACAGTAATGTTTTGGGGACTGTTCCCTCGCTGTGGTACGGTAATGTGCTGGGGACTGTTCTCCACACATAATGTTCTGCAGAACAGTCTCAATCGTCACTGTGGCAACAAATCAATATATTCGCAATGCATAAAATTCAAGTGCTTGTACTTTGTATCAACCATGATGGTCCAACCCCAGTGACCTAACTACTCTCCTATCATAGCGACAGCAATCGCTTATATATCAAAGCTGTTTGCATCATTCTCCTAAATGCAAGGTTTTGTTCACCGTCACCTGAAATGGCCTCCCAGTCAGTCCAGCATTCAAGAGAGATGCTTTAGAATACTCTGGAACTCTAGTGGCCGATATTCCCCACAGAACATTTGGCCTTTTCGAGGATTTAAGGCCTGCGATGTGTTATTACTGGAAATTGTACAGTATATGGCGCTGTATTGATGTGGCTCCGGGGCTCTGTGGCTCTACAGCTCTGTTACCTTTTACTCACACTGGACCACTTTCACTTACCTGAAGCACAGAAAGTTTAGCCTTTCGCTCAGAATGAGAGCCTCTCTGTAGTTCTTGAAGGAAAGAGAATTTCATCATGTCACGTAAGGTCGAGGCCCCCTGCGGCGGAGTATTACTGGAAGAATGGGAGTAATTATTTTGGTACGGAGCAGAGTTTCGCCGATTAGACTCTTGTAAAGCAATCTGGCTCCCTGGTGTTGTGTGCGATGTTTTCGCTCGCCGCATTATTTATGGCGTGACCCTGATGGACGCCTGCGCCTCTGCGTTTTGGAAGTCCTGTCACAGGTCTGCAATATTGCGATGGATGTGGCGGGTTTAACGGAAATGAGCACAGCGCGGGGGCGAGTCCCTGGCCGCGGTCACGACTGCGGGTTTGCGATGGGCTGTCCGCTCTGAAACGCGAGCAGAAGGTGCCGGGGGGCCTGGGAAGGGGCTGCAATAAAGTACAGTCTATTTCTCAAACGCCTAGTTTGTCTCCCTTTTATTTGTTCCTGCTCTGTAATGATGCTCATCTGCGGCTCTGCAGAAGGCATCGCCGCGGCGATACATCTCTCACCCCTGGGGTAACAATGGCCGCCCGCCACTCTGCAGCTTTTCTCTCCTCCTTCTTCTTTCTCTCTTTCCTGCCAGAATTCACCACGCGCCTCTTACACAGAACCCAGATAAGGAAGCCATATTGGTTTTCATTAACTCTCACCTGTATGAGTCCAGTTTATTCTGATCACTACGGCCGTCTGTGATAATGAACCAGGGAATCACTGTTCAGTTCTTTTGTGTGGAAATGAAATATTTTATCTGGCTCCGTTCCTTGTGAGATTATCTCCTTCCAACGGCTTTGTTTGCTACTAAAATCACCTTCCTGCTTCAAGGACACTGAAATACATGCTTTATGGGTTTACTGAGAGGCCTATTAATCTTTACTATCAACATCTTTTAGTTGCTGATGAATCTATTTTATTTTTAAAACCATGAAAGGATTGAAAAAAACTGCAATCTGATAAATCTAATTCATTGGCTGGGTTTGTTTTGTTTCCGATTTTAATTGATAACCTTGGTAAGTTCCTTTTTGGTGTGTATGATACATTTGTTAATGGCTTTGTGTGTAGGCCTTGTTCTGTGGAATGAATGCAGGCCTGGTAAAAAAGGCCCGGTGAATATAGCGGTGCATTATTGCGATCATCCGCAAAAGCCGATAACAGTCAGGCTAATTAGTCTGCTCTTTTACTTCTGTAGCGAGCTGAAATTAAGATGTAGGGAAGCACAAGAGTCGAAGTGGGATTGAAATAACACAAAGGATGACTGTTTTTCTAAGGGAGTTTGTGAATTAGAAACTGCTCATTCCCCTCGTCCCTGCTGTGAGTCCTAAAGAACAAAGAGAAGTGGTATTGAAGAAAGGAAGAATTATCCTGACAATGTTTTTGGGCTGAATGCCGTGCCAGACTATACGATATTAGCCCCATATTCCCTGTCCTAGGCAAGCATTCAAGATTAAAAACGTCACTTCGGAGCCAAAACAGTGCTCATGCCCTTCAACATGCTTGGTAACTCTGAGAAAATCTGAGATGCGATCTGACCCTGTAAGGGAGCCGTCCCATTGTAAAGTACGTTTGAAATTATCGACACAACGTATCTTACTTGACTGGCAAGCAGCTCAGATTTTTCAAGCTCCATTTTAGCTAACTTGAAAGAACTTTCTGATTCCTCCAATGACTGTATTCTCACGTGAAAAAGTGTCAGTTCTCACTCGTGACAGGATGGAGGCTCAGGACGCCGGTGCAGACAGGAGTAAAGTTTCACTCAGTTTACTGTGGCAAAAATCTAGGACAGACAGTTCAAGTTGAAAACCACTTGTGAGATTGCTGTACAGATACACTGCACAAACTAGCAGTCCAAAAACAGGTAGAAATCCAGGAACCAGGTGGGGAGAATACTGGGCAATAACAGAGGTAGACAGGAAAACCTGCTATCAAACAAAGTCGTTGCTAAAAGTAAACACACAATGAGGGCAATCCAAATTTGCGAACAGGAACAAAGAAAGTTGATACGGGGGAATCAGAACTCGGAAAAAGGCTTGTATCAGGAGAGAACTGAGACAAACTCACAACAAAAGAGGGAAAATAAAGAGGTGAAATAACACAGGAAGTGATTGTGGAAATGTAAGACAGGTGGAAGGGCAGCAGGATAGAGCAGAGATGAGTGGGGTCACAAACAGGGTCATGAGAAACAATGAGGGAAGAGGAGATACGAGGATGAACGGACTCGGGGAAAAGGATAGAGGAACAGAATGAACAGTAATATGAATGATCTAAATAACTTTATCAACTGGCAACTTGTCATCACTGAGTTTTTGAGTCAGTTGGCTGTTAGCTGGCTGGTGCACCTCAGCTGTGTAGTTTATGTGCCGCAAGAACAAGATGCGAAGAGCCAGGAGAGACCGTCTCTCAGTTTGAGCCGATCAGTGGTTTTAGGCGTTCTCTGAGCCCGGCATTGATCAAAACACTGGAGAGGCTCTACAGTTTTATTGCAGTAATGTAATGTATACTGACATAAAAGAAAACTTAGAACTTTTAAAGGACAGAGTTCATAGCTTAGTAATTTTCCCCAAAATTCTATTACCCAGGCTACCTGGGTAATTATTGGTCAATTTGGTTTTCAAGCCCACAAATCTTTCATGGATATCCACGAAGGAGACTCTCGTACAGATTGGCTGCATGTACATTGCAGTGCCACATTAAAAGGATTTAAGTTTTTAAAAAGCCATTGCTGAAATTAGATTGTCTTATTGATGTATTAAAATGTACCTGACTAGAGTTGCTCAGCAAATGTAAAAATGCCAACGCAAGTGCATTTTTCTATTATCTGTTGGTCTGTTATCAAAATATAGTGCAGTCTCTCTTGGATTAGCCCTAGTGTAACTTTGGTGATATTTCCGCAGGGTGTGAAAGATCTGGGTGTGCGTCGTTCATACCTCAGTGCTCCTGGTGTGATTAGCGTGCTGTGGACCTACACAGCCACAGAAACCCACGTAAGGGTCCTGAAGTGCTTCCAGAGCCCTTAAATTTTGAACTAAAAAAAATGCCCCTCCATCCAGTCCCTCATGAAGATCTTCCTAGAAGTTCTTAAATGAGATTTTTGGGTTCTCCTGTGCCAGTTTGGGGACTCAGACTGAGGTGATAGTGGAGGAAAGGAAAAATGAAGAGCACTGTATTCTGTTTCAGGGGTCTGCTGATCTCTGAGTTAGGGGCACAGGGGCTTGCACTACTTGGATTTTGTCTATTTCATGTTTTGTTCTGTCGGTGCCCTTGTTTTGTTTATCGCTTTATTAGTTTGTTTCTTTTGAACACTGCCTGAATACACGGGCTGTGACAGGATAAAGGGATTACTTGCGTCGTGAGCTGTGGTTTTTCTGATATGGGCATAAAATGCCTCTGTTCGCTCGCAGTTGCAAATTGTGCTTCCTTTACATTTGACGACATTTGCGCTGAATTGTGCGTCAGCCCTCAGTTTGAAAGGAGGGATTTTTCCCAACAAAAGACTCCCTGTAAAGAGACCTCTGATCAGTCATAATTGCTTGAATTGAAGGTTGAGGGAATTAAGTCGTATGTATGCTACTGCAGAAATGCTTCTTTTTTGTCAGCTACCAAAATGTTTTTATTGATTTTTTTTCATACAAAGTGACTTTCAATGCGAGCTGGGTGTACAAAGTAAGTAATGGCTACTGCCCCACACAAACAATGCACACAGTCCCTTATTGAACATCAACAGCCGTCAACCTCTCCAAAAGCTATATGTTGAGAAAATAAGACAGCCCGACTCGTTGTATTTTACAAAGCAGTAAATGGTGAATGCGCGTGAAGGTTTGCATAGTACATAAATAGCAGCTACCGCAGCTGGTAACGGTTCAGATATGACAAACCTGTGGAGATACATTTCCGCGGTTTTTTTTTTCTGACTAAGAAGAAGTCAGTTCAGGTCTTTCTGTTTTTAAATTCGTTATTTTTGACCCTGGCACCATAACGTCAGTGAAAATATCACTTTTGAGATTACGTAAGTGAGACGCTGTGAGTGAGAACGAATGACCTGAGCTCAACTCATCTTCTCTCTACACTTCATCCCTGTGACGATGCTCAAAGCACATCGACAGCTGCTGCTGGAACTGTCGTTAAACTTTTATCCTTTGAGGTAAGAGATTGCAAAAAAGTACTTTAAATATTCTGATGCTGCAGTGCTAATGAAACTGTAATTTGTGATAATTGAAGGCAATGGACCACCAGAACAGAGTTAGAATTTTGAACAAAAAACATTTTACAAAACCTACACTTCGAATCAAAGGACACTGACCACCATATTCAGAATTATTCAGATCGGTTTCAGTCCTCGTTGCCACGGTTCATCCTGTGGCTGCTCGGTTTGTGGGGAGGCTGTTCATTACAGGAGCCCTGAGGGGTTATTTTTGCATTATCTGTAACTCTGGGCGAGAGGGACAACAAAAGCAAAGACATCAAATCAAATCCCTGATCGACCGCGGCGCTCCTGACCGCGTTTCTGAAGTCGATAAAAGCCTGGTGGCGCTAAAGTCCTCGAGCGTGTGAAAGGCAGGCCCGGGGGAGTTTGGTCACGCTGTGCTCGCTAAGAATCGCATAACTTCCCTGCACTGTTTATGACGAGGCTTCCTTCTGCGCGGAAATAATGTGTCTTCGCGGGTCGGACGGTGTCATCTGCAAGATTGATATTTTCCCGTCTCCTGGTGTACTTGAGCAAGAGGTAATCGGGCATCTCTGGCGTCATCCATCTCTGATCGCGGGAGGGCTGGAGTCAGGACGTGTGGCGTTTTGCGCCTTAATTCTCGACTCCTTACGGCTTCGCTCAATCATGACCAGTGAGTTCATTTCACTGCCTCAACACAGATATGCATCTCTTTTTCCTGCAAGCTTTATGATCGTAGGTGACATCTTGAAGTAATATGTTAGTGTGAGTGCTGGAGCTGGTTATTGATGGTACAAAATATATTCAGTGGAAAGCATAGCTAAAGAGAGTGATGAAGTGAGGTGATATTACACAAACTCGGAACTACAGAGCAGTATGTAAGAGTGCGGTCAGTGACACAGTCTTTAGGCTATGCTATTTTGCTTTGTAGCTTAGCTCACGGATTTGAAAACTATTAACACCAGGTTAAACAAGATAAAGTTGTTTTATTGCAGAGCAAAAAAGAGGTCAGTGCATTTATACTGTGACCTTTGACCCAGGTGAACCTAACATGGTGGATGCACAACTAGAAATTTGTATAAACACATGCCAAAAGTATGAAGCCATTGTGTGTAGCAGTTGCTGCGATCTAGTCCGCACGAGAAAGCATGACGCTAAAGCCGACGCAGGGATACCGTGCAGGTTCACCCTTTGGGCGACCTCATTTAGATACTGACAGCTTTCATTTGTTTGCACGTCCATCCATGAGCTATAAACTAAGTGGGAATTGTGACCCTTTCCATGCGGAGGCACTGCAGCTCTTTCATTGAAACTGTGCGCTGTTGTTTTTTTACCGTCATTCTTCTGTAGCGCTGTGTTAGAGAGAGTTAGGAAACCGTGATTTTTAGAGCCCAGCTGCCTGCCAGAGAGTTTGTCTTAAAAGCTTAACCGTGAGCAGGAGAAAGATGGATCTGCGGGCCTTTCTACTTACCGTCGTCTACATCATAAGCCTTTTTCATACCTTTTAGGAGTTTCATATCAGGAAAATCACAGGCCTCATTTTCTGTGGAACTGCCGTAAGCCTCCGGCCATTTACCGTCTCAGTCTGGCTCACTGTGGAGCGCTCTGTCTCAGATGTGCATTCCAGTGTAACCAGGCAACAGACAGGATGAATAATCAACATGCAGACACGGAGATGATCGCGGTATTGGAATGAAACTGCTAGTGCGATGGGACTGATGGGCGAGATAACGGATACTGGGGAGACCATTAATCTGTTTATATTTGCTTTGTTTGAAGTGCGACAGGTTGATAAACAGGCATGACCACAAAATCCACTTTCTGTCTGAGGTAGTAATGATGGGCTTTTTAAAAAATGCATCTGTCCTTCAATATATATTCTTTGAATTACGGGACATATTCAAACTTACAAAGCTGATCTTTTATACTGTCACTGAAGCTGTATCACCCTTGTTTTGAGAGGAAAATTCAAACCCAGGATGCCTTTTTCATGGCTCAGCATTACATCAACTGAAAAATATCTTGATCTTGCTCATCATTTTATATACATTCCTCTGTTATTCAGCAGGACATGTTTGGGATAGTTGGAAACCTTGGGATCTTCACTAGCATGTAAAATAGGCCTAAAGTTCCACAGGCGTGAATACAGCAGCTGCATTTGATGGAGTTTTTATGTAGTTAAGGTCAATGTTCATGATTCTACAATAAGAAAGAGAATGGGAAAAAATTATTACCACTGCTGACCAAAGGCTCATCTCATCTTGACCCCCAAAAATTTTGGGATTATATTCTGCGGACTAATGCATCAAAAGCAGAGCTTTATGAAAGACATTGGTCCCTATATGTCTGGCATAAAGCTAACAGAGCATTCCACCATAAGAACATTATGCCAACCCTCATACCCTGTGATGGTAATGTTAGAACATTATGCCAGCATTGTACCCTGTGATGGTAATGTTAGAACATTATGCCAGCCCTCATACCCTGTGATGGTAATGTTAGAACATTATGCCAACCCTCATACCCTGTGATGGTAATGTGAGAACATTATGCCAACCCTCATACCCTGTGATGGTAATGTTAGAATATTATGCCAGCCCTCATACCCTGTGATGGTAATGTTAGAACATTATGCCAACCTTCATACCCTGTGATGGTAATGTGAGAACATTATGCCAACTCTCATACCCTGTGATGGTAATGTTAGAACATTATTCCAGCCCTCGTACCCTGTGATGGTAATGTTAGAATATTATGCCAACCCTCATACCCTGTGATGGTAATGTTAGAACATTATGCCAACCCTCATACCCTGTGATGGTAATGTTAGAATATTACGCCAGCCCTCATACCCTGTGATGGTAATGTTAGAACATTACGCCAGCCCTCGTACCCTGTGATGGTAATTTTAGAACATTATGCCAGCCCTCGTACCCTGTGATGGTAATTTTAGAACAATATGCCAGCCCTCGTACCCTGTGATGATAATGTTAGAACATTATGCCAGCCCTCATACCCTGTGATGGTAATGTTAGAACATTATGCCAACCCTCATACCCGGTGATGGTAATGTTAGAACATTATGCCTGCCCTCGTACCCTGTGATGGTAATGTTATGTTATGTTTTGGGGCTGCTTTGCTGCTTCTGGAGGTGGGTGACTTTCCATAAGGGATGGAACCCTGAAATCTGCTCTCTGCCCAAAAACTCTGAAGGAGAATGTTCAGCGACCAGTTTTTGATCTTCAGTTCAAGCGCAGTTTGCGTTATACAGCAGTACAATGATCCAGAGCACACAAGCGAGTACAACTCTGAATCACTCAAAAAAAAAACAAGTGAAGGTTTTAGAGTGGCTCAATCAATGTCCTGTCTTGAGATGGTGCGGCATGACCTGAAACAGGCAGTTTATGGTCAAAGACCCTGCAATGCAGCTGAATTAAAACAATTCTGCAATAAACAGTGGGCCGAAAATCTCCACAGTGATGTTAAAGACTCATTGCCTGTTAGCGCAAAAGTTTGATTGCAGTTGTTGCCACCAAAGGCGGCACAACCTCTTATTAGGTTTAGGGGAGCAATTTTTTTTTATTTATTTATTTATTTACAGCGCCCTCCATAATTATTGGCACCCCTGGTTAAGATGTGTTCTTTAGCTTCTAATAAATTCAGTTTTTTTCTAAATAATATAGGACCACTATGAAAAAAAGAGGAAAATCCAACCTTTAATTCAAGTGCATTTATTCAGTGGGAAAAAAATCCCACATTAAGAAATAATTCTTTTACATCAAATCATGTGTGCCACAGTTATTAGCACCCCTGATGTTAATACTTTGAACAAGCCCCTTTTGCCAACAAAACAGCACCTAATCTTCTCCTATAGTGTTTCACAAGATGGGAGAATGCAGAAAGAGGGATCTTCGACCATTCCTCTTTGCACAATCTCTCTAAATCATCCAGCGACCTGGGTCCTCTCCTCTGCACTATCCTCTTCAGCTCACTCTGCAGGTTTTCAATGGGGTTGAGGTCTGGGGACTGAGATGGCCATGGTAGGAGCTTGATTCTGTGTCTGGTGAACCATTTCTGTGTAGATTTGGCCACATATTTAGGGTCATTATCTTGCTGAAAGACCCAGTGATGACCCATCTTCAGCTTTCGGGCAGAGGCCACCAGATTTTGATTTAAAATGTCCTGGTATTTCAAAGTGTTCATGATGCCATGCACCCTAACAAGGTTCCCAGGGCCTCTGGAAGAGAAACAGGCCCACAGCATCACCGATCCTCCCCCATACTTCACAGTGGGCATGAGGTGCTTTTCTGCATACTCATCTTTTGTGTTCCGCCAGACCCACTTAGCGTGTTTGTTGCCAAAAAGCTCTATCTTGGTCTCATCTGACCAAAGCACAAGGTCCCAGTTGAAGTCCCAGTACCGCTTAGCGAACTCCAGACATTTGCGTTTATGATTGTGAGTGAGAAAAGGTTTTTTCCATGCATGCCTCCCAAACAGCTTGTTGGCATGTAGATAGCGCCTGATGGTTGTTTTGGAGACTTTGTGACCCCAAGATGCTACCATTTGTTGCAATTCTTTAACAGTGAGCTTTGGAGAACTTTTTATTTCTCTTACCATCCTCCTCACTGTGTGTGGTGGCAAAATAACCTTGCGTCCTCGTCCAGGCTTGTTTACCACTGTTCCAGTTGTTTTAAACTTCTTAATGATTTCTCTGACAGTAGATATGGGCAGGTGCAGGCGAGTGGCTATTTTCTTGTAGCCATTGCCTGACTTGTGAAGGTCGACAAACATCTGCTTTACTTGAATGGTGTGTTGCTTTGCCTTTCCCATGTTGAAGACTGGATAAGAGAAATGGCCGCTGTGTCACGTCATATTTATACCCCAGGGAAACAGGAAGTGATGAATTACTAATTAAATGTTCCTAGATACTCTGATCAACTTTGTAAACTACTGTAGAAATGACTGAAATACTTCAATTACATTTATTTCCTAGGAATTGTTAGGGGTGCCAATAATTGTTGAACAGGTGATTTAATGAAAAATAATTATTTCTTAGTCAGGGATTTTTTTTCCCTTAAAATTCACTTGAGTTGAAGGTTACATTTTTCTACAATTTTCAGTGTGAGAGTATGCTTCTGCAATAAAAATTGAATTTATTTTAAGGCTTTTAACACATCTTAACCAGGGGTGCCAATAATTATGGAGGGCGCTGTATTTATTGTATGATATAGGTTTTGAATAGGCTAACTCTTTACCTTCAATAAATGAAATGATCATTTAAACCCTGCATTTGTGGGCAATCACTCTGTCTCTGTCTTATATTGAAATTAGTCGCAGATCTGAAGAATTTAGGGAAGAAAAATAAGCGAAAATAGAAGGAAGCTGGAAGGGGGCAGATATTTTCTAAAAGTACTGAAAAGCTTAGGTTTATATCAGGCACTAATAGTAATGTATTCTGTATATTGTGAATTAATTTGTAACCATGGACTTGAACTTTGAACTTAGGATCAAGGCCAAATGATGATCTGTCAGTATTGCTTCGTGCCTGAGTAAGAGAAGGGTTCGGGGATACACACATTCCTCGTGAGCAGCCAAACTGTCTGGTTCTCTCTTTAACACTTTCATTTCATGATGTTGATGCTTGAGTGATATACAGGACATGTTGAGTTTGCAATGGTCCAGCTGTGGAATAGCGATGTGGAAACTTGTTGTTTAGTCGCAAATATTGATTGAGTGCTTTTGGTTTTGTGTCAACCTGTTACCTTTTGTTCTTCTTGATGAGGTTTTGACCTCTTTTAGTTCTGTTTGCTGAATACATTTTGAGACAGTTTTAACATGAACAGACGGCTTCACTTGTGAAATCCAATGCAAAGGCCACACTGTTTATTGTGTATTCAGTAGTAACGTATAAATGGATAAAACCCAAGTGTAAATTTTCATGTGGCACTCAGAAACAACCGTGTCATCTCCTTATCTTGTCTCCATTCTTCCTTCCATGAGAGCAGTTAGTAATCAGTGTCACAGAATCACAGAGCAAATCATGTGCTGCGTTTGAAGAACAGCATCTAATCTCTAAGGGAGAGCAAAGCAACGCAGTGTGTCTTACATCAGAGAACAGAGGTTAATAACACATACAGAGGACTCTGTAAAATGAACGTCTGAAGTCGTACAGACAAGTGGGGGTCGGAGGGACGCTGATCTGCTAAACATTCTTTGTTTCCATTCTTTTACGAATGATTATGGCCATGACACGTCACTGCAAATCTGTAAAGGAGGAATGTGTGATGGCCGAGCACAGCTACTTTATTCATATTGCACATTCCATACGCAACTGTTAGTCAGTTTTGGTTAAAAGGCAAGTATAAATTTAAAAGGAAATAGAAGAAATTTTAAATGAAAGTTTAAATGGTGAATGGAAAAAAAAAGTGAGGTGATAATGTGAAACTACATCACTGTGCACCTCTGATACTTGCCATAAGCTTCAGAAAACAGTGAGGTATTGAGTCTTTAATGGAACATTCCCAGGGTTTGGGCAAATCTAAGATTTTCAGAAAGTGGGTTGCAGAGATGCGTGGGGTGATGACTGAAGAATGCTTTACCGTGTTTAACTCTGACAGTGGACACCTCAAGCCAACTACCCAGTGACCTGAGAGATCTGGCGAGCTTTTAGCTGTTAGCCATATCTAAGGGGTATTTAGCACTTGGCACTCAATTTATTCATTTATTAACAAACAATAGTAGTTGAGCCAAAAGCCAGTGTAGAGACTTCAGAGTTGGTGTGATGTGGTCTGTTTTTTTTCTTGTTCCCATGGGAATACTAGCCTTGGAGAAAAGAGAGATTCAGAGACACCAGACCTGCATGTCTGCAGCGCGAGTGCAGAGACAGGAAGGACAGGCTCTAGCTCTTATGCTGGTGCATGAATCAAGGATGTCTTGCAGACAAACTAAAACTTCAGAGGGAAAAATATCCTTCTTGATCAGCCTCAAAGCTCTTTGCTCCTCTGAAGAACATGGCAAAGCATCCGACCGAAAGACGAAAATGACCCAGCTCTTTGCATCGCTCTGAGAAATTTGAGCACAATTTTCAATGTCACTTATGGCTTCATATATGAGACTCTTAAAAAATACAGGAAAACTCCTACTGAACACATGGTTGGCAAATCATTACAACCCCAATTCCAAAATAGTTGGGACAAAGTGTAAATTGTGAATAAAATCAAAATGCAATGACTTTCAGATCACATGAGCCAATGTTATTTACAATAGAACATAGATGGCCTTTCAAATGTTGAAACTGAGACATTTTACATTTTTTTAATCCACAAAATGAGCTTATTTCAAATTTTCTGGCTGCAGCAGGTCTCAAAAAAGTTGGGACACAGGCAAAAAAGGGCTGGAAAACCAATTAATATATAAGAGAATCAGCTGAAAGAACATTTAGCAAGTAATTAAGTAAACTGGCATCAGGTGTGTAACATGACTGGCTATAAAAGGGATGTTTTAGAGAGGCTGAGTCTCTCAGAAGTGAAGATGGCCAGAGGCTCTCCAACCTGTGAAGGCTTTTGTAAAAAAAATTGTGGAATACTTTAAAAACAATGTTCCTCATCGTCAAATTGCAAAGGCTTTGAAGGTCTCATCATCGACAGTGCATATCATCATCAAAAGTTTCAGAGAACCTGAAAAATCTCAGTGCGTAAGGGACAAGGCCAAAGACCTTCGGACCTTCAGACGCCACTGCATCACTCACCGGCATGATTCTGTCATTGACATTACTAAGTGGGCCCAGGAATACTTCAAGAAACCACTGTCTGTAAACACAGTCCGCCGTGCCATCCACAGATGCCACCTAAAACTCTATCATGCAAAAAGGAAGCCATTGTTGAGCATGATTTAGAAGCGCCGCCGTGTTCTGTGGGCCAAGGCTCATTTAAAATGGACTGTAGCAAAGTGGCAAAGTGTCCTGTGGTCAGACGAGTCCAAATTTGACATTCTTGTTGGAAATCATGGGCGTCGTGTCCTCCAGGCTAAAGAGGAGAAAGACCACCCCTCCTGTTATCAGCATTCAGTTCAAAAGCCAGCATCTCTGATGGTATGGGGATGCATTAGTGCATATGGTGTGGGACACTTGCATGTTTTAAAAAGCACCATGAATGCTGAAAGGTAGATAAAGGTTTTAGAGCAACATATGCTCCCCTCCAGGGGACATCTATTCCAGGGAAGGCCTTGTGTATTTCAGAAGGACAATGCAAAACCACATACTGCAGCTATTACAACAGCATGGCTTCGTAGTTGAAGAGTCCGTGTGTTAAACTGGCCTGCCTGCAGTCCTGATCTTTCACCGATTGAGAACATTTGGCGCATAATTAAACGAAAATTCCGTCAAAGGAGACCCAAAACTCTCCAGCAGCTGGAAGCCTGTATTAAACAAGAGTGGGATCAAATTCCAATGGCTAAACTCAAGAAACTTGTCTCCTCAATGCCCAGACGCCTCCACTCTGTGTTAAAAAGAAGAAGAGATGCTACACCATGGTAAACAGGCCCCTGTCCCAATTTTTTGAGACCTGTAGCAGCCATCACATTTGAAATGAGCTCATTTTGTGGATAAAATTGTAAAATTTCTCAGTTTCAACATTTGCTGTGTTATCTCTGTTCTATTGTGAATAAAATACTGGCTGGTGTGATTTGAAAGTCATTGCGTTTAGATTTTATTCACAATTTACACTTTGTCCCAACTATTTCGGAATTGGGGTTGTATCTTCCTTGCAGTGTCCTCTTTCCCAGTTGGAGAAATGGTGCGAAATGGGAGGACAAATTTCTCCTTCTCTTTGGTGGCCAGAAGCTTATTACTCGATATTTCGGGGAACTCTTCGGGGGAAGAAAGAAGAAAGATTGGGAATCGGTGATTGGGCAATTGGGCACAGCCTTCGCTCTGAGCTGCCAATGACCTTCAGAGGAGACGCTTCTGTGATTTCGGAGTGTAAAAAATGAGTAATGGGCACAGTTACACAGGCGCTGGCTCAGCTCTCCGCTGCTCGGACGTTTGATCAGAGCGCAGTGAAAGGGAGCTGAGACGGAGGAGGTCAAATAACGGGGGAGAAGAGGCTGGAGAGAGAGAACAGAGGAGGATGCAGATGCTCGAGCTCGCTGTGCGGCTCGCTGTGCGGCCTGTCTTTCGCCTGGTGATTAGGCTGGTTGGTTGGACATTCAGATTTGGACAATTTTGAATTTAAAACCAGCCTCAGGAAAAAAATAAATATAATTTAAAAAATAGTAACACTGACAGTTGAAATGGGTATTTATTCTGAACCCTGTAATTGCACTGATAATTTTACATTCTTGATTTAATTTCAAAGAAGTAAATTTATGAAAACTCTGGCTTTTAACTGAGAGTCGACCGATATTAAACTCCCATCATGCTCGTTGGCGGCGGCTGCCCATAGCTTGTGGAATCCCTTCCGTGCAGAAGATGCACAATCATTTTCAGGAGCCCCGGCTGGTCACGCTTTCGCTCTCTTCCTCGGTGCTGTGTAATTGGAAATGGCCCGTGTGAAGCACCCATCAGCAGTCGCTCACGCTGAGAATCACAGCCTCGCCCGTTTGGAGTGCTCTTGGCCTCTCTCCTCTCCACCCGCATCTCTTACCGAGCAATTAAAAATAACCCACAGGACTCTCCTTTCATACAGCCTGTTCCAGCTACCCCACTGCATGAGTGTGCCTGGGCTTTCCTCCCAGAATCCTCTTGCACAGCATTAATCCGTCAGAGCTGCCGGCTTGTTTTCAGAGGAAAGCACAAGGATTTCTTTCGATTTTTTTTTTTTCCATCCCCACTCCTCGTGCCAATCGTGATTTACGGGCGGTTTGCCTTTACAGTATGTCATCGAGACAAAGGGGCAAACGCTTTATCGAGGGTGCGGAGGTGGGTGCTGTAATAACATCGGGGCGACATTACGGGGACGCCTCGGTGCGGCGAAGATTAAAAGGGGAGGTTGTGAGATTAATTGCTGCGATGGGGGTATGAGGAGCGGCCTCACGAAGGCTCTTTAACCGAACGCTTGCGTTTTATGTGCACGTAATGCGCCCACTGCGAGAACCGCCACAAATAACCAACGCTTCACTGCCACCGCACCCCCACGGCCACAGAAGCCATTTTCATCCCGGTTAGTGGGAACAATTATTTAATTATTTTATAAAATAATTAGTTTTTTTTTGTTATTGCACGCTGAAATTTTTTGCTCATCCTATAAACAGTCTTGCAGTGAACTAGATTTAACCTCAATTATTTGCGTTCTCCCCGACTATGGAGAAGCTGCGTGAGGTAAACAGTCTGCTTGCGCTCAGGTGAAAAGAGGTTTTTATCATTTAATTGAAGCAGGACTGTTTCTCATTAATCAGCATGTGATTCGCTTGCGCTGGCGACAGAAGCTGCTCTTCGGCTGAGGGGTCTTTTCGGTCATCTCAGAGTCGTTGTAAATACCAAAGAGAAGGCCACTCCGAGTGTGCTGACCTTCTGATTACACTTTAAAAAAATTTTGTTGCTTTTTTGTTTACAAGGCCAATTTTTTAGCTTTTGAGGCTAATTGACCCATTCACAGTGGGGCAAAAACAATCTCTCTCCTCAAGAGAATTCTTACACGAAGTAAGCAGACGTTGCCTAACTCGAGGGAAAGGATACATACGTCTCGAACACTTAAGACAGGTTTTATGCTCTGTTGGGAATGTGTCTACCAGTATAGTCCCTCAGCGTCGCCCGGAAAGTGAATCGTGGCACCCAGAAGGGCTGAGTCCTCATCGTATGAGAAGAAGAAGTGTTCTGTGAGGGTTTGTGGGTACTGAAAGGGCCTGTAGAGAGGACTTCGGTTCAGGGATGTCCTCCTGAAAAATCACTTTCACTCTAACCCTGCGTGTCTCGCATTGCTGGGGTGTTGTTCTAAGGTCTCGGCGTGTCAGAACTCCTGCCAGATGGCAAACTCATTACTTCCTTGGGATGTATACTCTGGTGCTTTCTAGAAACACCGGGGAACTCTCAAAGCGCAGGACACTCCGGCCAGGGTCAGTGTGGGGCCAGGGTACAGACCATAGCAACCTGAGGGACTGATAGTTTCTTTTCATAGCTGATTACTGTGTCCACATGTGAATTCATTTTTAAAAGCAGTGAAAATGAAAACGTGTGACCGGTATTGAGTGGCAGCGTGTTGCCAGGTTTATTTTTAATCAGGCGCAGTGAAGAGTCTCACTTTTGCTGGAATGCTGAACTGCGGTCCCACAAACAACATCTGTTACTCAGAGCTGGACGATGTGGAGAAGGGAGAGAGCTGGGCAGACTGTAGCATCCAGTGTGAAGCTGGGAAATTCTCTCTCTTCCCCTCTCTCAGGTGTATTCTTAAACCAGACCGCATAACCATAACGTCTCATCGTGCAACATATTATTCATCTTTGTTCACATCCTCACCTCCATATAAGGTCGTGTTGTGTTGTTTATCCAACGTAGGTCAAAGTAACACCTCCAAAGGGGCAAAAGTTCCTGTATTAACTGCCAAGGGCACTTATGCATCAATGGTGATGGGCGACTTGGCTGCCTGCACATTTTTCAAATTTTAAATGCACCATGTGCACGTGTAAATATGGAAAAACACGATGATGGATTTCCAACCAAGAGCAAATGTTTGTGAAAGTCATCCTTCATGCATGTGGAATTAAGATTTTCCCTCAGTATTTATCTCTCCATGTTCCATGATTCACCATCTCTTCAGGATCCAGGAGCCGCTCACAAATTTGATCCTGCATGATAGTCTGTCCATTTTGGGCTCGGTTAAGTCTTTGTGCAATATTGATGCTCCAGCCATTAAAGTTGCACAAGGCCTGTATAAACACTCTGGCATAATTGATCCACTTAAAGGGACACGTCATCTTTCAAGAGATGGGGTAGCCACATGCATCCTTCATAATTTAAAGGGGAGTTTAAACTTTCATGCGAGGAGAGCACAGCGAACAAGGGCAGCTGAAATTGGAGACCACTGCACTCTGGGCGCTCAGACCGTGTTCTTCAGGCAAGGTTTTGCAAACAGCTGGTTCCGACAATGTCAGAGAAAGCTCTCCACACTCCCAAACTCTGTGCGGAGAGCTGTCTGTACCTGTTAGAGCAGCCCTGACCAATCTAGCAAGCTTGACCGCCAGTGCTGAAGGAGGGTTCAGTATGGACTCTGAAGAGTGTGGTGTAAGGATTCGTACATTAGCACTGAAAAAGTGCACTCTGTATGCGAGTATCCTCGTTCAGTGCTCGTTAAGCGTCTTCCTACATGTCGGGTTTGTGCACTGAACTATGCAGACATAATGATACAAGCAGAGAAATCTGTGAGTAGCAATAACCTTCGAGGCCTGTTATTGTGTGGGAGTTGCCTGCCTGGTATCAGAAATACATCATTTTTTTTTTTATTTTCACTGGGAGATCTGCATGTAGGTGGGATGCACTGCCAGAGCATTATCCGGTGAGCATTAGGTGAAATTTTAGCCCTGGCAAAGATTTGCTGTAGTGTTCGCTTTTCCAGAAACATTAAGTGCACTGTCCTCATCATTCTGCTAATTCCGCACAACTAATCAAACTCATTTCCTCGTATGTTAATCCTGGCAAAAATTTTTACAATAGAGGCCTAACAGTCATTTCTGATGTAGTGAAGGTGCATCAGTGCCTATTAAGCTTTAGGATTTGATTGGTTTCCTATTGTTTACACTCTGACATTTAAAAAAATTAAAGGATGGAGGGAATTTATACGTTTATCTTGTCAGTTTTTTATATGAGTTCCTTTCAACACTTCACCTCGAACCTGTAAAAGTTCTGTTATCTTCTAATAATCAAATAAATAACATTAAAAAAAAAACTGCATTTACTTGTATGCAGAGGTAAACAGCAGTTATAAAACGAGCCGAAAATGGAGAAATATGACTGATGCCTGGCTGAAGAGGAATTGAAAAATAACTTTGAAGTTCACTTTAGTAAAAGGGAGCACCAACATACTATAGTTAATATTAAAATGCATGTATGTTTAATAACCTCTCTGGTGTTTTAACCTGGCTTTATTTCTTGTTACTGTGCCTATGAGGAACAGTAATGCCCGTTCTCTGTGCAGATGTGCTCGGTGTACAGGATTGTTTGCACTGTACAAATAATTTCCCATTAGGTTTTCCGCACTGATTCGCATCCAGGCCGCACTGTAAACATTGCATTGGAAGCTTTGCGGAATGGTTTTCGCGGCAGCTTCATTTGCTGCGATAGCGGTCTCGCGTGGGTGACACCTCGTCATGCTAATCAATTCATTTTAATGATTAAATGCGGTGCGAGTATAACTGGCTGAGTGATATAGCAGAGCTGGATCTGATGCGATGCGTGCTTCACTGGCATTTTCTGTTGTTAGCGTTTGGCTTTAAAGATGAAACGTGCATCATATTTTAACCCTTAGAGTGCTGAAATAAATATCTTAATTATCTTGTGCTATTGAAAACCTATCATGTGGTGACTCCTTTAAAAGAGCTCCGATGCGGGAGCTCTTTTAAACAAGTTGCCGCAAGAAAGGTTTTCAACAGCTTTGATTTTGATACCGTACATCACTGAGCAACAGTAGCTGCATTTAGTGCTCTAAGGGTTAAAGGTGCGAGGGTGAACCTTGAAGCACATCACTCTGGGTTAAACTAGGCAGATACTGTGTCTGTTTCTAGTTTCCTGAAAAGCACAAAGTTAAAAACTGTTAGCACAGTCCTCGTCAGTTTGCCCACGATTGAATCTCACATCAGTTCCATTTGTTATCTCCATGGTGATGCACCATTTGTCTCCAATGTAATCTGCAGTTCTGTAGCAGCGGGCTCTCGGCCAATAGGCTGGCTCCTTCACACGAGCTGGCGCTTTGGCGGAGCCCCTTGTTTACCCACTGTTAGTGACCCGAGCCAATGCTCTCTCTTTCAACGAAACACGCTTTTATGAGGCAGGGTCTGCGGCCTTCAGCAAAATCGTCAGGGCAGATTTCCCTGCGCTCAGTCCTTCCTGGCTTCCGCATGCACGGGGTCTATCAGCGCTGCGTTCGTAAATAATTAGAGTTTAGCTGGAGCTGTCGGGAGAAGAATGAAGTAAACAAATAGGCTGGCAGTTGAAGATTTTTTTTCCCTTTTCGGAGGCACTTGACTGACCGTGCGCTCAACAACTGGTGTTTTCTCGGCTCCGTCATGTGCGGCCAGAGCTTCAACAGAAACACATAAATCAGCAAACACAGCTCACCATGCTGGCCGAGCAGGAGAGAGGGGGATGAGGTTCGGAGAGAGAGAGAGTGAGAGAGGATCTGAGATTAACTCTTAGGAGAGGCTGAGGGGGTGAGAGAGGGATGGAGAGAGGGAGAAAAGAGATCAGGAGTGTTAGAAATGTGAGAGAGGGGGGAGGGAATGAGCATGTGCGGGTGAGAGAGAGAAGAAAGAGTGTGAGAGAGAATGTGAGTGGGAGAGAGATGGAGAGAGTGAGAGGGAATAGAGATGGAGAGAGAGAAACAGAGAGAGAGGTTTGAGGGGTGTGATGCTTCCTGCTGAAGTGTCGCTTCGGTCAGCGTCTGTAGGGAGAGTCTCTCTCCTCGGCAACCCCCCGTCCGTCAGTCACTGACCCAACACACACCAACACACACCAACCCAGCGCTCTCTCGCTCACTGTCTCACACAGGGGACCCCTCCACTGCGGTCGGGAGTACAGTACTGCACTCTCCTGGACCCAGCGTGTGTGTTTCCTTCAGGTTATGAGGATGGTGGATTTTGGGATGGGAGGGGGGCAGATTGGTGCGTTGAGGGGGAGGGGGAGGTGGGGGGTCTTGCATTGATAGTCTGTCGGCCGGAAGCTCAGAGCATCTCAGTAGTTAGCGCGGAGCGGCCGGCTCAGCGTGGCATCTGCTCTGTGATTGGCCGAGGCCATCGGGCAGCACATCAAACTAATTACACGGAACATCAAATGATCCCAGCAAAAGGTAAACTAGTCCCCAAATCAGGAAAAAAAGATGGAAAAAACAGCAGCCCCCTTCAGCCAGGTCGGACTTCTCTTTGAACTCCTGGAATCACACTTCTATCTCCTTTTTTGGCTGGACATTACAGGGATGCACCTGGAAAGATGCATAATGATATTTCTGCTGCTTATCGAGATGGCCCCAATGTCCAGGCAATGCTTTACTTCGTCCGAACTTCAGTAATGAGGGGACTGCAGCCGGTCTGTGTTTTTACTGTATGTGCAGAGAGAGTGTTATTCGGGCTCTCAGCTGCACAGACGGCTTCCAGGATCAGAACAGAGTCAATGACGAAAGTACAGGGCTCTGGCCTTCATTCAGAAAATTCCTGTCATTATGACGGCGATTATGACCTTAGCCTGTCAAACGTGTGCGGCCCTGCTCGTTAGCGATGATTATAAGGGCGACCTTGCGGAGTTTGTGGTTCGCTCTCGCACTGAGCGCTCAAAGCAGCTCTGTAAGAACAACAGTGACATTTGGAGACGTGACAAAGCACAGGTTTTTCAAGCAAAATCAATAGTGCTGTGGGGTATTTTTATAACTTGGAGAACAATAATAATGGAGGGGATGGGTACAAATGTTTCCATATCTTTTTTGTTTCCTTTTCATTATTCTCCATACGATGTCACTGAAAGCCTCGGTCATGGCAGAGCAGAGTACCGATTATGGAAATTGGGCCTGTAACTGAAAACTTTCGAGTTTGATTTCCTCTTGGAGAGCTTCCATGGTAACTCTGAGCCAGGTACTTAACCTAAATAGCTCCGGTATATATCCTGCTCTATAAATGCATGCTGAGTAATAATGCAGAAGTTATGTAAGTCTCTTTAGATAAGAGCTTCAGCTAGAACTTCCCTAATGTAGTGTGCTGTAATTACAGCGAGCTGCAAGCGGGTGATCTGATTGGCTGAGGGAAAGGCTGGTGAGGAAGTCAGGCTACACTCTGTGCACTGAAGGGCAGCTGTGTTTCTGTCATTGAGATATATAAAGAACTGGAGCCTGTTTCTGCTGGCAGCCTCCATAGACTCCAATGGGAGAAGCTCAGTGGCTCAAGATGCTACTTCATGGAGGCTGCCATGTTTGATGATGGGGGTTCCGGCTCTAAGGCATGCACACTGGTGGCTATCTAGGCTCCTGTGCATGTGCGCTGGATACATGAACTGAAGGAGATTAATGGGAATTAAAATTGAATTACCGTTTTACTTTTGTGTTGCTCTGTTATGTCACGGTACATTTCCAAATTCAAGAACTACAACAGTTTTGATGGGAATCATGTCTCACTTCTGGTGATTGTTTCTTATGCCCAGAGAAGGTCAGCTATAACCATCGCTCCACCATGAGGCCAAACTTTTGATTTCTAAAAATTTAAGTGACTTGTACTGCTTTAATGGGAATCAACATTCCTGGCGAACAGAGGAGGAAGTTAATGATTGTGGCGGCTCTTTTCTTGTGGCTCTACCCTTTGGCCAAATGTAACACATCCAAACGCAAAAACTGTTTTATTAGGAATCATGTCAAACTCTCTGTGATAGGTGCTGGTGTCATGGTTTGTGTACTCTGTTTGGTGTAGGGCTTTCTTTGTGTCTTTCATCTGGGATGACATCGAATTCCTTACACCAGCTGGTTGATTGAAGATGGGCGGCACCAGTTTCTGGTTCTATTTAAGCCGGGAGTTCACCGCGCCTCTTTGCTTGAGTGTCTGATCTTCTGAGTTCACACAAGCCAGGAAAGATTTACTCTAGTGTTTAGCGAACTATTTCGCAGTTATTTTTAGAGTATTCGTAGGAATTTCTTTCTTCAGTTTCTTTCTTGTTTCCTCTCCTTTATTTGCACCGGTATTTGGTGCCTTTGGAGTTTTCTCGTCCGTGTGGAAGTATTTATTTGTGAAGCCTCTGGCTTCATTCTGCTCTCGTGTTCTTTACTCGTGCAGCAGTTTATCTCCTCGCTCAGCCCTGTACTCTGGCAGTTGCTGCATTTGGTCATTACTTCCACCGCCATTACATTCAGAGGTGATATTGGTGACCATATGACTTTCCCTGCTGCACCACTCCAAGCCAAACTTTTAATTTTTAAAAAATACAATGTTAGTTTTAATGGGAATCCTGTCAAATCTGTTGTCAACATTCCTGGTGCGTAGAGGAGAAACGTTATTTATTTTTACTCCTGGATAATCGAAGCTGAGGAAGGAGTGTTGTGGTGAGACTCGAGCGTTACTGACTAATCAATGAATCCATCAGTCAATCAGTCAATCAATCAATTTTGCCATTAGCACGACCACAGGCGGTAAGATAAATATGATCTTGGCACGGATGACTGGTCTCTAATTCACAAACAGCGTATCCAGGGGTTAACAATAGTGTCACTTTGATTATGACTGTTTTACTGTAGCGTGACCATTAGGTGAAGTTGTGTTTCCACATACTCTGGATTAAATTCTTCTAATGGGGTCATTCCACGCCAAACTGAACAAATACCCCCCCCCCGACCCCCTCCGATTTCCATGAAACTTATTTTGCAAATAGCCCTTAGGACCAATAGTGATATACCAAAATTTCAGAAACAACTGTGAAATAGCTTTCAAGATTATGCATGATTGAAATTTGCTGACCACGCGCATTTTGCTATTTTGCTTGCTCTGGGTTCAATGTTTAGAGGCCAGTATCTGCTTGCGCATCAGTGATAATCTCAATACGGTATTCCAAAACAGTTGCTGCTGTTATATTGTATGGACACATGGTAAATACCAATATGCACTGCTACCCTCAGGCCGACTCAGTTTATCGAAAAATTAAAGCCTGAAATACGCTCCGCAAGCAAATATGCAAAATTAGCATATTTTTCAAATTCGAAAATGACAAGGTTGACAGTTGGTGAATGAGACAAGATTTTAACCACGCAATCTTCATTGACATATAAACATTTGAACGAAGTCCTATCGGCTAGCTCAGCTTCCTTCCATGGGAAATCCAAGGAACATTGATGTATGGTTTGATGAAATTAACAAACACGTCAAATACGTTAAATCGACTTTCTTCTTTTGGATATTGGCGTAAAAGCGTAAGTTGTGCTATTCCAGAACTATTTGCATGCGGGGCGTTTTTCAGGCTTTAATTTTTCGATAAACTGAGTTGACCTAAGGGTAGCAATGCATATTGGTATTTACCATGTGTCCATACAATATAACAGCAGCAACTGTTTTGGAATACCGTATTGAGATTATCACTGATGCGCGAGCAGATACTGGCCTCTAAACATTGGACCCAGAGCAAGCAAAATAGCAAAATGGGCGTGGTCAGCAAATTTCAATCATGCATAATCTTGAAAGCTATTTCACAGTTGTTTCTGAAATTTTGGTATATCACTATTGGTCCTAAGGGCTATTTGCAAAATAAGTTTCATGGAAATCGGAGGGGGTCGGGGGGGAGCTTTGTTCAGTTTGGCGTGGAATGACCCCAATGGGAATCAGACCAACTTTGCTGTGAATATCTGGGTGCAGAAAAGAGCAATTCTATTGTTCTGGTGACACTATGACCTTTCCTGTAGCACCACCCTTAGGCCAAACATAATTTTTTTTCTAAAATGTACTCAGTCAAACAGTTCTTATCACTGGAAAAAATGAAAGATTAAAATACTAGGTAAGATGAATTTACTTATTTCAAGGCTTAAAACACTTATTTCCATCACCATTTTATCTTAGTAAGACAAAAAATTTGTCCTTGATTTGAGGTCATTTTGACTAGCTTGCCAATGAATAAGTCAATTTTCACTTGTCAAGCAAATATTAACTTATTTTAAGTTACTATTTGCTTGACAAGTGAAAATTTTCTCATTCCATTGGTTTTCTCATTCAAAATTACCTCAAATTAAGGACAAATTTTTTGACTTAGCAACAAAAAATGGTGACAGAAAGTAGTGCTTTAAGTCTTAAAATAAGTAAATTCATCTTACCTAGTATTTTCATCATTCATTTTTTGCAGTGATGGTACTTCGCTAAAATTAGCTGTGAACATCCCTGGTGCCTGAATAGTTCTCTTTTTGATTTTCTGGACCGTATTCCCTTTCCTGTAGCTCTAGCATTCTGCCATAATATGAATTTTGCTGTACTTTTGGGGATATACTCTGCTGCTGCCCACCAACAGCATTGGTTTACTTTCGCCGTAATGAAGTCACTCCTCATAATGAACTTCAGTTTGAAAATCCGCTTTTTGCCTCCTGTTGCTTTATTAGCTGCTCTGTCTTTTTAACCACTGGTGTATGAAGGCTGTAGGGGTATCGCTAATCCCTCAACCACTGCTTTCTGTCTTCTAGTCTTATATAACGGGATCTGAGGAGCCAACACGTTTTAAACCCCTGACTTCCTGTATTTCACCTGCAGTTATGCCATCGATTGTTGGATTCAGATGCAGAACTCATCAAAGTAGGTGTGTAATATTACACCTCTAGTTAAACTGTTAGTCAGTTGCTATTGTACTTGAATTGAATGGCTGTTTTTTTTTTTTTGGATAACTTATTGGGGATTAGAAAAATTTTGACTTACACACCGACTTTGCAATTAGATTTTTGTTGGGTTATTCAATGGGCTCTGTATCTGTTTGCCCGACAAATAATGCTTTTTAACAGCTTGGAACACCTCTAGAGGATGTACCAGTGATGGCTGTGAAGGCCTGTTAAAGGCTGTGAAAGACCAGCTTGGTGAGTTTCACTGAATTAACTGCATGGGTCCATGTTTCAGTTTTTTCATTTACCAAATTAATGGAAGGTCAACAGTTCGGTTTGAGATTTTTTTTTTCTTTTTTTTTTGGGTCTAAACCATTTTACTTAACCCTTTGTATCACCGATGGATGGGGGAAAAGAGATTGACAACAAAAAGTTGGAATTAGTGCCAACTTACATTGGTTACCATGGGAACAGTTCCATCAGGTAAATCCTTCTTTTAGCTTTCTTATTTCACAAATGCAAAGCAAATTTATTCAAATATTGTTAGATTATGGTTCAAATAGATTATAATACCTTGAGTAAAGGATTTTAACACTTTCTCTTTGGTGATTTAAAATTAATTTTTTACAATGTCAAATTACATTATGCTAAAATGTTCAATAGAAAACAAAAGAAATTCAGAATTTTTCTGGACATTTTCCCCACATGGTTTTCTGACTGTTATTTAAAATTTTCGAGCGAAATAGTTTCAATCAGGATAGAGCAATTTTAGTCATCCAACTCACTTTTACATAGTTAATGGCAACATTCAAAAAATAGAAATTACGATAGATTGGCGTCCAGGCTCTGACGCTAACACACTAGCGCACACTTTAGCCTTCTAAGTTTGAAGAGAAGAGAGCAGTGTGTGGCAGGTTGATATCCATTGGAGTCGAAGGGTGAATGCTGAGATGGAGTTAGGATGTTACCTAGCAGCAGGCAAGAGTGATGCAACAGCAGGCTATATTACCTGGCAGCAGGAGAGAGTGATGCAGCACAGCAGCAGGTAAAAGGCATCTTTTTCACCGATGCAGAGCAGGCGAGCAGCTTAAATAGCTTCCCTCACAAAGGGGTGATGGTGTAGCAGATACTCACAAGAGTAATTATGAGAATGAGGCCTCAACTCAAAGCTGCGTGCCTGAACTCGCTCTACAAGCTATTCATTGGTTTGATGGTCTTTTTGGATTTCAGATTTTTTTATTTTTTTTATTTTGGTGGTTGTATCATCAAAGGATTTATTTTCCTCACGGTGAGTTCTCTCAGGCAGGTGTAAATTCTCTATTGAATAATCAATTGCAAAGGCACAGCAGGCTATGTGGTGTGTTTACTGTCTTGTTTTCCACTCTTGTTATTGGTCTTTCAGCGAACACATTTACAGTCAATTTTGTATTTGTGTCATCACACTGTTGACAGACTGTCACTATGTGTGTTGAGTCTCAAGTACTAACTTCAAAGCATAATTTATCATAGAAAATGACTTGGATCATTTGGTTGAGGGTTTTACAATCTTCTCACTGACAGTAGGTGGATTTTGTAGACACAGGGTGAGTTCAATAGAAAATAAGTGTTTAAAAGTGCTTGCTGTGTGTCTGTATATTTTTGTGCTGAAATAATGAGGGCAAAAAAAGTCTCGAACATTCCATGAACATCTGGCAATTTTTTTTTGTGAAAAAGGCAAATTCTGTCCTAAATTATTGTATTTGAGGCGGAGCAGATGTTCCTCACTCAGAGCTAAATATGCATTTAAGAATAAAAGTACTGGGGTAGCGACAGTTTTTGAAGTTATGATTTTGTTTTTAAATGAAGAGATGAATATGCGATTGTGACAGTCAGATCTAGGCAGCAGTGCAAACTAATGAGTTATGTTCATGGTGACTTTCCCTGTGGCAATATGGCCGTTTTATTCGTAACCCAAACCCTCCCTTCTCCATTTCAGGGGTGCAAAAGTATTTGGACAAATTAACATCACGTCAATTAAAAGCGTTCATGTTCAATACTTAGATGTAAATCTTTTGAATTCAATGACTGTCCCTGGTGGTGCTCCACCAGGCCAGTACTGAAGCCATCTTCAGTTCCTCTTTGTTTCACAGGATTTTTGGCCTCTATAGATCTTCAGCTGCTGAAACACATGCTCAGTTGGATTCAAGTTGCGTGATTGACTAGGCTAACGAGGAGCATTTCACTCCTCAGGCCCTGAAAAACTTGCTTGGTTGCTTAAGTTGTGTTTAGGGTGATTGTCCTGCTGCTCGGTGAAATGGTGTAGCCCTAGTATTTTTCACCTTTTAAAAGTTCATATCTTTCAGAGCACTACAGAAGTAAGTTTGTTGTGGCCTTCAGGACTCTTATTATTCATAAGCATAAGTGTGCCGGATTCAGTGCTGCCATAATTTCCCACAGCTCAACTCTTCCTCCACCTTATTACATGGATGTCAGACCAATGCCAATCTCTACTCTGCATCTGCATCCACTAAAAACTCTATATATTTCAGTTTATTATCAAACTTTAGCCTTCTGTAACCATGATAATCAGTGGTTTACTTCTTGCAGCGTTTGCATTTGATGTTGCGCTGCTGATGTCATTTTGGTCATTTGGCAGTCCGGCACATCTGTTCCTACTGGTGCATGTTTTAATCTTCCCCGCTGCGAAAAAGGAGTTTTTCTTTACAAGTGTATTTTCTGGCCCATTAAAGTGATATTTCAATGTCTCTCAAGTTGTTTACCATTCCTGAGCTGGCTGGTCCATCCATGCCCAAGACTTCAGCTGAAAATTCCACACCTAATGTCAGCTCTATCTTTCTCCTGTTAGTTTAGATACGGATCGGCAAGAAACATCTGAGCCGCCAACTGCCCAATTACTTTGACTCCCATAAGATGGGGTTTGTTGTATAGAAATAAGATTTAAATTCCTGCTTTAACTTTCCAACAGAGATGTACAAACCCTCAAATTATGACTGATCGTCTACAGTTAACATCATGATCACAGTCTAAATTAAAACAATGTGCCGGACTATGGTCCCAAAGCAAAAAAAATTGTGTTTCTGTCCTAGTACGTACTCACTGTGTACATTGTATCTGTGAGTAGTGGTATTGTCTTCCTTTTGCAGTGGTGTGTGGAGTGTATTCAGGATCACGGTGATTATTTTTTCACTTTGAAGAAAGTTGCCTCTTCAGTTTGGAATGACAGGGACCTCAGGGACGAGCTCCCTCCCCATCGGCCTGACAGGCCAACTTGTTTTCATTTTCCACGGAGATCGCCTTGTCAGGCGGTATTCTTTCGCGTCCAGTGAGAAGTGACGGAGCGGAAAATTCTCCTCTGCGCTTCGCCCCCAAAAAGGTATTTCTGCTCTTTCGGTAGCCTATATTTTGTCTAAACAGTGTTTGACAGGCAATTATTTTAAGCAAGGAAAGGAGAGAGGGGAGCGATAGCTGGGTTACAGTACTCTAACGGTGCCTCGACAGGAGACTGTGTCCTATTGTCCCCCCATTTCCAGTGCTCACCGTTTCCGAGAAACCGCTCAGAGGAGCCTAAAAAGGTGCAAAATCTTATACACGGTGTGGTTCATAAAATTATTCCACTTGCTCTGTCAGTACGGGTTTTTTTTTTTACTTCTGAAAGGTATGTTTGTCTCCCTGTGGCGATGGTGAACTGGAAATTGGTGAAGCACAGAATATCCCTGAAAAGTGATGATTGGTCTTGACCTGTTTTCAGTCATTTATTTACTGTAAATGGACACTGCGTGAACTCCAAAAATACCCCATCAGCTGAAGCCAGTTCTCTTCATTGAGATAAGAGGAGAGCTATTAAGTATCGCTCTGTTTTTGATCATTTTCCTTGATTAACAAGTTTTCCGATGATAAGGATACGCCATCGACAGTTAAACACACAGCTTCCTTCTTAATGCAATGTTGTAAGGATTGAACAGAAGATGTTTTATTCATGGTACAAAAAATTAAACTACAATTTTTTTACGTCCTTGTTTGCTTTTATTTCATCCTGCTCCTGTGCATTTGACCCCTGTAAGACTCACTTGTAGTCTGTTAGAGTTGAATTAACACTGGGCGTTTGGCTCTGTTTGGAGAGTTTCAGTGATTCTTCAGCATTTGCGCGACAGACCTCGGTCCCTGTGGAGTCGGCTTGTTAACAGGGAGAGTTTCAGTCGCGGCAGCGCCTCGCTGGTGGCCTCGGCGGTTGTCACGGCTCTCGGCAGGTGTGGAGCGTCAGGTGAAGGCTGTCACAGCTGGAGATCGGGCTGCTCTGGGCCACACGCCGCGGCGAAGCGTCAGTCACTCCGCTGTCTCTCCCTGCCCTGGATTCGCTCCGTGAGGAGTGGACACAACTGCAAACCCTTCTCTGTACTGCCAGAGAAAACGAGTGGCAGACGAGCTCTCCGGTGGATTTTGACTGATTCTGCGAAGCGTTCGTCACACCTTTTTAAGCTTGTTTTTGATGGAAGAGAGACAGCGGTCTTTAAAGATTTCCCATCTAAGGTTTACAAAGTGACGGGAACAGAATTCTGTATTTCTCTTCAGGCACTGAAAGGAACGCCTTGATTTCCGTCTCTCAGGTCCTGGGAAAGAAATAAATCCATGCTATAGCCATCCAATTATAGTGAAAGTTACATTATGTAGTACATCCATGCAAGCATGCACACACACACACGCACGCACACATCTGCGCACACTCGGACACACGCTATTCTGTGCTAGATAATTGCTGTGACTCATGGCTGATTCAGATAATTAACCCATACATGCATTCAATGGACAATTGCAAATGAGATTATTCTGAACATTTTTTTATTAACGTGCAGTGATAAATGGGGGTAGGCCAGAGCTAACGGGAAAACGGGCTGCGCTTCGGTGAAGATTTAATCACTCCGAGCGCAGCTCCACCACGGCAGCTCGAATAGAGTGATACCCACAGGAAGCTGGTTCCATTTGCTCTCTCCAGTTTGTTTGTCATTAGCACTCAAGTAATGTGTATGCTCCTGGTGTGGATATGTGAGCTATCTAGTTCCCGTAGTTTTGCTTGCCAGCTGAAACTGTGAACTCGTTTTGTACGTGCACACACTGAGTGCGTTCAATGGGGAATAGCATTCTTAGTGCAGCCAATCATATTGTGATGTTGCTTAGTTGAGTAAACGTTGCTGTAGCGGTCTGGCTTCAAAGATTACGCTGCGCCAGAAGAAGCCAAGCTAAATCCCAACAAACTGTAACTTCAGCCAAGTATGATGAATAAATTAAACTTTGAATTCATTTCTGGTCGCTCTACATTTCATTAATTTTTTTCATATCTCCATGAACACACACGAATGCAAATTAAGCTATAAAATATCACAGCTTGTTATTATTTTTCGGTAGTTATTCAAACTGAGCGCAGGGTTTGAAAATCCTGTAAATGTTGGGGGAAAATGCCCTTTTGCTTTTAATGACTTTGTGTGTTTACCTGACTGCTTTACGCTGAAGTACACCTATTATGATGCGGTTGTATGGAATGTCAGTGTCCTTTTGGGTGACTGCTAATGGATTTTTGTTTGTTTTATGCAAAAAATTGGACCCATAATTTCCACATTAGACAGCTCATTTGGGTCCAGGAGTCTCTGTAAAGGGTTCATAAACACCTTGCTGAGATACCGCTTTATCGTGTCTTTTCAAAGTACACTATCGCCCTCTACAGGTAGCCTTGTTAACCGCACTCTTGTGTAATCGGGTGAACTGCACTGCCCCATGGCGCAAGACACTTTGTATCAGCGCTCAATATCTTTATTAAACACCGTGACGCAGGCCGTTGTTTTTCAAAAGCAGGGGGGTGACTTCATGGGGAAAGTCGAATGACAAAAATATATGAAGGATACGTTTGTCATTTCTACCGACAAAGCGGCATTTTTTCCCTAATATTTTAGGAATCTGGAGAGTTCCTTGAGTGCTCAGATTCACATCAGTACTAGAGCAGTTAATCTTCAGGTGCCTTTCCAAACTTGGGAATCAAAGAGTGAGGGACAGAGAGAGAAAGAGAGAGAGAAGCTTGATCTGTTATTTCCCCTGGTTCTCCCCCCTGGCTCGTGATAATGCTCCTGCCTTGGTTTGATGCAGACTCGCAGCTCAGCACAACTGTCTTTCTTAACCTCGCCAGCCCAGCCTGGCTTTAAACCGAAGATCACAAACTAAAAGAGTGGAAGACTGCTGTAGTGTCTGCTGGTATGTTCAGTTTATCGGCTTTTTTTTTTCTTTCAGTGGTGGTTCTTGGTTGACCCGAACAGTTTTGTGTGTGTGTGTGTGTGTGTGTGTTTGTGTGTGCTGATGGAGGATATTTTAGATTTAACTAGAATTTAGAATGCACTGTCTGCTTGACAGTGGCTGCTGTAGGGATGCTGGGAGATGATTAACTGAAGCAAAAATTCACTTGCTGAATGGCACTCATTCTCTAGTGGCAAAACCTACCCTCTGTGCCCAATTTGTCTGGTATGGTGAACATAAGCAGTGAGCTCCTCCAAAGATCAAATTTTGTTGCTGCATTGTCACCAAGCTGAAGCCATTTCAGCCCAGTTCAACGATGATGAAGGATGTGACAGCGATTTCAGTCTGTTCCAGTAGCTCACTCAGTCCTCACAACTCAATCCAATAGAGTACAATAAGCTTGCACAGGTTTGCATTATGAACATGTGCCCGTGACAACCTTGATGAAATCAAATTTCATTTACTGTATATGGCGCGCTTCTCAATTGTCACGACACACTTCGCAGAGAACCACACACACACACACACACACACAGGCAATTCTCAGGCAGGAGTGGGATGGAAGAACCTCTTGATTTCAGTTCGGAAGAAACCTGTGGAGGAACCAGATGAAACTTTGGGAGGAAGCAGGCATAAGGTTGACCTGGGAGTAACCAGGTTTGGGAGTTAACTGACAATCTGCAAGAACTATGTGTTACTATGAAGGCGAAATTCCTCAGGGTGTGATGGCTGGTGAGCTGAGACGTCAAACGCAGCGGCCAGAATAAAAGGGGAAACGCAGATGAGAAAGAGACACAAATAAAATAAGAGACCGAGACTCGCGCTTCCAACGGACCTAGATGTCGTCCGAGGCAAGGAAGCAAGGCGCGCTCGACAGAGAGAAAAGAAAGGGAAAAAACAGAAAGATACCCTTGCTATCTAGAACTTCTCCTCAAATATGCAGCTAAACCCTAAACAACTGTCTTACTAGAGACCTTACCGGCTAAAGTGCAAACATAACACTGACACTCTAGCAAGGGAAGTGAGGCGGAGCTAGGGCTTAAATAGAATCTGGGCGACGCCCCCAATTAATGCCAGCTGGCCAAAGAATCCAATAGTGAACAAACCGATATCGTCCCGGACGAGAGCAACAAAGAAAGCTCTCAAAGCCTCCAAACCATGACACAGGGAATGTTTCCAGAAATGCTCATTCCATTCTGTGAGGAATAATCATCATTCAAGTGTCCATCTTAAAAGCTGACATTTCATTTGTTGCACCCATTCAGCAATTGGCTGGACCTTCTTTTGCCTGTAGAACAATAAATTATTTAAATACAGTTAATTGGATTTTAATATCAACTACAGCAAAAAGAGACAATACAAATACCTTGACATATGAAGTAACCATAATGACAAACCCTAGCCAAACTCGAATTGGCCGTAACATACACATATGTGGACACCTCACATAAACACACCCGCAGTCACAATCACACAAACTCACATGCGCACGCACACACGCACATACACACGGTAGTATATTACATAATTTTGTTTCACTCTAATTAACCATTTCATCTCCGTATTCTCATTCATCATGGCCTCTACAATTATCATATAAGCTTTGAGTCCCAAGCTGTGGTACGAGCTATCAAAAGCATCACAAGCATAGTTCAAATCTTAAAACTTGACATTGATTCAATGGTAATACCCCACATTTCATTTTCTTGTGAATATGAATATGTACATAAGTTATATGAATATGCATATAAGTTGCAGCTCATTTTTTATATTCAACACTTCATTGGATGATTTTAACCACAGTTCATCTGGCACAGTATCAATACGTTTCCACTCTAGTTGTGCAGACATACATGTTTCGTCTCTGTATATTGAATTTTCATCTGACCTCTTTAGATTTTGAGAACATTAGGAACAGAGAGTATATGAGTTAAGCTCCTTTCACACCGGACGCGGAACGAATTTTTCGCACGACAGATTACATTCAAAGTCAATGCAAAGACGCGAATACACGCGGTTTTCTTTGCATTGACTTTGAATGTAATCTGTCGTGCGTAAAATTCGTTCCGCGTTCGGTGTGAAAGCGGCTTTAGTAGTAAATGTCCTGAGACCTTATGTTTGAGAATCAATTTCTATTGTGTTGGAGGATTCATATGAAAAAGACAGAACCGTTTCTGTAAGTACTAAACTTAAGAGTATTATAAAATAGACTCTGTTTTTAGAAATACAATATTTCTGTATTATGAAATAAATGGCAATAATAACATTGAGACGTTTTTGTCTCCTCTGATCGTAACACACACACAGCAGGCTGTAGCTGCAGTTGCTCGCTGGCGGTCGCGCTTTATCAGTGGAATCAAATGTCTTCCCCGTTCCTTCAGAGAGGAGTGAATCACTGGAACCGTGTTAATCATTATGAAAATGACGAGTGACAACAGCGCCGCTGACGGAGATGTCCCCAGTGAGTTCCGTCACCGCTCTGTTTTTACAAATCATCTCTGACTCTCTGTAAACTCTGGCAGGAACACTCATCCCACAGTTTCATTTTTTCCAAAGTTAAAAATAATGTTGGTATATAGAAGTTGGAACACATTTCCATTAGTGATAATATAACCCCAATTCCGAAATAGTGAATAAAATCAAAATGCAATGACTTTCAGATCACATGAGCCAACATGTTATTTACAATAGAATATAACATTTCAAATGTTGAAACTGAGACATTTAACATTTTTATTCACAAAATGAGCTTATTTCAAATTTTCTGGCTGCAACAGGTCTCAAAAAAGTTGGGACACAGGCAAAAAAGGGCTGAAAAAACAATTGATATATAAGAGAATCAGCTGAAAGAATATTTAGCAAGTAATTAAGTGAACTGGCATCAGGTGTGTAACATGATTGGCTATAAAAGGGATGTCTTAGAGAGGCTGAGTCTCTCAGAAGTAAAGATGGCCAGAGGCTCTCCAACCTGTGAAGGCTTGCGTAAAAAAATTGTGGAATACTTTAAAAACAATGTTCCTCAACGTCAAATTGCAAAGGCTTTTGAAGTCTCATCATCGACAGTGCATAACATGATCAAAAGATTCAGAGACACTGGAAAAATCTCTGAGCGTAAGGGACAAGGCTGAAGACCTTTACTGGATGCCCGTGATCTTCGGGCCCTCAGACGCTACTGCACCACTCACCGGCATGATTCTGTCATTGACATTACTAAACTACTGGGCCCAGGAATACTTCAAGAAACCACTGTCTGTAAACACAGTCCGCCATGCCATCCACAGATGCCACCTAAAACTCTATCATGCAAAAAGGAAGCCATTGTTGAGCATGATCCAGCGCCCGCCCGTGTTCTGTGGGCCAAGGCTCATTTAAAATGGACTGTAGCAAAGTGGCAAAGTGTCCTGTGGTCAGACGAGTCCAAATTTGACATTCTTGTTGGAAATCGTGGGCGTCATGTCCTCCGGGCTAAAGAGGAGAAACACCACCCCTCCTGTTATCAGCGTTCAGCTCAAAAGCCAGCATCTCTGATGGAATGGGGATGCATTAGTGCATATGGTGTGGGACACTTGCATGTTTCAAAAAGGCACCATGAATGCTGAAAAGTATATAAAGGTTTTAGAGCAACATATGCTCCCCTCCAGACGACATCTATTCCAGCGAAGGCCTTGTGTATTTCAGCAGGACAATGCAAAACTATATACTGCAGCTATTACAACAGCATGGCTTTGTAGTAGAAGAGTCAGTGTGCTGAACTGGCCTGCCTGCAGTCCTGATCTTTCACCGATTGAGAACATTTGGCGCATAATTAAACGAAAAGTCCGTCAAAGGAGACCCAAAACTCTCCAGCAGCTGGAAGCCTGTATTAAACAAGAGTGGGATCAAATTCCAATGGCTAAACTCAAGAAACTTGTCTCCTCAATGCCCAGACGCCTCCACTCTGTGTTAAAAAGAAGAGGGGATGCTAAACCATGGTAAACAGGCCCCTGTCCCAACTTTTTTGAGACCTGTAGCAGCCATCAAATGTGACATGAGCTCATTTTGTGGGTAAAATTGTAAAATTTCTTAGTTTGAACATTTGCTTTGTTATCTCTGTTCTGTTGTGAATAAAATACTGGCTGTGTGATTTGAAAGTCATTGCGTTTTGATTTTATTCACAATTTACACTTTGTCCCAACTATTTCGAAATTGGGGTTGTATATGCATGTGTGTCTATGTGAGAGAAAGACAGAGAGAGAGAGCAGGAAAGAGAGAGGTAGCCTTTTCTGGTATCTATTTAAATTACACCGTACTTATTCAAATGAAAGCTGAATTCAGTTACATTTATTGTCCAAGCCTATGGATATTTGTGTTTTGTTGACAGTAAAAGGGATTTTTCATCATTTGGATGCAAATTCCACTTAACTGCACTTCTGTCTGACCTTCCTCCTCTCCCTGCTCGCTCCTCGAGGTCGTATCTCCTCGTCTTTTCCACATATTTAAGATTAACTCCAGGCCTAAGGCTGTGATTCTCACTCTAATCCTGAGAGAGATGTGTGGGTCTTGGCTTTTATTTCAGTTATGAACTGGCACATCGTGATTCTACAGAGCCTTAGAATAGACCCTGGAGGTTGGTTTGTAGAATCAGCTGCGCACCTGTCTGGTTGGAGTAAAGGTCTGCACCCACACCAGACCTTACAGATGGAGACTGGAGACCTCTGGTCTCAGAATAAGAATGTGTCACTGCCTAGTCTTTATGTTTGATGGGATTAGTGTGTGTCGCAATCGCTTGTTTAGAGGTATAAAGGCTTGTTACAAAATGGCTGCGGGATTACGCAGTGCCTTGAAAAAGTATTTACGCCCTTCCCAATTTCTGCTGTTTTTGCTCATTTGTCATATTTATATGTTTCAGATCATCCAACTAATTTTAATATAAGACAAAGGCAAAGTGAGTACACACACAAAATACAGCTTTGAAATGATCATTTCATTTTTTTTTGGAGGTAAAGAGTTATTTAAAACCTTTATCTTTATCACTCGTGAAAAAATAATTGTCCTCCTAAATCTAAAAACTAGTTTTGCTACCCTTGGCGGGAACAACTGCCATCAAAAGGTATCTGAAGTGATATATTCACGATAGTACAAAGAAACTGGCGAGCCTAGTTGGGCTGAACGGCCTGTTCTCGCCATTCATGTTATGTTATGTTATGTTATGTTAAAAGTTTGCAGTAACTGGTAATGAGTCTCTTACATCACAGTGGAGGAACTTTGGCAGATTTACTTCGTAAAATTGGAGAGCCGCGATAGCGCAGTGGTTAAGTAGGTTTGACTTGGGATCATAAGGTCCTGAGTTCAAGCCCGGCCACGGTCCTCGCAGTGTGTTCTTCACTCCCACACTCCACTCCACACCTCACTCCACCCAGGTGTATAAATGGGTACCAGCAAATAGTCAGGGAAACTTGACTAAGAGCTGGTGGAGTACCTGTGATGGACTGGCATCCTATCCAGGGGGAGTAGTAATACTCCTGTTCGCTTCGTGCTATGACACTGGGGTTAAGCATCGGCACGATGGGCCACTAGGCTCGAATCAGGCTTACTCTCTACTTCGAAAAATTGTTTTAATTCAGCCACATTAGGGTTTTAGAGCATGAACGGCCTGTGTCAGGTCACGCCACAGCATCTCAATTGGATTCAAGTCAGGACTTTGACTTAGCCACTCCGAAAAAAACATTTTGTTTCTTTTTAGCCATTCAGGGGTGGACACACGTTTGTGCTTCATTGTCCTGCTGCTTGACCCAGCTGCGCGTCAGCTTTAGGTCACAAACTGATGGCTGGATATTCTCTTTCAGGATTTTCTAGTAGAGAGCAGAATTCATGGTTCCATTAATTTTGACAATCACACTGTTTCTGAAGCAGCAAATTAGCTCCAGACCATCACTCTACCACCACTGTGTGATAAGCATGATGTTCTTTTTATGGAATACTGTGCTAGCTGTATGCCTGAGGTAACGGGACCCATGATGTCTCCATAAAGTTCCACTTTTGATTCGACAGTCGACAGAATATTATCCCCAAAATCCTGAGAGTCATCAAGCTGTTTTTGGGAAATGTGAGACAAGCCTTTATGTTCTTTTTGGTCAGCTGTGGCTTTCATCTCGCAGCTCTCCTATAGATGCCATTTCTTTCCCCAGTCTCTCGCTCATGGCAAAATTGTGAACACTGACCTTGATTGAGGCGAGTGAAGCCTGCAGTTCTTTAGATGTTAGTCTGAGTTCTTTTGTGCTCTCCAGTATTGCCCGTTGATGTTCTCTTGGAGGAATTTGAGTTGGCCAGCCACTCTTTGGAAGGTTGATCTCTGTTTACGCTTTTCCATTTGTAGATGGTAGCTCTCACCCACTCATCCACACATAATGATTTTGGGCTTGTTGAAGTTGCTCAGGTCCTATTTTCCCCCACATCAAACACATCAACTACGGTAACTGACTGTTCACTTACCGTCAAGGTCTGCTTGCATACCTTTACCTGCGCCATTGTTGCGCCATGATCAACGTTAATGACTTCATCCAGTGAGTGGGCAGAATGCATCAGCTCGTCGTTGCATTGGCTAGTGCATTTCTAATGTGCCCTTGTGAAAAAAAGATTCTTTCAAGTAGAAAGGGCTTGCACTGAAAAGACACAAAAATGTCCTTTTAATTCCTTGATGTTTTGTTGCAGTGTTTAAGACCAGCTTCACAAACATCACAATAAGTTTTTCTCTTCATTTATGGAGAGAGTCGCCTCGGTGTCCCTCCTTTTCTGTGCTGTTCCCAGTTCATCTGAAGAATAAATATGTTTGTAAATTATGTTTCCTTTACCAGCAGTGAAGCATATTACAGTGACAGACAGTCACTTTAATTAAGAGCTGCGTTTGAATGCAGGACAAAAAGCCTGACAGCAGTAAATAATGCAGCTGCTTATATGTGTAATGAGTTTATATATTACTTTCCTTCAGACATATTTACGTCACTAAAATATTCAAGCTGTGTGGATGTAATTCATCTTCTTAGATATAATGTTCTTCTGAAAGATTTGCAAGTTAATGTACGTAAAATAAACAATCTTCTTTCCTTACTGCATTTTAAGTAAAACCACAGTAAGTGCCCTAACCTAAACAACCATCATTGTATTCAGCAGCTCTTGTTTGTTTCCCTTTGCTAATTATGTGAATAAACATACTGGATTTCTTACCTACCTGTCAAAACTGGCCCTTAATGAGGTAACATAATTACTGCCTTGACATTTTCTCTGTATCGTATAACACAAAGCAGTTTTATTGGAAATATTTTCACAGCCGAGAATTCTCATTTTCCGGGTTTAAAATGGCCATTTGCATTTGTAAGCCTCCCCCATACCATTTCCCTGTCGAGTAGTATACTGAATTATAGATTCAGCCTTATTGAAAAAGTTTTAATGGTTTTGATCATCTATTGTCTGCGTCTGCCTAATGAAGGCATTTGTAAGCCAGCGGTTCTATACGCGGCGCATCGATTAGGCGAGTTCTGGGGCTTTTCTCGCATAATCATTAGATTTCTTTGACCGGAGCCGACTAACCGAGCTGCGCTGACATTTTCACTGGATGACTGAACACCTGAAGCATCTTTCATGGGCATCTTAAACTGACTTGACCCTGACTGACCAGAGGGGGCGCTGTTTCATATCAACGTCAGGAATCTTTCAAATGTTTTTGCAGCTCTGGGTTTCTTTCCTGTTCCTGGTAGGCTGCACGGTCAGATAGTCGTTGGCACTTGGCTCACGGCTCGATTGATCGAATAAAGCAGTCGATCGCACAGATAACTCACCTCACCTGGTTTCCTGGGCCTAAATTGATTGCCGACACGCAGAGAAAAACCAAAACTGGTGAAGCCTGCTGCTAGTTTGTCCCAGCGATAAAAATCACCTCTTTGCACAATCGTGGGCCTTTGGCTCGCATATCTGCACCATGTTTGTCATCCTCCATCTTTCATCGCAATTGAATTTTAGCACATAGCTCAGCAAACAGCTCCTGTTTTTTTTGTGGCGAAAATTATATTTACTCTGGAAGAGATAAGCTTATGTTGAGGGCGGATTTGCTTTAAACGAAGGCTGGTGCTCAAAGTCACAGACGGAGCAGAGATATCTTGTAATTCCAGGGGTCTGCAGGTCCCAGCGAATGAGTGAATTAATCCCGGTGTGTCTTGAAGGCTTTATATCAAACCACAACTGGGACAGAGTAGTTTTAGTGGCCACAGCTAATGTTAACCCTTAGAGCGCTAAATGCAGCTATTGTGGCTCAATGATGTAAGATACCAGAATCAGAGCTGTTGAAAACCTATCATGTGGGGACTTGTTTGAAAGAGCTCCCCTGCGGGAGCTCTTTTAAACAAGTCACCACATGATAGGTTTTCAACGGCTCAAGATAATAATTTTTTTAAAAAATTTATTTCAGTGCTCTAATTGTGCGTAAATTTCTCTCTCTGAAGGAATATTTTCCCAGCACTTTGCCTATACTGTTGAGCAGTAGTCCATTGCTGCTGGTCATCATGCTTGACTTGTATCCACGCAAAAGAACTGTGGGTTTCAAGTGATGCTTAATAGTGCTTTGTAACCAAATTCCATAGTCTGTTGAACTGATATGGGGGAAAAGGGTGTCATGAATGTTCCTTCAAAAACATGGTGGACGGTGAATGTCGCTCTTGGAGGAAGTTGAGAACAGGAAGGCTCCTGACGGCTAACGTGCCATCTTGCTGTCATGTCATCCGGGCAGTCATCTTTCTGCATCAGTTATTAAGGCCTTCAGTGTGGGCGTCCAGTCTGGGCAGTCATCTTTCTGCATCAGTTATTAAGGCCTTCAGTGTGGGCGTCCGGTCTGGGCAGTCATCTTTCTGCATCAGTTATTAAGGCATTTAGTGTGGGTGTCCGGTCTGGGCAGTCATCTTTCTGCATCAGTTATTAAGGCCCTCAGTGTGGGTGTCCGGTCTGGGCAGTCATCTTTTTACATCAGTTATTAAGGCCTTCAGTGTGGGCATCCAGTCCGGGCAGTCATCTTTCTGCATCAGTTATTAAGGCCTTTAGTGTGGGCGTCCGGTCCGGGCAGTCATCTTTCTGCATCAGTTATTAAGGCATTTAGTGTGGGCGTTCGGACTGGGCAGTCATCTTTCTGCATCAGTTATTAAGGCCTTTAGTGTGGGCGTCCGGTCCGGGCAGTCATCTTTCTGCATCAGTTATTAAGGCCTTCAGTGTGGGCGTCCAGTCCGGGCAGTCATCTTTCTGCATCAGTTATTAAGGCCTTCAGTGTGGGCGTCCGGTCCGGGCAGTCATCTTTCTGCATCAGTTATTAAGGCATTTAGTGTGGGTGTCCGGTCTGGGCAGTCATCTTTCTGCATCAGTTATTAAGGCCCTCAGTGTGGGCGTCCGGTCTGGGCAGTCATCTTTTTACATCAGTTATTAAGGCCTTCAGTGTGGGCATCCAGTCCGGGCAGTCATCTTTCTGCATCAGTTATTAAGGCCTTCAGTGTGGGCGTCCGGTCCGGGCAGTCATCTTTCTGCATCAGTTATTAAGGCATTCAGTGTGGGCGTTCGGACTGGGCAGTCATCTTTCTGCATCAGTTATTAAGGCCTTTAGTGTGGGCGTCCGGTCCGGGCAGTCATCTTTCTGCATCAGTTATTAAGGCATTTAGTGTGGGCGTTCGGACTGGGCAGTCATCTTTCTGCATCAGTTATTAAGGCCTTCAGTGTGGGCGTCCGGTCCGGGCAGTCATCTTTCTGCATCAGTTATTAAGGCATTTAGTGTGGGTGTCCGGTCTGGGCAGTCATCTTTCTGCATCAGTTAAGGCCTTTTAAGGCCCGGTCAGTACATCAGTTATTAAGGCGTGTGGGCGGTCTGGGCAGTCATCTTTTTGCATCAGTTATTAAGGCCTTCAGTGTGGGCATCCAGTCCGGGCAGTCATCTTTCTGCATCAGTTATTAAGGCCTTTAGTGTGGGCGTCCGGTCCGGGCAGTCATCTTTCTGCATCAGTTATTAAGGCATTTAGTGTGGGCGTGTCCGGGCAGGCGTTCAGGACTGGGCAGTCATCTTTCTGCATCAGTTATTAAGGCCTTCAGTGTGGGCGTCCGGTCCGGGCAGTCATCTTTCTGCATCAGTTATTAAGGCCTTCAGTGTGGGCGTCCGGTCTGGGAAGTCATCTTTCTGCATCAGTTATTAAGGCCTTCAGTGTGGGCGTCTGGTCTGGGCAGTCATCTTTCTGCATCAGTTATTAAGGCCTTCGGTCTCGGGGCAGTCATCTTTCTGCATCTAAGGCCTTTAGTCTGGGCGTCCGGTCAGGGCAGTCATCTTTCTGCATCAGTTATTAAGGCCTTCAGTGTGGGCGTCCGGTCTGGGCAGTCATCTTTCTGCATCAGTTATTAAGGCCTTCAGTGTGGGCGTCCGGTCTGGGCAGTCATCTTTCTGCATCAGTTGTTAAGGCCTTCAGTGTGGGCATCCGGTCTGGGCAGTCATCTTTCTGCATCAGTTATTAAGGCCTTCAGTGTGGGCATCCAGTCCGGGCAGTCATCTTTCTGCATCAGTTATTAAGGCCTTTAGTGTGGGCGTCCGGTCTGGGCAGTCATCTTTCTGCATCAGTTATTAAGGCTTTCAGTGTGGGCGTCCGGTCCGGGCAGTCATCTTTCTGCTATGGAGAGCAGGCAGGCATGAGAAGGAGCTTTCTAAGCAGGGAAAAGTATTGGGCTGTGTGTGTGTGTGTGTGCGTGCGTGCGTGCGTGCGTGCGTGTCTGTTTGTGTATATGTGCATGTATTTGAGTGTTTGTTTTTTTGTGAGTACATGCTTGTATGTGTGTGTAACTGTATGTATGTAAATAAATGTTTATATGCAGTTACTTGTGTGCTTGTGCATGCCGTACATTGTGTTTTCAGCAAAGGGTTTGTTTTTTTTTCACCTCTTCCCTTATTAATGAATGAGCATTAACTGGTGGAAAGGGTTTACTGTACACATTCACCTCCAGACCTCGTATTAAAACTCTGTGTCCATTGCTCCATTGAATCATGATATCGAGGGCGGTAATGAAATGCAGAATCAGGTCATTTGTACCCATAATTCCTTTTGGTTTCTATGCAGAATGAGGGCATCTATGGAGACCCATGGAAAGAAGGCCGTGGGAATTTTTGAAGGGTCTCGTTGTTGGAAGAGACCAAAAGTATCTGAAGGGCATTGTAATTGCCGATAGCTTTTCTTCCTGAATGAAATTTGATACTTTCTAGTGAATTTATTTATGTTCCAGTTCTCACATTTCTGCATGTGTAATGCATCTGAAAATAAAGAAATGAAATAAATCCTTCCTCTGCATTTTGTTTCAACTGCCAGGATTTTCTAATTGGCTTCATTCATCAGTCGAAAAACACAACTAATTGGTGAAGTCAGCTGGTTAAGTTTGTGGGCGGCACAAAGACTAAGTTGGACTGATATTAATTTACCCAGGCACAATCCACCTGTGCGAACAATGACGTTCCACACTGAAACAAGAACACTGATATCTATCCTAAATACAATTCTGATAACTCTCACACTTCAGAAATATTGATATCCTACCCTGGTCCGGCATAACATTGATGTCCCCCTTAGTGGGAGAACATTGATATTGTTCTCCAGTAGAAACGCACTGATGTCCCTCCACACTGTAAGAACACCGATGTGTCTCGCCAATAACACACTGATATCCCTCCTCAGTACAGGTACATTGAGATGTACATTAATTTGCCCGCGTTCGAGTCAGTACCATCAGGTCATCAATCCCAGCGGAGTCTCCTGATTGGTGCTGTGTTATGCGGTCAAAGTGGATCCACAGCAATATTCTGATGGTCATTTTTCTCATGGTGTCACAGTCCATGTTTTAAATGTGCTACACGAACACATTTGATCGTCGATGTGTCCGCTGCCAAATTTATCTCAAGTGCTCGAATGTTGTGGGCAAGTATGCACTTCATGAAAATCGAATATGTGAATTGAACATTGATCAATACAACTCAGGCATTTAAATATATTCACATGTAGTATATTTTGGGGAGATCTATTGACTGGCTGTCGCACGTGTTGAAGGGCGGGCTTGTGTAATAAATGCCGTTCCTTAAAAATGGCTAAATGAAGAGTTGCATCTAGATCAGCCATTTCTGTTTCTAACTCTAACACAGAGAATGCAGCGACGCTGCCGCACAGCCTGAGAAACGGTCTTCAGTTTGAGGACGTGTCTCAGCTCTTGTGTTTGTTTTGTTTTGTTTTGTTTTAAAGCTCAGTATTTTCAGCTGTAGTGACTTTCCACCCACTTTTCCTCCCGGGGAGAGGGAGAGATGGAGAGATAGACTGAAAGAGGGGAAAGAGAATGAGAGAGAGGGAGACAGGGGGAGAGAGAGAGAGGTAGAGAGGAATGGCGTTTGCCGCTCCAGAGCTACAGGAGTTCTGACAGCTCGTCCCGCCGATGCTGGGTAATAAGAGACTCCAGAGGACGTCACACACTGCAGCTCTGCAGACTGACTGAGCCGGGGCTACTCTGAGTGTGTGTGTGTGTGTGTGTGTGTGTGTGTGTGTATATGTCTGTGAATCTATACATGTGTCTGCGAATTTTCGTGTGTATGTGTGTTTGTGTGTGTCTGTCTGTCTGTAAATCTATACATGTGTCTGCATAGTTACATGTGTATGTGTGTGTGTGTGTGTGTGTGCGCGTGCACTTCCCTTATCTTTGTGTAAGAGGCACGGACACTCAAACAGCACTTCCTTGTTTTAGTTTACCCCATGAGCCTTTATTAACTTCAGAAGAGTCTGATCCGGAAATTTGCGGAATATTCTGTCCTCTTCCTGGTTCTTTTATTGCTGATGCTGATACACAGTATGTGGGCCCAGAGCTTGTCTCACTGGAGGACTTTTTTTATACTTCCTCCACTTCCTGATTGACATGAGACACGACCTGAGTTTCTCTATCAAGGATCTGTCTGTCAAGGAATCACAAGGAACCACTGTTCTCTTGTTCCTAATCTGTTTTACTTCACACAAACTCCTCCAAGAGCCAATTTATGCTGCAGCTGATGGATGTAACTCCTGCTGTGTTTAAGAGAACAAAATGTGCTTTTTTTGGGAGGTTGTTGTTATTGTTGGTAGTGTGTGTGTGTGTGTGTGTGTTTAAGATTTTAGCCTTCGGAAAGTCTCTAGCTACCATCCTTCGAAAGCTGAACCATTTTTGCCAGACAGAAGTTCTGCTTTGCTTGCATTTCAGATGGCCGCAGTAGATTAATTTGATCGATTGGCTCAGACAACACAACATCCACTTAATTGTGTGTCTTATCTTGTCAGGGTCCTGCTGTGGTCACCTTCACAGGCACAGCGGGGGGTCAGTCTCTCTACCGCAGTCCGGCTGATGACGGAGCTCTGTACAGTGGGGCTAGGCCTTGTAGCACTTGGGGAATGCAATGTCTGATGCCTGAATTTTAAATGTTTTATACTTGTTATGCTCTATAAACCTGGTGCTGGGGCTGTGGTGAATCCTGTTTAGCAGCGCTGGGTTAAATGTTTACTCTGTGATTCACTGGGGATCAGCCACAGTGACCCAGCAGCACCAGCAGTAAATAACGTGCGCCCTTCATGCGAGAGCGGTCAGACGCGGACCCATCCATGCGAACAGCGTGACTCCCGGTTGATAATATGGCAGCTCATGCAGTAATTAGAATTTTTTGTTGCTGCCAACTTTTCTATTGACTGTGGAGTTTGATACATAACAAGCATAAATATCAAATCACTGTAAATACCTTATTGCATTGAAATTCGTTTAGCCTTCTTGTTTAATCATAAAATAATCAATTACAATTCAATCAATATTCAAATCCATCAATATATTTATGCTTTTTATGTATTTTTTATTTATGACATCCTTTTCGACTGATTTGCTAATCTGTGCATGTCTTTGGCCAATTGTCTTTGGTTAATGTTGGTTGGAATTACCTCAACGTTTCATTACGGCATGATTTGGAACAGCTGAAGTTGATTAAGATTGGACTTTTCGAACAGGCAGGTCTGGAGTTCTGTCACTTTAATTCTCACATTTGTAGGTAGATATGAAGGTCCCATTGTAATGTCTACTTTTTAAAAAATGAAATAATAAGTAGTATATCAGTCATATGCCAATGATTTCAAGTTTTTATAAACTGCCATTACAGAACAATGTAATGTTTTGGGCAATGACATAAAGCTGTCGCTCTTTCTATTTCTGGTGAAATACGCATGTATAGCATCTGGCAGTGTACCAGGAGAGACAAACAGCTGTGTTTCCGCATTACCATCCTACAGTGTATATGCTGACAACATTAGCTGCATTCTAGATGGATACTTGTGTCAGACCAGAGCAGAAGAAGAACCACTTTTCATTATGCTAACGTCTCCTCTCTTCCCTCACTCGCATCTCTTCCTCTCATCTCGGTTCCTCTCGGCGAGGATCTGAGAGAGAGATCCGAGAAACAGTCCCGAGGACGGAGTAGCCAAAAGCTGTAAAATGAGGAATCTTTCATTCCATTAAGTGACAACACATGTGGAGGTTCGGCATTTAAACATATGCCTGTGTTTTCTTGCTTTACGTTCCTCCAGAAGCTTCCTCTCTCTCTGTTAGCAAAATGATAAGCACCCTAACTCCCTTTTCCTGTCCGTGCAGATGTTTATATCTAGAATGGATGAGTGTGCAGGATTGAGAAGGATGAAGCTCCCTTTTCAGTGGGATCTGTACGGATGTTATCAGAGCTCTCTGTACAGATGTTATCAGTGCTCTCTGTACAGATGTTATCAGGGCTCTCTGTACAGATATTATCAGAGCTCTCTGTACAGATGTTATCAGGGCTCTCTGTACAGATGTTATCAGGGCTCTCTGTACAGATGTTATCAGAGCTCTGTACAGATGTTATCAGAGCTCTCTGTACATATGTTATAAGGGCTCTCTGTACAGATGTTATCAGAGCTCTCTGTACAGATGTTATCAGGGCTCTCTGTACAGATGTTATCAGGGCTCTCTGTACAGATGTTATCAGAGCTCTCTGTACAGATGTTATCAGGGCTCTCTGTACAGATGTTATCAGGGCTCTCTGTACAGATGTTATCAGAGCTCTCTTTACAGATGTTATCAGGGCTCTCTGTACAGATGTTATCAGAGCTCTCTGTACAGATGTTATCAGGGCTCTTCTTTACAGATGTTATCAGAGCTCTCTGTACAGATGTTATCAGAGCTCTCTGTACAGATGTTATCAGGGCTGTCTGTACAGATGTTATCAGGGCTGCCTGTACAGATGTTATCAGGGCTGTCTGTACAGATGTTATCAGGGCTGCCTGTACAGATGTTATCAGAGTTCTCTATACAGATGTTATTAGAGCTTGTTGTACAGATGTTATCAGGGCTCTTTGTACAGATGTTATCAAAGCTCTCTGTACAGATTTTATCGTGCTCTCTGTTCAGGTGTTATCAGGGCTCCCTTTGAGAGATGTTATCAGAGCTCTCTGTACAGATGTTATGAGTGCTCTCTGTACAGATGTTCAGAGCTGGAGCTCAAACCAAATGCTGGTCTTCACAGTTAGTGTTTGACTGAACCCCACTCTGCTCCTCTCTGTGCTGTATCAGCAGCGAGTGACGCTATACAGGGAGCTCTGTGGCTCCACTCTACTGCCGCCCGGTGGCAGCTTTATAACCTGCTCAGGCTCAGAGGGGTGATGGGCACTTGTGAGCGGAATGATTGGAGGCAGAGAGAGAGAGAGAGAGAGAGAGAGAGAGAGAGATAGATTGGAGGTGGAGTTGGGGGTGTATGTTTATATCACCTGTACTCTGGAGAATCACCTTCACTTTGAGACAGCAGATTGAAAAATCTCCTGCTGTTCGGCGCTCGTCCCCGACTCAGGGAGCCGGTGTGCCAGCACCTCCTCCCCTGAGGGATTATGGGATATGTGGGAGCAGGTGGAGGGGGGATGGGCAGGTTTTGGGTCAGATCCTCGGGGGCGCTGCTGTTACCCCATTACTGAGGACGGTGGGGGCTGGTGAGCACCCCCTCACATTGAGTCGACAGACCCGACAGCCCCGGAGAGATCGCCGTCTCAAAGAGCTCCCCAGAGAGTTCCGGAGCCCCCCTCCTGACACTCACCGTGTCCTCGTGTACAAACACTGCTGAGGTGAACGCGAATGAAGAATCATCTGTGCACACAGAGCAGTGTGCTGTCTGCTTATAGGGAACAGTGAGCAACTATTCATAATGAAACCTTACTTTGCAAGGAAAATGGTATTGATATTATGTTTTTATTGATTGCAGTTATTGTAAGGGAACACGAGAACTCTGTTAAAATGAATGTACCACTAAAAGCACACAGTTGATCTGTTTGCCATGAATGTAATGGTGAGGACAGTTTACTATATCTGAGGGCTTCAGCTTCGGGTTTTTGCTGGTTGAAAGTACATAATGAAGGATGATGGGAGATGTTAGTTGCCTGCAAGCTGAACTATCTATCTTAGTTACCAACAGGAACAAACATCAGAGAAGTGAGTTTCTTCAAAAAACTGTGCACTGATCGCTAATGCTAGCTCAGAAAGTATGGCAGCTGACTTTCACCACAGTGACTGCATATTGACAAAGTTTTTTTTTTGTTTATTTGTTTTAAGGAAAACTGCAATTGAAAGAAATGAGAAATACTCTGCCGGACGATCTTAAACGCACATCTCTAAATGCATCAGTCTATTCCTGCTGGCATTTGCCAAAGCATTCGTCTGTGGTTAGTACTATATATGCAATCAGCCATGCTCTGACTGAAGAGTATAAATACATGTTTAACTTCGGTAATGTCCCAGCGGTAGGCTCACCTGTTTAGAGTCCGCAATGCTTGAGTTATTTTCACCTGACAGAAGTACCTGAAGAGAGCCAGGCATATTGATAAATTAATTTGGTTGAACAGGTCAGAGAACAGCAAAACTATGAATATATGTGAAGCTCTCTCCACTATGGTTTTGTAATACAACGAGTCATTGATAGAATTCACCTTATGAGGATTATACTCAATTAAAAGTTTCAATTTCATTGTAATGAGAAAAAGAGTTGAAGTTGCCTGCGTTTGTATCACACGCTGAAGTGACTTTCTTCGTTGACGTCTGAAAAAAAAAAACTCTACCAATGTCAGAAAATCCTCGTGCTAAATTAATTAACTGCTGTAATGTTTAATTAAGTACATGGGAACATTATTAAAACTCTGCTTCATTTTTTATTTCTCTTGTGGCTCAGGTAAAAAGTGCTCTTTAGTAGTGCTGAGGGTGCAAATTCTGGAGGGAGTTAGAAAGATTGAAACCCGATATTATCATAGCTCTCTGTACAGCTGTTATCAGTGCTCTCTGTACAAATGTTATCAGTGCTCTCTGTACAGATGCTATCAGTGCTCTCTGTACAGCTGTTATCAGTGCTCTCTGTACAGATGTTATCAGTGCTCTCTGTACAGATGTTATCAGTGCTCTCTGTACAGATGTTATCAGAGCTCTCTGTACAGATGTTATCAGGGATCTCTGTACAGATGTTATCAGGGCTCTCTGTACAGATGTTATCAGAGCTCTCTGTACAGATGTTATCAGTGCTCTCTGTACAGCTGTTATCAGTGCTCTCTGTACAGATGTTATCAGGGCTCTCTGTACAGATGTTATTAGAGCTCTCTGTACAGATGTTATCAGGGATCTCTGTACAGATGTTATCAGAGCTCTCTGTACAGATGTTATCAGGGATCTCTGTACAGATGTTATCAGAGCTCTCTGTACAGATGTTATCAGAGCTCTCTGTACAGATGTTATCAGGGATCTCTGTACAGATGTTATCAGTGCTCTCTGTACAGCTGTTATCAGTGCTCTCTGTACAGATGTTATCAGGGCTCTCTGTACAGATGTTATTAGAGCTCTCTGTACAGATGTTATCAGGGATCTCTGTACAGATGTTATCAGAGCTCTCTGTACAGATGTTATCAGTGCTCTCTGTACAGATGTTATCAGTGCTCTCTGTACAGATGTTATCAGAGCTCTCTGTACAGATGTTATCAGGGATCTCTGTACAGATGTTATCAGAGCTCTCTGTACAGATGTTATCAGGGATCTCTGTACAGATGTTATCAGGGCTCTCTGTACAGATGTTATCAGAGCTCTCTGTACAGATGTTATCAGTGCTCTCTGTACAGCTGTTATCAGTGCTCTCTGTACAGATGTTATCAGGGCTCTCTGTACAGATGTTATTAGAGCTCTCTGTACAGATGTTATCAGTGCTCTCTGTACAGATGTTATCAGGGCTCTCTGTACAGTTGTTATCAGTGCTCTCTGTACAGTTGTTATCAGTGCTCTCTGTACAGATGTTATCAGTGCTCTCTGTACAGATGTTATCAGTGCTCTCTGAACAGATGTTATCAGGGCTCTCTGTACAGTTGTTTTTAGTGCTCTCTGTACATATATTAATAGTGCTGTCTGTACAGATGTTATCAGGGCTCTTTGTACAGATGTTATCTTTGCTCTCTGTAGCCTACAGATGTTATCAGGGTTCTCTGCACAGATGTTGTCAGGGCTCACTGTACAGATGTTATCAGGGCTCTTTGTACAGATGTTATCTCTGCTTTCTGTGCAGATGTTTTCAGGGCTCTCTCTACAGATGTTATCTCTGCTTTCTGTACAGATGTTATCAGGGCTCTCTCTACAGATGTTATCTCTGCTTTCTGTACAGATGTTATCAGGGCTCTCTGTACAGATGTTATCAGTGCTGTCTGTACAGATGTTATTAGTGCTTTCTGTATAGATGTTATCAGTGCTGTCTGTACAGATGTTATCTTTGCTCTCTGTAGCCTACAGATGTTATCAGGGCTTTCTGTACAGATGTTATCAGGGCTCTCTGTACATATGTTATCTCTGCTCTCTGTACAGATGTTATCTTTGCTTTCTGTTCAGATGGTGTCAGTGCTCTCTGTCCAGATGTTTTCAGTGCTCTCTGTACAGATGTTTTCAGTGCTCTCTGTACAGATGTTATCAGGGCTCTCTGTACAGATGTTATTAGAGCTCTCTGTACAGATGTTATGAGTGCTCTCTGTACAGATGTAATCAGTGCTCTCTGTACAGATGTTATCAGGGCTCTCTGTACAGTCGTTTTTAGTGCTCTCTGTACATATATTAATAGTGCTGTCTGTACAGATGTTATCAGGGCTCTTTGTACAGATGTTGTCCTTGCTCTCTGTAGCCTACAGATGTTATCAGGGCTCTCTGCATAGATGTTATCAGGGCTCACTGTACAGATGTTATCAGGGCTCTTTGCACAGATGTTATCTCTGCTTTCTGTACAGATGTTATCAGGGCTGTCTGTACAGATGTTATCTCTGCTTTCTGTACAGATGTTATCAGGGCTCTCTGTACAGATGTTATCAGTGCTCTCTGTAGCCTACAGATGTTATCAGGGCTTTCTGTGGAGATTTTATCTTTGCTTTCTGTACAGATGTTTTCAGTGCTCTTTCTACAGATGTTGTCTCTGCTTTCTGTACAGATGTTATCAGGGCTCTCTCTACAGATGTTATCTCTGCATTCTGTACAGATGTTATCAGGGCTCTCTCTACAGATGTTATCTCTGCTTTCTGTACAGATGTTATCAGGGCTCTCTGTACACTTCTTTACAGTGCTCTCTGTACATATGTTAATCATGCTCTCTTTAAAGATGTTGTCAGGGTTCTCTGTACAGATGTTATCAGTGCTTTCTGTATAGATGTTATCAGTGCTGTCTGTACAGATGGTATCTCTGCTCTCTGTGCAGATGTTATCTTTGCTCTCTGTAGCCTACAGATGTTATCAGGGCTTTCTGTACAGATGTTATCAGGGCTCTCTGTACATATGTTATCTCTGCTCTCTGTACAGATATTATCTTTGCTTTCTGTACAGATGTTATCAGTGCTCTCTGTACAGATGTTTTCAGGGCTCTCTGTACAGATGTTCTCAGGGCTCTCTGTACAGATGTTATCTCTGCTCTCTGTACAGATGTTATCAGTGCTCTCTGTTCCTGTCAGGGGTAAAGCAAGGTTAGGGTGTTAATGCACTCTTTTCCAGAACAATTCTGACAGCAACACTGAGATATCTTTCCATGTTCTGTCTGAAGTCAAACTGTATTATGCTTAAGAACACTCCAACAGTCCAATAGAGGGTCTGCTATTTAATTAACTGCTGATTTCCTGAGGAATGAGATGAGCAATTCCCCACTTCCTAAAACCCCCCAAAACTCTGTGAACTTATTAAACAGGGTATTAAATCGTGAAGGTGTGATGGGGGCTTAAGCTTTCAGCCATACTAGGACAAAACAGCCCTTTTAGCACAAGTGAAAACAGAATTACTGACAGCAGAGCATCATGTGTTCATGTTCCTTTCATTGTACTGCCCAGCATCATGCTCAGTGTAAGGAGCAGACGGTCTTTATGAATCGTTTTCTTTCTTTCTCTTCCTGCATCCCTCCATCTCTCACTCTGTCCCTCCTTCATTTACTCTCCTTCCTTCGCTCTGCATCTTGCTCTCTCTCCATTTCTCTGCATAGTTCTGTTTGAAACAGAAAGTTAGAATATAGCCTGGCAGTGGAGTGTTTTGTATCAGAAAGTGTTGACTGTGCGATATCGTATCAGGGCTCCCCTCAGCCGTGAAACATGGCGCTCGGTCCTCCATGTCCATTAGATGCTGTAATCAAAAGAGTTTATTACATTCAACCAATAATGTGTTTCACGCTCTGCCAAATTACAGCATTCTGTTTGCAGTAATTCTCGTTTAGTAACTATGACTTCGGAGAAGGACTCGGGCTACCAATAAACGTCTGGCTCATAAACCGGCTATAAAACGAGAATAAATGAGAAAATGATTTTATAACCTGTCTAAACCTGGTGAGTATAGAAATATGAAATAGCGCTTCAAAATTTCAACATTGCAGAAACTACACTGCTGCCCAGCACACATTAATGTACAGTAAGCAGTGTGGATATATTACCTGTCAGATATTGGTGAAGCATTTAGAAAATGATCCACTCAATTGGATTTTGATAATAGCAGAGACTTGAATTTAAGTTAGATGGAATCTCATATATGATATAGCTGTTGTTTGCAGGGCCACTCCCTCCATAAATTACTTGTATGATAGTTCCATAGAGAATGATAATATCTGGCCATTAACATGGATCCATCTTGTTCCAGAAAACATAATTACTGTACTTCTATCCTACAGAACAGGTGTGAATATCCAGGTATCAATTCAATGTGTTTCATCTAGCCTCCTTTTTCTTGCATGATTATAAGTTTCCCCCAAAGGTTTAAACACATTTCCAGGAACTGTGCCTCAGTTTCTCAGAACTCTAAACACAAACACAGTTAACTACTTTGTGAAAACTCCACAAATCTCCTGCAAAATGAAACACAACACTCAAAACCATGTTCTCTCTTCTCAAAATTGATTTTTTTTCCCCACCAAAGCAATACACACAGCCATCATATGCTTATTTGTTATAGACATCAAATAACACTGATGTGATGAATTCAAAGCACTGCCATCAAAAGAAATTTGGTGCTCCGGGATTTTGTGTTTGCTGTGGTGTTTTGTCTTTGTGTTTTTTTAGTAGCTTTGATTTAGTTTCTTGGATGTTTGTTTGTCTATGTTAATAAATCCCATGGACTTGGTTATTTTAAAGGTTTTTTTCTGTGGGGTTTTTGGCCTGTGGTGCAGTATTATTCAGCCCATCGGGCCAACCTAAGAGTGGGGTGTAACAAATGGGGGCTCGTCCGGGAGATGAACCGAGGACCTCTCACAAGGAATGAATGAATGAATAAATAATACGGTGATAAGTTGTCACAGTGAGCTCTGCGCTGCTATTTTATGCTATGCTGAACTTGAAACCTGTAATTGATTTTGACAAACTATTCTTTGTTTTAAGAGTGGGGGGGTTGCAACGGTATGTAGTCCCTGTGCTGTTTTGTCCCTTTTACTTCCCTGTCCTCTTTAGCTCCGCCCAGGTTTGCTACATCCAATGGCTGAACGAGGTGCACCTGGCCAGAGAATTAAGTGCTTAATTGCTCCTGTGCCAGCATTAGAATGGTGTGGGCACTGTGGAGTTTGCTGACTCTTCGCCTGGGGTTTTTGTGTTGCTGTTGTGTTTTGCCTTTGTCTTTTGTTCACCTCCGCCAAGGAGGTATATGTTTTTTTGCCGGCGTTTGTTGGTTTGTTTGTTTGTTTGTCTGTCTGTCTGTCTGTCTGTTAGCAACAAATCTCAAAAACGGTTGCATAGATTTTAACCAAACATTGCATAGGCATATCTAGGCCAAAGTACAGCTGAGATATAGGCCAAAGTACAAATCCAGCTATGCTGGCGGAGGTATGGGCTCTTGCGAGTCCAGCTCAGGGAAGGTCAGAAATGACACAAGGACCAATTGATTAGATTTCGGGAGTGATCGGGGTTAGGGGTTAGGGGTTAGGGCCCTGGGCGGAGGTACTGTGCTCTCTGAGTGCTCTTATTCATTGTAGCTTTGATTTATTTTCTTGCACATTTGCATGTCTTTACATTAATAAATCCCATGGGCTCGGTTATTTTAAAGGTGTTTTTCTCTGGTGGTTTTGGGTGTGTGGTGCAGTATTGTTCACCCCATTGGGTCAACCTAAGAGTGCGGTTTAACATACAGATACAAACGAAATGTTTATTAATTACTGCACTGCGTTAAAAAGTTCATTGCTGAACTGACCCAAAAAATGCAATAGAGCCGGTCACTGTGCATCCTGCTCAGGCCAGAGGACTTCATCCACATCGACTGCGATGTTCTCCCTGGCCAAGCGGTGGGGTGGGGGGTGGGGGGGGGGGGGCCCAGCATGGAGGATCCATCCCCGACATTCATCTGTGTGATGTCATCACATGACCCCTCTGTTGTCTGGAGTTGTGCCACACGCTCGTAGGGTCTGTGTTCTTACTCTTTCCACCACTATGCTGAAAATAATTCCTCTGTTGGATTTAGAAACGGGGAATATGGAGGAAGTTACTGCGCTACAGAATGTAGGTTGTGTTTTTGGACCTGAGAGCCCCAGTGGAAAGTTACATCATCCCAAATGACAACATAGGGGGGCTGTTCTTGTTCCTCTTCCTGTGAGGATATTTTTGAATCGTCAAGGAATGCTTGCTAATGGGAAGTGTTATAGGGATCGAGCAGTGCACGGTGATGTATGGCCCGACGCTGACCAATAGCAGCACACCTGATGATATTTCCACCACGCTGCCCAGGGACATTTACTGTGGTACGGCTGCCAGTGATGTTCCTCCCTCGCCGCCTGGTCTTCTGCAGGCTGAACCCTGCCTCACCAATGAAGATATATCGATAGGGATAGCACTGGCATAAAGTTCAAGCACTCTCTGAAAAAGAGAGAATAACTATATCAGGCCAAAACCCTTCATACAGGAACACTGAGGTACATAGTTACATGTCTATACAGAGCACTGAAAGGATATTGTACTCACATGCACATATTGGTATCATCGCTCCTTCGCTCGTTCAGAGTTGTGCTCAAATGGAGCACAATATACCCATTTCGTCCTCAGCTGGTGTGTATTCAAGAAACAGTTGATTATGGCCAGGCTGACCTGGCCAATGTTCGCGTAATGGACACTGTTTTCTAGGATTCTGTCTCTGATTTCCCTCAGGGTGATGACATTCATTCATTCATTGTCTATACCCACTTATTCCTCACTAGGGTCGCGGGGGAACTGGAGCCTATCCCAGCTGACTACGGGCGAAGGCAGGAAACCACCCTGAACAGCTCGCCAATCCATCGCAGGGCACACACACCATTCGCTCTCACACTCATACCTATGGGCAATTTAGTGTCTCCAATTAACCTAACATGCATGTCTTTGGACTGTGGGAGGAAACCGGAGTACCCGGAGAAAACCCACGCGAACACGGGGAGATGCAAACTCCACACAGAAAGGCCCCAGGCCAGAATCGAACCCACGACCTTCTTGCTGTGAGGCGACAGTGCTAACCACTATGCCACCGTGCCGCCCGGGTGATTTTCTAAAACCATGTTTACCTCTTGCTCATCTGTGAATTACTGGCCTGTGCCACCTCTTGCTGGCCGTCTTTCTGTTCTGTGAAAAGTATATACACGCATTGCAGGATACACATTTTACTGTATAGCTGCAGTGCATAAGTGTAAGACAAACCAGTACACTATAGGGTACATCTCTGTTGTGACAGTTTGACTGTAAAAAAACGCATTATACCTGTAAACATAGAGTGTGTAAAAAGATGGACGCTGCAATTGGGTCTGAAAACTGAGGCCAATGCGGAAATCTCCAAAATTTGCATTTTATTTAATGGCCAGCAGATGGCGACGTCGGTGGTTGCAGAAAGAAGTTCAATCCTATAGAAGTCTATGAGAAAATGACCCTACTTACTTGATTTATTATTTAAATAATGATTTTTCACATTACTTTATTGTATCAGTCGCAAGTTTCAAGTCTCCTCCGATATATCATGATGTTCATTTTTGTAAATTATGGTCCCAAATAGACTAGAATAAAGGTTAAAGCCAGTCTATGCTTTAGGAGCGTGGCTATCCTCTGGTCCTTGTCTGATACGGTCAGATCCACCCGTAGATCCACCCCTCGCTCCTCCCTGGATATTCGATTCACGCTCTTGTCCAATAGGAATCACATCCGGTTTCAAAATGACAAAATGGCGCTGTTCAAATTGCCAAAATCGAGGCTTCCTCAATGGTATGCTGAAACCAATGGGGGACGTCGTGGTTGCTTCATCCATCTTTTTAAACAGTCTGTGCCTGTAAATGGTGCTGGGAAGGGGAAGTCTGGTTTACACCTGAGCAGGGGTGGTCAGGGCCCTTATAGAATCAGTGTTTTAGCCCCCGACCCCCGACCCGTGACCCCTAGCGCAGCCCATAATTATCTGCCTGTCAGTTTGACCATTTCTGAGCTGATGCGATTTTCTCCATCACATTCACATGAACGTTCAAAGTTGGAGGTGTCCAGTGTGATCAAGATCAAGCCCTGTCGTGTGAAATCAGAGCGAAAGGGAGAGAGCTTTTCACTGTTTTCTGTACTGCCTAGTTCTCATATCCTCTGATGTTTGTGCCTTTTGTCGAATTTCACCCTAATTACCCCCCAGTATTTACATTTGTTACTACCTGATATTGATTTCAGGTTTAGAGCTTCAGTGAATGAGATTGTTGAAGATTAAACTGATTTATTTTTTTGCCTCTCTAGTCGTTCTGCTCTGTTCTGAGGAGACCAGTCACAGCACCACTGATGCTAATGTTTGTTAGCTGCTCCAAGCTTCCTCTTTCTCCTGCAGCCATGGCGATCTGAACAGGGTGTGGGACCAGGGAAGCTTTGGCAGGTTGGGGGGGGGGGCAGCCCTGCCAGGGGGCCGATGAGGAGCTCTTCTCTGGCAGGAGGTGTTGGTCTGCTCCTGCAGGACGAAGGCATTCAGGGCTTGTTGGTCACCTCATACATTAGAGAGTCTCAGACTGGCTGAGTCTGGCGTTGTTCGTGCGGCGACAGGAGCTGCTAACTGGAGATAGATCAGGTGAACCTGCCAGCTGAACATCCAGAGCTGGGATCATCGACTCCGGCCCTCAAATCCAAATCCAGTCCTGGCTTTTTATTCTCCCTGGTAATTAATTAATTAACTGAACAGCTATTGCTACTGATTGGCCAGACTGTCTTTACACACGACTCCCAGGCGAAGAAAGGGTAGAAAAACCAGCAGTTCTGCACCCTTGAGGATTGTGATCTAACCCTCGGAGCGCTAAATACAAATAGTGTTGCTCAATGATGTAAGATTTCAAATTCAAACCTGTTGAAAACCTATCACGTGCTCCCTGCGGGAGCTCTTTTAAACAAGTCAGCCACATGATAGGTTTTCAACAGCACAGGATAATTTAATTTATAATTTTTTGAAAATTTATTTCAGCTCTCAAAGGGTTAATTAATGACGCCTAGTCTGGAATGAGGATCAGGAGCTGCAGATGTGTGCAGTCGTGGGACGAGAGGAGAAGGGGTGACGGGGGCAGTCCTGCTGAGCAAAAACAACTCCACATTCCCAGGATCCTTTGAGGCATGCAGGAAATGTGCACGAGTGGCACTTAGCGGACCTGACAGGCCGAGGTCTGTTCTCCCTCTCCGGGGTAATTACAGGCGCAGAGTTGACAAGGGGCCATCAACCTCCCTCCCAATCAAAACATGTAGTGGAAGCCAAATTTCCTTCATTCTGTCCAATCAGAGTCAACCCAGGGACTACTTTCATGTTGCCCCTGCAGAAGGAACCCGAAGGATTGATTTGGCCTCACGTCAAACGGAGAGATTTTGCAACTCTGTCGCGGGTGTCGTCTTTATACAAATGTGGGAAACTTAACTGTGCACAGTTTTATAATGAGGATAGCATTGGCTCGGCCAAGCCGAACAATTTAAACAAATGAAAAGCGCTATTTCCAAAAATAGCCATTAGCAAGCATTGTCTCGCTAATGTGAAAGGGCGACAGGCCAGTGATTGGCATTGCCTGGTGCATTTGCAACATGTTTTGGTTTTTTAGCGGCTCGATCCCCAGGATATATTGCTTTGGATCGCGTCATCCTTTGAATCATTCAGGATAAACAAGAATTCCTCAGTGAAGTTCATCACATATTTATTGCTGTGCGGCAAAGCAAGTGTTTTGGCAGGTGGTAGGTTTGCACTCTGGGATTACGGTGATTTCCACCTGGGTTTTCTCGCGGTGTAAACACTCTCGGTTATAGGCATGAGTGAAAGTCCAATTCAGATGTGCAGAATTCCCTTTGCCAAAGGAAATATGTGGTCCTTGGTGACCATGGCAACTAGAGGATGATGCTTCAGAGGACCTGGCACATTAGCCTAATAGAACCTTCCACCTGAATGCATTTTAGTGAGGTGTTTCACTTCCTGGAGCAAGGTTTGGTAGTAATCAACTGACCTCACACACAGTGTCGTAAACAGAGAGCTTATATCTCTTTGTTAGAACCACCTGGTTGCGTCAAAAAAGTGTGCAAAGGGTCAGCTGTGATTCAGTTACCTGCTGTACAGACAAATCTACACCAGTATGATCAAATGAAATTGGCTTCCACTCTGTGTTTAAATGCACTATTCTTCAGTTCATCACAGCGTCCCTGACGACTCGTGACAAACTAATATAACTGGTAAATTTGGGCTTCGTACCACAACATTTATAAAATGAACTTGCAGATGCTTTATAAAACATACTGCAATATTTAAAAAAGGAGCTTGTAATAACATTTCTCACAGAAATGAAGTAGCCTCGTTAGCTGAGCAGTAGGGTAATATCTGCAGATTCTGGAGGGCCAAAATTATTTTCTGCTCATCAGTTCAGCGTACCATTCCTCCTTAGTTAGTTCCTTTATGATTCACGTCAGTTGTTGCGACCCCTTGACCTTTGTGAATCTGTTCTCTGGCCTAATGAACCGGTATGAAATTTCACTGTTTAAAATTTCTACATTTTCTTTCGTTCCTCAGGGACAGAACTATTTGCTCAAACTCCTTTCACTGATAATTTCAGCTTGTTAAATTCTGATTTGGCTCCAGTCCCATCTTGTCGGAGTGAATTAGTCTCATGCCTCTTTGTGTTCCTTTCTTGTGTCTGGTGGGGTCTGCGGAGGATCCGGCCTGTAGCACAGGGAGATAAGTCGCTGATGCCCGGGATTTTATCCTCTATAGTGTACTGCTGCCCAGGAATTCCAGAACATGCCATGCATTAATAATGCTGGAGAAGAGGTTTAATTCAGATTGGTCACGCTATCAGGGCCTGTCTCGCTGAGGCACTAACATCTTTCCTACAGTTAAACAGGTCAGCCTGTACAGGGCACTAATAGCAGATTGTATTTCTTAGTGTCCAAGCAATATGTACAGACTTTATGATTCATGCACCATCAAGCCTCCATTTCTGTCAGTCCTCCAATCCAGTGATTCAGTCAGAGATTCAAAACTTATGTTCTAAACCTATTTATAAATAGATATAACTTGCATGAACCAAGACATTATGCCAATTAGCGTGGTTATGGAGAGAAAAAAAAAAACACTAAAATTTTGTCTGAAAACAAACCATTTTACTGTACAAATAAGGATTTCTTCTCAACCCAGTAATTTGTATCTAAATGCTGTAGTCTCGGGGGTACCTCTGAAAATGAGTCCTCTCCTTTTCATTTCAACGGAGACTTGAGATGATTCCAGCAGAAATGGTAAAAATGCTAATCAGAATTCCTGGAATTAGTGCAGCCTTTAATGAACAAAATGAAAAATATCTCTGATCTTTATTAAGCTTTAGGGTAATAAATTATGTTAAACCCGGGAAGAATTTTGTAATATTAGTGAGTTACTCCAATTAAAATGATGTTTTAAAGCTGGTTTAATGACACTAAAGGGTTTTCTTTTTTCCTTCTCATGCGCAGCAGTAGAATGAAGGGGTAATTTTAAAAAAAATTAATCTTTGATTAGTTTCCTTAAATTTTGATGGTTTTAATTACTTGCAGTGATTAGTACCTCACCATGAGAGTGTAAGGTTACGAACATTTTAATCACATATCTGTTGCCACTTAAATTGTAACTTATCTGACTTCATGAAAGTTTTGGCTCCTTGAAGATGGCTAGTTGGTATAGATTTTTATGTCCTAGTTGCAATTTGCACAATATGATGTTATGTTATGGATATGTTTCTACATAACAATCAAAACACAAACTCGAATAGCTGACCACTTCTTTGCATGCAGGCTGGGAAAGTTGGCTGCTACTTTAAATACTGTGTGTGCAAAAACCTGCCTTCATAAACTAAATGTTAGGCCAAAATAACACTAACAGACAAGTTATTATAAAGCCCTTATGCTACTGGACTCTCTCCGTCGAGGGAATAATTCGAATTAAATGAATTTCTTTCACTGCGCTGCACTGGGACTTTGGCAGGTTTTCTATGAATCCCTCTCTTGTGCTTATTAAACAATAGAGAAATCAGTTGCCTCCTGAACAGCCAAAAACATGAATAAAATCCCAAACACCATAGAAATCATTTGTTCCAAAGACCGTTCCAGTTGGCGTGATTCTGTGCTTCCCACCTATGGACATAAGACCTGCCGATTGGCTCATTCATGCTGCGTCGCGGTAAAAAAATAAAAAGTTGACTGGACAAAGTAAGGCAACCAGCAGCAAAATTTGATTTGGCTCAACTTCAAGTACCGAGTTCTTTCAACAATTATTTTGAGCAAACTCAAATACTCAAGTTGAGCCAACTCAAAAATGCTTTGCAGCTGGTTGCCTTACTCTTCATGTTGAAGACAAAGAGTGGAACATACAACTAAACACGAGCCAAAGAGGCATTTTTTCTGTGAGTTTGTGTTATTATTAACAAAAACTTTGCCTTTGTGCTTCACGTGCATTTTTCAAAACAATCTGGTTGTATTTAATTAGTTGGTTGTTGTTTTGCATACCAAATAAGGCTACAAATGGCTCAAGCACAAGCCTTTATAAAACATTTCATTTCAAATGAAGGATTGCGATGTTTTCCGATAGCAGCGTTGACGATGGAAGTCAGTGGTGTGATCTGCGGTGGATGTAATATAATTATTGACTCCAGTTGAGGTGAATCCAATGATTTATCCACCTTGGACAAGTGATATTCACTGAGGCGCACTTGTCCAAGGTAGATAAATCATTGGATTCGCCAATAACTGAAGTCAATAACGGTTTTATTACATGACCCTACTTTAAAATATAAGAGAATGGTGACAACTCTAACGTAAAGCTCCTCACACGGACGAAGAGACACAAAATACCAACACTGTCAGGAGCTCCTGCGGGGAAGCCTCATCTATTTTAGCAAGACGTCGTTGAATTGTTATACTCACCTCTCACACGCACTTTTGCACGGTGAATATCACTGTTTAAAGTGACGGGCAGAGCTTGCCTCGACCAATCAGAAGACCCTTACGTCATATAATAAAATCTGATACTGGAGGCAAACTGCTGGGTGACTGCAGGCTTGTAGCATTAGAGTTAGTCATGATGACGCTGATCTAGCTGTGACAGACTGCAATAGACATATGAGTCTTCCCCAGTCTCCCCTCGGCTACTGCGGGTTTCAAAGACAAGAGTGAGAGGATAATGGCTGTACAACTCTGCTTGTGATACTTCCACTTGTGGAAAGAGGACTGAAGTCGCTCTTTTTGTGCCTTTTCAATTATTTTATCTCATTGATATTTCATGCTAACAAGATGCCCAAACTCGTTGTGTGCACACTGTCATTTCTGACCCATTTTCTACTGCTTTAACCCTTTGAGCGCCAAATACATTTTCAAGGAATTAAAAATGTAGTTATCCTGAGCTGTTGAAAACCTATCATGTGGCAACGATAGGTTTTCAACAGCATCAGACTTTGATATCTTACATCATTGGGCAACTATAGTTTCCCACGGCGCTGAAAGGGTTAACACTCATTAGCTCCTGTCAATGTCAGGAAATAAATGTCCAGCTGGAGCCGGTTCCGACATGATCTAGATTTCGCTCTCTGAGCGCTTTGTGTCATGGAGACTCAGTTAAAGCGGTATAAATGAAGTCATCTATCCTTCCGCTCTGCTGTGACAGTGCTGTGAAATTTATGCGAGATTCACGCGTGTTTATGAGTTCATCAAGCGGTAATATTTTCTGTAATCTGTGTCTGCCGCCGGCACGCGGCCATGTAAAGCGTGTTATAGCCAAGACGGCGCGTTTGTTAGCGCGGTTATGTTATCGGTACAGCACGGTGTCTCGCAACCTCAAAAAGAACTGGGGCGATTAACAGTTCCCTCTCTCTCTGTTATGGTGACACTGTGAGACTCACACTGCGAAAAGAGGAGGCCTGTGTGCCAGAGAGAAGATTTTATTACAGAGCCGGCTAAATCACGACTGTAGAAGAGAGGACATATTTAGAGATGAGAGACAGATTTTTTCTATGGGATAAAAATAAATGTTCAGCATGATGTTCGGCAATAGAAGCTGTTCAGTGCAAAATGCCAAACCCACACATATAATCATCATTAAAATGAGGGGGTTTTTTTTTCTTAAAATTTCTCACCATTGTCAGAAAAATGAACATTTTCAAGGCTGTATTTCATTGGCTCTCAGTCTGTGCGGCTTTTTCATAACACATAACGTAATTTAATTTCTAGGTGGCAATTTTGCCTTTCTGCGATTGAATACAATGAATGATTATTCACACTGTGATATTTAGTCCCATTTTTTTTTTTTTTTTTTTTTTTTGCAGCTTTCTCAGGTGTTCTTTTTCAGGTGGATATGTGAATTTGTGAAACAGATGCTGCAAAGTTATTTTAGTTTTTTCTTTGTTTACCTAAAATCGTCAGCCTCTTCATTTAAAATCAATCTAAAAACCTGTACGATAATGTTGAAGAAATTATTCTAACTATTACAGAATCTTAAGTGCTATGTATTATGGCTGATGAATAGATATCAAGTATTACAATAATGTAAACTGTGACTCAAACATCAGTGAAATGTGCTATTCCTCTCTGTCAGTCCGCTGGTGTGTTCATATCATCATAATGCTTTCATTCAAATGCTCTTCTTTTCTGCTTGCTTCTCTTTTCAGTTTTTAACCCTGAGGCGATGCTTGAACACAGCCCGAGGGTATGTATGATGAATTTCAACAGCGCAGTTTCACAAAACACTAAAACTGGTGGCACACTGTCACCAGTCCTCCACTGATGTCACATTACAATGTGCTCTATAGCTCAGATACTCGGGAGAAGATGTATGTGCACTTGCTTCTGATGAAATTTGGGAAGAAGACGTAATCCTTTCAGTTGTGCTTTAAATTTTTATGTGTTTTTTCTTCTCAAAATTCTTCTGTTTCAGAACTCCATCTGTTTGTGAAGTAGTATTTTTAAATGTTTTGTGTGCGTTTCAAGTCCATGTTTTAGACCTCAGTTGCTGTGAGCCTGTGGTTAGTGATCAGTATTTGAATGTTAAGAATACTTTAATCTCATATTTGTGATTATACTCCTGAAAACATTAAAAACTTTTTTATTGTTGCCCTGAGGAACCATTTTTAAACTTTTCTTTTTGAGGTGTGTTTAGCTTTCTATATACCTGAGCTCTAGAAAGCACAGACAGACATATGGAAATGTGTGTTTGTGTTAATTAGGAACGCCGAGATATCGCTTTCTTATTCTGAGTGTGTCTCTCTCTCTCTCTTTCTCTCTCTCACGCAGACACACACACACACACAAACACTCACTCTCTCAAAGACTAGTAGACAGATAGTCATAATCACTTTCCCACACACTCTCACTTCCTCTGACAGACAGAAAAACATACATACACACTCACTCTTTCACTCTCCTCTCTCTCCCTCTCCGAGAAACTCACCTCTTTTTCTGTCAATTTACTGTATACCCACCTATCAGCCAAAAAGTCATTTAAATAGCGGAGTATACCAACTTTCTTCTTAGTGATCTACATGTCTACTTACAAAGTATGCCCACTTAACCGACCACTACACCAATGGGACTATTTGCTTTTGACCACTTGTTATTCAGGCTAGCTAAAGTCTAGGTTTGCCTGTCTGTGTATCTATATATCGACGTTGAGAATCGGAAATTACTTAGAAGTGTTTGGATATCGGGTCACGAAAACGAAGCCACGCAAAAGGTCACTACCAGTTTCCATTCAGGTCAAGTGTAGCCCGTGTGTACACATAATTGGCATCTCATTAAATAATAGAGCCTGGCAGAAACTTAAGCGCAAGTTGATTTCAAACTGATAGGCACTTGCGATCACTTGAAGCACCAGTGTATTGGATTTAGAGCCATCTACTGGTCAGATTGCAGATTGCAACTAAGTGTTAACCCCTCCCCTCGCCTTACTCTTCCAAGCCTGTCGGAAAACCTGCGGTGGCCGCAAAACTTGTGAAAAGCACAAAACATACTCTCTAGAGCTGGTGTCGTGTAAAATCTGGTTCCCCCAAATGACTTTTGTTGCATATTGCGCATCCCTTTGCATCAAATCGCATCATTTGAGTCATCTACGTAATTTTCGCAGTAGTGAAGTGTTCTCAGAATGAACTAAGCCGACTCATAGCATTGAAACTCAATGATCAGTACAAAAGTCACATTAGCGGACGTTATACAATCGTTCACTTGTACTAAAATAACTATCTAGCTAGCTTGCTAAGAAGACTACTGTTCGCTTCTACTCTAATAACCGCTAGGTAGCAAGCTAGCAAAAGTGATAACCTCTTTAATGTTATAGATAGCACACCAGTGTAGTGAGCTAATGTGATGACTCACTCCTTAATGCTGTAGCTAGCACACTAATATATTTAGCTACCTAACTGGCAAGTGTGATAATTCACTCTTTAATGTCATACTTAGCTCACCAATCTAGCTAGCTAGCTAGCCAATGGCATAACTAACTCCTTAATTTTGCAGATAACACTTCAACCTTGGGCTCACGGGAAAAGATTTCTTGCTTGCGGCACTATGCCACATCCATGCAGCCGCAATTCAATCTATTCTACGCTATTTCAACAGTGAGCAATATGAAAGTCTCGCAAGACACCTGATTTGATGCACTCAATACAACGGAAGTCACTTGGAGCTGACCATATTTTATGGGGGGACCAGATTTTTCTTGACATCGGTGTTCGTTTAGTCTGTTCTGCGCAACTGTGGACACATGGTGATGCAAAATGGGTGTTTCGTGATCGAGAACTTGCTCTCACTGTAGATATAAAGGCCTCATTCTAGGGTAAAGAAAATGCTACAATTTTCAGGTGATTGTACATAAATGAAAACATACTTATGAATATTTTCTCAACAGATCCCCCTAAATCTTACACGCTGGTCCTTTAACCCCTCTACCGGTCAAAAGGCATTTCTGTCACCATTGACTTGCCGGAAAAGTTATATTATGCGTACTCTTGCTCAAGTGTTTATTGTAACCACATATATGGTTCATAAACGGTTAGTACAAAAAATGTGTACATCTTGATTTTAATTTATATTACTGTAATTTTTCAGTTAATTTGTAAAAAAAAAAAAAAATCACTGAATGATTAAGTATAGCTGGATGAAAATCAGCCAGTAAAAGGGTTAAATAACATGCTTGCACTTTGCCAAATTGCGAAGAGATTTGAGCCAGTACAAACCAAATCAATATACTGCTGATGGTGTTGGTGAAGGATCAGGACTGTGAGAAAGACTGCTCACATCGACACTCCATCACAACACCATTTTACATGTTTCCGATTCTGAGCTCTTGAAATGACTGTCTCCTTTTTCTTTCTAAACAGATAATTCCTTCTTCAATTATCCCAAAGAAGTTCATCAACTCAAAATATTCAGCTTTTGACTCTCAAGAAATGACTCCAAGCCGCACGGATGTTGCCAGCTTCAGGAAACCACAGCAAACCTCATTGCGGAAGCTGGCAGATAACCCCAAACTGAAAATCACCACAGTCTCTATAATAAAACATTTTCAAGACGTCCGATGGGCAGACCTCCATGAGGAGCAAGAGAGGCGAAAATCTTTGCTCCAAAATTTCTGTGAAAAGTTCAGAAGGAACGGTCCCCCTCGGTTGGACTTGTCAGGGATGGTGTCCCGTTTATATGTGGAGGAGAAACACAAAATCCTTTACTGCGAGGTTCCTAAAGCTGGTTGTTCCAACTGGAAGAGGACTCTGATGGTCTTAAACGGCCTTGCACGATCGACAGACGAAATCTCCCACGAGGCCGTGCACTATGGGAAGCGTTTAAAAACGCTGGAGAGCTTCGACAGGGCGAGCATCCAGGACCGGCTCAGGAGCTTCACCAAAGTCGTGGCCGTCAGGGACCCCGTCGAAAGGCTGGTGTCGGCTTTCCGGGACAAGTTTGAGCAGCCGAACTCATACTATCACCCCGTGTTTGGGCGAGCCATAATCCGCAAATACAGGGAAAACGCCTCCCAGGAGGCCTTGCAGTCGGGGTCAGGGGTCACATTCCGAGAGTTTGTGCGATATCTCCTGGATCCCGATCGACCAGTGGGAATGGACATCCACTGGGAACCAGTCAACAGGCTCTGCTTCCCCTGTTTTATTGCTTACGACTTCATCAGCAAGTTTGAGACTCTGGAACAAGATGCCAATTACTTTCTCCGGCAGATCGGTGCCGCAGAAAACCTGACGTTCCCGTACTTTAAAGATCGGCACTCCGCTGAAGAAAGAACGACGCCCACAGTTGTCAGCCAGTACATTAATCAAGTGCCTCCTACTGATAGACGCAGGTTATACGACTTCTTCTACTTGGACTATTTAATGTTTAACTATTCAATACCACTCAGCTTATGAAGGTCGTAAACCAAACTGAATGAGTTGTTTTGTCTGCAAAAATGACCATCACTCCTAGGAGAGAAATTGACCCGCCAAAGATTCATGTTCTTTGAGACACGTATTTAAAGTCTTTTTTTTTATTTCTTCCTATAATGGTTCTGTATAAAAATGTCCTGTTTCTTGAATACATTTTATTACACTGCCATTAGGTGTTTTTATTCCATTAGTCTGAAGTAAACTATCAAAATATGACCATATAATTTATGCACTGACCAAATTAATACACGTGAGTATATGAACTGAAAGGTTCACATTGACTGACATTTGACTGTGAGTCCACAGGAATCTCAACTCGACCGTCTTCCTACCCATGTTGAATGGAGGTTGACCTCTGGATTCTGCTCTGATTTTCTTTACCCCGACCTTTTATAGTTATCGGCCTCTTCCAGAAAATTAAACGCTCCACAAAAACATTTTACTAAATCTTTTGTGTCAATATCGAGAGAATGAGAGCATGGCCGTTTCTGATCAACTGAACTGAAACTGAATACATCAAATGTAATTCTTTGATAAAATGGTGAAAAATATGAATACCAGCTTGTTATAATGGACAATGAGCCGAGTGCATAAGCGGTTTAGAGTTTTCAGAAAAGGAAGGCGGCAGAAATATGTTCCACAGTGAAGATGTATCCTGATCTTCGTCCCTGTTGGAACACAGTATTGCTGGGGGTTTATTACAGAGGTTTTACACGGCTCAGTGTGAATGACACAAGATTCTCTGATTCAATCATTTATGTTCACGCACTGATCACTTTATTAGACACCCCTTTCTTAGTACTCCATTTTCCTCTAGAACAGCATAACCCCATGAAACTTATAGACCCATATATGGGTCTGTCAAATGCAGCTGCTGTATTCAAAGGTGTGGAAGTTCAGGCCAATTTAAACTCTAGTGGAGATCCCAAAGTTTCCAATGATCCAAAATATGTCCTGCTGAATTACAGGGAAATGTGTATAAAATGATGAGCAAGATCTAGATATTTTCCATTTGATGAAATGCTGTGGCGATAACACTCAGCGTCCTGGGTTTGAATATTCTCTCAATATAAGTGTGATGTAGCTTCAGTGAAGAGCTGTAACCAGCAGATACAGAATAAGTATGTGCCACTCCATCTCCTCTCTGTTAGCAGCATTTGAGGAATTTAGACAACTATCAGGATTTAAGATTAATTGGACGAAATCTGCTCTGATGTTACTAAACGAAGCTGCAAAAAAGATCCAATTAACATGCTCAATTCCTATATTATCAACAATTACTTATTTAGGAATTCAATTACATGCTTCACCTCAGAGTATTGTCAAGAGTAATTATGAAAAAATCTTTAAAGAAATTGAGCGTGATCTTACGAATTGGACCAGACTGCCTGCCTCTTTACAGACTCGCATATCGGTAATAAAACTGAACGTCTTACCGCGCATCAACTTCCTTAGTATGATGATTCCGCTCTCTCCTCCGGTAGATTACTGGGTGAGGATGGACAAATTAATTCGGAAATATATATGGAATAATGGCCATCCTAAACTTAAATTAGCTACATTACAGAGACCTAAAGATCAGGGAGGTCTTTCCCTCCCTAATTTTCGAGTCTACCACCAATCCTTTCAATTACGGCCCGTTATGGTTTGGCTTAACCAGTGCCCTTCAGCTTCATGGAAATGTATTGAAGAAAAACTTATTTACCCCAGGAGATTAGAGGATGTCTTATTTTCTGGTATAAAAGAAAAATATTGTGGGCTACATTACAGACCTATTGTGACCAACACTATTAAGAACTTTCGACTAGTAGAAAAAAGTCTGAATGGAGGCCTGAAATGGCATCATGACACACCTTTATGGGGTAACACTAATATATTAATTGCTAATAGGCTGCTGGAATTCAAGCCATGGATTTCAAGAGGCATTAATGTGATGGGTGACTTATATAATGATAGAGGTCTACTTAATTTTGAAGATCTGCAACTTCTATTTGGGCTGCCTGCCTCATCCTTTTATTTTTATTTACAAGTAAGATCTGTGCTTAGATCATGTGGTGTGCCGTTAGGGGCTAAACCCCCCATCCACCCTCTAGTGAACTGCCTGCGCGCTCTCCCCACCAGGGGAATGGTATCTACAATATACAGCAAGTTGTCTGGACAGCGGAAGGATCCATCGATATTCGCAGCGTGGAAAAGGGATTTTGATTTCAAGGACGAGGATGTATCTTGGGATAGGGTGTGGGAAAACATTTTTGGTGCTTCTAAGAATCCGAATCATCAACTTATTCATTTCAAATTGTGTCACAGAATGTATTATACGCCAAGTACTAGGTTTCGCATGAGACAAATATCTTCTCCAAACTGCAATATGTGTCAGTTGAACACGTTGGGTTGCTATAAACACATGATGTGGGAGTGCCCCCCTGTCCAGACCTTTTGGGAGCGGGTATCTAAAGTATTGTCTGAATTGATAGACAAGGTTATTGTATGTAGCCCAACCTTATTGCTTCTCGGTGAGGATTCACAGTTAGGATTAACTGAAAGACAACGCAAGCTACTGTTAAGTGGCCTCACAGCTGCCAAAAAGCTTTTAGTCCAAAGATGGCTGCCACCTCATGATCTGAGTATTAAGAAATGGTTGATATATTTACATGAAATTGTGTTACTGGAGTTGTCCACGGCTCGAATTATTAAGGCAAAGTCTCCCACTTTACAGATGTGGGCACACTCAGCAGTGCAAATAAAAGATAAGCTCCTCAGGTTGTGAACGGGGGGGTACTTTTTTCGATGTAAGGTTTATTTCTTTTGTGGTAAGGTGGTCCATGGGAGATCCTGGGGTGGGTTGTGGGGTATATTGGGTGCTGCCTGGGGGGGGGGTGTGTTCATGTTAAAGGGAAATGAACAAAAAGTGTTGTGTGTACTGGTAAAAGAAATAAAAAGTTGTTCACAAAAAAAGTATGTGCCACTGTCCCACAATATGGAAAAAAAAAAAAAAAAAAATTCTGACTTTGAAACTACTTAAGAGAAATCTTAAGTGAAAAGTTGGAGTTTAAGGGGTTAAATTCTTCATGGCTCATGCTGGAGACTTTTCTTTGAGATTTTCATCTCAGCATCTTTATGCAGTTCGTGAATATTTGTCAGTTGCACATTCATTCGACAAACCTCCCATTCCACCCCATCAGAAGGATTTTCCATTGGACTGAGTTCTGTGCTGGCCGTAAATTGAATCCGTTGTTATGCGCAGAAATTTCTGGAGGTCATGTGCGCTGTGTGACATTAACCATCTGACAGAGGTTAGCCTGTGCGTCACAAACTGATAAAACGTCTCTGCGAAACTCTGCCTCCAGCCCCACTCGTGCAGATGCTGATGTTCGGTTAGTTCTGTTAACCGGACCGAAGGCCTCCTGCGAGGCGTCTGTTTCCCGGTGTAGAGATTCTGATGTACTTGACCTCCGGAGCAGCTGCGCATCTGTGCGGCCCACTTTTCTCTCTGATCGATAGAACCAGTTTGTACTCTTCAGTACTGCGCCCCTTTGAATGAAACATTCAGCTTCTTGGTAATCGAGGCATAGAATAGCCTTCATCTCTCAAAACAACAAGTGCCTGATGCATTTCCATACACAGCTGTTTCTTTCTGCCCATTTTTGCACCATAATTCACCTTTATAATTCCAGCAGATTGTGTGGAAGCTGAGAGAAGACATTCTCGCGTATGATCAGAGTGGTTTTTCAGTACTAAAATCCCACAATGCTGTAATGGTATGAACCCTTTCAGCACCGTGGGCAACTATAGTTTCCCAATGATGTAAGATATCAAAATCAGACGCTGTTGAAAACCTATCGTTGCCACATGATAGGTTTTCAACAGCTCAGGATAACTACATTTTTTATTCCTTGAAAATGTATTCAGCGCTCAAAGGGTTAAGATGGGGTGGCCTGTTGTGTTATTAGTTCCAATTAATAACTGAGTTATACAGCATAATGGCTACTGAAAGTGGTGATTTTTTTATTGTCTGTAAAAACAGAATTTAAATCATTATTATAATTAAATGAATTAAAGAATTATTTTGAACACTGAAAATTTGTAACATTGTTATTGTGTTTCTTTTTATAATCTATTGCTTATGCATATTGATCGATTAAAAAATGTACATTTCTATTTCTATTCAAATTTATATTTCTATTCATATATATGGAAGAGAAGTGTTGGTTTTAATTTCAATGCAGGGAACAATCACATATCTTTTTCCCGCATTTTGCTTGGTCAATGTTGGACCATAAAGACTCAAAAAGGACTGCATTGCATGAAGATAACTGCACCTTGATTGTATCCTGAGGTCATTTGCGCAGCGTAAAACTTGTTGAGTGCAAGGTTACACACAGGCTATTTCAGACGCACCCTGTGGGCAACACTCAGGTACATCGTGCGCACCATTACGTTCACCGCGGCCTGAAGTACACAGCGGCGCATGTGGAGGTTTCCGCGACCAGCCCCTCAGTAATCTGCGAGTATCCAGGACCGGCTGAAGTATAAAAGTGGGTGGTTGACCCGCGCGCCTGAGAGGCATGACAGAGCGACCGATACTCGGAGAGCTGAGGTGAGTGAGTATCCCTGCTTCTCTCGGCGCATTTGTGATACTCGGATATGATCATTCTGGAGGAATCAGCACTTACTATGTCCATGCCAACGGTAATGTATTTTACGCAGTTCGTCGTTCGTACATATTTGTGCTTGGTCAGTGCAGTAATGTGACAAATGTATGAAACCTAGCTGACTTTTCTTTATCAGTTTATCTCAAATGTATGCTTGGAGAGAATGCAGTCAGATGTTTCTTGGTAAAATCTTCACATTTTTAACACCGTTTTAGAAGGTTAAAAACAAGCAGGTAGCCTGTTCCGTCAAATAAATTTTTCGTCCTCCTTCACTGAACAATTTACTCGCCCTAATAGACAAAAAAAAAAAAAAAAAAAAAAAAATGCATTGATTCAAAACTTTTTGAATAGGCCTTCCTAAACGACAGTTCATTCAATTCCCAAAGGAATAATCTCCGAGATATAAAATCTTGTCCTCCAGGCTACAGATGCGTGCGTTTTAGAGTTTTTCCCTTCGTGCAAGAGTCGAATTACCGTAGCCAGCGTTCATTTAACTACTGCACTATTCAGTATAAGAATTATTAAAGCAGCTTTGCCATATTAGATAGACCTATAGTTTATTTTTGAAAATCCATGAGAACATCCTCATTAAATGCGTGGTCAGAGGCTGCGTGTATTGAAATATTTCAGAATGCTTGCTCAAGGCCACCACCTTGCAATTAGTGTGACAATTTCGTGGCAGCATACGGATGGCTCGTAGCGGAGCACAACAGAATCAGTATTGTAGTCCATATGAACAGAGTAATGTAGCATGACCTTCCGTTACTGTTGCACTCGGAATGGGATTCATTCCCACTTGCACCTGTTACCACATTACGCGCGCTTCTGTGGATGCAAAAGTTTGCGCAAAACGAGTCAATGAGTCTTGAAACGTCAATTGTCGAGAGTCAAAAAAGAAAAGAAAGAAAAAGAAACAATCTTGTCACTCATCTTGCTGAGATACAGCGAGTACAGCTTTGTGGGTGGAGGTTGCACGCACCATCCCCTGGGCATATGCCCCGTTACTTGCTTATTAATGTACCATCTGGGGTTGAATCTTAACGCAATGATTTCGTAAAGATACTCTCCAATTCCCCTGTTGACTTTTGAACTGTGTGGGAGCGAGCTTACCGCAGACGTGCCTTTATTAGCCGCCATTAAACTCCAAAAACTTCTGAAGCGTTTTATCTTCTCGATTAGTCTTTGCCACAAGTTTGAGATTGATGCATCCATTATATTCGCTAAATAGAGATAGTGTCAGATATAGCTGACTCGTTTTGATTAATACTTTATTATTTATCTGGATTGGTTATTTTTGCCAGTTAACATTTAATGTCTGTTCATAAATTATTCAGGCATCACAGATTATGAAATCAGGGGAGACTTAATACTGCGGGAGAGGAAACTGAATGGTTGTTTTTTTTTTTACGTCTGCACTTCCAAAAATTATTTTAAAAAAATTTTATTTTGAATCTTGTGAAGTATTAAACTTTAAATCTGCTTTGTGGCATTATGGCTGCTTCAAATTATGGGTTCATTAAGGCTGCTTAAAATTCCCTTTCAAAGTTTTCCTTAATAGTTGTAGAACTGTAGGTATGAAGTAAAAATATGGGGCGAATCATTCTGCTGCTTCTTTCAAGTATTTCTGATTTAACTTTTTAAATTCTTCTGCCCTCTCTCGTAAGCACGCTCAGCAGCACTTAATCCGAACTGTGCTAGAAGAAGAAAAAAGACATTTGTTCTTGACAGTTGAATAAGTGATTCGGTTTCACGGAGCGCAAGAGGGAGGGACGGTCTGTTTTGATGGTGGGCCGCTGATTTATTCGCAACTGTAACCGAACAGTGAACTGCTCGCCTTCCTCGATTGTCAGTGGCGGACTCGTCCCGGTCGATGAGGTCTCTGTCATTGGGTGCGAGTCTTCACGCTGTCCAAAGCAGGATATGATTTGCTCCGCCCCCACCAATACTGGCCGTAAGCCTCCTTTTGGTCAGGACACTGGCATCCGAACAATCATAAATCATTTTCAGTTTATGCCTCGAGCCCTGGATAGTCAATGTGTGGCGATTTTTGCTTCTTTTCTGTAGGATGGTGCAAACTAGCGAAAGCTGAAAAAATGCCCCCTGAGATGGGCTATTTCATATTCTACCTGCTCCCTGAGCAAATGCAATACTTCTGCACAGATATTAAAATGTGGCTCGTATAAACATGACAGTTATTCTTTAAGTTGTGAACGAGTATTTCCACATTCTTTCTCTTTTTTAAGATGGGTGTCAGAGGTGTGTACCCACTGCAACAGATCTGGAGAACATGAATATCCTCAGCAATATGCATCCATCCATTCTCTATAGCGCTTCTTCCTCACTAGGGTCGCGGGGGAGCTGGGGTCTATCCCAGCTGACTCTGGGCGAAAGGCAGGGACCCACCCTGGACAGCTCACCAATCCATCACGGGGCGCACACACCATTCACACGCCATTCACTTTCACGCTCATAACTATGGGCAATTTAGCGTCTCCAATTAACCTTATATGCAGGAGGAAACTGGCCCACATGAACACGGGAGAACATGCAAACTCCACACAGAAAGGCCCCAGGCCGGATTCAAACCCACCGCCTTAGGGCCACTCCATTACAACTGATGGAAAATTCTAAGTCGCAGTTTAATGGTCCTCTGCACTCAAAGCTGGGTGTGTACACTTAAAAATCATTTATTGAAACATGGCTATACGCATTATAGTTAAAAAAAAAGACTTTATCAGGATGTGAAAAAATGCAGCTTTTAAAAGGACTGGCTTGGTGGTCACATGACTGTTGCACGTTGATGTCACATGACTCAGAGCATTAAAAACCAACAAACAAATAATCATATCCATTAACATACACTTTATATACTTACATCTTGTCAACATCGCCAGTATACAGTATAAGTTTAACTCTTTTTCCCTATAGGCTCCCTCCTCCCTGACCGCATAATGACTACAGTTGATGACCCAGGCCATTTCACCGAAGACGATATTTGACGTCTTGGGGATATCCCTGCTGTCAATCAATGGGGAGACTAGGGAAAAGGTCTATTGAAATGCATATAGGGGTCATTTGTAGTCATTATGGGGAAATGAGTTTGTGACTAAAATTAACCATTCTCATGAGTAATGGCAGAACACATTTTAGCAACATGATGTTAACAGTAGGATAAGAGTAGTTCCAAATAGAGTAAAAAATCTATTCCCTGTGTAAACCTGGTTATTGGGTGGTTTTTAAATTATAGATCCAGAAAGGTTCTCTCTGCAGCTGTTTTTTTGACTTATCTAGCAGTTTTGTGCCTGGGTGCACATTTCCATAAAATTCAGCATGGCATATTTGATATTTTGTGAGGCCTTTGGATCTGAACTCCAATGTAAAACTAAATTATGTGAGCTTGAATAGTTCAGATATGTAGGCCATTAACTTAGAATTAGGTCAAGCACTGTGGCGAGCATCCCGTGGATTTTAAAGAGATTTTAAGTAATGTTATGAGTCATAGATGGACAGCTTCAACGCTAATGAGCCCTGAATGCCCGAAAGGTTGTTATGAACAGCTTATTTTTGGTTTTAATTATCACCACATTTTCCCTGTGGGGGTGGTACATATAATTTGAGATTGAGTACTATGACATACCATATAACCCAACAAAAGGGACATTTAAGATTTTTCAATTATTTTATGCATTAATAAAGTACACCATTACAGCAAAAATAAGGCATTACTGTGTGATTGGAAAATATCGCAAAATTAAATTGAGATCGGTCTGCTTGCTGGTCATTATCTTCTGGCCCTCCATTACTTCAGAGGAGAGAGAAACCACGAACACGACCTTTCGACAAATCAGCGGACACAAGCTGGGCTGGACAGGCAGCGTCTCAGTGGCTCTCATTCTTCTTTTGGCATTAACCCTTAGAGCGCTGAAATAATTTTTTTTTTTAAATTATAAATTTACTGTAATTATCTCGTGCTGTTGAAAACCCATCAGGTGGCAACATGATAGGTTTTCAACGGCTTTGAATTTGATATCTTCCATCATTGAGCAACATTATCTGTATTTAGCGCTCTAAGGGTTAATAATGGTGAAGTCCTGAGCCTAGTAGCTCATCAGGCCAGCGCTAATATCCTGTTTCTATAGCAGGAAGTGACCTCTTACTCCCCCTAGATGGGATGCCAGTCCATCGCAGGTCCCCCCCCCCCAGCATGCACTCTGGTTTCCTCAGCAATTGGCCAGTGCCCACCTGCGTGAAGTGAGACACTGTGGGACTGCAGTGTTTTGCCCTAGAATGCACCATGAAGGCTGTGGTTAGGACTCAAAGTCATTGACCTTTCGATTCCAGGACCAGCGCAGTAAACACTGTCCCACCATGGTTCCCTTCTTCATTATTGGCTTCACAGAAATGGCCGGTGATACAGACAGTGCAGTGTTGCAGCACAGGCTCCACAGAAATAGCCGGTGATACAGACAGTGCAGTGTGGCAGCACAGCCTTCACAGAAATAGCCGGTGATACAGACAGTGCAGTGTGGCAGCACAGCCTTCACAGAAATGGCCGGTGATACAGACAGTGCAGTGTGGCAGCACAGCCTTCACAGAAATGGCCGGTGATACAGACAGTGCAGTGTGGCAGCACAGCCAGACTAATGTCAGCTCTATATCAGTGATGGTTACTGTTCATTCTTCCCTGATCACATGTTCTGCTCTCATTTACAATCAGCCAATCAGTAATCTCCTCACACTGGTGCACAGTTGTGGTTGTTCCGAATAGACTTTGTGAGAGCCATAAGCTCATTGCTGTAGGCGAAATAATTTCTTTAAAAATTACTGATGAGATTTGCAGTGGGTAGCATGTCCCCCCTGTAACTAGGTTGCGGGTCCGAATCTGGCCTGGACCTTTGTTGGGTCTGTATGTTAGCAGGTTTCCTCCCACAGTCCAAACGAATGCCTTGAAGGCTCATTGAAGACTTTAAATGAATCACAGGTATGAGCATGTGCAGGTGAATGGTGTGTGCATGTCCGTGTGTCCTGTTATAGATTAGCAAACTGTTCATGAATGGAATCACTGAAACATTGTGCGGCCCTGTTGATGAATGTTCCTTGCAACCTGTGTAGACTTCTAGAAAGCATGCATTCTTATTGGAGAACTTGTGAAGCAGAGTTTAGAGTCCAGTTCTCTGGGATTGCAACTATCCAGGACCAAGACTAAGATCTAGGCCGCCAATGACTGCCTGGACTCAGTCAACAGCAGAGTGTGTGTTTGCGGGGGAAGTGTTGAACTTGTTGAAAGATTCACACATCTTGGCAGCAACATTCACCTCTCCTGTAGGTCTGTCTAGGAAGGCGGTAGACATCTTGGAAGAGTATGGGAGTCATGAGGTTGCTGGACAGGGGTCTCCAGCAATGTGAATATCTGTGTGAGAGGATGAAGCTCGTAGTCTTCAGGGTCTTAGTGCTTCCAGTCTTGCTCTATGGTTGTGAGAATGAGACACTGACCAGTGACTTGAGACAAAGACTGAACTCTTACTGTACCGTGTCCCCCTTAGGTACTGCTGGTACCATCTTGTGTCGAACGATTGGTGATGCAGGGAGACCTAAATGAGGCCGGAAAGGTTATCAAACATTCCGCAATCGTATGTGGTCTGTAATGTAGATAACTTTGTGTTATATGGTGCGCTATCTGAAAGCTGAGAATCTGCCCTTTCCAAAAATACCCAAATATGGAAGTGTTAGGCTATTTTTAGAGTAGTTTGGCTCCTCAGAAAACATGACGTCATTTTCCAGAAACATCCTTCGTTTATGACAGCTTGCACATGGCAAATATTGGGTATGCATTGCAACCCATTTTGTTTTTGCTTATCACTTAAAAAATAGCAATTAAAACAACATAAAGTGACACCGAGAAGCAGTTTGGTGTCTAATATAACACAGGTGGTGCTCGTGCTGTTTGGAGCTGAATCCTCCTGTTGGGTTTTTCTCTCGCCAGGAGGTGCCCGTCCTCATGCAGCCGTGAGTGTGCGATGGCCGCATTCAAAGGGATCTGGACACAGGATTTCTGGAGGGCCGTCTCGGCCGAGTTCTTGGCCACGATGATCTTCATGCTACTCAGTCTGGGCTCGACCATAAACAGGACAGCGAGGGAGGAGAAGGCCCCGCCGGTGGACCTGGTCCTGATCTCGCTCTGTTTCGGCCTGAGCATCGCCACTATGGTCCAGTGCTTCGGCCACATCAGCGGCGCACACATCAACCCCGCCGTGACCCTGGCGATGGTCTGCACCAGGAAGCTCAGCCTGGCTAAAGCCGTGTTCTACCTGACGGCCCAGTGCCTGGGGGCTGTAGTCGGCGCTGGGGTCCTCTACATGGTGACTCCAGAGAGCGTTAGAGGTGATCTGGGGGTGACTCAGGTGAGAACTGCATTAACTGCTGACTGCGCTGTAAAAATACTGCTGCTCCTGCTGAAAATGCTCAAACCACTAATACTACTATTCCTACAACTATTGCTACTGTTACTTCTACTCACACTACAAATTCTAGAACTACTACACACTGACACCACTACTATTACTGCTTACAACCACTTACAACCACATTACAACCACTACTGCAACTACAAATGCTACTAGTACAACTAGAAATACCAGTATCACTACTATCAGTCATACAAATGCTAATAATATAGAATTAATATGAGGTTTGGAATCCACTGTAATCGTATTTCCCCTTTGGTAGAATTCCACAGCTTTTTATTCTTCATTTTGCAAGTTCCTTATATTTGTTGGAGTAACTTGGAAACCTATAGTCATTAAAAAATGTACTCATGAATTCAAAATGGATGTGGCTTTAATCTGATGGTCACAATCTGGGAAGATTCAAGTTTCCTCATAACACTCAGAGCCTCAGGCACGGAGAACTCAAGCAATAAAACATGTTTGTTTGTGAGGATGGAAATGAATGCTGATCTCACAGGCCAGGGGGACGTACCCTAACGTAAAGCACATATCTACAGATCAAATTAAATGTAGAGATTATTAAAACTGGGACTGTAAACAGGGAGAAACCCCTGAAATACAAACAGGAAGAGGAAATAGGAGTCTGTGGTGGCTCGATTGTTATTACAGACTTAATATTTATTCCACTGCCGGATGCACCCATCAAAATCTACTTACAAGGCCAGATCTTCATTGACATCATGTTTCTGTGGGAATACAGCTACTGCAATTATATAAGTTTGATCTGAAGGATCAAAATCAAGCAAAAGCACTTCCTCTCCCACCTCGCTCAAGTGGCTTTGCGACGCACAACATTTACATCATAACATCAGGATAGTAAATCACTTTGAAAGTTGTCCGTATCTGTCACTCTCATACAGGGATGGGAAAACAAAAAATACTGAGGCCATCAGGTTTGCTCACTCAGTAAAAGCACTTCACGGTGCTCAGGGATATGGGAGGGATATAGTCAGTGTGGGTTAGCACCAGTGGTGGCTGGTGAACCGGCGATAGGGGAAGCTCAAACCCATCCCTTGAAATTAATGGTCATGACCAGTTTTCAATCATTCATTCAAATTACCATTACAAAAGGTCAGAAAACTCTCAACATTATCAGGTGTGGCCAGTTTTCATTAATTACGCATACCTGTCAACTCTCACGCATTCTCCTTTATTGGTATATTTACTTTCCCCTGCTGTAGTCAGCAATTATTTAATCAACGCATGTGTAAGAGATTCTCACACGGGATTGAAGTCCATGTGCAGAGAGGTTTATCAGTTTCACCTGCGTTATGACTCCGGACTTCTCGCGCTTTTCTTTACTCAGGGGTTGGAAGTAAGGCATGTGTTTCATGATCGTTTAAACTGTTTAAATGAAATAAGATCACTGGAAGCAATGGAATCGCATAAAGACGTTTCAAGTGATCTTATTTCATTTAAACTATTTAAACGATTATGAAACACACGCATTGCTTCCAACTGCTGAGTAAGGAAAAGCGCAAGAAGTCTGGAGTCGTAATCGGTAAGCGTTATTAATGAAAACTCGCCACACCTGATAAAGTTGAGAGTTTTCGGAGCTTCTGTAATGGTAATTTAAATGAATGATTGAAAACAGGTTGTGACCAATCATTAATTTTAAGGGATTGTTTTGAGCCTCCCCTATCGCCAGTTCACCAGCCGCCACTGGTTAGCACTGTTCGTTTCTCAAGTTTGCCCTCTGGGCCATCCAGGTGCTGGTCAGTAAAATACTGTGCTAGCACATGTTCAGGACGCCTCCATGCTTGTTCTTCGCTCACAAGATTTCAAGCTGCAAGTGTAAAAAAGCAGTGGCTAAGGCCCCAGCCATGCTTCAAAAGGAGCGTGCATGCGAACAGGTGTGGACTGTGCATGTGCAAGCAGCTCTGATTTGGCCAGAATTTGGGCGTCTGAAGCGGATAAGAGCACCCTTCTCTCAGGAGCATGCACAGTCACCAAGCTTTTCAGAGTACTCAGTTCACATGGTCACAAAAATCTGGGTGCACAGCGGACATCCTATAACTGCACGCGAAGACATCCGCTGACGTCAGTCAGTGATGAAATTCACATCTCGTAGACGCTAACAGAGCCTTACGGCTACGCGGATGCGTAAAGTATAATTTGGGCAGCTTGTTTCGGATGAAACCTGCAAACTGTTTGCAGTCTCTCGAGATGCCAGCACGAGTCACGCTCAGGCATGTTCATACACAGTTGACCGATTGGACATTCCAGATTCAGGTGGGATTGAACATGTCAAATTTAAAAACTAATTCAGACAAAAAGAACAAATAACTAGTAGCTAGTAATGAATATACCTGCCCTTCAGAACAGTGCCACCGATTTTTCAACTGTCGTGGGGTTTTGCGCATTCTTCAAGAAAGAACGATTATAGACTGCACTTTGCGTTCCAGAACTTCTAATGAAGGCCCAGTGATATTTAGGTGTGATGATCATGCTGTCCGTGTAAGGCATTATACTTAATCCTCATGTTTCTGAAACTATTTTTAAAAGACTTCAGTGCAGTGCATGCTGGGGCACACTTTTTGAAATATGAGGATATCCTATATGGACAGGTATCATAAAATAGCTTCGTATCGTTCATCTGTTACATGTCCTTGCAGCAAAATGACTGGAACTACAGAGTCTCTTAAAATGGCCGCCCACATCATTATCGAGCCGCCATCATACTTAAAAACTGGGGATATTGTGGACTGAATTGCCCCTTTGCTTTCTCCGAACATAAACCTGTCCCAGTGTATTAAGAAGGGTAAAATATGGCTCAATATACCATATTACTTTCCTACATTGTTCTGGAGTTGAGGTTTTGTGTTCCTTGCACCATGTTATGCATTTTTTTCCGTTAGCCCAGGATACAAATGGTTTTGAAATGGCGGCTGTAACTGCCAGATTTCAGGAGAGGATGGAGTAATGTTTTCCCTGAGACTAGATCAGCTCCGGACAGACTCGGTTCTGTGATGATTTTCAGGCCTGTAGCTCAGTGGTTATTAGGACCTGCCCGACCGAGGGTCCATCTGTCCCAGTCGGAGGGCTTTGGCTCGCAGCCACAGCTCCTCATGCTGCTGCCGTTTTTTGATGTTGAGCGTATGTTGGCATAATTTTTGACACTGCTGCTTTAGCCCCCTTTAATAATTTCACTGTTTTTCCAACTAACGCACCTGCAATTAGGGTGAAATAAATTAGGGCCTTACCCAGCAATGGGTTGCTCTGACCTCTCTTGAGCAGAGACATGCAGGTCATTAGATCTCAGATGAACAGGAATGCAGAAATGCCCTGTGTCGATGCTTTTGTTGTTGCGGTTTAGTTAAGTCAATTTTTTAAAAAGATATTTTCTAAACTCTGAATGTATGCAAAAACACTAAATCTTTGACCATGATCAGTGCGAACACAGTACAAACTACTAGTTATAAAGAGATTTCTTTTTTTAAGTCAACCTTAATGGCCATTAAAAGCTTTACCTTAAACACAAAGTGGAGATCCTCAAAAAGTCTTTGATTTGATTTTAGATTAATGTTAGTTAATACTTGCATGTGTTTTAATCCAGAAAAAGGAAATGAACATTCAGTTATTTGCATTTAGTGCAAATCAGTGATACCACATTTCCATACAGTAAGAATCAGTAATGGGCTCATTATTAAATTAGGACCGGGGGTGGTTTCGTTAAGGGTTTAAGGATTGGATTGGGTCTTTCCAGAATGTGCTGCTGTTCAGCCTATAGGGGGCGTGCTGTCCCCGATACTGAGTTGATTTGCGAGCACTGTGGTGTATGGGGGTTTGTGACATGTAGGGATGGGTTAAGATTTTAACTGTACGACTGGTACTTCAACAGTACTCTTATCGGTTCTTTTTGTTATTTTTAAGGGAAAATCAAAACAAAATGAATTAAGAACAGAATGAATATGAATTAAATATGCATTAAACTCACACACACAGGTATATATAGGATCAGAATTAATACTGATTTATTTTGTCATGTATTGTATATAAATTGACATCCTTGTGTGGCAACTGCAACTGCATTCTATGAGCAAATCATCAGAAGCAGCTACACTGCAGAAATGTTGCTGATAGCCTCTAACACTAGACAGCAATGTGATGTAACCTATCTGTTGGTCCAGACTGTGCGTCCTGTAGATCTCCAGAGCTTTGATACTGGAACTGTGATTTTTCTAAACGACCTTTTCAGATTGACTTTATAATTGCACCCATATTTATAGCAAAACAATCATTTGGCCCACGGTCGCTTCAGTTCATTAACCAATAGTTATATAACTGAGTTTACTCTGTGTTAGCGCTAAGCTACTTGCACAATGTACATAACTCGAGGTGGATGGGCAAACAAGAGATGGGCTATGAGCTTGGCAGTCTGTGCATTTCTTCACAGTATGGCAGGCTATATGTGCTGCACTCTCACTAGATGTTTGGAAAGATTGCTTGTTTTTCCACCCTTAAATGCAAAAGACTTGTTGCACTTGTGGCAGTGAGCATTGCCTGTATCGACTGGAGTGAAGAGTTACTTTAGAGCACCCTGTCATTAAGAGCTGGGTGTCTATGTGTGTGAAAACAGGAAGTGAGAAATTCCTGCATCCCTCATATAGACAACAGGCTCAGAGAGAGAGAGAGAGAGAGAGAGAGAGATCTTCTGGATTGGGAATAGAGAGAATGGATGTCTTAATCTCTCCAATACTGACTGCAGAACCAAGTTGCCTTCATCGCAAATTTAAAAAATGGTCCCAACAGTGGATATTATAGCACATGAAACTACATTTTAGCATGGAGTCTCGCCCCTGCTGCTCATTGACCGTAGGATCCTGTTCGTTCCTCGCCTTCACCTCAGTTGAAAAAGAACAAGAGAACATTATATTACACCGCATATTTGTATGTTTTAGTGCACGTGCTCGTATGTGAATGTATCAGTGAAGCAGAGAAACACACCACACACACATTCACTGGGCCTGCAAACCAGGCAGGATAGTGAAAATGTCTCCGGGTTGAGTTAATTGAATTTAAAATGTTTCTATGTTAAGGTCAGTGCCTTTATCAACAGGTCAACACTGCAATCACAGTCGGCCATGCCCTGGTGGTGGAGGTGATCATCGCGTTTGAGCTGGTCTTCACCGTGTTCGCCACCTGCGACCCCAAACGCAACGATCTCAAAGGATCCGCCGCACTGGCCATTGGCCTCGCAGTCTCCATCGGGCACCTGTTCGCTGTACGTGCTGAAATTGTTTTGTTTCTGTTTTTTTCTGGGCCCCTGTTCTTAAATTGGCCCACAAAACGCAGGGCTTATGACAGTACTGACAGTATGTGTCAGGTGTGTTTTAGAGGATTCTGCCAAGCTGGTCCCAATTATAAACCCCTTTCAGTTTTCATCACTGCAGCCCAACTTAACCTTCCCATGGGCTGCTTTTGTGTACTGGGGTATCGAGTAATGATACCTATCATGATGTCACGGCGAACAGCCCCAGAGGACCTAAGTCTGTCCGCCATGGGGAGGTTTAGATGTTGATGAGTTTTTTGGTTCTTTGCTCTGGTATAGGGTCTTCTCACAGCTTCTTTAGCGATCCCAGCATTGAGATGCATTTGATGTATGAACAGCTGATGCTCTGGGCGGATTATGCTTGGTCCTTTTCGGCTGACAGGCAAACACCCAGGCAGGTTTGAGAAGTGATGCAAGGTGTAGCCAAGTTTTGCATGGATTAAGCCTGTTGTCACCATCCACCCCACACATAAATACACACTGTTCTTACAGGCTCAGTCAGTCCATCTAGCGTTTCCTAGCAACGCCAGAAAGATATTCTTAATGGTACACATCGGTCTAATTTAGTTTTGAAGGAGTTTGGAAACTATTCCATCATATACCATAAAGAGAGCATATCTTGAGGGGAGATGTGTACTTACATGGGCTAAGTTTTTGGTACTTCGATATAATTCTTGTTTTATCTAATGTGCAGTATTGTTTCTGATTTTACTACAATGCCTGATTTAATATCAAAACTCGACAGGCGAATGACGGCATCCTGTATCCCCACATTGGAGATTCTTTTCCATATGTATTCACCCATGGCTGTTGGTTTGTCTGTTTGTTTGTTTGTTTGTCCAGACAATATCCCTCAAATTTCTCAATCAATTTCAATAAACTTTAAAGGAAGTGTGGGCCATGGCCTGAGGAACAGTCCATTAGATTTTGGTGGTGATTTGAATCACCACCCAGATCCAGGAATTTTTTTAAAGGATTCTTCACCATTGCAGGATTGCAAGATTGGAATAAATGTCATACATCTGAAAATCCACTAGATGGTAATGAAGTTTCACATCCTTTGGCAGATTTATGCACTCTCTGAGTGTTTTCTAGTTTGCATTGTTGCTGCAATGGATATTAAGTAAAACAATCAAGATTTGCTCGAAGTTCTGACCATCGGTTTTAGTATTTATGTCAAAAATATTGTTTGTACAATTTAGGGATTACAGCCATTTTTTTACGTATAGCCCCAATTTTTGGGGTTCGGAAGTAACTGGACACACTATCGTAATCATGAAATCAATTTTTCATTTTAAAACTGGTTTGCAAATCCTTTGCAGTCCATGCTTGCCTGCAGTCAGAAACCCCTGGCCATCACCAGACACTGGGCTTCCTCTAGATGGTCTGTCAGGCCTTCTCTGCAGCCATTTTCACTTTCCTGCTTGTTCTTGGGGCGTTCTGCTGTCTGCTTTGAGATTTACTGTCAGCAAGTGAAATGTACCCTCAGTTGTATTCAAGTCAGGTGACTGACTTGGCTATTGTAGAAAATTCCACTTCTTTGCCTTAAAGGCTTAGGTAACGTTTGTGCATCTACTCAACAAACACCAACCAATGAGCTTCAAAATATTTTGCTGAATCTGAGCAGATAATATAGCCCTATACAATTCAGGATTCGTCCTGATGCTGTTGTTGTTGTCTGTAGTGCGATCATCAGTGAATACAGGCGCACAGCTCCACTGGCAGCTGTACATGCCCACACATGAGCACTCTTCACAGATGAGGTGGTGTGTTTAGGACCCTGAGCCGATCCTTACCTTCTGCATTCGCTTATCTTCCCATCATTCTGCTATAGATTATTCTTTATTTCATCTGTCCATAGGATTTTATTCCTGTACTTTTGTGTGCAAACTTACTGTTTCAAAATCAACTCTTTATCAAAATAACTCAATCTGCTCACATGCAAATGAAATAATTGGGGACTATGTATAGAAAGTGTCGCAATTCCTGCTCCATTCACTCGATTTTGAACGTACATACCCTCAAATTAAGTCTGCTGTTTAAGCTTAAAGTACCCATTAAAGGGCTTGCTATTTGATTCTGCATATTTTTACATTGGAATGGGTCTAGATCAGGGAAAGGATTTGGGTTATCCATGCATTGGTTATGGGTAAGATTAGGGAAAGGCTGTAGAGATACACAAAGAATGAATGGAAGTCAATATAATGTCCTTACAAGGATAGAAGTACAAGGATCTATTGTGTGTGTGTGTGTGTGTGTGTAGGTGTGCCTGCGTGTGTGTCTGTGTGAGAATGTGCCTGTGTGTGTGTGTGTGTGTGAATGTGCCTCTGTGTGTGTGTGTGTGTGTGAATGTGCCTGTGTGTGTGTGTGTGTGCGTGTGTGTGTGTGAATGTGCCTGTGTGTGTGTGTGTGTGTGTGAATGTGCCTGTGTGTGTGTGTGTGTGTGTGTGTGTGTGTGTGTGTGCCTGTGTGTGTGTGTGTGTGTGTGTGTGTGTGTGTGTGAATGTGCTGTGTGTGTGTGTGTGTGTGTGTGTGTGTGAATGTGTGTGTGTGTGTGTGTGTGTGTGTGTGTGTGTGTGTGAATGTGTGTGTGTGTGTGTGTGTGTGTGTGTGTGTGTGTGTGTGTGTGTGTGTGTGTGTGAATGTGCCTGTGTGTGTGTGTGTGTGTGTGAGAATGTGCCTGTGTGTGTGTGTGTGTGTGTGTGTGTGTGTGTGTGAGAATGTGCCTGTGTGTGTGTGTGTGCGTGTGTGTGTGAGAATGTGCCTGTGTGTGTGTGTGTGTGTGAATGTGCCTGTGTGTGTGTGTGCGTGCGTGTGTGTGTGTGAATGTGCCTGTGTGTGTGTGTGTGTGTGTGAATGTGCCTGTGTGTGTGTGTGTGAATGTGTGTGTGTGTGTGTGTGTGTGTGTGTGTGTGTGAATGTGCCTGTGTGTGTGTGTGTGTGTGTGTGTGTGAATGTGCCTGTGTGTGTGTGTGTGTGCGTGTGTGTGTGAATGTGCCTGTGTGTGTGTGTGTGTGTGTGTGAATGTGCCTGTGTGTGTGTGCGTGCGTGTGTGAATGTGCCTGTGTGTGCGTGTGTGTGTGTGTGTGAATGTGCCTGTGTGTGTGTGTGTGTGTGTGTGTGTGAATGTGCCTGTGTGTGTGTGTGTGTGTGTGTGTGTGAATGTGCCTGTGTGTGTGTGTGTGTGTGTATGTGCCTGTGTGTGTGTGTGTGTGTGTGAATGTGCCTCTGTGTGTGTGTGTGTGTGTGAATGTGCCTGTGTGTGTGTGTGTGTGTGTGTGTGTGAATGTGCCTGTGTGTGTGTGTGTGTGTGTGTGCCTGTGTGTGTGTGTGTGTATATGTGTGTGTGTGTGCCTGTGTGTGTGTGTGTGTGTGTGAATGTGCCTGTGTGTGTGTGTGTGTGTGTGTGTGTGTGAATGTGCCTGTGTGTGTGTGTGTGTGTGTGTGTGTGTGTATGGACTTATGTCTATCTGTTGATTTGCAAGTAAATAACTGTATGTACATTGACACAGGACCTGTCCTTGCCTTAGCAGCTGCTTACCATTTTACTCCTGTTTTGTGCTCCTGTCTCGCTCTCCTCTGTCCCCGTCTGTCCCCATCCATCCCTCTCTGTTCCTCTCCGCTCTGCTTCAGATCCCGTATACGGGCGCCAGCATGAACCCGGCTCGCTCCCTCGGCCCAGCCGTCGTGACCTGGGCCTGGGAGAACCAGTGGGTGAGACAGAACCGTCGCCTGCTCAGAGAGCTTTAGAGTCAGGCCTAACATAAAACTCCAACTCAGGCTTAACCCCTTCAAACTGAGGCACTCATGCATGGATCCGTCCACTGCAGCCGCTGCATTCAAACCCGTGGAGCTTATTTTAAATTCAAGAGATCCCAAGGTTTCCAACAATACTAAATATGTGCTGCTGAATTACAGGGAAATGTGTTTACAATGACGTACATGCTCTAGATATTTTCCATTTGATGTAATGCTGTGGCCATAAAAACATGGTGTCCTGGGTTTGAATATTTCTCTCAGTATAAGTGTGATGTAGCTTCAGTGAAGCGCTGCAACCAGCAGATACAGAAAATGTGTGACACAGTCCCACAATATAAAATATGCTTTTTCTGACTTTGAGCCTCCATAGGGGAAAACTTAAGTATAAAGGTCAGAGTTTAAGGGGTTAAGAGGGGCACACAGTTATGTGCCTGAGCCTGTGTGTCAGTCGGGATTCAGCGCATGTAGGACAGTGAATTTTGTGTGACCATTCGCCCTGTGCCAGTTTCTGTCGCCCCCCTGTAGAGCTGATGCGAGTTCAAGTCTGTGTTCTGGGAATTCGACATGTGAGAGAGTGGCTTGTGTGAGAGAGTGGCTTGTGTGAGAGCGTGGCTTGTGTGAGAGCGTGCCTTGTGTGAGAGAGTGGCTTGTGTGAGACCGTGCCTTGTGTGAGAGAGTGGCTTGTGTGAGAGCGTGGCTTGTGTGAGAGAGTGGCTTGTGTGAGAGAGTGGCTTGTGTGAGAGCGTGGCTTGTGTGAGAGAGTGGCTTGTGTGAGGGAATGGCTTGTGTGAGAGCGTGGCTTGTGTGAGAGAGTGGCTTGTGTGAGAGCGTGGCTTGTGTGAGAGAGTGGCTTGTGTGAGAGCGTGGCTTGTGTGAGAGAGTGGCTTGTGTGAGAGAGTGGCTTCTGTGAGAGCGTGGCTTGTGTGAGAGCGTGCCTTGTGTGAGAGAGTGGCTTGTGTGAGATCGTGGCTTGTGTGAGAGCGCGGCTTGTGTGAGAGCGTGCCTTGTGTGAGAGCGTGGCTTGTGTGTGAGCGTGGCTTTTGTGAGAGAGTGGCTTGTGTGAGAGCGTGCCTTGTGTGAGAGAGTGGCTTGTGTGAGAGAGTGGCTTGTGTGAGAGCGTGGCTTGTGTGAGAGCGTGGCTTGTCCTTCCTGTCCCAGATTACTAAGCGACTCTGGGTCACATCTGCTCTGACTCTGGCCCAGAATCGGCAGAACTGGGGTTCTGGTCAGGAGACATTTGCTATTTGTGGCGCTGGTTGATGACATCACTCTGGGGTGTATGTATGTTACAGCCAATGCTGTCGGGACTTGGGAAAGTGCAGGGGGTGGACAAAATATGCAAAACACCAGCAAAAAGAATCTACACTGGTGGGTCCAATTCATTTGAATGGCAATTAAAAGAGGTTCTCTGAAAAGAGTTCTAATGGGCCTCAGACTGCCTCACAGCTAAGGCTGGGGGGGCATGAGGGGTTCAGTGTTACCCCTCCCTCAGCCTCCCTGTCTTCAGAACCACCGAAGGAGTTTCCTCACCCAGAGCAACATGAGACGGTCAGATCAATGTGTCCTCTGAGCCTCACGGGGGGGGGGATTAAATTAAAAACATTTTACCAAACCATGCTCTTACACCACTGTGTCCTGCAGGACCTCTGCATCGTTTCACCCCGGCACTGTAAGCCTAGTGTTAGAAAAGCTGGGTCATAAACTGTGGATCTAAAATGTACGTTTTTATTTGGAACAGACCATGAAATCGGTAAAATAAGTTTAAAATCATCCTGCCTTCTCCTCAAATGTTGACACTCGGGCTGCATCTAAAGCTTCTTTAAGGTCCCTTATTAAGTCACCAGATGCACCGCTAATTAGCTGCTACAAGCCATTTCACATACGTATGTCCTTTGTGACATCACATGGGGGAGGAATCACCCAGAGTGGTTAAGGGACTGAACTGGTTGGCTGAAGTTGATCAGTCCTTATTGCCTCTGGGTGGATACTTCATCATATGATGTCACAAACAAAGAGATTTTCAAATAGCATGTGATGACTAATTGCCTGTGCACCTAGTGGCATGATTGGGGGCCTTTACATTTTTTATTTTGCCTTTCCTCTCCACATTTCATCGACTTTGCTAGAAAACATCACACGGGTCAAGGGACAGTTGCAGGAAGATTTTAATGGTACCTTTGGACATGTTTTAGAGAAACTGGATTCCGTTTCCTGCAACATATCATGAGCTTGATGGCAAGATAGCCTTCACAATTCATCTGAAAACTCTGGACACAAATGACATACATAGTCGCTACAGCTGCAAAGGATTGTGGTCCATATGCAAATTTTCCTTTCCTCTAAGGTTGTTCCTGTGTTCCCTTGCTAAAACGAAGCAACAACAGGGCTAATTGCCTCCTTTCCTTTATGAAATGGCCAATGGCCACTGGCCAAAGTATTTGTCGGTTGGTGTCCATCCGTGAGGACAGTTACTCACTCATTAGAAAAACTCCAGTGCAGCCGGGAGCTTTTCCAGGGGTCTGCTGGGGCCTCTGCTGCGAGTACTCTGGATCAATTACTTTACATTGGATACATTACGCTTATTTTGTGTCCTACAAAACCACATGACTTCAAAAAATAATCATAATACTTTTTAATGAAATATGCAACAATCAGTGGAGAAGATCGTTTGTGGAATGGGTGTGACACTTCCTTGTGAAGAACATTGTGTGGCCTTACCTCTGAACAATATCACAGAGGTGTTACCACAGAGACTGGAATTCAGGAGCCTCAAGGCTGCTGGGGTTTCACTGCTGAAGAGTCAGGCAAGCGTTTGACCCCAGAATCATAAATTGCTTACATTGAAAAGCCAGGAATCAGGTGCCCTGTGGCTGGGAAAATGAGACTGCTCTTGTGCGTCTCGCAGATGTTTGCCGAAAAAGTCTCGAAATCCGCCGGTGTTGGGATTTTGTCCACCGTTTCATCTGTCAATCAAGCCCTTGTTGTGCGGATGAAGGCTTGTTAATAAATCTCAGCGTCCGCACTTGGGAGCGTCTCTTCTGTTCCCCGTCTGTGAAGAGCTGGTGCGGTTGAGAGAGGGCAGTAAGCATTGATGTTGATGCGCAGCGCTGCCTAAGAAGTATATTTTGTATGACAGGTGTTTCATCTCGGCAGCGTTAATGGTGTCAGTGTTTGTTCTGCGTCTGAGCGGACTGATGTTTGCTCAGGAAAAAAAAAACTATCTAAAGGCCCTTTGGAGATGTGTGATGCTCTAGAAGATTCTCGCCTTCTCTAAGGCAACAACAACAAAAAAAAAAGCCCACCGCTGATCTATCCCCGCTGATCCATCACAAGCCTTTCTGTTTCTGTGCTGGAAATGCCTTTGTAGCAAGTGGTCCACATAATTTTACAAAAATATCTCCGAGCCGCTTTGATGCACACTTCTGCAGCAAACTGCCATCAAAGTTTCATAAAGCGAATTTCATATGTGCAAATGTTTTATACATCAGAGAGTAAAAGGAGAAGCAGGGGGGGTAAAATTGCTCGCAGAACCATAGGTGAGGCGTATTATAGTTTATCTTCTGTCCTCGGGAGGGTGTGTGGGGAATTAGGCCCTCTCTCACGCCTCAGCAGGCCTGCGAGCTGATGGGTTTTTCTGGCAGGTTCTGAAGTTTACTTTGAGGTCTTCATCTTGCTCGCCTACGCTGGTGTGGTTTCCAGAGGTTGAAATTCGAGTTCAGTCGGTGAAGATTCAGAATTATACTCAAGCACCCAAGATTCACTATTTTACATAATTATTCAGCTGTGGTTAATAACCAAACAGCGAAGTCAGCTGTGAGAAACATACAGCAGGGAATTTGCTTGCTGACTCATTTTCCACATCTGGTGGTCCCTGTCCAAGAGCATCACTCTGTCCCGTCCTCTCCTGTCCCACAGGTGTACTGGGTCGGTCCCATCATGGGCGGGGTTCTGGCCGCTGCTCTGTACGAGTACCTGTACTGCCCCGACCCGAAGCTGACGAAGCCGTTCAAGGGGGTCTTCGCCAAAGACTCATACCCTTCAGCGAAGTACAAGGAGGTGTCTTCAGACGGAAAGTTCCAGAGAGAGTTGGATGAGCTGGTGGTCAGGTCTGGGCCCATCTGCGCGCCAGACGTGGACAGGCCCGAAAAGAAGGACAGAGACCTCTCCAGTGAGGTACTGTCCTCCGTATGACTAGTGAGGAGCAAAGAGACCGGAGGAGCCCGCGGGAGACCGTATCACTACTCAATCTCCACCCTCAGAGAGACGGAGCTCCTGTGATCCTCCTGCTACTCATGACGCTCCACCTCAGCGCCCAGAACTGCTCCTGTTCCACCTCCCATCCGCTGGGACCAGTAACGGCTGGTGAGCTGAGGGTTGGTGAAGCAGGTCAGGCTCTTGAAGATAATGATTGGTCTTGACCTATTTTCAGTCATTCATGTAAATTAACTTTAAGTAAACTCAGAAAACGCTCAACATTATCAGGTGTGGACAGATTTCCTCAATAAGGAAACATGAGAAAGAAAACGTGTCATTTTGATGCAAAATGACATTTCAATCAACTTTATTCATATAGGGATATTGTTGCTAATTCCCCCTTTTTTGTTGTAATTAAACAGTCATGAAGCTGAGATAGTGCAGGATGTGCTTAAAGTAAACACGGATGTTAACATAGTACAACGTAGTTTGTGTGTTTGTTTGTAATGTTAATGAAACATTTTCTATTTAATCGTTGCAACATTGCATTAAAAAGGAAGCTGCCCGTCTGCTGATGACTGACGCTCATGATTGGAAAACTTGTTAATCAAGGATGATGATTGAAACAGAGCAAGAATTATTCTCAACTTAATGAGGAGAACTGGCAACACCTGACGGTCCCGAGTGTTTTTGGAGTGTTTTTAGTGTCAATTTACACAAATCATTGAAAAGGGTTTAGAGCAATCATTACTTTTAAGGGATGTTCTGCGCTTCAGCCCTTTTCAGTTCACCGGCCGCCACTGGCTGGTAGGCAGCGCTATATCCATTAACCTGCCAGAGATCTTCAGTCCTGTCCAGGAGAGCCGCATTACTGCTGGATTTAGCTGTAACTCAGCACGTATTCCATCAATTAAAGCAGTCTGTTATACAGGTAACTCACCTCACCTGCTTCCCTGGGTCCAAATTAATTGTGATATCAAGGTGAAAACACAGACCAGCTAACCCAACGGCCCTCCAGGACCAGGAATGAACACCAATGGCACAAGTGTTCAGTTAATTACGAAAACAAAAAAGAAAAATCAGGGCCGGATGTGAATTTAAAGCTAGATTGGAGTACCCATCTGATCATGAGCCAAACTGCTCTGACATCACAGCAGAACTACAGCGGCTGTATCAGGTTACATTGCTAATGAGCACAATGCTAGAACCTCTCCAGGGTTTCACCTCCAACCTCCTGCATACTGACCCTGCTAGCTTAAACTAACCCTCACGCTAACCGCTCATAGTTCTTACCAGCATTGGCATACAGTGATTTCACAACATTGCAGGAGTCCCCATTCATTCAGCACACGGTACACACGCTGTTATTATTCAAGATTATGCTGTCATGCTGTGACCATCAGGGTGATGTTTTACAGGTCTGGGTTCTGCAAAAAGCATAACTGGGCATTTACATGTGGCCTTTTTAATGTTATCCTAACTCTCCAATGAGAACATATTTCAGTGTATTTTGTACAAAAACTCTGCCTTTTTCTAGCATTCAGCTGTGATGCTACATAGCTTAGCCTAGCTTTCTCTGCAAAGTTCTGCTAGTGATGATATTCATCGTGTTTTTTCTGATGTACATATGCTTGTTCCTGACGAACGCTCTGCTGGAGCTCAGTTTTCTTCCTTCCTGGTTACCAATTAGGTCTCCTATTCCTGGACTTGTCAAGCAGGTGGTTTTGTGAATTCAGATTGTAATCATTCCAATGAAATGGTAACCACCAATTACCTAGTTATAGATCATCTCATAATATCACATCCAGCTGAGAGGGTTTTCCTGAGAATGACTATTGCAATTCAACACATGAAGCTCATTACAATGGCCAGTAAATTTATGTCAAGGAATGTTATCCAAAATGCCTAAATTAATGTAGCTTATCATAAACAATCTATTTCTGAAAATCGCTGCGGTATATTCCATAATATTCAGGGTGCTCAAGTGCTGCAAAATTATTTCAAACTCTAGAGTCTCTCTCATTTTTGTGATCTGAGGATTATTTTCCAACAGGTTTCCTCTGTTGGCCCTGAGCAGCAGTCCGGTTGCGTTGGGCGATTCTGTAGATTGGAAGTAATGGATTCATCGATTGCAGGTTCACACAGGTTGTGACACCCTGTTCATGGAGGATTATGGAGTCGTGATGAATTGGATTACGGCTCCGCTACAGCCAGTGAGCCCTCATTGCCACTTTGGGTAAAACGAGGACAAAGGGGAGAAGTGATAGCAGGTCAACTGCACTCCCAACAGAACCCTTGGACTGCAAAGCCAGGGTGCGTTCAATAGGTCAAACGTTTAGCTACCTTACCTAACGATATAGAGTATATTAGGCAAACAATTGCTGTGTTTGAAAACTTTGAACGCACGTCAGATATTCCACATGGTAGAGTCATGTGACAATAGTCATGACCGTCTGAGAGAGGTGTGATACGACAGCTTGATAGTGTCATGGTGATTTCAGTGTGACGGCTATGTGTGAAAAGTGCGATATCACAATGAGCGTATGACGCTGTCTGGGTGATTTCGCAGCTGTGGCAGTTTGAGAGGCGTGATGTCGCACTGAGACTCGGACGATGTCGTGATGATGTCAGTGCTGTGAATATGGCTGTATCTCATTCCGTAGGGTTAACTCCTACACCCTGTGAGGTCACTGTCCTTCATAGTGTAAACTCTGACAGGCAGCAGGGAGTACAGTATCAAGTAATGGTCATTTAGAATGCCCTTCGACATCATATTTTGGGGCTGCAGCATTTTGTTAAAGCAGATTGAAAGAAAGGCAGCCAGTCCACGGGAGCACTGCTTTCACTGGACATTTCTCGGTTTCCCAGTAGCTTTATAACCAACTGGCATTGCTCTCATAAGTTAAGAAATTGTCTTGGGGAAAAAAGAAAACTGTCTGCAGGAATAACTTGCTTTAGCCAGTGGACATTAGTAAGCAATCTAGCCAGGTTCGTTAGCTTTCTGTGTGTTATTAGCCATTTTTGTTGTCATTTTCTTGATTGCCGTTGAGTCGCTCACAGTTCCATGTGTAGTGTGATCAGATAATTCACATCTCTGTGTTTCTGCACTCATCTTTAGAACATGAACCTCCATAGCGTGTTGTCACATCTCCCAAACACCCTTTCAAAGCGCTCGATGAACTCAAAGGATCTTGATGGCAGAACCTGGTTTATTTGGCATTATTTTCTGGCTTCGTTCAGTTCCTGTTTTGATTTGCGGTAAGATCCCTCATCCTGTTCGGACGACTGACGCAGACAACACCGTAAAGGTGGGAGAGAAACAGGAACAGCGATGTTTTATTGAGATCTCCATGAAAAGTCAGAGCATCAACACAGCATGATAATGCTAGAAAACACAAGTTAAACGACTTTAAGCCCCATTGATTAGTGCTCTGCTGTCGCAATAGGGACTAATGCTTTCGAGCTCCATCTGTTAAAAACCATTACCACCTCTCTGCTTGAATACGAGACAGTTTTTTTCTCATAGACTTCACTGTAACACTCTGACATTTGTCAAATAATCCATGATAAACACTGGGTGTTGTAATACCTGCTGAATTCAGATGCTATTTTCATTCCAGAAACATTTGTCTGTTTATTGGAAACACCAATGTATAGACAAAGTTATCTTTTGACTGATTTTGACTTTAGAAAGTTGTCAGTTGAATGTCCGTGCGGCTCGATACATTCTCTAACCCTGACTTGAGAAAACAGACTCAAGTAACCGAGTTACGACTCCATGATTACATGAAAGGCGACTTTGTTAGCCAATTTCATCGTGTATAAACATGTTTGGTATAAGGGTTAGGGAGATGACATTCAACATGGTCTGTCATATATTGTATAAATTCAGAAGTTTGTATTCTGCATTGTTTATTATTTTTCTTTTTTTCCAGCTGAGTATTTAGCTGTCCAGTTGTTTAATATATACCCTGTAATTGACTGTAATAATACCATAGCTGCGGACTCTGATGTTTCAAAATTCTTCTCAGGCAATGCTTGTGATTTCTCCTCAATAATATAGCATTCCACTGTGGCAAATTCTTTTTACAGGCAGGCTGAGAATGTATCAATAAACATACAGACTTTATTGACCTCTCTGGAGCGCTTTCTCACCTGGAATGTAATGTGGGAGTAGGAGCGTGACTGGGGTGTTTCAGGCAATGGTGGAACAGGAGCGGGCGAGACACGGAGCCGGAGAAGGGAGATGAAGATTTGGTGGCGGGGATGGTGATGGATAGGCTCCCCCAACAGCTGACCCCGCCGCACACACACACGCACTCGGAGAGGAAATTACTTTTCTTTTTTTCTCTCTTTCAGAGAGTAGTTTCATGTAATCTCATTCCATCACTCTGCTCGCCGAAATGGGTATTTTACCCTGTCATGAAGTCGTGTGATTCGTCAAAAAGATGAGTTATTTCCTCGGAGGAAAGACAAAACAAAAAACGGTAATTTTGTGTCCCCTGCGTAAACAGTAAGTGAGGAGCAGCTGGGTGGCGGTTATAAACTGGAGGATAAGTGTGACTCTGCAGACAGATCATTACTTATAATCTCAGGCATAATTGAGCTGACAGCACGGCTCGTAAAGGAGCCTGTCAGGAAGAACCGCAGCTTTGTGCTCATATTGCGAGGTCATATTGCCGTTCTGTGAAGGTAGGCATTTTCCTGCTCATATAGAAATTCTTGGCTGAAAGAGAATGGAATGGATTACAGCAGAAATTGATCGTCAGTTACACTGCCATACAGCGCTGTCATCATAGCCACTCCAACCCGCGATCATAGAGTAAAATACATCATCTGATCATCACACAGATAAAATCCCATCACTGTAAAATGCCAACCTCGAACTGGCTCTCGTCTGTGAATAGGCAGATTAAATAAGTGGTGCATCCAAGCTGTTCTCCAGTAGAACTATATATCACCCATGAATCAAATTTAATAAACCATAAATCACGTATTGAGTACAAATTAAAGGAGGTTATACTTTTCTTTCACCTTTGTCAGACCACACTCTGAGTATTGTGAGCAGTTCTGAGCACCAAAGAAAAAGAAAGATATAGAGGCTTTAGAGAAGGTTCAAACAAGAGCCCCAGATTAAATGCCTGGTATAAGAGCTAAAAGCTGTGAGGAAAGACTGAAGAATCTTCATCTTTTCAGCCGCAGTAAAAGGATTCTTTTGGGTGATGTGATCTGACTGAGACCTTTAAATGTACACAAGCGATTCACAAACTTAATTACAATGCTGTGAAAAAGTATTCACATCCTTCCTACTTTCCTCGATTTTTGTTTATTTGTCATATTTAAATGTTCCATATCATCCAAATAATTGTATTCTAAGACACAAACAGTGCGAGTAAACACAAAACGCAGCTTTTACACGATACTCTTTTTCAAAACCTACGTCACTGATGTGAAAAAACAATTGCTCTCTTAAATAATAAGTAATTAAATGTTTGTGAAAACTGGTAATGAGTCTTATATATCACTGTAGAGGCACTTTGCCCACTCTTCTACACAAAATTGTTTTAATTCAGCTGCATTGGAAAGTTTATAGGTATGAACTACCTATTTTAGATTGGATTTATGTCAGAACTTTGACTTTGCCACTCCAAAACATTCATATTGTTTCTTTTGGGCCATTCAGAGGTGGAATTGTTTGTGTGCTTTGAATCATTGTCCTGCTGCATAACCTAAATGCGTTTGGCTTTTAGGTCACAGATTGATGGCCCGATATTCCCCTTCAGCATTTTTTAGTAAAGAGCAGATTTCATGGTTCCATCAATTATGGAATGTTGCCCAGGTCCTGAAGCAGCATGCTAGCCCTAGCTCATCACACTAAAACCAGCATGTTACACTGTTGGTATGACGTTCTCATTGCGGAATACGGGTCAAGCTTTTGCTTGATGTATTGGGACCTTTGACTTCCAAAAAGGTCTACTTTTGACTCATCAAGCCGCAGAATATTATCCCAAAATTCTGGAGGTCATAAAGATGTTGGCAAATGTCAGATGAGCCTTCATGTTCCTTCTGTTCAGCAGTGGTTTTTGAATTTCTGCTCTCGCATGGATGCCATTTTTGCCCAGTCTCTTTCTTATATGGAATCATGAACACTGACCTTAACTGAGGCAAGTGAGGCCTGCAGTTCTTTAGATGTTTCTCTTGGTTTTTTGACCTCCTGGATGAGCCTTCAATGTGCTTTTGGAGGAATTCTGGGAGGCTAGCTACACCTGGAGAGCTTCACCACTGTTACAAGTTTTTTTCATGTCTCAGATTATGGTTCTCTGGAGTACCAGAGCCTTATAATGGTTCTCACCGTGGTTCTCTGGAGATAATGGTTCTCACCGTGGTTCTCTGGAGATAATGGCTCTCACCGTGGTTCTCTGGAGATAATGGTTCTCACAGTGGTTCTCTGGAGTGCCAGAGCCGTAGAAATGGCTTTGTAACTCTCTCCAGACTGATAGATGTCGATGACTTTGCTTCACATCTGGTCTTCTGGTCTGAGTTTCTTTTGCTGGCAACATCATGGGCTACTTTCTGCCTTCTTCACATCACCAGACAAGCTCTATCTCGGGGATGTTTACATTACACTGGGCTGGCAGTAATCGTTCCTGAGTGTGTCCTGTGAAATTGAGCCCAATTTTCAATTAAATTTGTTTAATTTCTGGATTTACAAACTAAGGGGGCAATTGCTTTTCCTCACTGGACCAGGTATGGTTGGGTAGCTTTTTTCTCTCAATAAATGAAATCATTATTTTCAGCATTTTGTGATTACTTGGGTTACCTTAGTCTAAAATGACAAATATTTTGATGATCTTAGTGTGACAAACATGCAAAAATAGATGAAATCGGGAAGGAGGCAAATATTATATCTCAACACTAAGCAGGATTATTCAGGCCAAGTTCTGTATGCAAACCTCAGGGTCACAAATGGAAGTTAGCCAAGGGTAAATTTAGCGCTGCAATTATGAGCTATTTTTTCACACAGAGAGTGATCACAGGGTGGAATAGCTTGCCTGGCCATATTGCAGAAGCAGAAACACTGGGGGTTTTGAAGACCAAGCTTGATGCAGTGCTACACAGGCCTAACATACAGTCCTTAAGTATCCAAAGTGCTTGGTTGATATTTTCCTTCAGTGATAGGAAAATGGCGCGCTTAGTTGGGCTAAATGGCCCATTCTTGCCTCTCATTTTATGTCATGTTATGTGCTGTCAATTCAAATTTCTTTTGTCTTTTTATTGAATTTCTGAAGCAACAGAAGTGACCTTTGGATGGCCTTAACTGCAATTTTTGGAAATTTAGTCTCACATTCTTGAAAAAGGAGTATGTTTTGCCAAAAACAAGATCATGTCTTTTATAACAGCCATGGTATAACGTTATGAGTTTAAGCAGTAATTTGCAATTGGCTTCAGGCAATAATGCTCACAGTCATGGTCTATACTTGGGGATGACTTCTGACACTTTCAAAAATAGCAGCCCTAGCTTTTAGCGGTTAGCGGCTCAGCTCATTTTCTGTGCGATCAGGAGATTGCATGGGCCATCGGCCCAGGTCCCGTTCCTTTGTGAAAATTCATAGCTGTACTTGGATAGTGTTAATGCCGAGTTATGAGCTCTTATCTCGCTCCGCTCATGAGAGAGAAAGGAACTCTTCGACTCAGCTGCCTTCACTGATCTTGCCAGCATATTCTGACTCCCTGTTCCAGATCATTCTGTAAACACAAAACAAGTTTTATTTAAACAGTTTTTTTGTTCCTTCCAATTATGTTTTTATTTTTAAAAATACCCTTACAGGCATAGGAAACAAACAGGATGTCAGTACAATCAAATTTTAAGACTTGCTAAACCATACAGCACTTATGTGAAACTCCCGCAACAAGCATTATGAAGATGAGCACTTGATCCTGTGTGTATAGTCTACAGTCCAAAAGAAAAGGAAAAAAAATCACTGATTGTCAATTTAAGTTAGCACTTTCTATTTGATTTATTTCTAGCCATAGTTTGCTATTTGAAGATTTCACTAAATCAGAGGTCGAGGACATGCAGGCTGCTGAAAATATTTAAGTGAGCGCCTACAAATCACGAGTGGCACTGTCTCCTTTATACAAGTCAACAGCGCCACCCTCTGGGCGCTGGAGAAAATGTAGAACTGTCGTTACAATAGTTCCCAACCCCGATCCTGGAGATGCTCAGAACTGCCCTGCAGGTTTTCTCCTAATTTGCGGCTCAGTGAACTCGATAGTCGTTGAATGCATTGTGCTCGCTTAGACCCTGGAGTGAAAAGCTACGCAGCTCTGTCCATGTATAACAACTAAGTTAAGAGCAATTGTTTTACATCATAATTACGTTTGGAACGGCAGCTTTCCATTGCTCCCTGCTCATTACAGTGAAATATTTAGGCTTTAATTTGATATTGTTACTTAGTTATCATCACTTGACTTTTACTTGACGCCCAAAGCTATTATAATACAAACCATACTTCAGCATTCTGCATATCCAGCTAAATATTAACCCCTTAGAGTGCTGAATTAGATTTTAAAAATTTATAAATGTAATTATCTTGTGCTGTTGAAAATCTATGATGTGGTGACGTGTTTAAAAGGGCTCTCCTACAGGAGCTCTTTTAAACAAGTTGCAACATGATAGCTTTTCAACAACGTTGATTTTGATATCTTACATCATTGAGTAACAATAGTTGTATTTAGCGCTCTAAGGGTTAATGGCAGAACAGAATAGGCATCAATGAATATTAAGGCTAAATATACCTGATGAATGTATAGACTGTACAGTACAGAAGATAAAATCTACATTTGTAAAACTAATGAGAGCAAGTGATTTTTTTTTTTTTTTTTTTTTAGCATAAGAGGCAGGATCTTCTTTGCAGTAGGAAGAATGGCAATGAAATTTGGAAACATGTTTTCCTAGAACCTTCACTTTTGTACAACGGTTTCTGTGAAAATTGCCACAGTCCACAGCTCACAATAAAAATCATTCTCTCAAAAGCCTTTTTTTGTTGAAAGAATTAAGAAAGAATATGCAGTGTACAGTCAGGTAGAATTTCAACTTTAATTCAAGAGTTTTGCCCAAAAGTATTCTATGAATTTCCATTATTTTTATTCACAGCTCTCCCAATTTGAGGAACTCAAAGGTAGTTTGACACACTAACATAAATTATTAGACTGTCATTTTCAACATGGTGATGCTGGGCCAAGCCTTTGTTGCAGTCGTCCTCTGTTCCTGCTGCTGTAGGGCTGTTTTCCCTTGAGATTTGCCTGCAACTAGTAAAATACATGCAGAACTAGACTGGGATCAGGTGACTGACTCAGCCATAGTAAAATGTTCCACTTATTTGCCTGAAAAAAGTCTTGGGTCACGTCAGGTCAGAGCACATCTGCTCTGTAGTAGTTGTGTTATCAGTAAATACAGGAAACCAGTGTCAATGCCAGCTGTACATGCCCACACATGAGCTCTCTGTGTCAGATCATGAGCAGCTCCCTTCCTTCTCCATGCTTCTCCCATCCCATCATTCTGGGTGTTTTTGACAAACATTTTATTTTTGCAGCTGACTGTTGGGATACATTGTGTGCTTAATCCTCAATGTTTTCTCTGGTGAAGACCAGAGTGTTCTTTCCTTTTAAGAAAAATCCAAATAATTGATGGTTTATTCAATGTTTCTTGCCATTTTTTGATTGTCCTCTTGTTTGACAGTGGTGTGATGGATAGCACTGCTGCCTCACAGCAAGAGGGACGAGGGTTTAAATCCGGCCCGGGGCCTTTCTGTGTGGAGTTTGCATGTTCTCCCTGTGTTCGTGTGGGGTTCCTCCGGGTACTCCGGTTTCCTCCCACTGTCCAGACATGCATGTCAGGCTGATTAGAGACTCTAAATTGCCCATCGGTGTGAATGGTGCGTGAATGTTCACCGCGGCAGAGATTGAAGCCTCACCATGTTTTCTTCAGAAGGTGCTGGCTGCCAGCCCCAGACCTGGGTCAGCACTCTGACTGACACTTGAAATCAACTCTAGACACTTCACCCTTTTACCAGTAAATACCATAATAAGTGAATAATACATGTGGTCATGGAACAGCGGTGCAGCCCCCACCCCGATAACACTGGATCCTTTTGGGGACCACAAATAATGGCTGTCAGGGGAGTGTGGGATTGAATGAAATAAATTGTGCAGTTCACACCATCAGCCAGCAGAAGGCAGCAACAGGCTAGTCAAAAGTCTGAGATCATCCCTGGCGGTGTGACAGCGCTTGAGATCACAATGTGCAAGGTGTGAGAGAGCTGAGAATGACAGCTTCGTCAGTAAAAGATGTATTGAAGTTTCCACCTGATTCTCACCGGCTCAGTGACAATATGCACCAAAAAGGGTCTCCGACTCAGTGCAAGGACCTGATGTCTCCATACCTGTGATTAAATGTGTTTTTCAGCATTTAGCAGAGGCAATTTCCAATTAAAATGGCATTTTTTGTGCGAGTAATACAAGTGTACTGAGATTTGTGCAGCTAAAAAACTACTAGATACCACAGTGTCCTCATACAGAATGTGCTTGTTTGGGATTTCCTGTCGCCACCCTCTATTACAAAAGTCATAATCGATAGGTTAACAGGTCCAGGTTAACCACAGTGGAGATCAGGATTTACTCAAATGCGGCCTTACTGCATTTTTGTCGGCCTGAAAGCTTTCACTTATCGATGAATACATCCAGCTTTTCTCTTGAATGCCAAGATGGCGGATGTACCAAAAAAATGTTCAGTGGGTTCGCAAGCCAAAGTCAATCAGCAACCGTCCTGCACAGAGTCAGGACCCTAGTGCGGCCCACGCGTCCCCTTATGAGTCTGATGAGCGACAGAAGAGGCTAAATTTGTACCTTTTACCTGAGACTGTTCTGGATTGCTTTGAGTATTTTTGAAAATCAGACAGGGCAGACAGGGGTGCGGTTAGTAGGGCAGCTGCTGCACTATAAATCATAAGTTTGAGTCGATCCAGCGTCACTCTGACTGAAGTTAAAGACGTTCTCCCCATCTTCATGTGGGTTCACTCCAGCGCTCTGGTTTTCTCCCTCAATCCAAAGGCATGAATTTAAAGCTAACTGGAGACCGTAAATCTCATAGGCACAGATGGACTGGAGAATAGTCTGTGGTGCCTCCTGCGTCTCACCCATGCTGGGTTTGACTCTAGCCCGTCTCTCACCTTAATCAGGAATGAATAGTTTGAATAATGACTGGATGTTGTCAGACAGTTCTGCTCATGTTCATATCTGTATCAATGGCAGCGAGGTACAGTTTAATCTGTCAGATAATTAGAATGGCATTGGTATAATATCTCTTGTATTTTTTAATCAAACTTAAAATTTTCTGGTGAAGTGTTGCGGAGATAATCCAGCGAATAATCCACTTAATTCAGCAATAATAAAAGGAATCAGCTGCATTTGCGTTACTCATGATTGCGAACACAAATTCTCCAAAAACAAACAAAACATTCACTGACTCTCTGCAGAAGCAAACAGCCTCGGATAAACAGCTGGGTAGAGAGAGGATAAGGATGTCTGTTCATCCATCTATCAACTGCAAGAATATTTTACAGTCATAATACAGGCTATCAGGGAGCTGTGCTCTGTGGTGCTACACACAAGGTCTTCGCCACGCAACAGGGAGTCAGGGTCATCCCAAATCTGTCCATCAGCTGCTAGGCAACCATACGGCAATCTGAGCAATCGCGACTCCCTCTGCGCCCAACTCTCCACTGCTTCTATAGCCCCGTGGATCAGGACAGAAATCAGAGGTAGAATTTATTCCTTTAAACATCAAGTAATGTGCACAACAGCGCCTCCCCAAGACTCGCTGGTGATACATGCGCATTACACTGTCATCGAACCCGAACCCCCGCGGAACTGTGCTCTGGAACTGAACTTCAGAGATGATTCCAGAAGTACTGTGCAGTATATTCTACAGCTGTACCATCCACAGTTTTTGAGTTCAGTGGCACAGCTGACCTTTATTTTAAACAAAAAAAAAAAAAAAACAATAATCTGAGCAGGATGTAGGTGTACTTTGACATTAAGCTTTTAATATGTAAGTGCTATGTTTGGCCTATTTTATGTAGTTTTGACATATTGTGTACTGTGTAAGTAAACGAACCAAAAAAATTCCCCATTCTTTTCATGAATCTAATTTGTGAGTGGACTCATTGCGCTGGTATTCATGCTTTGCAAAGTACGGTAATATTTCTGATTCTATAATTTTACAAAATCAGGATTGCAATCAGCGGTGTGTGGTCACTTGTTCAGAGGGGCTTCAGTAACCTTACCCCTTACAGCTCCACTGTCCTCTTGCTGTTCTCATTCAAGTTCGCCTGATTAACAATCAAACGATTTATCGACTGAACGACCAAGACCAATCCATTTTCCATAATAAGAAAAGATAGTGAAAAATAAATGCCTATTGCCAACATTTACATAGTTGATACAACATTGTTAGGATGGACACATAAATGCAAAAAATCTGAAACTTTCGCTGACTTCGCTGCAATTATTTTCGCCATCACTCAGCTGTGCATCGTACCTAACAACGCCCTTTAGCCGTGACTACATTCAGACCATAGAGCGGATTCTCATGGCTTACTGCTCAATGAGCCTTGCAAACTAATTTACGCAAATCTGTGCTGTTTCATGAGCTACACGAGCGCAGAAATTATAAAGACATGTTGATATTTTTCGTAGTCATTGATGTGCAGAAGAAAACGCCGTATAATTTGGAGTGCATTCTATAACAACGCTTTCAAAAATAAATTAGACTTTCGTCGGTTCTACCAATTAGTGTGAGCAACTGTTGCTAATCGGGAGAGGTAAACTGGGAGAGGTTTAGGTCATTAAGCACTGAAAGGTGAGGTTATTGCTGGCCCTGTGTATCTGCCGACGGGCCACCACTGATTGTAACAAAAAGCAACAAAAAGACCTAGCTGGGCTGGGCTGACACATATCAACAGTCTCAGAGGAGCGAAAGGATTGAACTGAAGTCAGTCAGACAGGATGCAGATTTCAGGACTGAATATTATTAAATATATATTTTGTTTTGAAGCAGCTCTCTGGCTTTTTCCACTGATGCTCTTGTCTCCTGACAAGTTAAATCAACAATGTAGGCCTTATTAATTTATTTAAACGCAGCTCATCACCAATCACCTGGGTGCCAAGCTTTAGAAGAGGAGTCGTAAAATGCAAAATGGCTTCCTGTCTCTCTGCATGACTTCCTGTGCGGGTCCATCCTGTCTCATATAGCATATGCTAAAGTTTCTGCTGTCTATTCGCCTATAAGACCAGGGGGGCGGAGGATCCCATTTGGGGGTGAAAACATTAAAAAACAAATGTGAGTATTTATAATGAGTAAAGACCATATTATTTTAAAGAGGGGTGATGCGTGTGTGGATTTTTCTGAAATCCCTGGGCATTAGCCTGTGAATCTGCGCGCAGCAGTTAGCACTGTTCTACCTCTCACTAAGTTTCCCCATCCTTTTCCCTGCAGCTATTTATTAAAATTTAAAACATAATCGCTCCAATTAAATTAATTAGAGGAGAAAAAAATATTGTTGGTCGCTTTAAAAATTAACCATCCAAAGCGTGCCGCATCAATGCATAGGAGACAAACAAACACCATGACACTGAGAATCAACGCTGAGGTCCGAGACAGGGCTCAATCCAACACAAGCCCAGACCAGCACCTCTCTCTCACAGCCAATTACAGGAGGGTACAAAAATCCAATCGCAGCTTTGATTCTGACAAGAAATTTCACAGAGGAAATATGAATATTAATCATAGAGCAGACAATATATTTTAATATTAACTAGCGTGATGAATATTTAAGGAGACAGATCAGGAGTGACGGGCCGAGAGGGAGGCAGCTGTGATGAATGTAGAGTCTCCTAGAGCCTCCATACGGGCCAATCCCATCACACTCAGAGACACATCTCCCCAAACATCATTACTGTATACAGTCAGATATACAGTCATCTCCCTCACATCATTACACAGAACACACCGCACCCACAGTCAGATATACACTCATCTCCCCACACATCATTACACAGAACACACCGCACCCACAGTCAGATATACACTCATCTCCCCCACATCATTACACAGAACACACCGCACCCACAGTCAGATATACACTCATCTCCCCCACATCATTACACAGAATATACCGCACCCACAGTCAGATATACAGTCATCTCCCCCAACACATCATTACACAGAACACACCGCACCCACAGTCAGATATACAGTCATCTCCCCCCAACACATCATTACACAGAACACACCGCACCCACAGTCAGATATACAGTCATCTCCCAACACATCATTACACAGAACACACCGCACCCACAGTCAGATATACACTCATCTACCCAAACATCATTACACAGAACACACCGCACCCACAGTCAGATATACAGTCATCTCCCCCCATGTCATTACACAGAACACACCGCACCCACAGTCAGATATACAGTCATCTCCCCCACATCATTACACAGAACACACCGCACCCACAGTCAGATATACACTCATCTCCCCCCCCCACATCATGACACAGAACACACCGCACCCACAGTCAGATATACAGTCATCCCCCCCACATCATTACACAGAACACACCGCACCCACAGTCAGATATACACTCATCTCCCCCACATCATTACACAGAACACACCGCACCCACAGTCATACAGTCATCTCCCCCCACACATCATTACAGAACACAGAACACACCATCTCCCCCCCCCACAGTCAGATATACAGTCATCTCCCCCCACGTCATTACACAGAACACACCGCACCCACAGTCAGATATACAGTCATCTCCCCATATACAGTCATCTCCCCCACACATCATTACACAGAACACACCGCACCCACAGTCAGATATACAGTCATCTCCCCCACATCATTACACAGAACACACCGCACCCACAGTCAGATATACAGTCATCTCCCCCACACATCATTACACAGAACACACCGCACCCACAGTCAGATATACACAGTCATCCCCACACATCATTACACAGAACACACCGCACCCACAGTCAGATATACAGTCATCTCCCCCACACATCATTACACAGAACACACCGCACCCACAGTCAGATATACAGTCATCTCCCCCCACATCATTACACAGAACACACCGCACCCACAGTCAGATATACAGTCATCCCCCCCCACATCATTACACAGAACACACCGCACCCACAGTCAGATATACAGTCATCTCCCCACACATCATTACACAGAACACACCGCACCCACAGTCAGATATACAGTCATCTCCCCACACATCATTACACAGAACACACCGCACCCACAGTCAGATATACAGTCATCTCCCCACACATCATTACACAGAACACACCGCACCCACAGTCAGATATACAGTCATCTCCCCCCACATCATTACACAGAACACACCGCACCCACAGTCAGATATACAGTCATCTCCCCCACATCATTACACAGAACACACCGCACCCACAGTCAGATATACAGTCATCTCCCCCACACATCATTACACAGAACACACCGCACCCACAGAACACACACAGAACACACCGCACCCACACAGTATACAGATATCCCCACACATCATTCACAGAACACACATCATTCAGATATACAGTCAGAACACACACAGAACACACCCCACAGTCAGATATACAGTGCACCCACATCATCTCCCCCCACACATCATTACACAGAACACACCGCACCCACAGTCAGATATACAGTCATCTCATTACACAGAACACACCGCACCCACAGTCAGATATACAGTCATCTCCCCACACATCATTACACAGAACACACCGCACCCACAGTCAGATATACACTCATCTCCCCCCACATCATTACACAGAACACACCGCACCCACAGTCAGATATACAGTCATCCCCCACATCATTACACAGAACACAGAACACACAGATACAGTCATCCCCACACCACAGAACACACCAGACCCACAGTCAGATCATCTCCCCCACACATACACACAGAACACACAGCACCCACAGTCAGATATACAGTCATCTCCCCAGATATACAGTCATCCCCACACATCATTACACAGAACACACCGCACCCACAGTCAGATATACAGTCATCTCCCCACACATCATTACACAGAACACAGAACACACCGCATATACAGTCAGATATACACAGAACATCGCCCCACAGTCAGATATACATTCATCCCCCAGAACACACACCAGCACCCACAGTCAGAGAACACACCACAGAACACACCGCACCAGTCAGATATACAGTCATCTCCCCACATCATTATACAGAACACACCGCACCCACAGTCAGATATACATCATCCCCCACACATCATCCCCACACACACAGAACACACCGCACTCCACAGTCAGATATACACTCATCTCCCCCACACATCATTACACAGAACACATACACAGTCCACAGTCCAGACATCATTACACAGAACACATCCCCCACATCATTACACAGAACACACCGCACCCCACAGATATACAGTCATCACCCCCACACATCATTACACAGAACACAGAACACACCCACAGTCAGATATACAGTCATCTCCCCACACATCATTACACAGAACACACCGCACCCACAGTCAGATATACATCATCTCCCCACATCACATCTCCCCACACATCAGATATACATTCCCCACACACATTACACAGAACACACTCCCACCCACACAGTCATCCAACATCAACACACACCCACAGTCAGATATACACTCATCTCCCCACACATTTACACAGAACAGATATACAGATATACAGTCATCTCCCCCCACACATTACACAGAACACACCGCACCCACAGTCAGATATACAGTCATCTCCCCCCCATCATTACACAGAACACATTACACAGAACACACCACACCCACAGTCAGATATACACTCATCATTACACAGAATCTCCCCACACATCATTACACAGAACACACCACCCACAGTCAGATACACCCACAGTCAGATATACAGTCATCCCACAGTCCCCACACATCATTACACAGAAGAACACACAGTCAGACCCACAGTCAGATATACAGTCACACACCACACCCACAGTCCCATACAGTCATCCCCACACATCATTACACAGAACACACCGCACCCACAGTCAGATATACAGTCATCTCCCCCACATCATTACACAGAACACACCGCACCCACAGTCAGATATACAGTCACACATCATTACACAGAACACACCGCACCCACAGTCAGATATACAGTCATCTCCCCCCACACATTACACAGAACACACCGCACCCACAGTCAGATATACAGTCATCTCCCCCACATCATTACAAAACACAGAACACACCGCACCCACAGTCAGATATACAGTCATCTCCCCACACATCATTACACAGAACACACCGCACACCCACAGTCAGATATACAGTCATCTCCCCCACACATCATTACACAGAACACACCGCACCCCAGTCAGATATACACAGTCATCTCCCCCACACATCATTACACAGAACACACCGCACCCACAGTCAGATACAGTCATCTCCCCACACATCATTACACAGAACACACCGCACCCACAGTCAGATATACAGTCATCTCCCCCCACATCATTACACAGAACACACCGCACCCACAGTCAGATATACAGTCATCTCCCCACACATACACAGAACACACCGCACACAGAACACACACAGCATCTCCCCACAGTCACACAGAACACACCGCACTACAGTCATCCCCCACACATCATTACACAGAACACACTGCACCCACACAGAACACACCACACAGAACACACCACACCCACAGTCAGATATACAGTCATCCCCCCACATCATTACACAGAACACACCGCACCCACAGTCAGATATACAGTCATCTCCCCCCACATCATTACACAGAACACACCGCACCCACAGTCAGATATACAGTCATCTCCCCACACATCATTACACAGAACACACCGCACCCACAGTCAGATATACAGTCATCTCCCCACATCATTACACAGATATACACAGTCAGATATACAGTCATCTCCCCACACATCATTACACAGAACACACCGCACCCACAGAACACACCGCACCCACAGTCAGATATACAGTCATCTCCCCACACATCATTACACAGAACACACCGCACACCCACAGTCAGATATACAGTCATCTCCCCACACATCATTACACAGAACACACCGCACCCACAGTCAGATATACAGTCATCTCCCCCACACATCATTACACAGAACACACCGCACCCACAGTCAGATATACAGTCATCTCCCCCACATCATTACACAGAACACACCACACCCACAGTCAGATATACAGTCATCTCCCCCACACATCATTACACAGAACACACCACACCCACAGTCAGATATACACAGTCCCCCACATACACAGAACACACCACACCCACAGTCAGATATACAGTCATCTCCCCCACACATCATTACACAGAACACACCGCACCCACAGTCAGATATACAGTCATCCCCCACACATCATTACACAGAACACACTGCACCCACAGTCAGATATACAGTCATCTCCCCCACACATCATTACACAGAACACACCGCACCCACAGTCAGATATACAGTCCCCACACATCATTACACAGAACACACCGCACCCACAGTCATCATCTCCCCCCACATCATTACACAGAACACACCGCACCCACAGTCAGATATACAGTCATCTCCCCACACATCATTACACAGAACACACCGCACCCACAGTCAGATATACAGTCATCTCCCCCCACACATCATTACACAGAACACACCGCACCCACAGTCAGATATACAGTCATCTCCCCACACATCATTACACAGAACACACCGCACCCACAGTCAGATATACAGTCATCTCCCCACACATCATTACACAGAACACACCACACCCACAGTCAGATATACAGTCATCTCCCCCACATCATTACACAGAACACACCGCACCCACAGTCAGATATACAGTCATCTCCCCACACATCATTACACAGAACACACAGCACCCACAGTCAGATAGAACACACCGCACCCACAGTCAGATATCATCCCCCACACATCATTACACAGAACACACCGCACCCACACAGTCAGATATACAGTACACAGAACACACCCCCACAGTCAGATATACATCCCCCACACATTACACAGAACACACCACAGTCAGATATACACAGTCCCCAGATATACAGATCCGCACCCACCCACACATCATACACAGAACACACACCCACAGTCAGAATCTCCCCACACATCATTACACAGAACACACCACACCCACAGTCAGATATACACTCATCTCCCCCACACATCATTACACAGAACAGAACACACCGCACCCACAGTCAGATATACATCATTATCACAGAACCCCACTCCACATCATTACACAGAACACACCGCACCCACAGTCAGATATACAGTCATCCACACCCACACATCATTACACAGAACACACCGCACCCACAGTCAGATATACAGTCATCATCTCCCCACACATCATTACACAGAACACACCGCACCCACAGTCAGATATACACTCATCTCCCACACATCACCCACAGTCAGAGATACACAGTCACTCCCCACACATCATTACACAGAACACACCGCACCCACAGTCAGATATACAGTCATCTCCCCCACACATCACACAGAACACACCGCACCCACAGTCAGATATACAGTCATCTCCCCCACATCATTACACAGAACACACCGCACCCACAGTCAGATATACAGTCATCTCCCCCACATCATTACACAGAACACACCACACCCACAGTCAGATATACAGTCATCTCCCCCCACATCATTACACAGAACACACCACACCCACAGTCAGATATACAGTCATCTCCCCACACATCATTACACAGAACACACCACACCCACAGTCAGATATACAGTCATCTCCCCCACATCATTACACAGAACACACCGCACCCACAGTCAGATATACACTCATCTCCCCACACATCATTACACAGAACACACCGCACCCACAGTCAGATATACAGTCATCTCCCCACACATCATTACACAGAACACACCGCACCCACAGTCAGATATACAGTCATCTCCCCACACATCATTACACAGAACACACCGCACCCACAGTCAGATATACAGTCATCTCCCCCACACATCATTACACAGAACACACCGCACCCACAGTCAGATATACAGTCATCTCCCCCACACATCATTACACAGAAACACACCACAGTCCCACAGTCACATATACAGTCATCTCCCCCAGATATACATCATTACACAGAACACAGAACACACCACACCCACAGTCAGATATACAGTCATCTCCCCCCACACATCATTACACAGAAACACACACAGTCAGATATACACTCATCTCCCCCACATCATTACACAGAACACATCAGAGTCATCTCCCCACACATCATACACAGAACACACCGCACCCACAGTCAGATATACACATCTCCCCCCACATCATTACACAGAACACACCCACAGTCACATCATTCCCCCACACATTACACAGAACACACCGCACCCACAGTCAGATATACAGTCATCTCCCCCACACACACCCCACAGTCAGATATACACAGTCATCCCCACACATCATTACACAGAACACACCAGATATACAGTCATCCCACAGTCAGATATACAGTCATCTCCCCACACATCATTACACAGAACACACCGCACCCACAGTCAGATATACACTCATCACCCCACACATCATTACACAGAACACACCGCACCCACAGTCAGATATACAGTCATCTCCCCACACATCATTACACAGAACACAGTCAGCAGTCCACAGTCAGATATACAGTCATCTCCCCCACATACAGTCATCATCCCCCATTACACAGAACAGAACACACCCCCACAGTCAGATATACAGTCATCTCCCCACACATCATTACACAGAACACACCGCACCACACAGTCAGATATACAGAACACTCCCCCACATCATTCCCCACACACAGAACACACCACACACCCACAGTCAGATATACAGTCATCTCCCCCACACATCATTACACAGAACACACCGCACCCACAGTCAGATATACAGTCATCTCCCCACACATCATTACACAGAACACACCGCACCCACAGTCAGATATACAGTCATCTCCCCACACATCATTACACAGAACACAACACACACCCACAGTCAGATATACAGTCATCTCCCCACACATCATTACACAGAACACACCGCACCCACAGTCAGATATACAGTCATCTCCCCACATCATTACACAGAACACACCGCACCCACAGTCAGATATACACTCATCTCCCCCCACACATCATTACACAGAACACACCGCACCCACAGTCAGATATACAGTCATCTCCCCACATCATTACACAGAACACACCGCACCCACAGTCAGATATACAGTCATCTCCCCACACACATACACAGAACACACCGCACCCACACAGAACACACCACAGAACCACACCCACAGTCAGATATACAGTCATCACAGAACACCCCCACATACATCATTACACAGAACACACCGCACCCACAGTCAGATATACAGTCATCTCCCACACATCATTACACAGAACACACCGCACCCACAGTCAGATATACAGTCATCTCCCCCACATCATTACACAGAAACACACCGCACCCACAGTCAGATATACAGTCATCTCCCCCACATCATTACACAGAACACACCGCACCCACAGTCAGATATACAGTCATCTCCCCACACATCATTACACAGAACACACCACACCCACAGTCAGATATACAGTCATCTCCCCACACATCATTACACAGAACACACCACACCCACAGTCAGATATACATTCAGAACACACCCCCCACATCAGATATAGTCACAGAACAGAACACACCGCACCCACAGTCAGATATACAGTCATCTCCCCACACATCATTACACAGAACACACCACACCCACAGTCAGATATACAGTCATCTCCCCACACATCATTACACAGAACAACCACAGTCAGATATACAGTCATCTCCCCAGATATACAACACATCACCCACAGTCAGATATACAGTCATCTCCCCACACATCATTACACAGAACACACCGCACCCACAGTCAGATATACAGTCATCTCCCCCACACATCATTACACAGAACACACCGCACCCACAGTCAGATATACACTCATCTCCCCACACATCATTACACAGAACACACCGCACCCACAGTCAGATATACAGTCATCTCCCCACACATCATTACACAGAACACACCACACCCACAGTCAGATATACAGTCATCTCCCCACACATCATTACACAGAACACACCGCACCCACAGTCAGATATACAGTCATCTCCCCCACATCATTACACAGAACACACCGCACCCACAGTCAGATATACAGTCATCTCCCCCACACATCATTACACAGAACACACCGCACCCACAGTCAGATATACAGTCATCTCCCCACACATCATTACACAGAACACACCGCACCCACAGTCAGATATACAGTCATCTCCCCCACACATCATTACACAGAACACACCGCACCCACAGTCAGATATACAGTCATCTCCCCACACATCATTACACAGAACACACCGCACCCACAGTCAGATATACAGTCATCTCCCCACACATCATTACACAGAACACACCGCACCCACAGTCAGATATACAGTCATCTCCCCACACATCATTACACAGAACACACCGCACCCACAGTCAGATATACAGTCATCTCCCCACACATCATTACACAGAACACACCGCACCCACAGTCAGATATACAGTCATCTCCCCACACATCATTACACAGAACACACCACACCCACAGTCAGATATACAGTCATCTCCCCACACATCATTACACAGAACACACCGCACCCACAGTCAGATATACAGTCATCTCCCCACACATCATTACACAGAACACACCGCACCCACAGTCAGATATACAGTCATCTCCCCCACACATCATTACACAGAACACACCGCACCCACAGTCAGATATACAGTCATCTCCCCCACATCATTACACAGAACACACCGCACCCACAGTCAGATATACAGTCATCTCCCCACATCATTATTACACAGAACACACCACACCCACAGTCAGATATACAGTCATCTCCCCCACACATCATTACACAGAACACACCGCACCCACAGTCAGATATACAGTCATCTCCCCCACACATCATTACACAGAACACACGCACCCACAGTCAGATATACAGTCATCTCCCCACACATCATTACACAGAACACACCGCACCCACAGTCAGATATACAGTCATCTCCCACACATCATTACACAGAACACACCGCACCCACAGTCAGATATACAGTCATCTCCCCACACATCATTACACAGAACACACCGCACCCACAGTCAGATATACCCACAGTCATATACCCCCACACATCATACACAGAACACACACACACACACAACACACAGCACCCACAGTCAGATATACAGTCATCTCCCCCCCACATCACAGAACACAGAACACCCACAGTCAGATATACAGTCATCTCCCCACACATCATTACACAGAACACACCCACCCACACAGTCAGATATACAGTCATCTCCCCACCCACAGAACACATCACAGTCAGATAACAACACACCACAGAACCCACAGTCAGATATACAGTCATCTCCCCACACATCATTACACAGAACACACCGCACCCACAGTCAGATATACAGTCATCTCCCCCAGATATACACATCATTACACAGAACACACCACACCCACCGCACCCCACAGTCAGAATATACACAGTCATCTCCCCACACATCATTCACACAGAACACACCACACCCACAGTCAGATATACAGTCATCTACACAGAACACCCCACCCACATCATTACAGTCACACAACACACACAGAACACACCACACCCACAGTCAGATATACAGTCATCTCCCACACATCATTACACAGAACACACCGCACCCACAGTCAGATATACACATCATCCCCCACACATCCCACAGAACACACCCACAGTCAGATTACACAGACACACACACCGCACCCACAGTCAGATAGATATACACCATCATCTCCCCATACATCATCTCCCCACAGAACACACAGAACACACCGCACCCACAGTCAGATATACAGAGCACACTCCCCACACATACACAGAACACACCGCACCCACAGTCAGATATATCTCATCCCCCACACATCATTACACAGAACACACCGCACCCACAGTCAGATATACAGTCATCCCCACACATCATTCACAGAACACACCACACCCACACAGATATACACATCTCCCCACACATCATTACACAGAAACACACCGCACCCACAGTCAGATATACAGTCATCTCCCCCACACATCATTACACAGAACACACCGCACCCACAGTCAGATATACAGTCATCTCCCCCACATCATTACACAGAACACACGCACCCACAGTCAGATATCCCCACACACAGTCAGATATCTCCCCACACATCATTACACAGAACACACCGCACCCACAGTCAGATATACAGTCATCTCCCCACACATCATTACACAGAACACACCGCACCCACAGTCAGATATACAGTCATCTCCCCACACCCCACACAGAACATCACCCACAGTCAGATCTCCCCACACACACAGAACACACCACACCCACAGTCAGATATACAGTCATCTCCCCCACACATCATTACACACACCCACAGAACACATCTCCCCACACCCACAGAACACACCGCACCCACAGTCAGATATACATACACATCATACACAGAACACACCCACCCACAGTCAGATATACAGTCATCTCCCCACACATCATTACAGAACACACCACATCATTACACAGAACACACCGCACCCACATCATTACACAGAACACACCGCACCCACAGTCAGATATACAGTCATCTCCCCCACATCATTACACAGAACACACCACACCCACAGTCAGATATACACTCATCTCATTACCCCCCACATCATTACACAGAACACACCACACCCTTCATTACACAGAACACACCGCACCCACAGTCAGATATACAGTCATCCACACATCACACAGAACACACCGCACCCACACTCAGATATACAGTCATCTCCCCCACACATCATTACACAGAACACACCAGCACCCACAGTCAGATATACAGTCATCACCGCCCCCACACATCATTCCCCACACATCATTACACAGAACACACCGCACCCACAGTCAGATATACAGTCATCCACATCATTACACAGAACACACCGCACCCACAGTCAGATATACAGTCATCCCCCCACATCATTACACAGAACACACCGCACATCTCCCCCACAGTCAGATATACAGTCAGATATCATCATCTCCCCCACATCACACACACACACCACACCCACAGTCAGATAACACATCTCCCCCCACACATTACACAGAACACACACCCACAGTCAGATATACAGTCATCATTACACAGAACACCCCACACATCATTACACAGAACACACCGCACCCACAGTCAGATATACAGTCATCTCCCCCCACATCATTACACAGAACACACCGCACCCACAGTCAGATATACAGTCATCTCCCCACACATCATTACACAGAACACACCGCACCCACAGTCAGATATACAGTCATCTCCCCCACACATCATTACACAGAACACACCACACCCACAGTCAGATATACAGTCATCTCCCACACATCATTACACAGAACACACCGCACCCACAGTCAGATATACAGTCATCTCCCCCCACATCATTACACAGAACACACACCCACAGTCAGATATACAGTCATCTCCCCACACATCATACACACAGAACACACCGCACCCACAGTCAGATATACAGTCATCTCCCCCACATCATTACACAGAACACACCACACCCACAGTCAGATATACAGTCATCTCCCCACACATCATTACACAGAACACACCGCACCCACAGTCAGATATACAGTCATCCCCCCACACATCATTACACAGAACACACCGCACCCACAGTCAGATATACACTCATCTCCCCACACATCATTACACAGAACACACCGCACCCACAGTCAGATATACAGTCATCAGAACCCCCCACACATCATTACACAGAACACACCGCACCCACAGTCAGATATACACTCATCTCCCCACACATCATTACACAGAACACACCGCACCCACAGTCAGATATACAGTCATCTCCCCACACATCATTACACAGAACACACCGCACCCACAGTCAGATATACAGTCATCTCCCCCACACATCATTACACAGAACACACCGCACCCACAGTCAGATATACAGTCATCTCCCCACACATCATTACACAGAACACACCGCACCCACAGTCAGATATACAGTCATCTCCCCCACACATCATTACACAGAACACACCGCACCCACAGTCAGATATACAGTCATCTCCCCACACATCATTACACAGAACACACCGCACCCACAGTCAGATATACACTCATCTCCCCACACATCATTACACAGAACACACCACACCCACAGTCAGATATACAGTCATCTCCCCCACATCATTACACAGAACACACCGCACCCACAGTCAGATATACAGTCATCTCCCCACACATCATTACACAGAACACACCGCACCCACAGTCAGATATACAGTCATCTCCCCACACATCATTACACAGAACACACCACACATCCACACCACTGTCAGATATACAGTCATCATCCCCACACATCATTACACAGAACACACCGCACCCACAGTCAGATATACAGTCATCTCCCCCACACATCATTACACAGAACACACCGCACCCACAGTCAGATATACAGTCATCTCCCCCACACATCATTACACAGAACACACCGCACCCACAGTCAGATATACAGTCATCATCTCCCCACACATCATTACACAGAACACACCAGCACCCCACAGTCAGATATAGTCATCTCCCCACACATCATTACACAGAACACACCGCACCCACACAGAACACACCTCACCCACAGTCAGATATACAGTCATCTCCCCCACACATCATTACACAGAACACACCGCACCCACAGTCAGATATACAGTCATCTCCCCCCCACATCATACACACAGAACACACCACCACCCACAGTCAGATATACAGTCATCTCCCCACACATCATTACACAGAACACACCGCACCCACAGTCAGATATACAGTCATCTCCCCCACACATCATTACACAGAACACACCGCACCCACAGTCAGATATACAGTCATCTCCCCCCACATCATTACACAGAACACACCGCACCCACAGTCAGATATACACTCATCTCCCCCACATCATTACACAGAACACACCGCACCCACAGTCAGACAGTCAGATATACACTCATCCCCACACATCATTACACAGAACACACCGCACCCACAGTCAGATATACAGTCATCTCCCCACACATCATTACACAGAACACACCGCACCCACAGTCAGATATACAGTCATCTCCCCACACATCATTACACAGAACACCGCACCCACATATCAGATATACAGTCATCTCACATCAGTCATCTCCCCCCACACATCAACACACAGAACACACTGCACCCACAGTCAGATATACACTCATCTCCCACACATCATTACACAGAACACACCGCACCCACAGTCAGATATACAGTCATCTCCCCACACATCATTACACAGAACACACCGCACCCACAGTCAGATATACAGTCATCTCCCCCACATCATTACACAGAACACACCGCACCCACAGTCAGATATACAGTCATCTCCCCACACATCCCAGAACACACATCATTACACAGAGAACACACCACATTACACAGAACACAGCACCCAGATATACACTCATCCCCCCCAGAACACATCATTACACAGAACACACCGCACTCCACAGTCAGATATACAGTCATCTCCCCCCACATCATTACACAGAACACACCGCACCCACAGTCAGATATACATCTCCCCACACATCATTACACAGAACACACCCACCCACAGTCAGATTACACAGAACACAGAACACACCGCACCCACAGTCAGATATACAGTCATCTCCCCCACACATCATTACACAGAACACACACACCACAGTCAGATATACACCAGTCATCTCCCCACACACACAGAACACACCGCACCCACAGTCAGATATACAGTCATCTCCCCACACATCATTACACAGAACACACCGCACCCACAGTCAGATATACAGTCAACACATTACACAGAACACACCTGCACCCACAGTCAGATATACAGTCATCACAGAACACACCACCCACAGTCATATACAGTCACAGAACAGAACACACCGCACCCACAGTCAGATATACAGTCATCTCATCCCCCCACACATCATTACACAGACACAGAACACACACACTCCACAGTCAGATATACAGTCATCTCCCCCCCCATTACACAGAACACACCGCACCCACACAGAACACATCTCCCCACACATCATTACACAGAACACAGATACAGTCAGATATACAGTCATCTCCCCCACATCATACACAGAACACACCGCACCCACAGTCAGATATACACATCTCCCCACATCATTAGAACACAACACCCACAGTCAGATATACATCGCACCCACAGACCCACACATCATTACACAGAACACACACCCACAGTCAGAGATATACACATCACAGAACACACCACCCACAGTCAGATATACAGTCATCTCCCCACATACACAGAGAACACACCGCACACAGACACACACAGAACACAGAACACACGCACCCACAGTCAGATATACACATCATCACAGAAACCCCACACATCATTACACAGAACACACCGCACCCACAGTCAGATATACAGTCATCTCCCACACATCATTACACAGAACACACACACACCCACAGTCAGATATACAGTCATCTCCCCACACATCATTACACAGAACACACCGCACCCACAGTCAGATATACAGTCATCTCCCCCATCACATCATTACACAGAACACACCGCACCCACAGTCAGATATACAGTCATCATCTCCCCACATCATTACACAGAACACACCGCACACCCCCACAGTCAGATATACAGAACACACTCCCCAGTCAGATATACATCATTCCCCACACACAGAACAGAACACACCGCACCCACAGTCAGATATATACAGTCACACCGCACCCCAGTCAGATATCATTCCCCACACACACAGAACACACCGCACCCACAGTCCACCCCCACAGTCAGAATACCGCACCCACAGTCAGATATACAGTCATCTCCCCCACATCACACACAGAACACACCGCACCCACAGTCAGATATACAGTCATCTCCCCACACATCATTACACAGAACACACCGCACCCACAGTCAGATATACAGTCATCTCCCCACACATCATTACACAGAACACACCGCACCCACAGTCAGATATACAGTCATCTCCCCACACATCATTACACAGAACACACCGCACCCACAGTCAGATATACACTCATCTCCCCACACATCATTACACAGAACACACCGCACCCACAGTCAGATATACAGTCATCTCCCCACACATCATTACACAGAACACACCGCACCCACAGTCAGAGATACACACCACAGAACACACCGCACCCACAGTCAGATATACATATACAGAACACACCGCACCCACAGTCAGATATACAGTCATCTCCCCACATCATTACACAGAAACACACCAGATATACACTCATCTCCCCCCACAGTCAGATATACCCACAGTCAGATCATCTCTCCCCACACATCATTACACAGAACACACCGCACCCACAGTCAGATATACAGTCATCTCCCCCACATCATTACACAGAACACACCGCACACCCACAGTCAGATATACAGTCATCTCCCCCACATCATTACACAGAACACACCGCACCCACAGTCAGATATACAGTCATCTCCCCACACATCATTACACAGAACACACCGCACCCACAGTCAGATATACAGTCATCTCCCCACACATCATTACACAGAAACACACCGCACCCACAGTCAGATATACAGTCATCTCCCCACACATCATTACACAGAACACACCACACCCACAGTCAGATATACAGTCATCTCCCCACACATCATTACACAGAACACACCGCACCCACAGTCAGATATACAGTCATCTCCCCCACACATCATTACACAGAACACACCGCACCCACAGTCAGATATACAGTCATCTCCCCACACATCATTACACAGAACACACCGCACCCACAGTCAGATATACAGTCATCTCCCCACACATCATTACACAGAACACACCGCACCCACAGTCAGATATACAGTCATCTCCCCACACATCATTACACAGAACACACCGCACCCACAGTCAGATATACAGTCATCTCCCCACACATCATTACACAGAACACACCGCACCCACAGTCAGATATACAGTCATCTCCCCACACATCATTACACAGAACACACCGCACCCACAGTCAGATATACAGTCATCTCCCCACACATCATTACACAGAACACACCGCACCCACAGTCAGATATACAGTCATCTCCCCACACATCATTACACAGAACACACCGCACCCACAGTCAGATATACAGTCATCTCCCCACACATCATTACACAGAACACACCGCACCCACAGTCAGATATACAGTCACACATCATTACACAGAACACACCGCACCCACAGTCAGATATACAGTCATCTCCCCACACATCATTACACAGAACACACCGCACCCACAGTCAGATATACAGTCATCTCCCCACACATCATTACACAGAACACACCGCACCCACAGTCAGATATACAGTCATCTCCCCACACATCATTACACAGAACACACCGCACCCACAGTCAGATATACAGTCATCTCCCCACACATCATTACACAGAACACACCGCACCCACAGTCAGATATACAGTCATCTCCCCCACACATCATTACACAGAACACACCGCACCCACAGTCAGATATACAGTCATCTCCCCACACATCATTACACAGAACACACCGCACCCACAGTCAGATATACACTCATCTCCCCACACATCATTACACAGAACACACCGCACCCACAGTCAGATATACACTCATCTCCCCCACATCATTACACAGAACACACCGCACCCACAGTCAGATATACAGTCATCTCCCCACACATCATTACACAGAACACACCGCACCCACAGTCAGATATACACTCATCTCCCCACACATCATTACACAGAACACACCGCACCCACAGTCAGATATACAGTCATCTCCCCACACATCATTACACAGAACACACCGCACCCACAGTCAGATATACAGTCATCTCCCCCACATCATTACACAGAACACACCGCACCCACAGTCAGATATACAGTCATCTCCCCACACATCATTACACAGAACACACCGCACCCACAGTCAGATATACAGTCATCTCCCACACATCATTACACAGAACACACCGCACCCACAGTCAGATATACAGTCATCTCCCCCACACATCATTACACAGAACACACCGCACCCACAGTCAGATATACAGTCATCTCCCCCACATCATTACACAGAACACACCGCGCACCAACACTCTCCCACTAAATAAAAATATTAATAATAATAATAATAATTATTATTATTATTATTATTATTACAACTAGAAAAGGCTAAATTTTCTGAAGAACATTTGTGTGCTTGCTTCAGAGAGAAAAGTAGAAGAGGCTGGCTTATAAAATTAAGGTGCTTGGAAACTGAGAGGCAAAGGAAATTGCTGTAGAAATGTTGAAAAACTGCTGAAATGTCAACACAAGACTTTAAAGCTGAAATTAATTGTTTCAGGAATTCTGACTTTTCAGCTGCATCATGACTGAGTCCACTCCGCTTCATCCCAGCTGTAAAAAAAAAAAAAAATGGTGAATTGGAGTCAACGAGGTTGACGCATCTCTCTCTATGGCTCTGTGCATATCTAGGTCAACACACTGCATGCTGAGAAATTTGCTTTATGGCAGAGAAAATATGGCAGACCATATTGGCAGACTGCTGCAGCTGTTGTTGCTTATAGTTCATTATCAGTGTCTCCCCCAGTCCCGAACTGTACAACGCTAACCTCGCCAAGTAGTGAAATGCTACTATTCGCGGCTCTCCGTTCATTTCTGCGCACTGTGTATTTGCTAGCTAAATAGCTAATCAAATAGCAAGCTGCAAGATATCGTTAACACATGTTGTGATATTATTCGCGGCTCCCTTTTTATTTGTGTGCTATTATTAGCTAGTTAGCTCACGAACACGCAGTGCACAGAATGTGTTCGAAACGAGTCGAACTTGAGTATTGAAATTGCTATCATTGCAAATGACATAATCAATAGCTAGCTGATGTTAACTATTAAACTACTCAATGAGTATGGAAAAGTTACGTCTGCTGGCTTAGCAAGGAAGGCAGTTACGGTCATTTTAATACCAGTATTTCGCCTGTTTTAGATACGATCGTAAATATATCTAGCTAGTGCGAACAGTAGCTTGTATATACTGGAATAGTATAATTTTTTCTGCTTTGCAATTTTTTACTGAAACGTGTTCTCATGGACTTGCCAAGCAAAAAGACCGGTCTTTGCTGCCCTATATGTGCGCTCTTGGAGCTGGTTTGAGCAACTGTACAAACGACGATACCGAAAATTCTTTCACTGAGTTTGACGCAGAAGAATGAGATTTGTCTAACAATTGTATCAATCTTAATCCGAACGATGATAATGCTGAGGCCAGGAAAAAGTCCAGCAGAGGGCAGAATTGAAGCGCAATACCGCTATGCCACAATATCACTGAGTCACTCTGAGCCATTTGAGTTAATGGTTAAAGCATTTGGTCCAACAGAGATTTTAGCTAAGGTGTCTCTTACATACTACTGCCTCTACCTCAAAGATAGTAAGTCCAATCTATGAAATGGAGATACCATACTAAAGAGGAGAGCCTGCAGAGCAAAATATCAAAAGTGTGTGTGTAGTGCCAAATATGTGGGAACAAGAGCAAGTTGTAAAACTGTGTGTTTTCAGTTTTCCAACTGAAATTTTCTGTCTCATTTAATATAGGAGTTAATGGAGAATCAGTTTGTGCTCCCGTTGCTTTTCGGCTCACACTGCCAAAACCATCTGTCCGATTGCTTGCATAGTTACATTTTTGTGACCAGCACAACTTTTGCTACAACTTGGATATAAAAATAGTTATGAGGAGTGAAAACTGTGGGAGTTAGAACAAGTTTAAGAAAAGACTTCTTGATGATTTTACAGCTGTTTGCCACTCTAGCCATGACGTCACCACGCTGTAAGTTCCCAGAATGTATTGTGACAGAAATTATTTTAAAAAATTATAATTAAAAAATATAGAAGTTACAAAAAATATGAACAGTGGGGAAATTATACAAGCTTAACTTAACATTTTGCAGTTTGAATGACATTTCTTGCTAAAAGTATGACAAAGTGAAAAAAAATAGCAGAAAATAGCTGAATCTACTGAATCAGCATAAAAATGGCTTGAATTAATAGGACCCCAAAAAATGACATTTAAAATGAAATATCTCAAAAACTAAAAAGAAAATCAAAAATCTGTACAGATGCAACGTAATTCAGAACAAGCTGCATCTTTTAGAGTTTGAACAGAATCAATAGCTTAAACGGTGTGGGAGGAGTTAGTCGGCCAAATTTAGGCGTTAGAAGAAGAAGTAGTAAGAGAATAAAGTGTGCCGCTTCTGCTGAAGCAATCACACAATAATCAAGTTGCTTCTGACCTGGGGCAGATAATGATGATCCTTTATTTTCCACAGGGGGGCTGTAGCCCCTGGTTTGTACAAACAAAGAGCACGGCACTGGAGGACGAATTCTTTAGAACCTCTCAAGGTCGATGTTTCTGATGTTAATACTCATGATACTGAGGATTGGCGGCAATGTTTTACAGGTGTATTAGGCAAGTGTTTGGTGAAGAAACTTTTGTCCTCTTAAAGGGGATTTTATAGCATCTGCATGGATCTGCAGCAGTATTAATTGGTTTGCATTGTTTGTGTAATATTGTTTTCTGTGAAGGTCCACCACTGCCAGCTGACACTTTTCTCGTTCAAATACATTTGCAGTCTGTATTTATTGTTGAGAAGATAACATGTCGATTGTGAACAACGCAGATAACAGATATTATGGTCGAAGTCTAACCAAAGCAGTCCTCATTTCTTTCCTGAGGATTTGATCATGGGAAACGAAAATGAGATACTGAAAAGGCATACCTTTAAGCACAGATTTAAAGTCCATTCTTCAGAAGTGTTTACTTTGAATACACCTGAAAATAACACCACTGAACCCATCACAGAGGGACGGGAGTGCTTTGGGGAATGACCTTGCTACAGTCCCCACTCCCCTTACAATTTCAACTCCTTGAAACTTGAGGTACACACATCTGAAAACATGAGCGCTTCAATAAAGTCTCGATAAACATGACCTCAACCCAACCCTTTCCATAAGGGCAGGAACTCCGAGCTGTGCACGCGCCGCATATGCAAATTCAGATACTGAGGAACCGCCAAGCAAAGCACCATTCAGCTGAACAGGGCAGGACAAATGCAATGCCGTGCGATCGCTTGGGGACGGGATTTGGCGCATCCATTAGTTGCATATCTCGCTTATTCCTGATCATGATCACGAAGGAGCTGGAGCTAATTCTACCTTACCGTGGAGGAGTGACAGGAAAACAAATTTTACTGTTCACCAATCGTACGGATCGCACACAAATTACTGACACCTTTAAACAATTTTGAGTCGTCTAATAGCCTCACAGATTTGGCCTTGTGGTTAAAAAAACAAAAACAAAAACCCGAGTACCGAGAGAAAACTCACTAGAGCAGGAAAAGTAGCCTACATCCAAACTCCACACAGAAAGGCCCCAGGCGCATAAGTAGCTAATTAGTTGAATCAGGTGTGCTGAATAGGAGGTAGAGCAGAAACCTACAGGATGGTAGCCCTCCAGGAACAGGGTTGGTGACCCCTGCACTAGGCGAAGTGAAAGTGATCATGAGTCCCCTGCCCATCATATACGTTTCTTTACGCGATTGGCCAGATGAATTGTCGTCGCTTTAAATATTGCAGGTGCGCAGAATTGTGGGATAGCTTTATCTCCTTTCTTTACAAAAAGGATGGTTCTGTGTACCCTGTGCCATAGGAGGTGAATTAGGAAGCACTGAGACTCCTTACCTGAACATTTGAAGAATTTGAACCCACTTATCATGGCTGCCCAGTAATTATTTCCGGATCATTTTTTAGGAGTTAGGAACTTTCCTATGTATAAAAGACTATTCAGACGCAGCCAAGGTACTTGAAATGTAACACTATGCAAAGGGCTATAGATGTTAATGGCCACAGAGCAATCTACTTCAGACTCATCGTCATCGTTTTCAGATCCGACGTCCAAGAGTACGGAGCCAAAAAGCAACACATGAATCGCCTTCCAAATACTTTCAGACTAGGCTACACCATTTGGCAAAACTGCATGTCCCTTCATTGAACGGTATTTTTAACTATGAGATGTGAGAGATCTCGAAAGGACCATTGATATACAAGATGCCTGTATCAGTTGCCTTGAGTCTACTTCTTTTGTTAATTGCGTGGTTGTAATAGCGTGGTAGATAAGGCTCAGAAAAGGGTGGAGATATTACCTTTATATTTAATTCACAAAGTGCGCGCGAGGCGCGCTTCGGCAGATACTGTAAATACGCCTGTAGATCAATGCCGGCGCATTAGCGCGAGGAACATGACCCGCTTATCAGAGTGGAGCCTACTTTGCATTTTAAAGTGTTCGTATGAAAATTGGAGCTTCAAAAGACTCCGTTACACCAAAGCGCGCTTTTTTTCCCCCAAAAAACTTTTCTTTTTCCTGCAGTAAACCATTAACAGAATTAGTCATTGTTATTTTGGGAATTAAGAAGAAAATCCCAGTGTTTAATACTTTAACCTGCCCAATAATTTATACAATAAACAAGAAAGTCTCCCACTTCCTTAATAATTTAGACGTAAGCTAATGTTGATTTATTCAGGAAGGTTGACGCCACCAGCGGTGCCTGCGGCCCGAAAATTTGAATTAAACTAGGACAGTGGCAGGCGAGTCTGTAATAACATTTGTATAATTTTATTATTGCTCTCGGCTCAGTTCATTTCCTCCAGTAGCTGCATGAAATTGTTTGATTCTGGAAGCGCCTTGAGTTGCCGGCTGCCTTGGCAGGTGGCGGAGAATAGGAGAATCTTCACTCAGACACAGCCCACATAAATATGACGATATATCATTAGGCTCTTGTAATGCGGTTAAGTTTCTTTACTCTATCTCCCACCAATATAATGACATAACTCACTCCCCGGGAATGACAGGCTTGTGTCAGACGGACGATATTGATATCTTTGCTCATCTCGACACTTGTAATAAACACAGGAATAAATATGCGCAAATAATCCAGTCGGCAAGACAGCGAAGAAAATTAAGGAACTGTTGGAGGTTTGATCGTTTCTGGCTGTTTTCCCCCCCATTTCTGCATATTTCTGATGCAGTGAACAAATTTCTACCAGGCTCAGCAAGCCAGTCTGCAGTGCTGTGAAATAGTATTATCTGTCCCCTTCCTGATTTCCTCAATTTTTGCTCATTTGTCATATTTAAATGTTTTAGATCATCCAACTAATTTTAATATTAGACAAAAACAACATTAATCACAAAAAGCTGCTTTACATGATCATTTCATTTATTGAAGGTAAAGAGTTATTCAAAACCCATATTACACATGAAAAAATAATTGTCCCACAAAATCTAATGACTAGTTGTGCCACCCTTGGTGTCAACAACTGCAATCAAACATGTGCGATAACTGGCAATGAGTCTTATACATCATTGTGGTAGAATTTTATTCCACTCTTCCTTGAAGAGTTTTAATTCAGCCACACTGAAGGATTTTTAAGCATGAACTGCCTATTTCAGGTTATGCCACGGCATCTCAACTGGATTCAAGTCAAGACTTTGACTGCGCCACTCCAAAACCTTTATTCTGTTTGTTTTGAACCAGTCAGAGCTGGACGTGCTTGTGTGCTTCAGATCATTGTCCTGCTGTGAAACCCAACCGCTCTTGATCTTTGGGTCACAGACTGGTGGCTGAACATTCTCCTTCAGGATTTTCTGGTAAGGAGCAGAATTCATGGTTCCATCGATTATGGCAAGTTGCCCTGGTTCTGGAGCGGCAAAGCAGCCCCAGACCATCACACTACCATCATCATTTTTGACTGTTGGTATGATGTTCTTATTGTGGAATGCAGTGTTAGCTTTACACTAGATGTAGTAGGACTCATATCTTCCAAAAAGTTACACTTTTGACTCATCAGTCCACAAAATACTATAAGAGTTTTGGGGGTCAACAAAATGTGTTCTGGCAAATCTGAGATGAATCGTTGCATTCTTTTTGGTCAGCTGTAGTTTCTGCCTTACAGCTCTCCCATGGATCCTATTTTTGCCCTGTCTCTTTCTTATTGTTGAAATTGTGAACGCTGACCTTCAAGCAGGCATCACACTGTCCCGAAATCGACACCAGATGGACACGCGATAAAGGAAATGTTCAAATTCAGATCTGATCGTAAAAACATCGGGCCATTCGTGAGGGCATCTTAAACCATCGTATGACCGCTGGTTGAGTTTCTCAGGCTCCGGCAGCAACCGTGGCGGTGGCAAAATCTTTGGCATGCCAAAAAATTGCCGGAAGACCTTGCGAAGGTTCATTTTCGTGTTGAATTCGTGTGTCCATTTTGCCCTTCGTAAGGCCATCGTGGGGGCATCTTGTCAAATCGTGTCATCTTAGTCTTTACTTCATGTGATCATCGGTGCCATCGGGCATTTTTCGCCTCACGAATATAATACGAAGGAGACAAGAAGCTGCCCGATTGTCTTATGAAGGCAACACGACTACGTGAAGCCCTCGAAATGCCGTCGTGTAGCCATCGTATTATAATGCAATGACATCGAGAGGGGACCATGGTGTTGGCGAAGACAGCCGAATTTGAGTAGCTCATGCATTTCACGTGTGTCATGGTAACGTGGACATATAAAAGGCCAGCCTCAGAGCATCTCCCTCAGTCAGTCCTGAGCAGCTCTACAGAGCAGCACAACGTATATTATATATGTAAGGGATAATGTATAGTGAGCTGGTGATTGTTGAAAAATAACTCCTGACGAGGGAATAGAACCCCGACGCGCAGCTCATTATACATTATCCCGCTTAGAATATGGCTAAAACATTTAAAATATTAAAATATTAATATTACTAGCAACGGACAGCAGCACAGCGGTCATACCTCTGGAAATAAATACCGCAGAATTTTGACGATTGCCCAATCAGAATTGAGTGTTTAAGAGTGCCATGTTCTAAATATATATAAATAAGGCACAACGTATTCATGAAACTGATAACTGATAATGAACTGGTTGCTTTTAACGTCATACTTTTTTATCTTGACATTTCTTGTTCATAGCAAAACAATAGTTTAATATAGAAACTTATAGTAATCTGTCGTAAATTTACTATATTACGCTGTACTAAATATGCAAGCCATCGTCTGGCCTTCGTGTGTCCTGCGGGTAAACTACTTAATAAAAATTCTCATCTTTTTGTTGCCTTCGTGTGTGGTTCGGGTGCCATCGTGTGACCTTCTGTAGGCATTGTACTTGCTTCGGCTGTAGATTGGCTTTTGACCAAGTTCGGGGCCATCGTACGAAATTCAATATTCGTACGGCCATCTGGTGTCAATTTCGGGACAGTGTGACGCCTGCTTAACTGAGGTATGTGATGCCTGCAGTATTTTTTAGATGTTTGTCTGAGTTCTTTTGTAACCTCCTGAATGAGTCATCAGTTTGCTCTTTGTTGGATTTTGGTGGGCCAGCCAATCCTGGGAAGGTTTACTACACTTCCACATTTTCTCCTTTTGTAGACAATGCCTCTCACTGTGCTTTGCTGGACTCCCAGAGTCTTAGAAATGGCTTTGTCACTCTTTCAGGACTCATAGATGTTAATAACTTGTCTCTCATCTGTTCTTGAATTTATTTAGATTATGGCATCATGTGCTGCTTTTTGGCAACTTCACATTACCGAACAGCTTTTATGTACCATGATGATGTTTGATCTCAAATTGCGAGAGCTTGGCTGTCCAAGCTGTCCACAGACACGCACAAATGAACAAACAAGAAGACTTGGTTAAAGAGCAATTGCTAGCTGAAATTTCACCTGTCCGGGTCACTCACTTCGGCCTATTTCTCTCTTGAACTTCGATCTAATATTCAACAAAATAAATAGGTGTCAACTGGGAATGATGTCTGACCTCTCTTGTGAAGTTTGACAATGTTTGGTCTCAAACAATGAGTGCTAAGTTGTCTACAAACAGACAGTCAGAAAAACAAACACGCGAACCCAACTGACCAACCAGATAGCTGAAAGTTGGAAATGTCAGCTGGAAACAAATGAGATGACTTGGTCACAAGCCGACTAGAGAAAATTTCACTTTTCCAGGGCACTTAAGGTCAAGAAGAATATGGATCGGTAGTTACATGTCACTATGTCACTAATGGATGCGTTTAATCCCCTACCATTCAGGGCTTTAACCTTCCCGACATCAAGTTAGGGTCAGGGTTGCGAATGAGAGAACGACTCAGAATGAAATTCTCCATCATGTGAGTGTGGTTTGAAGTTGATCAGAGGGTTCTACAAAAAAAAAAGAAGGAAATTTCAGCAAATAACAAACCAAACTGAAAACATAACCTCCTTGGTGGAGGTAATAAACTTCTTAGGCGTAGAATGTCACAAGTCGAACTTTGAATTTTAACATAGTCAACTTTACATAAGCTAACACTCACTCTCTAACAAAATTACCTCCCATTCCCTCTCATTTATCTGCACCAAAACAATGCTAATCAATGCTATCGATTTGAGTTATCATGGCCTCTGACATAGACAACAAGCTTGAAGTGCAGAAAGTGTAAAAGTATAGAGTACAGCTTAAGGCGCTTGAGAAAAATAAGTTCCCTTAATATCTCAATAACTTATTATTCCTTTGCAAAATTCCAGAAAATTGGAACCTTCCACACATCTGTAGACATGCGTGAAGCACAATGCTGATTTAGGAGAGAGCTGACATCCAGAATTCTCCTCTGAAACGCTTGGTGTCACCAGCTGCTTCATTTCACGCGGCAGACTACGGTAACCGACCTAAGATGGCCAGTTATGTCTTTCCACGCTTTGTGGCTCCACACTTCAGTACGCTTGATAAGAAACAATGAACACGAGTTCTGTCTGAAAACTCGTCATACAGACTGTCAGCTTTAGTGTGGGATCATATTATGCAAATCATTTAGGAATCACAGCCCTCTCTATACAGAGTCACGGTTCCAATATTCAAGGACAGCACAATTTACATGAAGTTCAGAGTGGGGATGAGGCCTTTATTCCCAGAGTTACTTCATTCTGTCACTGACAACTTTGACTATATCACTGACGTCCATATTTCCAATAAACAGAATGTAATTGCAGCTGTGAATTGTTAGTGTCATTAATGTAATGTCATGTGACATTTTTCAGGATGCCTGTGCACAGTTGAGAGGGTTTTAAGAAGATGTAAGTGACTGTACTCCCACACACTGTAGACTGCATGCTGTCACTTAACGCAATCCTCGAGACCTTCTGCTGTCTCTACGGAAACAGGGAGTAAATGTCAACATGAAACACGCAAGCCTGCACGCACACCAACATCAGTAGTTACATGCTGCACACATGCATGCTCGCAACAAGTGCAGAGAGAGAGAGAGAGAGAGAGAGAAACTCACAGCCTGCTAATACTCTATTAAGGGTCAGATGTGTATGTCAGGTGATCTGTGTAGGTCAGATCCCAAAGGGGCAGTAAACTGAAACGACAACTAAGAAGATTCCAGAAATGAAATGCATCAAATGAAAAAAAAAAACAGGAAACATGAAAGGGTTTTTGACTCCTAAATCCAGGATATAGAGTGATTTTTCTCGCATCATGATTAATGTTTGCATTGTACAGTGATGAGTAATTTCAGCAGCCAGAGTGAAGGGAATAACATGCTGAACTTCAGGGCAAACGTCATTACGATGAAGTACGGCTTTAATTATGTCCAAAATGTTGGCTACTGTCCTACAAAGTAACAGATTAGTTTTGACCTCTCACTACTCACATCTTACCCTTTATCATTTGACATCTTTTAGATACAGAACATATGTTAAAATGCTTATAATTCACTGGATCATGGGTGGGGAACCCTGCTCCTGTAGAACCATAGCCCTGCATGTTTTAGATCTCTCTTACGGACCTCATACAAATGAGTGCATTTTCAGCAAGCCATTGACAAGCTGAAGTCATTTAAATCTGTTGCTTTACTGTTGAGAGAGACATCTAAAACACACAAAGAATGAAAAAATGGATGAGGACACGTGAACAGAAACATGATTTAAGTGAGAACAAAAACTTTTCCCTGATACTGCATATTTTTCAAAGTCTGGCCGTCACCATCTCCTCTTCCGTTTTAAGATTGGTCACTATTTCCATACGAGGCCCATTCCAGCCGTGCTGCACCTCTCTCTCCTTACCTCTGTCATCTACCCTGTTTGTTCAAATATCCATTTATTATGAATAACCAATAGTCGCAGCGCACACAAACAAACAGATTTAAAGCAGAATCAATAACATTACACAGCTGCGGCCGGGACAGATTAGCAGGAGGAGGGAGGTCACTGCTGAAATTGCCTTCCTCTGGGCTTCATTTAAAAAGCTGGGCCCATCCCTGCAGGAGCCTCTAGAGCAATGCAAAGGCCTAAAATCATAGCTGATGAAACACATTTATTTCCCTAACCATCACATTTGCCCCCACTCTTTTCGTTTCCCTGTCTGCGGCCCTCCGGAATCGTGTATTCGGAATGCACAAGGAATGGTGAAGAATGGTGTCTAAGATGCATCCATGAAAACGGCTTCTCCCATGCTACAGGAGGAATGTTTTATGAGGCAAACTTCATTATGGCTTTTCTCTGCAGCAAACCATGCAATAAGATTGAATTCCTGTGCTGCCATAGGCTGTTTTTGGGGGGAGGAGCAGATCAGCGTATTTCATATTCACAATTTTGGGTCGTGGAGGGAGGCACAGACTATTGGTGCTTAGTGCCACGTAAAATGGTAGCAGATGTTATAGAAGCCAGTTCATGTTCGATACGCGATGACACATTTGTTGAATTAAAAGTGAAGATTGCACTGTAGCTTACTGCAGATTGACATACAATGGCCAATGGACAATGTTTTCTGTCAATTAATATCTTTTTGGAGAGCAGAGCAAGGAACACAAGCAGAGCTTTTGCTGGCCCTAAAAATCTAAATTTCCACAGTTCTGAGGTGCGTCCTCGATGTGACAGAGTGATTACCCGCTGAAACATGCCCGGAGAGAGAACTCGACAATATACTCCTTGCTCTTTGGTGGCGTGTTTAATCGTAAAGTAAATATGCGGCAGAATGTAAAGCGGTCGGATGTGAATTCTGTTTGCGAAATAAACCACGTAAATTTCCGTAATTGCAAGTATTAAGGAGGGATAATTGCAAAATAACTTCAGTTTAGCTTGTCGGTGTGTGGTGAAATGAACCAGAACAGAATGTACATTTAAAGCCTTTTTTTCCTAATCAAAAGCATGTGTTTTGCAGCGCCCCCAAATTGACGTTCTGTACAAACAGACCAGTGACTGAATTGAACCCATTTAGGCCTGAGGTCTATTCAAAAAACGCCTATGAAAACCTATGGGCGATTTTGAAAAGAACCCCTAAAACCTGAGGTTTTCTGGAAAACAGCACCCAGGTGTCAACGTCTAGTAAAAAGCTGATATCTCAGCCTCTGTAGCAGATAGAAACAAAATTCAAAAAGTATTTGAGAGCTTACACCTGTGGCTTTCATAAGAACTATGTTTTTTATTTGTGCAAATCTTCATCACAATATTTAAAACACTGAACAAACTATAACAAACTATAAAATATAATAAAACCAATAAAATAAATAACAAATCTCTATCTACATAACATGCACAACTCAAATGGAATAAAGAGGCCTAATAAATAAAAGTATAAGCTCTGCACTAGAGAATAACAAACATTTTTTCTTTCTCTGGAACAGGTGGCAGCAGTGGCGGAGCTACAGGGGGGGCGAAGACACGTCCCTTTTAGTCCTGGCTAGATCTCAATCATTTTCCTTTATTGACGTCTTTTCCAGTTATTGTAATTGGCAACTGAAGACACGGTTTCTCTCCACATGCGATCTAACAGCAATTAAATCGCGGGCTTTATTTATCCGCTACTGGGTGGCAGGCATGATAAAGTGTCCGTTCAAATAAAATAAAAATAAAATAAAAATAAACATAAAAAAAACATAAACATAAAAATATAAAAAATAAAGTGTCTTGAAGTGTTACTATGGCATCTGCCCTAGTATAAAATGCCAGTAAAAGAACAGCTATGAGCCCGGAAATGGTCGGAGAAGTAGTGAAAACTATAAATGTATCCGCTTTCCCGGCCTGAAGGGTAGAAATGCGTAACAGCGTCCCCGGTTTTAAAGGTTAAAATGCGCACATGCTGTCCCAGTTTAAATGGGTTAAAAGAAAACCTGCGCAGCGCACGTCACCTGGAAATGCTTTAAAGTACACAAACTGCCATTCCCTACTCATTCTGGCTTCAGTAACATGCGACCGAACTTTCCCAACAACTGTGCTATTACGAGAAATCAAAACAAGAGCCAGATACAGATCACTAAAAAAGCCAAATAGGCTGCTTCAATTTCCGAAGATGACTTAAACACAAAGGAATTTTCAAAAGTTTGGTCTGGAGGCTGTCTGCTGGGGCGGTCTGGGTATTAGACGGGCAATCCAGTCATGGTCAAAGGGACTGGTCTAAGATCAGTAACTGGGATGGCAAGCCGAAGAATTTTTTTTTTTTATTTTAACCCATGTTTTACCAGGTAGTCCCATTGAGATCAATGATCTCTTTTTCAAGGAAGACCTGGCCAAAATGGCAGCATAAGGTGTTACAGACAACATGACAATAACAAGAAAACATACAATGTACACACTAAGATGTAGACAACTTCAAGCACCGATGGTCATAAAATATATATATATATATATATATATATATATATATATGTATATGTATATATATATATATATTCATTTAACAGTGGACTTACGTTAAATAACTATGGGCATAAACAGGTACCAACCGATTTATTCACCATTGTACTAATAAGAAATTTAAAATCAAACAAAGAAACTAATTCGCTTAGTTTCAAATCTTTTTGAAGATTATTCCAGGTGAGGGGAGCAGAGCACTTAAAAGTTTTCATTCTCAAATTGGTCTGTGTACTGGACAGACAATAAAATCAGATCTTTAGATCTCAAATTATATCTACAGTCAGATTTCAGAGCAATCAAGGAACAAATATGAGAAGGGAGTTTACCTAAAATAGCTTTATAAATAAACAAATACCAATGACTGAGCCGATGCATGGTCAAAGATGGCCAACCAGTCCTGGCATAAAGAGTACAGTGCTTATTTCTATACTAAAATGCCAACTTCAATCTTAATTTTTTTTTACCAGATTTTCAACCTGGGGCTTAAAAGACAGGCAGTCATCAAGCCAGATACCGAGATATTTAAAACTGGAGACAACTTCTATCTTCTTTCCCCCAGCAGTAATAATATCCTCACTGCTTACTGACTTCTGTATAGAATTTGAGAAGTGCATTACTTTTGTTTTGCCAGCATTTACAACCAACTTTAAATGTGACAGTTGAGCCTGTATAATATTAAAAACATACTGCAATTTGGTAAGAGCCTGTATAATGGTGGAAACGGCACAATAGATCACTGTATCATACGCATAAAAATGAAAATTTGCACCTTCTACATTTTGTCCCAAATTATTAACATAAATTGAAAATAACAGAGGACCCAAAACAGACCCCTGGGGTACTCCATTTCTAATATTTAACCAGTTAGAAGTGAGCCCATCAAATTGGATACATTGAGATCTTTCGGAGAGATAGTTTGCAAACCATCCCACAGCCTGCTTGGATATTCCAATATTTGTTAACCTGTGTTTCAGAATAGAATGGACAACAGTATCAGAGGCTTTGGTCAGGTCAATAAACAGAGCTGCACAACTCTGTTTCTTGCCCAATATGCCCATGATGTCATTGACTACTTTCATAGTAGCAGTAATAGTGCCATGTTGCTTCCTGAAACCAGACTGGCGATTACTTAGTAAGTCATTTTTGCATAAAAAAATCCTTCAACTGTTCACTTACAAGCTGTTCAAGGATTTTGGCAAGAACTGACAATTTAGAGATTAGCCTATAGTTATTTAATGAGGTAGCATCTCCCTCTTTTAGCAGAGGGAGAACAGGCTGATTTCCATATTTTAGGAATCACATTAGTTGTTAATGTGAGATTGAAAATATAAGTGAGTGGTTCTGCTATAAAGTCTGCAGCTAATTTTAGGTAAAATGGTTCAAAGTTGTCAGGAGCCACAGATTTTTTAGTATCTTGCCAGCCTAAAGCTTCACGCACTTTATCAACAGAAATGGAGCAAAAAAAAAGGGTTGACTTATGTCAGTCTGAACTGACTCACACACTGCAACATTTGCAGAAGCAGATTTTGAGAGAGAATCATAGAGTAAACCACAGGACACAAAATGCTCATTGAAACAGTTCAACATGGTAGGTCTGTCTGAAACAGCACCATTAGCTGTTGTGATACAAGGCGGCAGCTCCTTATGTTTACCCAGAGTAGAAAAGGATTTAATTGCTTTCCAGAATTTTCTTGGATTTCTTACATTTTCAGTAGTGACTAAGCGATAATATTCAGATTTTGAGGTTTTAATTTGTGACGTACAGTGGTTTCTTAGGCACCTAAAATGGAGCCAATCAATGTCGGATCCTGTAGTTCTTGCCTTTGCCCGGGCCTTGTTTCTCTCATGCAAGAGACTGGATAACTCCGTAGTAAACCAGCGGTTATCCCTGCCCTTCACTCTGTATTTAGTCAGAAACTGCAAGCAGACAAACACCGTCGAACTGGGGTCCAGGGGTGTCCAGAAGAAGCCGCAATCCAGGACGGCATATAGGGAAGTGAATTCCTTATAAGTTATGACTTGAGATGAAGAGAGAAGTTTACATTGAAGACAGAAGGGAACAATACAGTAAGAGGAAGACAAAAACCAGGAATTTAAATATACATGACAACAATTCACAAAAGGAAAACGGTGAGAGCAGGAGCACAAAAACGGAAGGGCAGGCACAAGATGACAATTAAATAATGAGAACCAATATAGGAAAACTGAAGGATAAACTGACAGGGACAGCTGGATAGCGGAGGAAAACAATTAAGAAAGACTTAGGATGTACCAGTTTAATCCTGCACCCCCCCCCACACACACACACACCCTCTGTCCTACCAGGCAGTCGGGTGCTATTTGGTGTTGATGGTTGCTCTGGCTTAGGAAGTACGAGATGTTTTCCAGCAGGAGGGTGCAAGCTTTTCACCACCCCAGGCGAGCACAACAGAGCAGGGGCTGAGCGGAAGGACCCCCTTTTCCTTCTATTGGGCTTTGCACTGCGGGGGGTGGTTGATAGCCCAGACAGCACTTAACGAAGGACACCCCGAGACTTGCCACAGGGAGGGCATTATGAATGAGCTTCACCCAAGGCAGGAGAGGTGACCACTTCATGGAGGATTTTTCAGAAAGGCAGCAGAGAGTTTTTCCCAGTTCTTAGTTCAACCTCCCCAGTTGATCATTAGTTAGGGGATGGAAGTGAGAAAAGAGGCGAGGCATGGTTCCCATGGGGCCCTCCGAAACCAGCTTGAAAATTGTGGCCCACAATCAGAGACAATCTTCTGGGGGAGGCCATGGGGTGCACCACATGCTGAAGGAGTACTGCCATCTCCTCAGCCGCACCAGTGCGACAAAGTAGGCTGCCATCAAAAAACAGTCCAAGATACTGAAGATCTCTGTAAAGCCATCAAACTCCAGCAACCCAGTGACAAAGTCCATGCTGATGCACCCCCACAGCTGATGCTAAACTTCAAGGAGCTGGAGGAGACCGCTGGGGGGCTGGTTACTGGACTTCACCGGGGCACAGGTCTCGCTGGCAGCAAGACTGGCAGACCACTGGAATGAGGAACAGAGTATGGGATACTCTTGGATAGTATGTCACGGGGGAGGCATTGGCCCAGGGGAGGACACTGGCTCTCACACCTTCCAGGACAAAGAAGCAGTGCATTGGACACCCCCAGGGAATGGAGCTAGACAGGAGAAGCTCCTCCATGATGTGCTTCACTTCCTACTTAGTGGCAGCCAGCAGGCATCCACCAGGAACCACAGTTTTAGGATCCTTTTTGGAGGAGAGAGCGTGTAGATGCGGCAGGCATTAAGGTTATTGGACCTCGGGCGTTGTTAAAGGTGAAATTAAAGCAGGCAAAAAAAAGGGACCACTGAGCCTACCTGGGTTTAGCCTTACAGCTGACTGAGGTTTTCAAGGTTTCAATAGTCTATCCGAACAAGGAAAGGGACGCTGGTGCCTTAAGCCAGTGCCTCCGTTCCTCAAACGCCTGCTTGATGTCTGAGAACTCAGAATTCAAAATGTTTTAATTCCTCTCCACAGGAGATAACTGCCTAGAGAAGAAGGCACAAGGGTGGATCTTGCCATCAGCAGCCTGCTGCAAGAGGATAGCCCAGGTGCCAACATCAGAGGAATCCACTTCAACAATGAACTGATCCTGGAGGTCAGAGAGAGCCAGGGAGGAGTGAGGTTAAATCTCTTTCAGCACAAGGCAGAGACAGCCTGAGGAGTTCAGCAGGAGAAGATCTTGGACAAGGTGAGGCCAGTGAAAGGAGTAGCCTTTGATGAAGTTCCTGTAAAGTTAGCGAAGCCCAGGAATCTCTGCAGCTGTTTAAGGTCTTCGGGAACAGGCTAATCCATCAGCCTGTACTTTCTGCTGATCCATGGTAATCTGTCCCTGGGAGACTGAAAAGCTCTGGATTTGCCGAAGGCCTGGTGGAGATCGTAGTAGAAGGGGGGGAACACCTTTAAGGTCCAGCAACTCCTTGTGGCTGGGAGGAAGAGGTGCAACTGGGCATAATACAGACTGCAGACGGGACTGTGAGCTGGAGGAACTCCATCCAACAATGGTGCCTGTAGATTAATGTGAGGATAATGCCTTTCCAGCCATGATGACCCAAAACCACAGGGATGTTTGGTGATTCCAGCAGATGGAAGATTATGGTCTGAAGATGGTTACCAGAGACCCTCATCAGAACCAGTCTGGTGGCTTCAATGGTGTCATTAAGCATCTTCTCTGTAAGGGTGTAGTACTGTATGGGCTCAGGCGGGGGCGCCGTGGGAACCTCCATCTGCCGGTGAGGGAAGATTGTAGGGAATTCCCAGATGCCCCATTATCAATCAAAGCTCTGGTCAAACAGTGGCAGCCCTGCCGTGGAGTTATGATCTCAGAGCATTTCAGAGAGAGACTCTGTAAGAACAAAGAATCTGAGATCTATGTGCTAGCAAAGACAATATATTATACTTCTATAAGTCAGTTCTATAATTTTACTGGCAACAGTAGATCTCTTTGTTTCTGGGAAAATGTGCTTGTCTCTCCTTCTGTGTGTCAGAAAAATACAGAGTTTGTTGAAACCCTCTTCTACTCACTCTTTTGCTCCCTCCTCTCATCTCAATCTCGCTCTCTCTCTTTGTAAAATGGCGTTGGTGTCCGTCTGTCCCTGTGTCTGAGCAGGGCAGAATTTTGGGACCCTCTCCAGTGGAATTTTCTGGAAAGCGCTCAGTGCTCCAGGCACAGTTACAGAGTTTCCTTATTCACGCACATTTGTAGCAGGAGCGTGACGTCATCCTCTCCCCTGCAGAGAGGCTGATCCAGTTCATGGGACGTCACATCTGCTAACAATTTTGGTAATTTGTTCACCAAAGTCCCCTCAACTCATGACTTCCTTCCAAATAAAACAAAGGCTGCTCCCCCAGCATCACACAACCACTGCGCCATTTTCTCCAACATAGAAAATATACTGGACCCTCCTCTCCAAGAAAATAAACTGCAGCCAGGAACTGTACTGCCCATCATTTAATACCCTGATCTGATACAGTCAGAACCACAGTTAATATTTTTAATGTGTATTGCGCTTGTTATTTTAGATATATACCACAGAATTAAATACAAATACTAGTGAAATAGCAAAAACATTACATGTGGCCAAGTTAACTATTAGGAACATTCTTTAAAAAAAATAATTCACTGGTGTACTCACTAACACCTAATGGCCTGGAAGACCACGAATAATGACTGACGAGGTTGACAGAGGAATTCTTTCCCTGGAAAAGGAAGATCTGTTTATCAATGAAGGAGCCAAATCATGAAAAATCTTAAGGTGTTTGGTCTGTCTGTGCTAATGTCACATATGCAGAGGAAATTAATACAGAGGTTTAACTATAAGATGTACACACTGGTAACCTTAAGAATCAGGACATTTCTAGAACAGCATCTTATGTACAGATGAGACAAATATCTATTTATGCCAGCTTCTTGGGAGGAGCAGAGAATGGAGAAAGGAAGGAACTGCTTGAGATCTGAGGCATTTTACCTTGTCTGCAAAGCTTGATCATGTATGGGCATGAATGGCAGCCAATGGAGCTGGTTTCTTTGTATTTATTGATGATTTATTGATGATTCTCTCCTGAAAAAGAGATTTTAATCTCAATGAGACTTTACCTGGTTAAATAAAGGATAATAAATAAATAAATAAATAAAATTTTACTGCTGACAAAAGCATAAGGGTGATATATGAATTATTATAAAATACAGTACAGAGTATTATGGCATTTTTTTTCTGCTCAGATCCAGCCAAATGCTTTAAAACTCGCAGCAGCACAGCAAAAGCTTCTTAAGACTTATTTCTGAAGTATTATTTTCTTCACCTGCCCTGAATCTAACAGACTGTACATTTCACTAACAGAATGAGAAACACCCCAAGAGCCAATAGAAATGGAAGACAGCAGAGCATCACCGGGGAAGAAATTCAGCCTGTGGTGATGCCTCCAGGCTCCAGACTTCAGGTGGTCACCGACTGCAAAGATGTGTGACAAAGTACTGAAAATGACATTCATGATGATGCTTGTTCATCCAAATACTTTTGAGCCCCTGAAATAGGGAGGGGAGGAGGGGCTGTGTACAACTTCAATATAATTCATGTTTTTTTTTGACACACAGCAAGACTGGTTCATTTCAAGTCCATTGTGGCGGCACACACAGCCACAGTCTCGCTGTTCAAATGCTCATGGACCCGACTGTATCTGTGGGCAGCCTGTAGCCTCATGGCTGCACTTACACCCACTGACATCAGTGCATCTGCTGAGCCTTTGAACGAGGCCCTAAAGTGAGCTCGGACAAGCTGTTGGGCTCCTGAGCAAAGCCACGTATGGGAACTGGTACCTACTTAATCCACTCAACTGTAAGCTGGTTCGAGTAAAGGTATCAGCTGAATAACTGTAATGTGATCAATAGAAACTTCAGTTCCATGGCTGATTGATGAGTCTGTGCTTTCAGGTGAAGCGAAGGCACGTAAAGAAAGAGCATGTAAAGGATCACTAATGCACTGAGGAGGAAGAGTAAAGAGCGACCGATGAAGGAGACGTGCAAGGCTGGGAGAAGCTGGCTTACAAAGGCCCCGACACTCAACCCCTCGGGCTGATAACTTCGGTACTGTAATTCAGACTCTGTTTTCATTTGGGAAGCCACAGTTACACTCAGGGAGGTAAACTCCCAGCCCTTGCCTGTGCAGGGACTTGTCAATTTTTTAAGAATTCCCCAACCGCAGAATTCCATGTTTTGCATTGATATCCCTCCCACTAATGTTGGTGCATGATGAGAGTAGTCAGGTACATAACGGAATAAACAGGGGCGCTCACATCCAGCCCTTATACTGCTGCTGTTCATTATTCCTCCCCACTAATCAAGGACAGAAATTTAGAACAACTGCACTGGAGATGCACAGACCTGCCATCAGGGTAGGCAGTGATGTCACCCTTTAATGCAGCATTACTCTGACTTCATTCTGTGTAAGTTTCCTGACTACCAATCAAACAATGTATTAATGTATTATTAATGTATAAGGCATATATTTAAGATGATGAGCATCTTGTTAAAGTTGCATTCAGCAATTTTAGTTTGCTACCTTCTGTTTGACTTCCTATAAAGAAGTTAACACCCTCATCCCCCTCCCCCTCCTAAGACTCACACACACACACTGTACAGGTCACATACACTGATGCCGACTCAAGTTATTTTGTTGCTTGATTTGGCAACTTTTCAGACTGCCCAAGCAACTTTTTTTTTTTTTTTAACATAAAGTGACAAATTTAGCTCCTTTTAAAATTCATTAGGAAACTTTCAGCAACTTTTGAAAAAGTGATTTAAATGCTAAAACACACTCATTTTCCTTTGGATTTGGTTTTAAGGTAGAATACTGCTATTAAGCATGAAAATCTTTATTTCATCGCTTACATCAAATTGCTTTATTGATATGAGAAGCAAACATTCAAATTAGCAGGGATAGAGGTGATTTGCATAAATTATGCAAATTAGGTGTCCAAGATGGCCGCCGCAAAGGGGCATATCATGACAATTTCAAAACACCATACCTCAGTAACTAATTGACATATCAACTTCTTAGTTTGCACAAAGGTTGCTTGATCCAGCATCTATAGGCTAAACCTCTTAAAGTTGGATACTTTAACAAAATGCAAAGGTTTTTTGAAATTTTGCTCTTGACTTGAAAATTCTCTACCTCATTATATATTCAGCACCCCCAGAAATTAAAAGAGTACTAAAAAGGGCCATATTTTTTAGGTTCAGGACAACCATCATGCTGTAAACTACTTATGTTCCAAACTTCATGAAAATCGGACTAGCGGTTTTTGAGAAATGGCGCGTGAAAAATGTGGAAATGGTAATGGTATTTTCATAGCAGTAATCTACCTTAACATTAGGTCTTCCTGTGGATAATTTGGAAGTTCTCAATGCTGGTCCATACGATGACTGTCTACTTGTTTTTGAATCCTCACTAACCTCTCCCACACCTCAACCTGCCCGACCCCAATAGTTTTCTTGTGCCATAAATTCCTCCAAAACTATGCATATCTCCAATGCATTTTTATTCTCCCATCTGTCTGCTGTTAACTCCATGGTGTTTGAACTACAGCCATTCTTCTTACCTTCCAAGACAGCTATAGCGGCATACACCATCAGTCACCTGACCAGCGAGGCTCGTGATTGGGCAGCTGCTTGCTGGGAGGCTGGAGACTCAGCCACCGGCTTCTTCCAGGGCTTTGTGGAGGAAATGAAGGCGTTTGACCGCTCACAGTCTGGGCACTTAGCCGCATGCCACCTTCTCCATCTTCCCCAGGGTAATCACTCCATTCCCAATCACTCCATTGAATTCCGTGCTTTGACTGCAATGACTAACACGAAATCTAGGGCTTTGCTTCACACCTCTTTGGGCTTGTAGTTAACATCCACGATGACTTCACCACGTCTAACCTGCGTCGGGACTGCCTTCACTGCTTGGTGGATCTCGTCCACTGGATGGATTCCTAGCTACAGGAGCGATGCCTGGAGTGGTCTTTATGCTCTCAGACTTCTTCACCGCCCAACCCGCCCAGCTGAGCCTCTGTGTGTGATCCATCTTCTCCTCCAGCAGAACCTGCGCTGGCAAACTAAACCAGGATCACCCAGCTGTCCTCCCCTGAATGCCTGCACTGCTGAGAGCTGGGTCTGCTCTTGCAGAAGCCTGGAACACCTACAAAATATCTATCATGGGTCAAAATGTTGCTGACTTGCCTAATTTTGAAAAACTGGATGACTACTGCACTTGGTAGCCGAAAGAGCTGGCTTTAGCGGAGCTAAATATTCTGACTGACCAGAAGGAGCTGGAATTCTCTCCATTTAAATTAATCGGCGCCTGGTTCTAGAGGTCTTTATACAAGTATACTGTGAATATGCAGAGTGATTGACAAGAGGCCTGTTTCCTGGCTGAGCCCTTGACTGATTGGCTTACATCTTTGGACTGAGCAGGAGGGAGAGAGTCATCTTCTCTGAGTTTACAGGGCCCAGAGGTGACATGGATTCCAGTGCGAGGCGTCAGACGATCGATGCCGTGACAGACAGAGCACAGAGTCAGAGAGCGGTAAATGTAAAATATACATTTTGCTGAATGCGTCTTTGAGTATATTGAACCAGCACATATTGCAACATATAAAGATTTTTACATTAGAGTGAAACTGCTTTACTTAAAGTATATCCAGCAAAAAAAAAAAATTGACACAAAACTTGCCAGTCGCGCGCATATTTCAATTGAAGAACCTTTGAAAGACTTACTAGCATTTTTAAATCAAAATGCTTGGCAAATTTGTAATGCAATGAATAATAATGCAAACTAAATATCAATTAGCTACTCATATTTATCAGTCTGAGAGTAGATCTGTTTTTTCATTGCCAATTAAGCAAAGTTAAACAGAAACAGGTTGAGAGTAATTGTGCGATAAAAGTCGGGGATTCTGCCAAATTCATTGTACTTTCGGCACGTCTGTAGCTTATGACAGCACGCGTGTCTCCATAAAAACCCTGCGCTGCTGCCTCTCCTCACTCGCCGATCTGCCACAGTCTCTGCACAGCGATTGGGCGAAGGGCAGAGGTTTCTGATCGTTTCACACCCAGAGAACACCACACAGCCTCAAAGGCATCCAGGGATCCTCAATCATAATCTTAAAAATAATCACACTTTTAAAAAGTCTCTTCATTTCAAAATATTTTTCCATATCTATTTTATGTAAGAGCTTATATTCAGCCCAGTGAACCCCCGCAGAATATTCAAGAATCCCTGGGGTTCCACACAGACCTCCTGCTGAAAGCCCAGGTTCTGAAGGACTGCTAAAACAGGGCAGGGAGTCACAGTCATGGTCACAGTCACAGTCATGGTCACAGTCATAGTCACGGTCACAGTCACAGTTATAGTCATAGTCACGGTCATAGTCATGGTCACAGTCAGTCACAGTCGCGATTACAGTCACGGTCACAGTCATAGTCACAGTCACAGGAGCCTAATTTACAAGGAGAGTCTCGGCTACATGTTGACCAGAGCTGAGCTGAAAGTAAGGGAGGCACAAAACAACCTCCTCGAAGAAATTATCAGTCCAGACTTGTTTTCAAACATATATTTAATTAATGTTACTTGAACTCCCAAAACACTCAACACCACCAGGTGAGGCCAGTTTTTCTTGCTAAGGTGAGACAAGAAATAAAACACCTTATTTGGACAAAAAAAAAAATTGCTTTTCAATCAACATTATTCCAAACTATGGATATACTGTATGTCGCTTATCTTTGTTTTCTTTGTTGTAGTTTAAACAATCATGAGGCACAGGTTTGATAACCTGCATTGTAGGTTGTGCTAAAAACAAATGCAGAAGTAAAGCAAGTAGTTTATTTTTAAATTGATCTTTAAAACATTTTTTGAAATTAAATTTACCATCTAACCATTGAAACACTGCATTAAGAAGGAGGCTGTGTGTTTGACGACTGATTAGTTATACCAGCAATTTGGAAACTTCTTAATCACGAGGAAAATTACTGAAAACAGGTCAGAACCAATGATTAGTGTAAGGGGCTGTTGTGTGGACACAAATTTCAGCCGAGCAACTGTCACTGATATTGACCCTGGTACACGAATAACTAAAAAACAGAATCTTACCCACGCGGGGAGTGAACCTATTCCCAGCGATGTTCATATTGTTTCTTGAGTTGATCCTGCAGCTACTGTGCAATTTGTTCCAACACATTTACTCACTGTCTGCTCTTCATTGGTTTTGAGGCAGAATTCATGTTGTTTCAGCATCAAAAATAAAACATAAAACTTACATTTAAATTTGCAATGCAGAGTCCTGGACAAAGAGCAAAAAGGGCAGAAATGCAATCTGTGGCAGCGGCCCCTGGCTAAATAATAATAAAACTGCAGAACAATCTTGTTTTCCTGTTGCGCAGCATGAACTCTGTCGCTGGTAAATGAGAGATGTGCCGTCACGCACTCAGTCCACTCCGACCCCTCATTTTCCTTCTCTGTCACACTTAACCTTTCCGTTTTCTGCCCGGAGCGAAGCCATGTGGAGACTGTCAGCCTGTGGCACTGCAGCGGAGGACTTTTAAGATATAAACACACGAGTAAAGCCTCCTGCGATTACCGCTGGTCTGATGTATTTCTGTTAATTTTTAACTGTCTTCAGATCTCTGAATGTCACTCTTTAGTTGGAAGATATTATTACACACAGAATACTAGTCAGTTTGTGGTTATTATTATTATTATTATTATTATTATTATTATATTGAAACTATCATCCTTATTTCCTTCAACAAACTAAACTGATCCATCCAAACAATGTCACTGCAGCATCAGTTATTCTCTGAGAAGAACTGGCAGCCAAAATCAAATCATCTGAAGCAGTTTTCTATGGGCTGTTCATCACAAGTACTTGTGACTGAATCAGTTTTTCTCAACGTCATTGAAACCAGAGTAGGTTTTAAATTTCATTCTTGTTCAGCTTTTTTAAAAAAAAAAAGATATTTGCACTGAATTTCGGCAGTTCTTTTCCAACATTAGGGGTGTGATAACACAGAATCAAGCTTGTAAAATCCTGGGTCCTAACTCAAAGGGATGCTCACAGGACCACTGTTTATTTTTTTTCTGTGACGATGCTCTGTCTGATCTTCCGACTCGCAGAATCACGCAGGCCCTCGCATTACATAACGCGACACAAAAGCGTGCAGCCGCTCTCTCGAAGAATCACATCCACTTTGAATCAAGGCAAATCAAAGATAACAGTGGAGAGTTCAGGAGTCGCCCTCTGTCTCACTCTGGGAATGACTGCTCTCTAAGCCGGAGTACAGACCCTTCGTCACTGAAGAGCACAATCAAAATACTGACAGTATACAGCGCAACGGTCAAACCGCAGTTAAACGGCTTCCAGTGAGGGCAACTGCAGTCAGCAATCCTGGTATCTTCCTGCCCGCGCGCTCAAATATTTAAGTCAGGCCTGTTAATATGATGTATCATGTATAACGTTATGAGCAGTGGCTGTGACGTCAGTGTTTCCCAAGCATCTCCGAGGAGTGATTATTTGGATGAGGTGTGTTTGAGGTAACACATGATCAAATAGCTGCATCAAGGGGTGGGTACCGGTGGAAAGGTTTGGAAATCACTGGAGTGGAGCACTCGGGGGTTGCAAACACAAAAGTGGACAAACGTGGAAATCCAAAACAAATTAATAAGGCAGGAATTTGTAATAGTGACGAAACACCAGCGTTTTTGTAATTAAAAATGGACCTGAGCCACAAAAGGACAGGGCCACCCAAACACAATATATGTTTGTAAACTTTGTTAACAGGGCATAAATGCAAAATTAAGGAGAAAAAATCTGTCTGTACGCGAGCAAGATGCTCATGTGTGAAACAAATAAACAATTATATGAGAAACATTATTAATATCTTTTCTTCCTGTGCGGAAATGCTCAAGCCAAAGGATAACTCTTGAAATTATTTTATATTTTTTTTGACCCATATATAAGCAAAACGACATTGTCTGAAATGTTAATTCAATGATAGGGTTAACAAAAAACAATAGTGCGATCCATCTTCATTATTAAAGACTGCACTCACCTTTGTTAAAGGTAAATATGTGACATTCTGAGTAAAAAAAAAAAAAAAAAAATCTGTTGAGTCAAAAAGAAATTCACGATAAATCGCATTATAACAAAATGCGTAGTATATCGGAGGGCAGTAGGATACCAGCCTCGGCCGCTCAGGCTGGTTTTTGAAATATGACTCGCGCCGCACACAAGTAATATAGCATATCCTCTCCTGCGCCTACGCTGAAGAGACAGAGCTACTGTAAGTGCCTCGCCCAATTTCAGCAGGAAATATTAATCTTCCCTGTGGGTACTGGTGTCCCCATTGTGTTCAGCATCACTTTGATCGAGTCGCGCAGCCTTGCTTAGCAAAACACGAGCGAAGCCACCAGAAGGTTTATAGACGGTGTTCCTGTTACAGCCCAGCGTGAGCCAGAACTCTTCTCAGGTGTCTTAAATCACTACTAAAATTTTCCTGAAGCCCGTGGGGAACTAGAATAAAGACACCAGTGAAGAGACGCAGCTTGAGCCTTTACAAAAGCTGAAAAGAGCTGCCATGTTCATGCGTCTGAATATTTTAAGAACTCATTTAATTTGTGCAAGTGCACATAGTCGTGCTGAACAGTCCTGGATGAGTGCATCGCACTGAAACTTCAGTTCAGCCCAAGGAAAATAAAATGTTTGGCACTTATGGGATGGACTAAGACATTGTCTTATATAAGTTTTTAAACAAACTAGTGCTCTTGAAAACTGGGGGGGGGGGATATTCAACGAAGAAACTTCAGCGTTCCACACAGCAAAATGCTCAGAGTTAATTAGACTCTTACAGGGCAAATTGATTCTAACAGTCTATCTGTGTCCAGTCTTTCCAGAGTGGATCCAAATAGACAGAGTTGGTTTAACGGAATATTTTGCTGTGCAGGAACTCAGATAAAATTTTAGAAGAGAGAAAGCAATATAAATAAAAAAGCCTTTATTATAACATGGCTAAAAAGTAAACTTGTTAAAAAGTCAACTTGTTTTGACCTACATGGTCTTTGCCAGGGTGTAAAAGGTACTCGTGTCAGGACACTATAACCAATGAGAAAGAAACCCTGAGTCACTGGACAACCAGCATAATTCATCATGATCACACTGGGATAGCAAAATAAGTAGATCATAAAATTACAGAACAACAAGTCATAACACAAAAGGGCAAAGTAATAAACTAAATCTAAGCATGAAAAATAAATAAATATGTAAAGACAGAAAATGAGAGAAAATCCTAAAAGAAGATAAAACAAAATGAAAAATTATATAAACATAATTAAATGGAAATATCAGTATAAAATCATAATTGTAGAAATGACATAAAATCAATATTCTCATTTAAAAGAGGACATGTAGGGGCATCAGATGTGCTGATCCAAAAGGCTCCCTGTTCAGTTTACCTGAGGCACACTGCTGAACTCATCCTTCTGAATACACACCATGCAGTTTGTTTGTACGACACACTGACGCTGAGTCAGAACTTACTGATGCTAGCTCAGTTACTAACCTTTAGCTCTGTGTACATTACTATGCAGACGATTCGGGGGGTTGCATAGCTTAGACGTAATTTAAGGGTTTTTTTTTTTTTTTTAATTTTATTTGCACATGTGAAAGACACATTTCAAGAGACAGATTACTCTAGAAGAGTGAGTTAAAAAGAAAAAAAAAAATGTGCAGGTGAGGTCTGAAGCCCGAAAGGGCTTATAGAGCGGCCTCACCCTGACCTTATAGATGCTTAGTCAAGAAATAATTAATGTACATCCATGGGAAATGGGTTAGGGTGAACATGTTGACAGTGTTTACAATACATGTTATTACTTTTCATGTAATTATGTTTTATTGTGTTTATTTTCTTCTGTTTCAGTTATTGCATTCACTTTCCTAAACTTTCACTCTCCATTCAGTTCCCACGTGCTTGTTGTTTTCACACTCGCCCTCCCCGTTGTTAGTTAATCAGTTCTGTTCATTCCCTTGTTTGTAACCACGCCCCTTGCCACTCTTCCCAGCGCAGTCACACCTGTAATCACTTCTGCACTTCCTGTGTCTTCCCTTTAAATAGGCCCAGTTTTCTTTAGTTTGTTGTGAGTTTGATTGAGGTCACACATAAGCAATGTGATTCCTAAGAGATGTGCAGTTTGATTCTATTTCCTCCCATGGTTTTTCAAGATTGCCTGCTCTAAATGCACTGAGATTTTCTGGGTTTTACTTCAGCTGGATTTACAACTTTTAAGTTCTTGGGTTCATGATTCTGCCCTCCTCTGTTTCAGGCAATCTTCCTGTTTGGCAACTGATCTTTGGGCTGTTTTGCGAAGTTGGTTTGGAGTATCCTTTTTGTGCTGCATGTTCTCTGATTGGCCCCGAACCGGACTGTCTGACCAAGAGTAAACAGTCCCATAATCTCTGCCTGCACTTGAGTTCTGAGCCCAACCCCTGTCACATGACCCCTGTGCTTTTACAGTCGGCTGAAATATAAACTCCCCTCCACACTCGCAATACCACCCCCCCAAAAGAAAGACATGAAGAAAACATGCTTTAAAAATAATTATTCTAAAATTATGAAATTTTCTCACAACCAAAAAGCATAATCAAGGGCAGTACACAGTTAATCAAACTAAGTCAAATAAATCTTTGTGAGCCTCACTTTGCCATTAAACCTGCAGCAATTCTATAAGGCACATTGTCCAACAGTTTTATAAGAAAATTGGCTGATACGGTGTCCCAGACATATTGGAGAATTTTCCGTGGTTCTTCTGCAAACTGGCTGTCTCGGCCGCTTTGGTCTCACCAGGTAATCCCAGACAGCCTTGATGATTCTGCGTTCACACTTCTGTGGACAGTAAAAACATGTTTATTATTGTTTATTGTTATAAGTAATTATTTTTGTAACATACTTACTGCAGTGCAAATGTACAGTCAAAAGACTGTAGATTGCTCAGAATTGATAAAACCACTCACTTGCTATGATTGTTTGCAACATTGTTGTACATTTACTGTTGTATTGCTATAATCAGTATGTGACCAAATTAAGATATTGCTATCAATCTTTTTTGTCTGCAGCACATGTGCACGATTACTCAAAATAGCCTTCTTCATGTGCTTTTTGCCAAAGTTATCAGGGGTTGAATTTGATGCGACAGCATCTATTTCTTTAATTCAGATCACCTGCAATTCCTCAACTCACAAATAAGTTAAATGAAACGCAGGATATGTGCAGTGCATTATTTATGGTTCAATCACTGTGAGTGACATGACAGTGAGGTCATGTTAAATTTGGAATTCAATTATCACAGCTTGATGATTTTACAGACAACATGGATCTCAATAAGAAATACCACTGCTTACAGAACCGAGCATAATCTTCAGGAAAGTTTTTCCAGAGTTCACATTAATTGACCAGATTGCCATTTCGCAGAATTACCATCCATAAATTTTATTTATCCATTGTTTTATATATAAATCACGTATTTGTGAATTTTTAATCAAGTATTCATACAGTGTAAGGGTGAGCACTCAAGTGCAATGCGAAGACTGACAGAATTCCAGCAGTGTGCAAGCCTCAACTTCAACAATAGGTACAAACCATTCTTTGACAGCAGGAGGCGATAGAGAGCACGTAAGTACGTGCTCTTTGTAAGAGCTATATGTATCTCACAGACACAATGCGCATTGAACAGTTAATTTTCAAAATACACGCCTTCATTGCCATGGCGTTTCGCCCTCGGGAGCGATATACTGGTATTCAGGATTTTTTTTTTGCTGCGCAGCGAATGCAGAGCAGTATTTACATAAGTGATGTTCCCTTTTCATACGTAATGATATAAGCAGTAGACGTTCTATTTTGTTGACATTCTATCGTTAGCTATATCATGTATTCGTGTTTAATAATTTATGTTCATTCTTACGGTCTTTATCCCCCATAACCGGACAAAACAAAATGGTTAATTGATGTATGAATTACATAACGTAAATTACCCGTGCGGCTGCCAGGGAACCTGCATATGACAATTATAGCCCGAGACATTTTTCCCGCAGTTGTAAACTATAGCATGGGAACTCTTTCAATCTTTCAAAATTATGCATGGCTGCACATTCGAAATTAGTTTGAGCATCTCCCTCAGGCGAATCTCAAGATTCAGTCTTGATTGGGGCAAAGCGGTCTGTGTGCGCGCGTGCTTTCGCCAATATACGTCATTTGGGAAGTTGCACGGGGAAGTGGGAAAAATGAGTTAATTCCTCTCCAAATTATCACCCACTCACTGATTATATACGAGATAATTCTAATCAACAAGTTGCTCGACTTGCCTAATGTGCCCACGATGCCCACTCGTGCTTGAGAAAGACCGGAGAACATGCACAGGATTATTAAAAATAGAATTGCACAAGCAACAATCTGTATAATTATCTCATCTGCTGCTTTTCCCCTTTTGCTAAAGAAACACTCCATCCATTTGGAGAAATCGCCGGAGGAAACGTTACATCAAAACTAATCATAACGATTAAAATCAGCCTTTCCGTGCAAGGGGAGGGCAATAGGCAAGTTGGAGGCATGAGTGAGGCTGTTTCACGCAGAAATTTGACGAATTTCTCCTGATAAATTTCTTAAAATTGCATCAATTTTGAAGGAGGCCGACATCGTGCCTCTGATCGTTTAATTTAATTGGAGTTTTATTTTGCAGATTGGCTCAGACTGGGGCAGAGGCACGAGCTAATTGTATCCTGATCTTTGCCTTCAGGGGTTTCGGAGCCCTGCAGCAAGTATTCTCTGTATTTTGTTCTGACTACCTTAGCCAGGCTATTGCATTTCTCACTAGTGTAGCGAGGGAAGCAGATCGCGAAAGAAATCGGAGGGAAAGAAAGGTGAAAAAGACCCTTGATGTTCATCTATGTTTCAGGTAAGGACTGATAGATTTGCTTTGCTATTATTTTGCTCAGGCTAGAAAGGCAGGGACTTTTGGGCGCAGCTGCTTTTACGCATGTGCCAAGAGAGAAGCGCCACAGTTGTAGCAAAAAAAATAATTTAACCACTTCCTGGGAAAAATGTGTGGCGCTTAATTGACGGAATCAGTTTTTTAAATACTGTCGATCGAATCTGAGAAGCGTGGATTGATAACAGGAAAGAAAATGCTCCGACCACCGAAAGGAATCAGGGCGCCCTCGGTCTGAATTGGCTCCTGGCAAACATCACTCGGGATAATACTGTTTTCCTTGTTCAGAGTGCGCTTAAGCCCGGCGTTTTACTAGTGCTTTGCGATTTCGGCTGATCTGGTCCATTATTTAGTCCTCCAAAGCATTCACATTTCCGATCTGTTAAAAGAAAGACGCCATTGTTGTAGAGTAAAGTCGCCGGAGGGTTTTGCCATCATACTTTAACACAGGATATACCTTCAAATGTCGACGAAGATCTCATGAATCACCTTTTGTACTTTTTTTTTTTTTTTTTGCAACGAGACTCAGTTCCTTGTAACGTGAAATGCGCTCGTGTTTGCTTGTGGGTACAGCTTCGCACCAGCGCAAGCAAAGCCCTGTGCTGCGATTCTAAGGTCCTGTGCCGAACACTGAAGGCTGCGAGAGCGTGGCTTGAAGTCGAGATTTCCCTTTCATTCCTGCATATGCGATCGCCTTGACACCGACAATAGGCTACCGTTCGTGTTAGAATACCAGAGTCCGAAATCTCATTTGGACATAGCCTATGTCGTCCAAAGGTAGAGTTACTCATTGTTTCTGGAGAATTCATACATCTGAAATGATTTGTTATGGAAACCGGAACGTCACCAGCTCATTGCATTAGATTTTTTTGCTTGAATTCCCTGCGAAGTATCAGCGCTTACTTGATTCAGTTCGCATTGTGTAGGCTAAATGCCGTTTGGGATCGTTTTTGAATTCCATTCAACTAATTGGTCAACATTGATCCGAAACGCTCAAAATTTATTCCATCCTGCGGAGACGTGGACACCAGGAGGTGATAGTAGGTGGCAGCTCACTTTGCTGCTGCAAGCGAGTGAAGAATTCAAGTTTACGGATAGCCCGACACAGGAAAAAAGCATGTCGCAAACGAAGTAGTTCGCATCACATCGGGGAGAAACCACCATTGCTCCAAGTTTCCAGCCTGCTTGGCAGGAATGTTGCTCTGAAAAGAAAATTAAAGTGTTTTCGGATAGTCAGCTGATTCCCCGGCCCTAAACTTTGTAGTTTGGGAACCCTAAACATCATTTATAGCCCCCTGATTGGCTTATACATGTTGAGTGGGGGTAAAAAGAATTCGCAAAGAGATCTAATTATCTGCTGAAATTTGTTGACAGATGCATTATACCTTAATTTGACAAGAGATCGGTTTTATTCTACAGCAGTAATGTGACTGGAACAATAGCTGATTCTCGATAAGATCACAGATACACACTAGAGGTCACTCGCGGGACCCCAAGTGTCCCACTTCCAAGTTCATTTCAATTCAAATAAAAATATGTTGCATTTACCGGTAAATTTCTGAAATGACTGGTAATATGGGGATAAGGGATCCACTTATTCCTTTTGTTGATTAGTAAGGAATAATTTCGCCGTCAGCTGTCCTCCCTGAACGTCATCTCATTATATATTCAGTATGTCTTCAGTGCATATCTATTATCAGCCAACATGTATCTCACTGGCTTTGCATGAAGGTCAAACTTGGCTGTGGTATTTAACACGGAGCGTATGATTAAGACGGCTGTCACAATGAGAGAGCAGTTGGTTGCCTGGGGGCTGCATGTGGCGCTGTTGGTGGTTGCTGTTGCCTCACGGCAATTCGGTTGTGGGTGTGGTGCCTCTCTGCGTGGAGTTCGCGTGTTCTCCCCGTGTTCACGTGGGCTTCCTCTGGGCAGTTCAGTTTCCTCGCTCTGTCCGAAGACATGCACGCTCGGCGAATTCGAGACTTCAAATAGCCCGGAGGTATGCGTGTCTGAATGAATGGAGTGCGATGACTGCTTGTTTTGAAATGAGTGGAAATAGTGACATGATTTGGCCTGAAGGAATTTATTAAGTGTCCTTAAACGTTATGAATAAATTTGTGGCCTAGTACCTTCCCAATGGAGAGACCCTCTGAAAGCCAGTCCTTAACTGTCTTAAGAATAAATGCAAATTTTATTTTGACAAAAACGAATCTGAACACCAATCCTGAGTGGACTGGTGCATTTAAAAGTGTGCATCCTTACGCGGGGTGCAGAGTGGGGAAAAGTCAGAAACCAGTATATCCACTGTAACAACCACCTATCTGCTGATTGTTTTATAATGCTGTGGTCATTAACAACCAGACATAATTAGACAGCCTCATAAAATGGTTTGCAGAAAGTGAACAGGCAAAGACTGTACGCCGTAGGAGTGATGCAGTTAGCAGACGATACAGAGTCCTGCAGAATCTTGAGGTAATCGCTGTTGCAAACTGCGGATGGAAAGTATGCTCATGGTGGTAATGATATGAGTATTTAACTGTTTTAACTTCCAGCAGGACATTCAGCTGTAGGCTACGGCATGTATGATCTTTTCCTCATTGAGGTGCAATTCATGACATGCAACTACTGCTAAGTACTTTTGCATAGGGTGTCTCTGAATATAAATTTGTAATAATTACTCATCTGAAACACTCATTCAATGTGACTAACAGGTGATGAGATTAAGCTGGGCCCAGTCCCCACAGCACAGTGTGGTCCTCATGACTGAAGAGATGACAGCAGATGCAATGAACTTAATGGGACTGTACCTCTGTTCAAGCGGTCAACCCTGAGTCCGGGTCTAACACCTTAAACTGCTGCCTACTCCGGTCATCCAGTAAATTCAGGGGTCCCCCCCTCCCTGCTCCTGACCTCTCAGTTTAGTTCATTATTTCTTGCCTCACAGAGCTGGTCTCGGTGAACATTGATTAGGTGACGGTATTAATTGTTCGATCCAGGAAAAATCAGCATCCAACTTAATTTGCTGGTCTAAATTTAATTTAGGACTTGCTTCCTCAGTGACGTAAATGTTCAAAAATGCCTTCTACTACGTGCCAGACGATATGAGCCTGATCTGATGGAGGATGATGGAGGGACTCCAGAAACGAGCATCAGTGCTTCATGGGTGAAAAACTGCTCTTGTGGGGCCGGAATGATTCGTTGAAGTTTACTGGTTCCTGCTTTTGACTCGGCCTGTATTCAGCAGAATGCTCTTGGTTCCTCATTTTGAGTGGGGAAAAAATACAATAATGAATCGCTGAAATGAGTGAAAGGCGAACCCTTTCCACCGAAGAGCCAAGATGGTCTAAGTCAGTGCATCTCTCTCCTGGAGCCGCATAACCTGTATGTTTTAGTTTTGTCTCTGCTCCAGCACTGCTGACTCAAGTGAGCAGCTCATCAACCCTCAAAAGCTGACTGATATTACGTGGATGATTTGAATCACCTGTGCTGGAGCAGGGAGAGATCTAAAACACGCAGGACAGGTGTAACTCCAGGAGAGGTTTGGGAAGCGCTGATCCAAATTAATGCGGGATATTAGAATTGAATAATGGCATTTGCTATTTGCATAGAATGGTGGAAAATCACAAGAACACAATAAAATTTGCTAAAATTATTGACAATCCAATAATAGTAATATTTTGGTCTTATTAAACCTTCATCAGAGCTCAAAAACGTGGATTAGATGATAAGTTGGCCATCTGATTAAAAAAAAAAGGTTTCTAATGTGAAAACCTGATAAAAATGCTGACTGTAGGTTTACCGAAGAAATGTTCATCACAGGAGCTGTGAAAGATAAACATTTTTTTTTGTTAGGTATGAAGGTATTTTTCATTTATACTTCCAATTTCTCAGAAACAGTTGAATGTTTTTTACGCATATTGTCATCATCACTATTGTCATTTTTATTCACCCACTATATCAGATGGGCATGTATTGCAATTGCGCCTGCCCGTCCGTCAGTCCGTCCACAGTCGCTTGTTCTGACTCTACCGACTGCAATTTTTGTTGGATTCTTTTCATGTTTGTGTTGTGGGTCAGTGGTGATATGAGGAGGATTCCTGTTGACTTTGGTGATGATTGGAAAATTCTTCACAGAGCTGTGGCATTGAACTTAGCACACGCCAATACATGGCTTATGTATAGGCTGTTCTTGCCCTACTGGGTACAAGTTCAGTTGAATGCTTTTCATTGTTATGTTTGTGGATCAATGGCGATATGAAGTCGATCCCTATTGATTGCAGATTTTTTCAGAGGCGGGTTAGTGGCTGGCTGTTCGCACGGGCCGCACATGACAGGGTTCGATTCTCCTCACACAGTCCTGGAGATTGGCGGAGGTGCAGCACGCTAGAACCTGGAAATACTTTTGCTCCTTTTCAATTTTCTCCTTGGATGCCATCCTCCTCTTTTGAAAAAAACTAACATAGCACAGTTTACACCAGTATTTTTTGCAATAGGCCTCACCTCTTTCCCACCAACACACCTGTTTTTTTTGGCAGTTTTAGCCCATTTTTTGGTGGGCAGGTATCTCCTCTGTGGTCCCCCCAACACACACACACACGCGTGCGCGCACACACACATTTGTATAGCTAAAAGTATATTTGCCCTCTTCCAAATTTCTTCCATTTTTGCATATTTGTCTCACTTAAATGTTTCAGATCAACTAAATAATTTTATTACCAGATGAAAATAACCTGAGTAAACAAGAAATGCAGTTTATAAATGATCTCTTTTAAGGAAAAAAGCTACCCAACCCAACCCAACCTGGCCTTATGTGAAAAAGTAATTGTCCCCTCAGTGACTTGGTCTACCAATTAAAGAAATTTTATTGATAACTAGGTTCAATTTTACAAGACACTCCCAGGGCTGATTACTGCCAGCTCTGTTGAATGTAAACATCACTTAAACAGAACCTGTCTGGCTATGTGCAGTAGGCAAAAAGCAGCACATGGTGCTGCGATTGAAAGACATGCAGGAACAGATGAGAAACAAAGTTGTTGACGTCTATCAGTCTGGAAAGGGTTACAAAGCCATTTCTAAGGCTCTGTGACTCCAGTGAACCACAGTGAGAGCCTTTATTTACAAATGGAGAAACTCAGAGCTGCAGTGAAGCTTCTTCGGAGCGGTCAGCCTTCCGAAGTCTCTCTGAGGGTCTGTGTGACTCATCCAGGAGGTCACCAAAGAACCCTGACTAACTTATAAAGTACAAAGACAACGTGTCAGATGTTGAGACAGAGAAATTGTGTTTTTTGAAAAATATATGTGCATTTTGAATGTGCTGCTGGCAGCCTTTTTCAAAAAAGTTGGGACAAGGGCATGTTTACCACTGTGTTGCATCAGCTCTTAACGACACTATGAGCATTTGGGAACTGAGGAGACCAACGACTGTAGTTTTGAAAGCCAAATGTTTTTCCCATTAGTTGTGTTTCCACTGGGTACTTTTTGGAAAGCGGCTGAGTGTTTTGGCTACGCCCACTTTTTAGTTCCTCTCGGCCCTCCGTTCCCATTAGGTACTGTAGTAGCGGCTCACCAACGGAGTTGGAGTGTGACGTTAATATTCATACTAATAATTTCTTAACTTTTTCCATTATTGTTTTTCTATTCTTGAATTCGATTCTCTCAAATGTTGCTCTGCTTATTTCTTGGCGATGTTTATGTTGTGGTTTGTGTCGAGTTCTATGCACGTCATATCCCGTCTCAACGGTATCGTCAGCATCGACTAGTGAGTAGCGGCTCAGAAAGCGGCTGAGTAAGTACCTACCCGAGGCAGGTACTTTCTGAGCCGCTTCATGAGCTGCTTATCGGTGAATGTGGGCGGATCTTGGGCGGATCCTCTCTCCCAAGCCACACCCATAGCGGCTCACGAGGGCAAAAAGTACCTAGTGGAAACGCGCCTATTCTTGCTTGATGTAGGTGCTCAACACTTCGAGGCCTCCTTTGTAATATTTTTCATTTCATTATGTGCCAGATGTTTTCAGTACATGACAGGTCTCGACTGCATGCAGGCCAGTTCAGCAGCCGGCGACATGTTGTTGTTAAATGCAGTTTGGCATCATCTTGCAGAAATAAGCAAGGCTTTCCCATAAAATGATGTCTAAATGGCAGCACATGCTGCTTCAAAACCTATACTGTACTGCATATATCGTTCAGCATTAATAGGGTCTTCACAGATGTGTAAGTTACCCTTGCCATGTGCACTGATGCACTCCCATGGCATCACGGATTCTGGCTTTTCAATTCTGCGTCGTAGAAGCAGTGTCCATGACTTCCAAAAATAATTTAACATTTTGATTGGTCAAACCATAGGACAGTTTTTAATTTCACCTCAGTCCATCTTAAATGAGCTTGGGCCCAGAGAAGGCGGTAGCCCTCCTGGATCTTGTTTCTATATGGATTCTCTAAATCTTTTATGTTCTGAAGTTGATGAAATCCCCAAATCCTTTGCCATTTTACATTGAGAAATGTTATTCTGAATTTGTTGAGCTATTTGCCACTGCTGTCTTTGACCGAGTGGTGAAGCTCTCACCATCTTTAACTTATGAAAGACGCAGCCTCTCCGGGATGTTCTTTTTATACCCAATCATGTTACTGACCTGTTTTCAATTAACCTAATTAGCTGTGAGATGTTCCACCAGGTGATTTTTTTTTTTTTTAGCATCATACAACTTCTCCAGTCTTTTGATGCCTGTGTTACAGCGTTTTTGAAATGTATTTATCACATCAAATTCAAAATGAGCAGATTTTTATTAAAAAGAAAATCTCAGTTTCTGTTGCCTTTGTACTATTTTCGATTAAACATAGGGTTTAAATTATTTTCAAATCATTTCATTGTGTTCTTTACATTTTACATAGAGTGCCAACTTTTTAGGAAATGGCGCTCTAGATGTTCATTTTAGCTAGAGTTGGAGAAAATGATTCAGTTTAGACAAATGGTCAAATTCCTGCTTGGAAACGACCGAATAAAAATGACTGTCTTTTAGGTGACCTCAAACAGTGGAGAATTAGGCTTCTGCTCCCATGGAATAATCCTGTTCCCCCTGCGAGGGCCGCATATGTGTGAGATTAGGTCTGGAAAGGAGAGATGTGTAGAGCGCAATGCTAAATCTCCCTGCTGTACTGAACTTACAGTGAACCTAGAGAACGTGCCGGAACATGATGGGAGGTAACGGCAAAATCAGATCCAGCCACAAATCCATGCTCTCCTCACTTTTGTCTTGAGAAAAGTTGGTGGGGATTGTTTGGAGAGTCCATATCTGTGGGCATGTTCATTCACAGCATGAGTAATTCTTTCAGTCGTATAAACACATTTTTAGGACCTGAAACCAGAGATTTCCTTCATAACTGAGTCATTGAGTTTCCAAAGGGCCCAAATCCAATGAGTTAGTGGTCTGCCTATCTTATAACACAAAGGGGAACTTTCTCGTAATTTCAGCCAAAAGTATCCCAATGACACCCTCTTGTAAAAAAATATATATATAAATAAATAAATAAAAATAAATAAACTAAAAATATATGGGTCATATCATATGGGTAAAATAATAAATCGATTAACCCTTTCTTGAAAAATTGTTTCTTGACATTGGGCCCTTTAGAAACTCAAGGATTCAATTTTCATTTTATTACACAAAAGAAGTTACTTGTTACCATTTTTATTGTTATACTAGTTGCTCGGTGATGATGGAATGATTTTCATCTCATTTTGAGTGTGTAGCGCTCTTCTGACAACACAGCACAGGGACAAGAAACAAACGATCGGCGAATTTAATTTGGTTCCATCAAAATGCGGGATTTGCATGCAATTTGCTCTGAAGGTGACAAGACTCTTAATTGTGTGCAAGAAGATCTGAACTCCTGTGAATAAACGGGCTGATTCTTAAAGTGTTTTACATGGTGATTTCAAGATTGGCCCAGTATCCAGGGGTTGTGCCTCTGTTGAAAAAAATTCTGCCTCGGCCTATTGATGGCAGCAGCAGTGATGTAAGATTATTGATTATTGATAGGTTCAATGTGGGATTCGATTGAACAGTTTTAATACAATGAAACGAGATGTATTGTTTGCTTGATATTAATTCCATGTTAAGGTCAATATGGAATAATCTGGGGAAAAGTGTTTTTGGAAAGTAGAATGCGCTCATGCCAGGCCTGAGAAGATGAATCACCTCACTTCTCCTTGTATGCATCACTTTCAACACCAAACATGCCGATGTTTGGTGTCAAAACAGAGATGCATACAAGGAGAAGCACCTCATACCCACGGTGAAATATGATGGTGGGTCAGTCATGTCTTGGGGCTGTTTTAATTCAAGAGGTCCTGGGGCAGTGGTGAAGATTAATGACGTGATGAATTCCACCAAGTATCAGGATACTTTGCCTGACAATCTGGTTTCCTCTGCTGGAAGGCTGGGACTTGGCCATTGGTGAACTTTCCAACAAGACATTGACCCAAAGCATACCTCAAGATCCACAGAGATGCCTCTGTGACAACAAAATCAACATTCTGCAATGGCCATCTCAGTTCCCAGCCCTCAATCCAATTGAAAACCTGTGGGCTGTGTTGAAGAGGGTAGTTGATAAACACAAACCCAAGAAAATGAAGGATTTTGAAAGGATCAACTTAGAGGAATAGTCCAGAATCCCCCAAAATGTGTGCCTTAACCTCATCAAAAACTACAAGAAAGGACTCCACGCTGTTATCCCTTCCAGAAGTGGTTGCAGTTAGTACTAAATGAAGGGTGCCAATGATTATGAAAACTTGATTTGGTGGAAATCTATTTTGTATTGAATGATTAATGTTTCAATGGAAACAACCAAAATCATAACAAAGTAATGTATTTATGTTGGTTTATAAATTTTTATATATATATATATATAATGTATGTGTGTGTGTGTGTGTGTGTGTGTGTGTGTGTGTATATATATAATTTTGTATTTGTGCATTGCCAGTCAGGGGTGCCAGTATTTTATTATTTATTTACTTATTTGATTGGTAGTTTAGGTTTGTTCAATGGCTGCAGTCAGATTGCTGACTCATTTATATCCAAAAGTACAGGACTGGATGGGTCTTCTATAGAGAATTAGTGAGCCCGAGATATCAAATTTATGAAATAAAATTACCGCTCGAGTCTCAGAAATTTGATATCTTGGGCTCACGAATTTTAGATCCTATTTAACCCATAAATGTCAGTGTTGTAATATTTGGAAAATTAAAGAAAAGCGTTAGCTTCTAGTTGGCAGTCTGTTCAGCTCAATGGGATGAACAATTAGCTAGCTAGTATGCTAATACTTTTCTCCATTAAAGTAATAAATTAAAGCTTCTACGACAATAGTAACTCATGACGTATTACTTTAATTGCAAAAAGCGCTAGCATGTTTGCTATAGCGAATTATTCATCCCATTGACTAGAATAAACTGCCAGCTAGAAACTAATGCTCGTGATGGTTACCAGGAGGAGGATTGGTAACGTTACCATGTTTGCCAATGAGCGGAATCTGACCAATCGTGGCGCGAGAAAGTTGTATTACACTTGTGTAATGCCAAATCGGTATCTCATGCGTTGTATCACACCAATTTTTCATAATTTATGGGATAAATTAAACTATTCACACTGATGGTACATCTACAGTGTCACCTCAATCAGCTCAGGATCAATATGCAAGTTCTACTCCCTACTCTGTAATGTCTGGACAGTAATATCTTGAACACATTACAAATTTTCGGTTCTTCTGATGAATACCAAGTGAAGTATTGTATTATATTTTGTGTTTTGATACAACTTGTATATTGTAGTCTTTTTTGTTGTTAATGTTCGAGACAAATAAACTTAAAAAAAAAAATAAAAAATCTAATTTCCAGTTAGGCCATGCTGTATGTAGTCAGAATGGTGGTCATGCAAGTTTAGAAAGCAACAATGCCGTTTTAGAACTGCGAAAATCCAGCTGATTATATGAATGTGCTGCCCTGTCTCCTCTGCCTGGTGGATACTGAGTCGTGCATTTTACGCATCTCTCTCTCCCTCAACAAAAAGCATTACTGTCATGTCTATTTTAAAACCAAAAAAAAAAGTGTTTTCAGGATGACAGAGAGCATAGCGTTTTCAGAGTAAGAAGCACAGTTCAGTAGTTTTGCGAAGCATTGTGCACTGTGCAGAGTGCCTGTTACGCGTGTGACATGTTAGTGTGGATTTCACAGCTCATGAGGATTTTTAAGTTCATTCTCTTAGGCTTTTGCCCTCTGCTTCTCGCACAGGAGATGCTGCATCAGGAGGCGGTTCCGTGCATATTTACAATCATGTTCTGCCTAGCTGAAGGGGGAATAGAACTTAAGTCCTATGATGTTTCTGGCTAAAGCGGATTCTGTTTAACAACTGTGATAATGGCAGATTTTGGTTAAGGCTCATGACCAATTTCCACAGACTGTGTGAATGGGCTGTTTGTGACACGTGTGATGCATCAAGCAGCATTTTTCTCCGGTAAAGAGCTTTTGGAATTTACTGTGCCACAGCAATATCTCCTGTAACGGCGTCTGCCACACTGAGCATGTGATTTCCGTGCTTTGGAGACCAGATTGGTCACTGCAATTTGGTGCTGAAAGGTGTCAGTGCTTTTTTCTTTATTGTGCGCAATCGAACACAGCAGAAAAATATAATGCTGTCAGCTTGTGTACAAAATTACCATAATTCGGCATTTACTGCAGGATGAACAAATGTGATACTGTTCTAATCATTTTGAGGCCAGACCTCGCTCTGTAGTAATTGAGTGCTTCCATTAACACCTGAGGTGGCTCTAAGCTCCATGTCCCCAAACCTGAAGCGGATTCGCGCTGTCGTGTCTCGGTCTCGTCTTGAAAGAAAATTGGATTCTCGAATCTACCCACACAAAAATGCATGAATCATGTTGTTTCACTTTGTTTGTTCCCGCGGTAGAAGTGCTGCACTTGTTCGATATACACGCAGTGTCTAACTGACACCACCTCGGCTTTGATTTGCGTAAATATCACAACTGAGCGAGACTGAAGGCGACATATGTTCGCAGGGCTCGAGAATAAGGTTGGGTTTGTCATGCGTATTAGCTGTGATGGAGAGGAAACGTCAGAGTAGAGAACTGAGGCTTTTCATGGATACTTTTAAAGCTTTTAAAAGGATTTTTTTAAATATAATTTAGCAAAACAAGACACCCACTTTTTCTTATGTTAATTTGATGTTGAAATTATTTAGTACCCCTGCAGCTTTGTGTTACATGTCATGTCTTTGATTATTCTTTATTCGCATTCTCAGGGCCACAGAGTCTCATAGAAACCTCTCACACAACTTTTGCATCTTCCAACATTATGTAACTTAAGTATAAGCCTTATTTTGCTTTTTTTTTTTTTTTCCCTCAAGAAACCTCAGATGAACAGTGTTATGCGCCTCGTGCTGCTGTAATTGTTTTTAAATAACCAGATTTTCCTCCGCGCTTCGCTGTTGGCAGAAGGAGAGGCATTTTGAGACAGGACTGCGCTGAATTAAAACTTTAATGTTCTCGCTGAGTATTAATTGCAGCCCAGGTGTAGTCTGTGTGCTTTTATTTGTTTTTAAGTGGGTTCCACAATCCACCTCCATACAAAAAAAGCAGTAAATTATGCACCGTTGAACCTACTGTTTTAAAATGTATGAGTTCAGTGCTCAGACCAGTCTTTAATACCGATTCATCTTCATATCCACGTTCATTTTCATGTAAAAAGCCGTACGATCACCCTTCAGTTTTCAGTTTTTTGCCTATGCTCATTAAAAAGTACTCTGGAGCTCAGAGTGTATCTCCAGGCAGTATTAAATGAGAGAATACCGTGCTGCTGGCTTTGCGATAAAGTGGACGGGCTACAAAGTGCTCCCACATGCGAGCCGAGCACCCCCCTCCCCAGACTCTCTTTCATGGCTGTCTGCTGGCTCAGACCCTCTTCTGCAATCACACCTCGGTGCTAATTTCCGCGGGTCGCCGAGCCTCTGAGGAATAGCCAGTTTTATTTCGGCAAAGCGCTTCTCCTATTGTTCGAGAGGGATTTTTATTTTTTTCAGAACTTACTCCCTATCTCCGCAGATTAGTCGGGGAACAAATTACCTGCATTCACAAAGCACGGGCCTTGCGCTCTTGGCCGCGTGAGCCGCGCAGATCTGCTTTTGAAGCGCGGGCGTGTTATTCTCTGTGTCGGCCTGCGGGGGCCCGCGCCTCACAAATCATTATAAAATTAAATTTGAAACTATGCGCGTACTCTGGCTTCTGTTATCGCGATCGGCACAAACTGCATACTAATCAGCCGGGGATCAGAAGCCACACTAAAGGTCTGCTCACCGAGGACGGCTAATTGCTAATCGGGTGTCTGGGTGTGAAACTAGCTTTTGCTAACAAGAAATGAAATATGGAGGCTAATGATAATTTTTTTTCCTTTTAATATTTTCTTTTACAAGACAGACTGGTTCTACTGACATGCTTGGGAGCTGAATTTATGGAACAAAAGCACCCAATTTCTCTCTCTCTCTCTCAACTGCTTTGCATTTCTAAAATTGCACATTTGATTGTGCTGATTTATATTTTTTTCTGATATGCAGGGATTGGCTGTGTAAATGATGAAAATAATCAGTGTTTTTCAAGGCCTATTCAAAAGTGACTTTTGTGCCTCACGAAGTTCTCATTTCACAAGTTAAAATTTTTGTGCTGTTTTTGTTAACTCTGAAAATGCAAAAAATAATGTTGTTTTTTCTGGCTAATATTAGTAAACTACTAGCTTTAGGTCACCTAATAAAATATTCTAATGCATTGTAATACTTGTGATAAAAAAACAGAAACTAAAAACACTCTTCACTGTGTGAATTGAACTGAAAAAGGCTGCACTGAATATTAGACCTCATTAGTTGTTTGAGGAGTTTAGACTGAGAAATCAGACCAAAATCAAAGTAGCAACACAATCTCATCCCGACTCGTCAGATGAGACTGAGCTGAAAATACATGCACAATATGCGAGATTTTGTTGAAAAATATGAATCCAATGCGCTTAAGTTGTCCTTGAAATTCCCTTTGAAAGTTGTTTACATCTATAAACCATATTCTAGAAAAAAAATTTGTTTCAAACCAACATGCTCTTTGATAATTCCACAGATCTTACTTGTGCCTTTCTGGTTCATGCTTGATTATATTTTGGACACACCACCACATTCATGCATTAGCTACTTTACATTTCTGATTTTGTCATGTGGAACTTTGTTGTGAAATTAGTGCTCCCTTTTAAATGCTAGAGGTTTTTATATATATATATATATCTACAGTTTCACGTTATGCAGCTGATGATATGCACTGTGATGGCTGTCGATGAACTACATATTTAGGGAATTGTTAGTGAGGGCTTTTCACTATTGTGTTTGTAGTTTCCATATTGTTGGCAGTAAATTGCCAGAGGTCCAAGGGCACCTCTCCACATAAGGTATTGAAATTCAATAATGCACAGATCAAGGTCATTATTTTGCTTAGGCTACACAAACCAACAAAACACATATTGGTGGAGAGACAAATGTGTCTTTATATTAGAGCTTAAGTGGCCTATAGCTGATTTAGCTTCAGAATATGTGATGCCACAGTGATGGAGTATAACTCCAGGAAGCTAACAAACAGTGGTGTTATTCTCCAATCTAAAGCTTTCCCATTACAGGATTGCATATTTTAGCAACAGGAAGGGAGGTAATACAAACCTCTCCCTGGCCTCATAGCCAGACATTAATGTGAACCTAATGCACACCTCCCAGCCAATCGGAATTTAATATTTAGCCAAGTTATTCTGTAAGTGACAATTAAAACCCCACCCTTCATTGTATCGACATTTATTTCCAGGAACAATATTCAGGCGAGTCTGTCCTGTCCGCATTAGGCCCAAACTGAGCGTGAACTGCGTCTCTGACATGGATTTCATCTCTAAAAATCAATTTTAAGATGTCGTGGCTTGGTCTATACAGATGTTCAGAGCAAAAAAAAAAAAAAAAAAAAAAAACGGGAAGAAATGTGTATGTCATTTTCTGACTGGACAGAATTCACATGTAATGCTTATGAGACACTTTTTGCAGCTCAAGATGCCACCAGTGGCTTAAAATGTTGCAAAATCTCTCCTGGGTAGGACTTGCTTGTCCATCTGGGGAATCTGAGGTGTGTAAAAAATGATGTACAAAGATGTACATTCAGCTTTGATTCAGCCGATCATTATGCACCTGTTTGTGGGTATAATTGTAACAATTTAAACGAGTCTCTCAGTTTTGTGCACTTGTGTTTTAGCAAAAACTCAGCTCAGGATTACCCGTATATTTTTGAGCTGAATGGTGTTACCTGCAGTAAGTCACTGGGCCTCTGGAGAGGAGCTTCGGGGCGCTTGTGTGCGAGATGAAGCCAGACTGTGGGGGATGTGTTGTTGAATTGAGGTCATGACTGGCCAGCGGGTATTTCTATTGCAGTTAAAGGCAGATGAGTTACATTATACCATTAGAACAAACTTTATGATTTTTCTAATATTGCACATATTTGGAATGGGCAATAGATCGGTAAAAAAAAAAAAGATCCACTGTGAGAAATTATTGCCATTTAATAAAAATTTGGCTGTACCATCCATATTGGTACAGAAAAAATTTATCTTTACATCAGAATATCAGCGTAAAAAAAATGTTGCAGAGAGGAGAGGTGGGACATTAAGAATCGGCTTTGGAGCCGCTGAGAAATCATTTCAGGCTCATTCACTAATCTGTCACCTGCTCAATCGAGTCAGCTCCCTTTTCTTAACAGACACTTGTGCCCCTTTTAAAGTATGTTCTGTTGACATTAGGAGAAAACAGTATATACTATGATCTATATTGCTAATTTTTTATGACATACATTTTAGGCCCAGCCCTGGTACACACTCTGGTTTAGCTAACACTGCTATTTTTTCAAACAGATATTCAATACTCTACTGTGCAAACCAGAAGCCTTATTTTACCAGTGTCCAGAAGCGCTTCCGACCTCTCTGGGCTCAGAGGCGTCTGATGAACCATCACGGTTGAAACGTGTATGGTGCTCAGGCAAATCAATATTTCGGGTCGCTTTTGGTAGATATGGTGTGCTCTGGACCAAAGGAGGAAAGGATCATCCAGACTGTAACCAGCAACAAGTCTAAAAGGCTTCTATAGTATGGGAGGCATGCAGTGCTATAGTATGGGAGGCATGCTGCGTTACAGTATGGGAGGCATGCTGCGTTACAGTATGGGAGGCATGCTGTGTTACAGTATGGGAGGCACGCTGTGTTACAGTATGGGAGGCATGCTGCGTTACAGTATGGGAGGCATGCTGCGTTACAGTATGGGAGGCACGCGGCGTTACAGTATGGGAGGCATGCGACGTTACAGTATGGGAGGCATGCGACGTTACAGTATGGGAGGCACGCTGCGTTACAGTATGGGAGGCACGCTGCGTTACAGTATGGGAGGCATGCTGCGTTACAGTATGGGAGGCACGCGGCGTTACAGTATGGGAGGCATGCGACGTTACAGTATGGGAGGCACGCTGTGTTACGGTATGGGAGGCACGCTGCATTACAGTATGGGAGGCATGCTGTGTTACAGTATGGGAGGCATGCTGTGTTACAGTATGGGAGGCATGCGGCATTACAGTATGGGAGGCATGCTGTGTTACAGTATGGGAGGCATGCTGCGTTACAGTATGGGATTGTGTCAGTGCCCATAATAATTTAATTATAATTTGGTCAATGCACTGGCACTCAGCAATGGTAATTTTTTTTCCAGCGAGAGCGGAATTTCAGAACTCTTCGCGAATGAAGGTAATTCTGGTGACAAGTATACGTGGTTTCCTCCGTTTTCATTTTCCAGTCTAACAGCTGGCTATTTTTTACAGCAAGTTGCGTGACCGTGCTGCAAAAACAGGTGTAGGTACTTGCCGTAATTACCTTCATTCGCAAATGAGTTCTGAAATGCCGCTCTTGCTGGAAAAAAAAAATTAACGTTGTTGAGTGCCTGTGCATAGACTTAATTATAATTAAATTTTTTTTCAGCACTGAATGTAGCCCATTATTTGCTGTTAGATCGCATGGGGGAGAGAAGCCGTGTCTTCAATTGCCACTTGATTATTCTTGAATTAGAAAACGTGCTTATAAAGGAAAACCATCTAGAATTAGCCAGGATCAGTTGTTGTCAATAAAGGGATGGATAATTTCCCCCGAATTTTCAAGTCAGGCGCTGGCCCTGACCCGCCATTAGCTGGCAGTCAACGTGTTAATTTCAATTTAACATATCGTCCCAACGTTTTCTGATATAAGGTCGTAGTTTGGTAAATAGCTGGCCTTCATTTCATACTGTGGGACCATTTTGCAGCCCTGCGTGTGTTCTTTATACTACTTGATGTGAACGTCCTTCTCCGAGGGAAATTTCCCTTAACGTTTCCTTGGGCATTTTACTACCTCAACACTGGGCGTTCAAATTGTATTATCGTTTATGGTGCTTATATTGCATCGGTCAAGTGTAGACAGAGGTCATTTCTAATGCAAAAGAGACCGTTCTCTTCCCTAACGCGCTGTGAATCACCATGTGACGCTGTGTTGATCGTCTTTCAGTGGTTTTCGGGTGTTGAGAAGTCCTCTCAAGTACTCACGCATCTGAAATTTGTGTGAAATTCTCACTGTTCCGTGATTCGCGGTAAGATTTTGATTGTTCACCCTTACAAGTCAGACTTCCGTCACAGTTCAGTCACTCATGGCCAAGTGCTATCCTGAGATGATGTCCTTAAGGGCGTCTAAGGTCAACGGTGCAAGAAACTAACGGAGAACAAAAGTGACATTACGCGCATCTGTCTGTTTCCTATTTGCAGCTCTGGTGTTTTGTGGATATATCCACCTTAACTCCAGCCTACACTGTCATTTTCCTCCAAGATACCCCGACGTAATTATCAGCTCGCCAAATTTATTCGACTAATTTACAATCTCACGAGTCTGGCTCCATCACCTCTTGCATTAAAACAGCTGTGACGGTTCTGCATGCTGTATCTTTGAAAGAACTATGTCTAAGGATGGAAACTTGTAATACACGTGTAATACCACATGTTAATAGAGCAGATTATTTTCGCATTTCCTGGCTGGTAGAGTTACGTCGTGAAACCCTACAAAGTATTGTTTTCAAGAAAACAGCTTGTGAAGCACCAATCGGTTAACTTTTGTCATAAAAAACTGCTTTCCCTTGCAGCATAATTCCAACCTTTGTTGTGTTCATCCCTTGACCATTAATCACGCAGTTAGTGGCTCCTGTAGTTATTTCTAAAAGTCGGTGAAAACTGAAGTTCTGAATCAAAATAAGGTTAATAGTGTTTGATGTTAATGTTGTCAACACCTGAGTAAGTTTGGGTTGGTAGTCCATTTCGGGTTTTATGCCCCTCTAATAATGAGCAGGTCTGAAGATGGGCTTTGATTTTTATCATATCATTTTATCATAGCCTATCACACTGATCGTCAATACAACGTTATTGAAAACTCAATAGCGCACCAGGTGCTAATCAGTCCAATATGGATACTATAAACGCTTTCTGTGCGGGACTCAGGTCTATCAAAACGCCTACCTTTTCTTTTTTGGAGCGTACAGTCCCTGTACCTTTAAGAAGCCGTCTGACTGTAGCTGAAGGTCACTAAATACAAAAGCTCTTAGCGCTGCGGTCCAATATAGCGCATGCGCTCTGCCCGGGGACTGACAGAGAGACTGCAATATGGCGAGAATGCCTAGCAGCAGAGAGAGCCTCACCGGCACAGAGGAGACTGCGAATGAGCAAATGAGTAACCTGGACAGAAGCGATGAGGAGGATGAGATTCAGGAAATACAAATAACGGGTGATGAGGAGGGCGAATATGAAGATGATGTGGGGTTGGAGTGGGAGGCAGAGTGCGTGGATCCCGAAAACTGTTCTGCTGTGGAGACGGAAGCGGTCCTTATGCGCAGTAAGGACCAGAGCAGAGAGTTGGACTCCGTGACAGACCCATTTCACATCCCGGAGCTGGACTCGGAGCTGGAGAGCGAACTGCATCGGTCTGACAGATCAAGACTAAGTGAGAATACTCGGTTGGCCACCAGGTATGCAGTCAGAATCTTCCGGGAGTACTTAAGCGAAAAAGCCCAAAGTCCTGACTTTGAAACTATGGACAAGGAGGCGCTGTGTAAGGTGCTCAGGTCGTTCTATGCCGAGGCGCGATCAAAGAGTGGGCAGCTCTACAGCAAGTCCTCACTGATCAGTATTAGAAGCTCGCTGAACAGGTACCTGAACGAGCCGCCTTACTGCCGCACTCTTGATCTGACGAAAGATCCCGAACTGAGAAGCGCTAACCTGACGCTGGCGGCGGTGATCAGAAAGCTGGAAGAACAAGGTGCAGGTCCTGTCGTGCAAAAGCAGGCAATTACTCGGGCTGACTTGAGGAAACTGTACACGTCCAGTGTGTTTAACTCCAACACGCCTTTCGGTTTGCTGAACAAAGTGTGGTTCGAAACCTGCATGTATTTCTGCACGAGGGGGAGGGAGAATCAACGAGAACTGGAGGAGGACTCGTTCGGACTCGCGATTGACGAAGATGGGAGAAAGTTTGTTTACTTCAAAGCTCTGGGACCGTATCACAAATCCAGATCAGCGTCGTGGAGCAAGAAAAGATCAGACACTGACGACGACAATTTGCCCCGCATGTACGAAACTGGCACGGAATTCTGCCCCTACGCGAGCTTTGTGAAATACATTTCGAAACGGAATCCGCTGTGCAAAGCATTTTTCCAGAGACCGCGGGACCATTGCTGTGAGAGTGACATGACCTGGTATGAAAACAAGGCGATTGGGAAAAACCTTCTCGGCACTCGGATGCAAATGTTATCGCGAGCTGCCAAGCTGTCAAAGACTTACACTAACCACTGCATCGGCGCCGTCTCCATTGCGACTTTGAACAGTATAGCAGGCATTGGGTCAAAGTTAGCGCCTTTGCACGTTGCTCCGGAAACGGCCAATGGGACCCAGCATCATTTCCAACTGGTGGTCCCCTATGTGCACCAGATGGACAATGGCTCAGAAATTAAAGCGCAAAAACCGACGAAACGGCTGCGAGCTATTTATCCTGCGGACATTTCCGCACCGGCTTCTCCAAAAAAGCTTTGTGTGCGACCTGCGGAGAGCAATGTTGAACCCTCCAGCCTGGTCCCGGTGAGGTCTAATCCACAGCCTGCCGCCCCGCTTGAATCTAATGGTCAGACGGTCTCCCCCTCTCCGGCGAATGTTATGTCAGCTCAGGTAATAGCGATTCATCTCTCGGTATTAACGCCGCAGTGCAAAAGTTCTCCCAAGTCTTTGTTGTCCTTGTAATGACGTTAAGCATCGGACAGCGCTTTGGCAGGTTTGTTGCACAAGCGTCAACTCACCGTTGCATATGTGTCATGTTGTCTTTATGTCACATTGCCACTGGTATGTTGCCGAATTAATCTTAATTAATTTTTCCCCCATCCCATCCCTGCGGATGCCATGACATTGCAAAGTACTTTTGTCTCTGCTAAACGGTGGATGTGACCTTAAAATTAAATTTGTGGCGCAAACGGCCTAGTTTAAAGTACTAATTCAAAAGCAAATTCATTTCTCAGTTATTTTTAAAAAGCTTGGTTCAGCAGAACAGTAAATACTGTATGTGTCAATAAGTAACTAAATATTTATGAATTGCAATGCTTAAGCGTATAAATGTTCAAATAATTGTAAGTGTTTGCTTGTCATTTTTATTCATATTTAGTCCATAGTTTTGAGTCAGGTAAGGGTTATTTTGTGTTTTTTGCTTTTGCAAACAGAGAACGTCTGAGGAATTGTTATGAAGGCCCACTTGCGCTTTTGCCAATACCAGCTCATGAACCCCAATTATATTTTTATACAAACTGCCGCTTTATAAGTGTGCGTGAGTGTTGGTGTGAATGACTACATGCTGAGGAAGAGTGTTTTAACTGCAGTGCACCACGGCTAGGCTTCTCGAGAAAAGCCCAAAGGTAAGAAGGAGGGAGAGAGATGGGGAGGGGGAGTGCTGTAGGAACTAATCTTAGTCTTGATGAAGTGGTAGAATTCTCAGGTGTAACCTTCAAAATGCAAATTATTAATAATGAGACTCGGAAACCCTAGGAGACCAATCTCTTCTCTTATTTGCCTTATGCAAAGACAAAACTGCCTTGTATAGAATTGAGTTGGCGCTGATTCATGACCGGAGTCTTTCACTGCAGTGTGCACGGACGAGCTCTCAGGAGTGCCTTCATCGGATTCGCTCTACCTTGCAGAGAGGGATTTTGCACAGTTCAGTGGCTGCTGGTCAAGGACTAACTTTTTACTAGCGGAGCTTTTCATTCGCAGCGATGTGACTTTAAGCTTTATGGGGTTTCAAATCAAGCTGATTGTGGAGGTGTTTTTTTCCCTGCTCCCAAGGGGTACGGCCTGTGCAAGCAGTTGTCCGTTTATGACTGACTGACTGAGTGATATTCCGTGCTGGAACATACGTATGCGGTGCAATAACGGTTTGTACCACTAGAGAGCGTAGTGCCAAGTATGTTGTTTTGCCTTTCTGCCGAAAGTGATAAGAAACGCTTGGACCTGTCTCCGTAAGAGTACAAGACAACAGCCAAGATATGAAGTGGTTGGCGAGTTATTTGTATACAGTACCTGTTATGGAATGGCTGTTTGGCTGAAGAATTGTAATCTCCTCCAATGCTTTTCCATTTTAACATTGTTATTTGATCTCTTTTTTTTTTGTGTTGTAGTAGGAATGAAGGTAGTTTGCTTGTGTTAACCATATAGCTATTAGCCTGCCTGGTTTATTGATTTAGGAAGAATTCTCTCAGTTCAGTTTGCTTTAAAAGCTAGCTAGCCATCGCATTATAACATCAGTTCCAAAAAGTTAAATGCCTGACCTGGGGAGAGTGAGCTGAGTAACCCACTAAAATGGCATATACAGTAGCCAACTGTGGGCATAGGATTAACAAAGTATATAACTAGAGGCACTCCGAGAGTGCAAACCTCCGCCAAGGCAGCACAGTCAGTCTTGCTGAGTGAAAATGGCTCATAAGGAATTTAAGGATTGGTCTTGCATCAGGGACAGATCCTATCAACCCACTAAATTTCAGTGATATCACTGAGAGCGAAGATCAGTTATCGCATGTCATAGGATTTCAACATGGCTGCAGTGGCGGCCATATTGTCTGGCCAATCGTGGTCAAAATCAATAGGGTTCATCCCTGGTGTAATAGCAACCCACTCACAAAATTTCAGAGATAGCCGTTCATTACTTTTTGAGTTCTCTTGTACACAGTCAGACAGACGAACAAACCAACGTCGGCGAAAACATAACCTCCTTGGCGGTTGTAATCAGGGGATCGTTAAGTGAGGGGGATAATGGTGATTGCCATTAATGTTACCCAGACAACAAACCACTCCGAACCAGATCCTTGCTAGCTCATGCAGATTCGTTTGTGGAGAATTAGCTACTGTCGGGGTATATGGGGCAGTCACAAATAACAGAAAATGCTGTTTGTAAATGTCAGTAAATTCTAAATATTGACACGGTCGGTGAGTTTATCACCTGTTGTAGAAATGGCTAGTATTTGTTTCAACTGTATTAATATTAAATCTTCTCAAATGTTGTTAATTTTTTTATTTTAAGATGGCCAAGCCTAAGCTATTTATATCACAGTATTACATCTGAGTAAATGTAGCTGTGAGTGTCGATACGGCTACCCTTATCGTAGTGAATGGCAAAAAATAGTATACTTGCGGGAGAATTTTAGCTGCAGGGTAGGGTAGCTAGATTGCTAAAATGATATTCAATAAAGCTAACTGAAGAAAATGGATTAGGTAACATTATTATTAAGGCTCATAAAGCAATTGGAAGCAGTAGTAAAGGTCAGAAAATGCTTCTAGTGCATACTGACTTGCTTACTGAGTTTGTATAGGCCTATATAATATTACCTGGTATAAAAACATCTAGCTACAATTTGGCTGATGAATTGCATTCTCCTGAAATGTTGTTCAATTTTAACATTGTTAATTGACAGCTTTTCATTTCCTGTTTCTTTGGGAATTAAGGCAAAATTTGCTTGCAGGTGCATTAGCCATGTAGCTAGTAGCTGGCCTTGTCTAGGGAGAACAATCTTGATTCGTTCTGTTTGCCGGAAAAATATAATGTAGCTAACTGAGCTGATTGAATGCGCTAAGGTCGCTATTTATTTACTGTACTATGCTGCTTGTGGCAAAAAAAAAAAAAGTCACATGCCTAATCAGGGGAGAATGGCAGTTGCTGTGCTTGGTAGCAAGTCGCGAAAATTATGTACAAAATACTGAGCTGATATAAAAGGATGAGGTAATGTTTATTTTGGGGATCATGAAGCGAATTGAAGGGGTCATATGGGCCGGAAAATATTAGTTGTTCTGATGTAGTTGGTGAGTTTATTTATGTGTTTCGGAGATGGCAGAATTCCTCACACATCTGTTCCGTTTTAACATCAAGCCCAAGCCGGTGGTATTGTTATTCATTATTATTTACTCAGCATACCCTATTGCCTCACTCCTAAACTGTCTTGCCTTGTGTGTGTACCTGATTACTCATTGGGGGTTGTACGGTAGCACAGTGGGTAGTACTGCTGCCCTGCAATGACAAGGCTGTGGATTCGAATCTGGCCCGGGGCCCTTCTGTGTTGCGCTTGTTTGTTCTCCCCATGTTTGTTTGGGTTTCCGCTGGGTACTTGGTACTGTTTCCTCCCCCAGTCCAAAGACATGCATGTCAGGCTAACTGAATACTTTATATTGCCCATGTGTGTGAGTGTGTGAGTGAATGGTTTGTGAATGGTGTGTTTGCCCTGCACTGGATTGGCGAGCTGTCCAAGGTGTGTGCCTACCATTCGCCCAGAGTCAGCTGCGTTTAGCTCCAGCTCCCCTTTGAACTCAGTGAGTACGAAGATGTTCAGATGATCAATGGATATTTGCTGTACCTGATTGACCTGACAGTGGGAGTTTGTGGGAGAAAAAGATATGTGTTTGCTGTTCACTAACTTACTATTCACCCCTGGGATACTGGTCACAACCAAAAGTATCAAGTTGCTCTGTTCCCTATGTAATCAGCAAATAATTGCTGACAGAGAGAAGTTCCCTGGCTGCCACACTACACTGGCCAAATTTCACTGTGCGCAGTGAGAGCTATTCTCATGGCCTGTGGTACAGTAACTCAAAATTCAGGCCATTAATGGCATCTTCCCGCCATTACCTGGTGATCTTACTAGCCGGGTGGTGGTATGGATCTGCAGTACGTAATGTTTTTTTTTATTTTTTATCACATTCTGGTCACTGCACTTTATACTGGTATGAAAACAAGAATGTAGTATCCACAGCGCTGCCAACTTTCTACGCAATCTCACGCATACGGTGTAAGTTTCATGCATTTTGCAGGCGTATTCACCGTAGTCAGCAATTATTCAACCAACGAATATTAATGAGATTCTTACGCGTAATTAAAGTCCTTGTGAGTGGAAGTTTCAGTTTCACTTGCATTAAGGGGTGATCTGGGGTTAAATGGGCAAAATTTGATTATTTTTCCAAATTTTTTTTTTTTTTTTTTTTATAAAATATTCTATATAGGCCGTGGGCCAAAATCTGTAGCGTGCAGTTCCGTGGTCACTCTCTGGTGGCAACGTGAACTCAGCAATTTTTTGTAGCGTATTATGAATAGATGCTAAATCAAAAAAGTTCCTGCGTCCACACTTGCACATTAATGAGAAATTTACGCGCAAAATATTAGTTTTGGGCAGCACTGAAATGCGACTGGTCAGTAGGAGCCGCTAGTCACACTCACAGTAACGTTGGAAAGTTCATGAGAAGTACGCCTCTGTTTGGGTCGGAATAAACTGGCCATAATAGACCATAAGTCTACTTGTAAATGATTGAATATAATCTCACTCAAAAATTTATACTAGCGTACAATTTGTTTGTATTACAGATCGATTCAAATGTTTTGCAATTAAGAAACTATGTGAAACAATTGACAAAGGCTATATTTTGAAAAATGCCAACATATATGCATTGCATGCAATGCGGAGTAGTGGCAGTTAAGCTGTGCACACGCAGCGCACACGCAGCACACACACGCACACACGCACACGCACACACACACACACACACACACACACACACACACACACACACACACACAAGCACAAACAGACACATACAGTGAATGACTTTTGAAGACTTATTGATTTATGTACCTTTTACTTGTGTGGTGTGAAATAATGACCAGGGTCACTCAAAGCCCATTTCCAGGGTCAAGTCCATTCAGTCATCTCTCCACTAAACACAGGGTCAGCAGTAACAACAGTAATGACAAGAATAAATTCAAACGGTTTGAAAATGTTCAACATTTCTTGAGATGCATCAGTATATATTTAATTGTATGCACAACTCTGACTCAGAAAAAGTTAGGGTAGTAGGGAAGATGTACATTAAAAAAACAGCGCAGTTATTTATAAATTGGCTTTGTGTTATATTTCATTTCAGACAGTTTTATGAAGAAAAGAAATTTAATGTTTTATATTTCTGGTCAACTTCATTTTATTTCTAAATATTCATCTGTTCCTGCTATTTAGGGATGGGGATAATTTATGCCTACTAATGAGGTAAAAAATGAGGCAGCATCCAGGAAAGACTTTCTGCTTCATGAGAAGAGAGAGGCTGAGATGACCAATGTGCTCATGAATCAGGGAGAAAACCTTTGTAAGTTTGAAATCAGTGTTCCTCAAAGAAAAATACAAAGCGATTTGGATATTTCACCCTCTGCATTACATAACAAAAATATTTAAGGAATCTAGAGGAATTTCTGTACATAATGAACAAGGCGCAAACCCACACTGAATACCCATGATTATCCGATCACTCAGAGGGTGCTGCATTAAGAACCATCATATGTTTATAAGTGATATAACCATGTCAGCTCAGGATTATTTTGGCAAACCTTTGTCAAATACTGCAATATATTTGAAGACCACAATGGAAAAATGATCGGAGTCAAATTTTCACATTATGGAGAAATTATCAATTAAAAATTCAAAGGATCTTAGAAACAAAGCACTGAAAAAATATGCGCAAAATATTAAATATATAAAATTTATATTTTAAAGAGGAATTGGTGCCAGAAGTTTTCTGCATATTTAATGAGCTTGCTCGGTTACCATTGCAACCGCATAAACAGAAAAATTCCAACTTGTATCTTTTTTGGTGGTTATTACATACACGTCTTTAGATTAATTCTGAGTTGTTTCCTGGTGTCATTTTTCATTTAACCCCAGATCACCGCTTCAGGTGGATTTCACCACGAGTAACATGGAAGCGATTGTAACTCCAAACGTTGTGCGCTTTTCCTCACTCAGGGGTTGGAAACAATGTGTGTGTTTCACGATCGTTTAAATTGTTTAAACGAAATAAGACCATTTGAAACCTCTTTATGCAATTCCATTGCTTCCAACCCCTGTGTAAAGACAAACGTGAGAATTCCGGAGTCATAATTGATTTCCACGTCTCTAGTGGTGAAATCCACCATAATGCACGTGAAACTGGTTAACTTCCATGCTCAAGGACTCAATTCCGCTTGAGAATCTCTTAAATATGCGTCAATTGAATAATTGCTGACTGCGGCATGGGAACGTGAATGCCTCTAAGAGGCGGGAGACTCACGGCGAATGCGTGAGAGTTGGCAGCCCTGTATCCAGTATACACTGGAGTATTGTGCAGTATGTTGTAATTATGCGGTTCCAAACACATTTGCTGTATGGAATGACCTAGAAGCTCAGCGGAGCATCCCAGTCTCTAGCTCTGAGTGCCTCACGTACCACACTGGACGGCTACCAGTCAAGTTTGCCGTGCGAAGCAGATCTCACACTTCAGCAAGACTAGCGGCCCATGGTCACAGGCTTTACCGTTGCCTATGGCGAGAAAACTACATTTACATGCATCAGCAGCCATTCCTTCCTTCGCCGAGATAAAAAAGAGTTGCCTTATAAATAAAGTTAAGCTATTTAAATGGTTTCATCCCTAATTATTTGCTTTAAAAACAAATATGCAAAATAAAAAGCTAACTGAGGTCCAACAAAGCACATAATTCATGCTTATGAAGTTAAATGATTTTACATTAGCACAGATAATATATCTGTCTTACATAAGGGATGAAAAATATGCACATTGTGCAATACCACACAAATTATTGGTGCAACTAAATCTCATTATTATGCCACTTAATATTTTGATAATAGTGCATTTTTCAGTTGTTGCTAGTGGCGGAAAAACTCTTCAGTGCTGTTAGATTGGATGCCATATTTGTCAAACTAGATTGATAAATGCACAGTGTACAACACAGTATGTATTTATGCCATGCATACATGAACATGTGGTTATAACCAGCTGATGCGTGGTACAATTATGGCCAGAAGTTTCTGACACTGTCAATTAAGGAACAATTAATGAGCTCAGCCCTCTGCATTTACAGTGCTGTGAAAAAGTATTTGCCTCATTCCTGATTTTTTTTTTTTTTTTTGCATATTTGTCGCACTTAAATGTTTCAGATCATCAAACAGATTTTAATATTAGACTAAGATATCCCGAGTAAATGCAAAATGTAGTTTTTAAATGATTATTTCATTTATTACGGGAAAAAAGCTATCCAAACCTACCTGGCTCTATGTGAAAAAGTAATTGCCCCCTGAACCTAATAACTGGTTGCGCCACCCTTGGCGACAACAACTGCAATCAAGCGTTTGCGATAACTGGCAATGAGTCTTTCACGTCGCTTTTTAGGAATTTTGGCCCGCTCTTCTTTACAGAATGTTTTAATTTAGCCACATTGGAAGGTTTTCGAGCATGAACGCCCTGTTTAAGGTCACGCCACAGCATCTAAATTGGATTTAAATCCAGACTTTGACTTGGCCACTCCAAAACTTTCATTTTGTTTTTTTAAGCTATTCAGACGTGGACTTGCTGGTGTGTTTCGGATCATTGTCCTGCTGCATAATTCAAGTGTGCTTGAGCTTGAGGTCACAAACTGATGGTCGGACATTCTCCTTCAGGATTATCTGGTAGAGCGCAGAATTCATTGTTCCATCAATTACAGCAAGTCGTCAAGGTCCTGAAGCAGCAAAGCAGCCCCAAACCATCACACTACCACCACCATGTTTGACTGTTGGTATGATGTTCTTTTTATGAAATGCTGTGTTAGTTTTACGCCTGATGTAACGGGACGCACACCTTCCAAAAAGTTCAACTTCTGTCTCGTCTGTCCACAGAATATTTTCCCAAAAGTCTTGGGGATCATCAAGATGTTTTTTGGCAAACTTGAGACGAGCCTTTTTCTTTTTGGTCAGCAGCAGTTTTTGCCGTGGAACTCTCCCATAGATGCCATTTTTGCCCAGTCTCTTTCTTATTGTTGAATCATGAACACTGACTTTAACTGAAGCAAGTGAGGCCTGCAGTTCTTTAGATGTTGTTCTGGGTTCTTTTGTGACCTCCTGGAGTCATCGATGCGCTCTTGGAGTAATTTTGATAGGCCGGCCACTACTGGGAAGGTACGCCACTGTTCCAAGTTTTCTCCATTTGTGCATAATGGCTCTTACTGTGGTTCACTGGAGTTCCAAAGCCTTAGAAATGGCTTTGCAACCCTTTCCAGACTGATAGATGTCAATGACTTTGTTTCTCATTTGTTCTTGAATTTCTTTAGATTGTGACATGATGAGTTGCTTTTTGAGATCTTTTAACGTACTTCACTGGTTCTATTCAAGTGATTTCTTGATTCAACAGGTCTGGCAGTAATCAGGCCTGGGTGTCGCTAGTGAAATTGAACTCAAAATGTGGTTAATCACAGTTAATTCATGATTTAACAAGGGGGGACAATTACTTTTTTTTTTTTTTTTCACACAGGGCCAGGTAGGTTTGGATAGCTTTTTTCCCTTAATAAATGAAATCATCATTGAAAAACTGCATTTTGTATTTACTCAGGTTATCTTTGTCTAATATTAAAATTTGTTTGATCTGAAACATTTAAGCACGACAAATATGCAAAAAAAAAACAAGAAATCAGGAAGGGGGGAAATACTTTTTCACAGCAGTGTATGCCTTTGTCTTAATTAGGATAGAAAATTTTGCCTTTGCATGACGTATTTCTTATGGCTTGTTGTTTTCACATTTTTCCTGATTAAGCTAACCCGCAGAGTCTGCCTCAAATCAGGTGTTGCCTGGTTCTACCCCGACATTAGTATCTTAAACACTTGTAGTCAGGCGTGAATTGGGTTAATGGCGGCCCATAAAAAAGCATTGTTATCCAGCAAATGAAAAAAATGGAATACCTCTCATTTCGCGATAAAAACAGTAAGTTTAAACGGTCCATATTGTTTTTGTAATTTTATGCATTTTAGGATCATGTTTTTACATTTTTGTTCACATTTTTGAAAATTGTACCTTAATAAGATTATACTCCAACCTCACGCCAGATGTTCACACTGTTGCAAATTAAAAAAAAAAATCTTGCGGGAAAAGAATACAATGAACTGACTTCACAATTTCAAATAATTTTTTTGAACTTTAAAATCAGTATAGCGCAGCTGAAAATGCAAGAGAGTAATTGACTGACATGTCAGCAAGGGTGGATATGTACAACCCCAATGCCGAAATAGTTGGGACAAAGTGTAAATTGGGAATAAAATCAAAACGCAATGACTTATAAATCACACCAGCCAGTATTTTATTCACAATAGAACAGAGATAACATAGCAAATTTTGAAACTGAGAAATTTTATAATTTTATCCACAAAATGAGCTCATTTCAAATTTAATGGCTGCTACAGGTCTCAAAAAAGTTGGGACAGGGGTCTGTTTACCATGGTGTAGCATCCCCTCTTCTTTTTAACACAGAGCGGAGGCGTCTGGGCATTGAGGAGACAAGTTTCTTGAGTTTAGCCATTGGAATTTAATCCCACTCTTGTTAAATACAGGCTTCCAGCTACTGGAGAGTTTTGGGTCTCCTTTGACGGACTTTTCGTTTAATTATGCGCCACATGTTCTCAATTGGTGAAAGATCAGGACTGCAGGCAGGCCAGTTCAGCACACAGACTCTTCTACTATACCATGCTGTTGTAATAGCTGCAGTATGTGGTTTTGCATTGTCCTGCTGAAATACATAAGGCCATCCCTGGAATAGATAGTTGTCTGGAGGGGAGCATATGTTGCTCTAAAACCTTTATATGCCTTTCATCATTCATGGTGCTTTTTAAAACATGTAAGTGTCCCACACCATATGCACTAATGCATCCCCATACCATCAGAGATGCTGGCTTTTGAACTGAATGCTGATAATAGGATGTCTCCTCTTTAGCCCAGAGGACACAACACCCATGATTTCCAACAAGAATGTCAAAGTTGGACTCATCTGACCACAGGACACTTTGCCACTTTGCTACAGTCTATTTTAAATGAGCCTTGGCCCACAGAACACAGCGGCGCTTCTGGATCATGCTCAATAATGGCTTCCTTTTTGCACAATATAGTTTTAGGTGGCATCTGTGGATGGCACGGCGGACTGTGTTTACAGACAGTTGTTTCTTGAATTATTCCTGGGCCCATTTAGTAATGTCAATGACAGAATCATGCCGGTGAGTGATGCAGTGGCGTCTGAGGGCCCGAAGATCACAGGCATCCAGTAAAGGTCTTCGGCCTTGTCCCTTACGCACAGAGATTTTTCCAGTTTCTCTGAGTCTTTTGATGATGTTATGCGCTGTCGATGATAAGACCTTCAAAGCCTTTGCAATTTGATGTTGAGGAACATTGTTTTTAAAGTGTTCCACAATTTTTTTTTTACAAAAGCTTTCACAGGTTGGAGAGCCTCTGGCCATCTTTACTTCTGAGAGACTCAGCCTCTCTAAGACATCCCTTTTATAGCCAATCATGTTACACACCTGATGCCAGATAATTTAATTACTTGCTAAATGTTCTTTCAGCTGATTCTCTTATATATTAATTGATTTTTCTGCTCTTTTGTTGCCTGCATCCCAACTTTTTTTTGAGACCTGTTGCAGCCAGAAAATTTGAAATAAGCTCATTTTGTGGATAAAAATGTCAAATGTCTCAGTTTCAACATTTGAAGTGTTATCCATGTTCTATTGTAAATAACATATTGGCTTATGTGATCTGAAAGTCATTGCATTTTGATTTTATTCACAATTTACACTTCCTCCGAACTATTTCGGAATTGGGGTTGTAGATAATGTCAGTTATACTGTTTATAAATATAATATGCATATAAATGTATTAACTTTAAGAGACTGGGCTCTAAGTTCTTGGCCCAGCGCAGAGTGGCGTAGCGTGGCGTAGCCCACGCAGTGGTAATTTTGTCCGGTGCAGCCCGCTCAGTGGTAATTTCATGCGGTGCAACACCGTGCACCGCCACTTTGGCAATTTGGTAGACGGACGTGCGCCGAGATGGGTGTGGCGGCGTAGTAGGGGGAGGTGTCACATATTCATCATGACGCAGTGACAATTTCGTGGTTAAAGGCTCAGTCGAAAGTGCACAGAAAGCTCGCCAGCTCCAACCTGGTTTACTTTCTGTGCAGTGGTAATTTGGCTGACCGGCGCACAGTGCGCACACGTCACCGAAACCTCACAGGCAGGTTTCCAGAATGTCAGGCACATTTCAATGCAATAAATAATTACAGCAACCACTATTTAATGTAACTATCTGAATCAGCACATAAATTATAGTATCTATATCGATTGTCCTGATGTCAGATCAAAGAGAGAGAGAGAGAGAGAGAGAGAGATGTGTGTGCATTTGGGCACGTGAGTGCGTGTGTAGGCTATGTGGGTATGTGTCCTTCAGCTGCTTTCACACCGAACGCGAAACGAATTTTTCGCACGACTGATTACATTCAAAGACAATGGAAAGACGCAAATACACGCGTGTATTCGCGTTTTTGCATTGATTTTGAATGTAATCTGTCGTGCAAAAAATTCTTGCGCCCAGTGTGCAAGCGGCTTAATACTATTATTGTCACTTAGGTTTTATCGATTTTAATGGGGGAAAGGAATTCAGCCTGATTGCTATGATCTCGTACTGAGTTAAGATCACATATTGAAAACAAGAGCAATCCGAGATTTCTGATCTCCGCCAAGGGATGATGTTGATACAAATGCATGATCTTTCTCTTTGGAAGATTTCAGGACCACCCATGTGACAAGTTTAAATGGGATTTTTGTATGTTTGAAGCATCCATTCTCCAAAGCCGTCATCAAAGGACAGAGCGATCACATGATCATCACGTGACTATGATGTCACGTGATGATCGTGTGATTGCGCAATCGCATCGATGTGACTGCACAGGCCGTGATTGGACAATCACTGCCGGTGTATGACTGCGCAATCAGTGGTGTGATTGGATAATCACCGCCGCTGGCGTGTGATTGGACAATGGCCGCCGGGTGTGATAGCGCAATCAGTGGCCTGACTGGACAATTACCCTCGGGTGTGATTGCGCAATCACTTTCCACCTTGATTTGATCAAAATCTGTTCATTAGTTTCGGAGAAATGTCACTGAGATTGTAAATACAGATCCGGATCCAGAATCCAAATCCGGATCTGGATCATGACACAATTTTAATGGAGTCGTCCCTTGACCAAGATCTATCTCTGGTGAAAATTTCATGAAGATCCGTCAAGTAGTTTCCAAGATATGCCACTAAGATTGTAAATACAGATCCGGATCCAGAATCCAGATCCGGATCCGGATCATCACAAAATTTTAATGGAGTCGTCCCTGGCCCAAGATCTGCCTCTGGTGAAAATTTCATGAAGATCCGTCCAGTAGTTTCCGAGAAATCCTGTCCACAGACAGACAGAAGGACGGACAAATAAATAAATAAACCGACTCGATCGCATTATCTCCTTGGCGGAGATAATAAATGTGTAACGTATCTTGCATTGTTGTCCATGCATGTTAATCCCAAAATTTTAAGCAGTAACAGGGTGTAATAATAGGAACACGCTATCCATCGTTTCTCTTCCCAATGATGCAGGCAGAAGAAATAAATGAGCAACCGTCGTATTTCATTCCAACTTCATAAGGTTGAATGATCTGACGTAGTTTCGTTTTGAAATTCCATTCAAGTTCGCTAATGGTAATAATTCGCTAATGCCCTAGCTAGCCAGCTAACTCGTAATGCTTAATATAGACGTAAGCGGTGCAGAAAACATGCCTGAAGCAGCAAAGTAAAATGCAACATTAACGCATCATGCAGATATAGGACAGAGGCTTCTTTATTCCAACATTTAAAGTTGAGTAGAGGAGCTCATTTGATTGGTGAAGATTTGACTCGGCTGTGTTAAACCCACTCAGGCCTTATCTCCTCCCTCTTTGCCACTTGCGCTGGCAGGAGGGACAGAGGCGGGACAGAGGAGTACTTGCGCCGGGCACAAAACTGCAAAATACGCCTGGATACACCCTGATGGCGCGGCGCTCCCCCCATTCGCCGCGCCTGGTCAACAAATTTAGAGCCCACTGAATATGGTAGCACTGGACCATGTACTGATACTGGCCTAAATTCAATTTTGCTGCTGTAGATAATCCCTGGGGTGATAATGGGATTAGTGAAAGAATAGCATCGCTGAGTATCCATGGGCTAACAATATCCAGGCTATGAGTGAAGAAGCATTGAATCTAAAGGGAAATGGATGGTCCTCACAGAGGAACCACACTGAGTTAATTCAGGGCGGAGCAAGAATAATCAGATCAGTCAGGTGGGGGACTGTAGAGCTGATCGGACAAGCTGAAGGAGTTTTTCTTCTGTGGAACTTTTTTATGATACTAACAGATTCCTCTGGTATTTGGCTTTAAGCACTTGCATTTCTACCTGGACCTGTAATTTCCTGTAAAGGACCTGACCTGATTCTAGATGATATACAACCCCAATTCCGAAATAGTTGGGACAAAGTGTAAATTGTGAACAAAATCAAAATGCAGTGACTTTCAGATTACATATTAACATATTGAGCCAATATGTTATTTACAATAGAACATAGATAACATCTCAAATGTTGAAACTGAGACATTTTACATTTTTATCCACAAAATGAGCTTATTTCAAATTTTCTGGCTGCAACAGGTCTCAAAAAAGTTGGGATACAGGCAAAAAAGGGCTGAAAAAGCAATTAATATATAAGAGAATCAGCTGAAAGAACATTTAGCAAGTAATTAAGTTAACTGGCATCAGGTGTGTAACATGATTGGCTATAAAAGGGATGTCTTAGAGAGACTGAGTCTCTCAGAAGTAAAGATGGCCAGAGGCTCTCCAACCTGTGAAGGCTTTCATAAAAAAAATTGTGGAATACTTTAAAAACAATGTTCCTCAACGTCAAATTGCAAAGGCTTTGAAGGTCTCATCATCGACAATGCATAACATCATCAAAAGATTCACAGAAACTGGAAAAATCTCTGTACGTAAGGGACGAGGCTGAAGACCATTACTGGATGCCCGTGATCTTCGGGCCCTCAGACGCCACTGCATCACTCACCGGCATGATTCTGTCATTGACATTACTAAATGGGCCCAAGAATTCTTCAAGAAACCGCTGTCTGTAAACACAGTCCGCCGTGCTATCCACAAATGCCACCTAAAACTCTATCATGCAAAAAAGAAGCCATTGTTGAGCGTGATCCAGAAGCGCCGCCGTGTTCTGTGGGCCAAGGCTCATTTAAAATGGACTGTAGCAAAGTGGCAAAGTGTCCTGCGGTCAGACGAGTCCAAATTTGACATTCTTGTCGGAAATCATGGATGTCGTGTCCTCCGGGCTAAAGAGGATAAAGACTACCCCTCCTGTTATCAGTGTTCAGTTCAAAAGCCAGTATCTCTGATGGTATGGGGATGCATTAGTGCATATGGTGTGGGACACTTGCATGTTTTAAAAAGCACCATGAATGCTGAAAGGTATATAAAGGTTTTAGAGCAACATATGCTCCCCTCCAGACGACATCTATTCCAGGGAAGGCCTTATGTATTTCAGCAGAACAATGCAAAACCACATACTGCAGCTATTGCACCAGCATGGCTTCGCAGTAGAAGAGTCCGTGTGCTGAACTGGCCTGCCTGCAGTCCTGATCTTTCACCGATTGAGAACGTTTGGCGCATAATTAAACGAAAAGTCCATCGAAGGAGACTCAAAACTCTCCAGCAGCTGGAAGCCTGTATTAAACAAGAATGGGATCAAATTCCAATGGCTAAACTCAAGAAACTTGTCTCCCCAATGCCCAGACACCTCCACTCTGTGTTAAAAAGAAGAGGGGATGTTATACCATGGTAAACAGACCCCTGTCCCAACTTTTTTGAGACGTGTAGCAGCCATCAAATTTGAAATGAGCTCATTTTGTGGAAGAAATTGTAAAATTTCTCAGTTTCAACATTTGCTATGTTATCTCTGTTCTATTGTGAATAAAATGCTGGCTGGTGTGATTTGAAAGTCATTGCGTTTTGATTTTATTCACAATTTACACTTTGTCCCAACTATTTCGGAATTGGGGTTGTACATGTACAAGTGTGGTGTGTGTGTGTGTTTGTGTGTATTTATATATGTGTATAACATTTTCACACACACACACACACACACACACACACACAGGTTGTTTTTGGCATTTTTTGTCTGTGTCTTTTTTATACATCTAAGCTTCTGCAAAATAGAGCTGAATCAGATTTTTAGATTACTTGATTGTATTGTTTAGGAATTAATGGGGAGATGGTCAAAAGAAGTGGTGCGATGTCAACATTATTTTCTCATTCACTCAATAGATATTCCAGAGAACATGGTATGGATTTTTGCATGAGCTTCCTGCATATGCTTAAGAAAGACGATGTGCAAAGGAAGTTTACAGTTATTAAAAATAAATTGACTTTGCCTGTTTTGCACTGCTTGAGGCCGCAGTTCCAAATTCAGTGGGGAGTGAAGATAATATCGCCCTGCAGGTAAATAAGATTAAGAGAGAAAATGCTTTGTCTGACATCCAGGTCAAGGTCGTAGAATATCTCTTAAATTTCATGAAGTTGTACAAAAAGCTTTGATGTGAGAATCTTTTTAGGCAAATGGCACATAAGGAAATGTACTGTTTTAGTGCTCGCAGACAAAATATGAGTTATGGTTTGGCAGTAGGCCTTTTTCTACACTGCTTTTATTGGGGCAGTAAGAGATGTGATTGGACACCAACATCTGCTGAGTTTAGCGCCCTAAGGATGACTTTTTCTCTGGACCAATGGAGACAATACCATCGCTATAGCTTCATCGGCAAGCCGAATGGTAATCTGCCTCTGGACTAATGCAGTAAACAAACTCTATGTACAGTTTAGTGCATCAACATATTTTCCGTTTAAATGTGAAGCTACAATGTACAAGCAACTGATTGGCAACCAAGTGAAATGATGGCAGGTAGTGGTTTCTCTGCTATGTATCCCATTTTTATATAGCCAGACCAAGCTATCAGAGAAGTAAAGTTTTATAAAGCCCACATGGCAGGTTTGTGATTGGGCAAATCGGCAAAGACTAAATAAAACACTTTCTGCTCATTCACAAAATATCCACTTAGTCAAATTCTGTTTGCTAGATAGTACGTACATTACGACGCTCAAACAGCCATATAATGGCAGAATATAATATCATAACATCAGTTTGTGTATTAAAAAAAGGCACATTGTGCATAAAGTGTTTGATTCTGTCTTAAGTGAAATAAATAACTCCATGTAAAATATCTTCCCAAAATCTTAAGCTGTAGATTAGTGGGCCAACCATCTAATAAGTATTAATTCAGGTTAACAACTGTTGCCGATGTAATTAACATTTATTATAAACTTTAAGAATGTTAAAGAGTTGATAAAACTTTTCACCATTTATAATTTAATTACACGAGAGTGTGATGTATTATTGGTTAATGTTACTGTCATTATTACCGTGTAGATACTATCTGGCCACAGTCTGTTAAGCTGTCACCAGCTACAAAATACAAATCACTGCCCAAGAAACGCTTGTGGCTTGCTAGTTGGCTAAGATCCCACGTAGTTCCCACAAAGACAACTATTTTGGCACTTGGAATTTTTCAAATAAGTACCCAGATTTGGCATTTGCAGACCCATTCCAATTTAATAAGTGAAACTCATTTGGTCTTGTGATCAGTTAATTAGTTCGCAAGCTAGATAACGCAGTGGCCGGCTAAGGTAATGGTAACGGTTAGTAAACATCAGCTTACCAACTGGCGCTCACCATTTGTTGTTCTTTAGCTGTTCCAGTCTTGCACATCGCTCAGGAAGACAAAAATTAAGAATCTAATTTTGGCAATTTAACCCTTGCTGCCTCTTTCTCTCTAGTTTCTTTTTTATTTGCCCCAATTATTGCTTCTTCCTTGAAAATTTTACATTTTTGGCCAATAACTGCAACAGTGGTTTAAGTTTGTTGGCCATTCTTGGCAGGTAGTTAGACATCATTGAGAGGAAGAAATGATTAAACATTTGGCAAATTTCTGATTACACTATTTGCCACTGGGGACATTTTTTGTCGACATTGTACATTTTTGGCCATAACTACAAATAAATTGGGCAACTACTTTTTATTTAGTTCATATTGGAGATCTAACCGAGAGCTGGCCATGATTGGCGTCACAGGCTGATGGTGGTGCAGGGGATTGGGGAAATTCGGGGATATTCCTTTGCTGTTGGGTGCAACAGTATAGGCCATGTTTTAATAGAAAATATGCAGTCTAACCTCTGTCAGTTTGAAAAACAAAAATCATTATATTAGTCAAATGCAGACCCCTACATATTCACATGAATATCAAACATAGACTGAAAAAAACTTTAAGGGGTCAAGCCTGGGTTCACTCAATTTAAGTACTTCTAAACACTAAAAACACACAAAAATTGTGTCAACTGAAAAAAGCTCAGAATGGAATTTGATTTTAATCAAATTAAATAAGTTTGTTACCGTGAAAACCGTACATTATTGGCGAAAAATGTGAAATCTTGTGGCAACAATATCTCAGAAACTATACAATATTTTCCTGTAATTCTTTTTGTTTTGAAGCTAATATCACCAGCTATACAATGACATACTCATTCTGGGTATTTTCATGGGAAAATATTTTGAAAAATTATCTGGTCATAGAATTTTAGAAATGGGTGGCAGAACCTGCCTGGCAGATGGATCATAAATACACCATGTATCTACCTACCCAAAAATGGCTGTGTCATTGTATAGAACATAACAACCTGATGCTATGGTGAAAATTTCAGAGCAATACCTTGAAAAATGTGGATTTTATGCCCGCCACAAGCCTGATAAACTATGAAATTTTGCAATGCAAGAAAATCGTGTTTTTGTCGCGAAACGAATACACTGGAGGCGTTCACATGATAAAAATCCACTTAACTCTTCACTCCCTAGTAGCTATCTTAGACTGCTGCCCTAGCAGCCACTGACCCCTGGTGCCCTAAGACAATGTGGCTACTAAAATACCACGACTGTAGTTGGGATTCGCCGGCAGAAGCGATGTGTTTATCACGCCTGTAGTCGGGACTCGCCTGCACAGCGACCTAAATTATCACGACTGTAGGCGGTATCAGGGAGTAAAGGGTTAAAAGATAGTTTTTTGGTCTTAAAATCACCTTTTATGAATGTTTTGAAAGATTTTTAACAAAATGGGAAAAAAAAAAAAATTTCAAGTCTGAACCTAGTCTTGATCCCTTAATATATTAGTCACCTTGAAAGAGATTTATTTGACTTTGGTGCTGTTCATAAACTGAGAGATGTCCTAAGTGTTATTGAAGTTAATGCAATACAACACATTGTGATTGACAGTAATATTGTCACTGCAAGGAGACTTTCAGCTGCAAACACAGTATTTCTGTCCCTGGCGTTAAAGCCAGGTAGGTTTGGTCAGACAGTCAGAACACTTGAGGGGGCACTGCCCCCCAGGCCCATGCCTAAAACAGGGCGCAGTCTTTCCTATTGAACAATTCCTCACTCTTACGGACACCCGAGCTCTTCAGGCAGCAAGTGTGCCCTCCGTTCGGCAGAAACCAAAAAGAAAATGAGGAAAAAATGTAAAGCCACACCCGTGGGCACCTGTCCCTGGTCCCGATCGCCATCCTATCATGCAGTTCCCATTCTCCTCCCCGCTCCCTTTAGCACCACTCCAGACTCATGCGCCCCAGGCACCATTCATGTGTCACTGTATAAATCTTTAACATCCACCCTGCACTCCATCATGTCGTGGACCTTATACATGTTGCAGATTGGTGTAAATGACTATTTTTACCCTTGATAAATGTTCTTGTCATATGAATGATAATGGCTGATGGAATGGGTATTGTAACAGACTTGATTTGAAGATTATTTGCTTTTGTTGTACTGCTAATTCCAAAACAGGCTGTTGGGGCTGAGAGTGACAGAGTAACTTTTGATGTAATTTAAATTAAATGGTACACCCATGAAAATGAGTGACTGAAATTTGTTTTACTTCTGAGACTATGCAAGTTTGGAGCGGGAAGCCATACTGCTATATTTATTTAATTATTTATTAATGTTTTTGGCAGGTATACCCGATTGGATATTTTATTTATTGGTCCACAGGTTATTGGTTACAGTCTACTGCTTCATCGAGACTCTTGAATTTATTAAAAATGCCATTTTCTTTTCTGAGGCGTACAGTCCCTGTACCTTTAAGAAGCCGTCTGCCTGTAGCTGAAGGTCACTAAATACAAAAGCTCTTAGCGCTGCGGTCCAATATAGCGCATGCGCCCTGCCCGGGGACTGGTGGAAAGACTGTAATATGGCGAGAATGCCTAGCAGTGGAGAGAGCCTCACTGACGCACGGGGGACAGAAAATGGGCGAATGAGAAATCTGGATAAAAGCGACGACGAAGAGGATGAGATTCAGGAAATACGGATTGCGGGAGATGAGGAGTTTGAATTTGAAAATGATGTGGGGTTGGAGTGGGAGGCAGAGTATGCGGACCCCGAAGACTGCGCTGCTGTGGAGACAGAAGCGGTCCTCACGCGGAATACGGACCAGTGCAGTGGGGATTGCACAATCCCAGGGTTACAGCATTCGGAGCTGGAAGAAGACGCGAATCGGTCAGACCGATCAAGAGTGAGCAAAAACACTCGTTTAGCCACTAAATATACCGTCAGAATCTTCAGGGAGTACCTGGGCGAAAAATCTATAAGTCCTGACTTTGAAACTATGGACAAGCTGACGCTATGCGAGGTTCTTGGGTCCTTTTATGCGGAGGCGCGTTCAAAGAGTGGGCAGCTTTACAGCAAGTCCTCCCTGATAGGTATAAGGAGCGCTCTGAACAGGCACCTGAATGATCCGCCTTACTGCCGCAATCTGGATCTCTCCAAAGATCCGGAACTGAGAAGCGCTAACCTGACGCTGGCGGCGGTGATCAGAAAGCTGGAAGAACAAGGTGCAGGTCCTGTCGTGCAAAAGCAGGCAATTACTCGGGCTGACTTGAGGAAACTGTACACGTCCAGTGTGTTTAACTCCAACACGCCTTTCGGTTTGCTGAACAAAGTGTGGTTCGAAACCTGCATGTATTTCTGCACGAGGGGGAGGGAGAATCAACGAGAACTGGAGGAGGACTCGTTCGGACTCGCGATTGACGAAAATGGGAGAAAGTTTGTTTACTTAAAATCGCCCGGACTGCATTATAAATTCAAATCCGCGTCTTTGAGCAAGAAAAGATCAGACACTGAGGACACTTTGCCCCGCATGTACGAAACTGGCACGGAACTCTGCCCCTACGCGAGCTTTGTGAAATACATTTCGAAGCGGAATCCGCTGTGCAAAGCATTTTTCCAGAGACAACGAGACTATTGCTGTGAAAGTGACGTGACTTGGTATGAAAACAAAGCTATTGGGAAAAACCTGTTGGGCACTCGGATGGAAATGTTATCCATAGCTGCCAAGCTGTCGAAGACTTACACTAACCACTCTATTGGAGCGGTTTCTGTTGCTGCCTTGAACAGTATCGTAGGCATCGGGTCAAAGTTAGCGCCGTTGCACGTTGCTCCGGAAACGGCAGATAAGACCCAGAATCAATTCCGACCGGTCGTCACTAATGTGCACCCGGTAGATGACGGCAAGGAGGTAAAAACTGAAGAAAAAGAAACCGCAAAACGGCCGCGAGCCACTGAGTCAGTGGACAGTTCCGTGGCAGCTTCCCCAAAGCGGCTGTGTGTCCGACCCGCAGGCAGCGACTGTGAACACTCCGCCCCGCGTGCGGTGAAAACTGACCATCAGCCGTCAGGTCCTTGCGAAACTAATGGACAGACGGTGATCCCTTCGCCGGCTATCGTCATGCCTGAGCAGGTATGGCAAATCACCTCGCACTGTTCTACGATCCAAGTTTTACCAAGTCGGTTGGCCGTCTATGTAAGCAAGTCTTTGGCAGACCGGGGTGTGCGGTAAAAGTTTGTTCTGGTATTCTGCGCACTCGCATCCGTGGCCAATCATTGTCTCCCAATTGTATCGTCCTACCGCCTGCAGATAACTTGCGTTAACTTTTTTCACATCCTTCCCTTGCATTATATATCGATGCAAGACAGTAGAATCTCCAGAATTGGCCATTATAGTTGGGTAATGAGGAACTTTTTATGTTTGATGGATTGTTTACTGTCGTCAGCGACATGGTCATAAATAGCTATGCATGCCATCAGAATAATATTCCAATCTTTCTGTTGTATTTAAGTGTTTTGTGAAAGAACATTTTTGGTTTGAGAATGCGGTTTCGGTTCCTTATTAGGTTTCTGAAAAGGTGCTGAAGCCTTCATTACTTTTTTTCGTAGATGTCTTGGCACATGCAGGGTTGGTTAATCATTTCACTGACTGATTTTTTTTTACATTGTTGGTTTTTGTGCTCCTGTGTTCGCATTCTCTGGTTAATGATGGAGTGAACAGCCTGTGTTTAAATTTGATCAATTTAATTTTTGTTTTTAAGGCTGCAGTTTTGCAGTATAAACACTGATAAGTATGGGACTTTTTTCATGGCATGTTTTTTTTTTTGATGCATTATGGCTTATGAGGGTAAATGATTCCCCTCTAAACATTTTGAAGTTCCTGTAAGAAATGTTGACAGTTCATTTAAATTCAAAAACTAGTCAACAGAGGGGCCTAGGACTTTTAGAACTGCTGTACTTGAGAGATCTCTCTGGCCGATTATAAGACAGAATCAGAAATATGAGCTGGTCTTGAGTTTCTTTGGAGAGTCCATGTTGTCCGGATGCTAATGTGACTGCTGCTCTTGGGAAGCTTCCACTGCAGTAAGGACTCAACCCGTTTCTGGCAGCTCTTCGTCAGTGTCCTAAATTTGGGTTCCTGTCCTTCCCTGGAGGTCAGTTTCTGCTCCCCCCAGCACAGCGACCTCCTTTCTGTCCTCTCTCAGCATCATCATTTCCTCAGCTCACAGAACACTGCAAGCCAACTGCCACCAACGAACCCAACGACGTCAGCCCCGACCGAGAGCCCAAACAGTCACTCATCAGTGACCACTCTGTTAGATGTTTGGAGAGGAGGACAGGTCCAGACCATCACTTTCTGACAGCAGGGCTTTCTCCGAGGGGAGCGGATGTTGTGCCTTTATTTGTTCCAGTTTTTATTTTCAGTCAAAACAATTTTTAAAATTTAATGGGCAATTGTAACAGAAATATTTAATGAGATGCATCTACCCAAATGACTCAAAACCAGTGCAGTGACTGGTCAAACGGCGCCTTTTCAGAGCGAGCCGATCCCTCAGCCTCAGGTATTACTGCTTGCAGATTTCTTGAGGACCGCTTCGCTAAACATCTCCACACTAATGCTGCGATTCCTTGGGCCCTGAGCAATAAGCTTGCCGAGTGTGAAGTCGATATGGTGAACAGTTGTCGAGAAAATTGACGTGCAGGCATACATACGTGCAGACTGAGACTCCTTACATTTAAGATGCCTTTTATCAGTACAAAGGAAAGTTATACAAATTCATGATGACACTGCATAAACAAAAAAACAATGTCACTCCACCTTGATTAAAACTTGAAAAATGTTTGAAAGTGAATGCAAAACAAATCAATAAGGTAAAAAAAATTGTTGGAAAGGTAAAAGTATTTACACTTGCAGTTCATATTTAAATTTTGTGAATTATCAAACCAAATGAAGATACACTTAGGACAGCTAAAAAAGTTACACTTCTAAAATGCCGACTCCAGCATTTCAGTAGCTCTAGACGAGATTCCGAAGAAACGCCCCGTGGCTATATTGGCAGGTGCAAGACATGCTCACAGTGTTTGTGTTTGCTGTGAGTTATGCAGGGATCATTCATGAACAATGCAGAGCTCACACCTGAAGGAATCAGTTAAAGAACACCTAAGAACACATATAATCAATAAAAAATAAATGAAATAATAACAAAAACTATGATATGCAAAAAGCAACAATTTGAATTTCTGTGTATGAAACTTCTCGGCTTGCGCCCCCTGTGCTTTCTGCAGTTTAGCGCCAGTGATCGAGGCCAGCTCTGCTTTTATTGATTTTGTGACGCTAGCCTTTTTAAATTTGTTGTTTTTCAAGCCAAACTGATGCCAATGATTTGATTGACCCCTGTATAAAGTGTGATGTTCATCTGGTGTTGATTCTTCATACAACATTTTAGTTTCATGAGCCAGCAAGGTGCATTCATGATGTGCACTTTCGTTTTGCTCATTGAATAAAAGGCTTCATCTTCATACTGTACGCCTCTTGGGTCGTTGTAGATGATGTGATGTATACCATGTAGGTTAAGTCAGGTCAATAATGCACTTGGCAATATGGACACAGATTATTCATTAGTGATGCTGTACTTTGAAACCATAGAATTATTTGTGTTTTCCTTTGCAGGTGGAAATTGTGCATTTACAGTAAAAAAAAAAATCCTGCTTCCCTGGGCCGATACAGTCTTCGATTAGATAAGACGTGCAAATGTGGACCCTCTCATTTATCCGCTGCCAGTGAAGTGTTGTGTTTCTGTCTTAATGCTTATTACAGTAAAAGGTATTATTACATGACAATTTTATACACTTAAATATTGTCGTTCCCTCCCCCTTCTCGCCTTGTCAGGATAACCGAGCGAATATGTCCCGGCCCATGATTACCAGATCACCAGCGTCTCCCCTCAGCACCCAGGGCATCCCCACTCCTGCCCAGCTCACCAAGTCCAACGCGCCCGTACACATCGACGTCGGAGGCCACATGTACACCAGCAGCCTGGCCACGCTAACGAAGTACCCAGAGTCCAGGTAAGCGGCTACGCTAACTGTTGTTCACGTGTGCTAATGCTTGCGCTTAATCGTAATTCTTAATTTTCTTGTTTCAGTTTCTATGATTGGGTCTGAGATGACAGGCCGCTGTTTTAACAGTGGTGTCAAGTTGGCAGGTGAAAGTGAAATTGTACCCAAGTACGAGTTTTTGCCGTTGCCCCTGATGTGGGCTTTCTCTGTAGTCAATAGCTCGGTGCCCCGTTCATTTCAGTTGTCACAGAAGGCTAAAGACTTCAAAATGGAGGTAGAGTCTAATGGGAGGGGAGGTTGAAGGGGTATTTTTACACGTGAATATTTTCTTGGTTTGGGCTAAATACAAACCTCAATTCCAATGAAGTTGGGATGTCAGTGTTCAGAGTATTGCTCAAGGACACTTGTTCTGTGGGGGAGCAGCGAATCGAACCAGGAACCTTCTGATTCCCAGGCCACCCGCTATACCTCTGTTTGGTGGTCCTCAGTGGATTATAAAGGCATGCTGTAGTGTAAGGCCATGCTCTGCCTGTTTGGATGGGGGGGTGTTATGCACAATCGTGAAAGCGGGGTGGGTATGATTGGGGGGGGTTATTCCTGTTGCAGATTGGTGAGTGGGGGGTGGGGGGTAATTGTGACCGCAGAATTTAGTCATTGGAAAAATGAGTAAAGAGCACTGCTGCCAGTAAGGCTCTTGTGCCGTCTCAGTGCTGAGGGCGTACGGTTGACGATAGTGAGGTATTTGGACGGAAACAAATTTTTCATCATTTTGCCTTATTATACCATGTGAATGGGTTTGTGAAGAAATGATCAAGATGCGTTTGAAGTGCAACTATCAGCTTTGATTTTAGCACTTTGTCAAAAATATTGCATGAATTGTAAGGAGTCCAACCAGTTTTAAACATAGCTCTCCAATTTTTGCTGCTCAAAAGTAATTGGACAAACTGACACAATCATGCATTAACTGGTCATGCATTCAATGGTTTCCGCACCTCTCTCCATCCTTCTGCTACGTTCGTGGGTTTATGTGCTATATTAGGTCCTGCATGCCCTCTCCCATTCTTCTGCATAGTGTTTTCATTCACAAAGTCGCTTAGCGCTCAAAGGGGAAATAGTCATGGATCTTCTTTTATTCTGACAGATGTCATTTGAAAGCAGTTTAAACTCCAGAGTTGATGCGTACCATCTGGAAGAATCCATCTGAAGTTCAGGGTTAGCCTCAGGCTCTGCTGCGGGCAGGTGTTCGGCCCCCGGCAAACATTACCAAATGGCACTGACCATTCTCTCGAGCTCATTTATCAGAGCTCGTGTGAAGTCTGAGGTCATTTGTCTCATCGTGGTCAGAGCTGCGCTGATAGAAGATGGGACCTCCTGGATTTATTGGTTTAGATTCCACTGAATCTCCAATATCGACAAACATAACATGTTCACCATTAAATGTTGGTGCATTATTTTATTGATATGGGAAGAAACAAGAATCATCTTAATTCAACAACTTTACACTCGGAGAGTGAAATTTATGGGCATATTTGACGATGATCATGTAACACAGCATATTGCTCACTTTTTAACACAGGATATTTATTTTTTCCTCTGTTGCTTTTGGTCTTCTGGATTCTGAGTGAGTCTTAAAGTTGATGTATGTTGTGGGTCATTCCATATGAAATCACCCAAGCTCCCCGCTTGATGGTCTCAGAATTGCTTCATTTGGTGATATTTTGTTGCATGTGATGAGCAAATTAAATCGCAGGTGGTTTCAAGTTGATATCTCGTTCGTTCTCATTTTATGGGCCCGAAAAAGGGGCGTGGCCCACGATTAACCCTCTGGTCACAGTTTGTGACCATTTTCAAAGGGTTATAACCGATGAATTAATAAGGATACAAATTTCATTCTTTCAGGATATGTTTATTCTGTCTAATAGTCTGCAACAAACCTTTTAATATAGTGGTTAACCCTTTGAGTGCTTTGCCATTAACCCCTAAACATTGAAATTTGGTGCCGAACATGTCGATTTCAAATGAAATATTATGCAAGTATCCTTAGAATGTCCCCTTTGCCATTTACATTGTTGATAGTATACCTGATGGCGTTTCAACTGAAGGTAAAAACATTTTTTTATCTTCATCCAATTTGGAGAAACATTAACCCCTTTTCAGCTGATTACCAAAACGGTGCACTTTTTGACCCTTATTTTGACCATGTGGGCCTGTTTTGATTTTCAAAAAGTTGGCCTCAAATGAAAGCTTATACAAAGAACTTCAAAATGCAGCACAATCAAACTTGGATCAAATACTCCTACTTGGAAAAATAAGACCCCTTTTAAGTGCTATTTGCACATCGGCACAACTACTCTCAGTGTACAGGTAAATGTACATAAATGGACAGGGACTCATTCACAATGCCAACAGTGCATGGGGGATTAGATTCGGAAGATTATGATGGTTCAGCCATTGTTTTCAGAAACCATGTAGGCCTACTAAGGGGATCCGCCTACCACCTTCATGCTGACATCTACAGGCAGTGTTTATGATCGAAATCTTGAGCACAAGAGAGAAGGAAACCAGGCTCAAGCAGTTTAAGTTACCCAATTCCCTTTTCGCAAATAAAGGGCATGAAGGAGCAGGTACGGTTTGAAGGGTTTCATCCACATTAGTAACAATTCTGCCTGATCTATCAAATTATCTTGAAATTACTGGGAAAACAAATACAAGAAAATGACACAGACTGCAAATGATCGAAGAGCATGTAACTGAAAGTAGAAATAAATGATTGGAGTTCAGTATTCCCTGTACATTATTGTACATTTACCTGTACACTGAGAGTAGTTGTGCCGATGTGTAAATAGCGCTTAAAAGGGGTCTTATTTTTCCAAGTAGGAGTATTTGTTCCAAGTTTGATTGTGTTGCATTTTGAAGTTTTGTGAATAAGCTTTCATTTGAGGCCAACTTTTTGAAAATCAAAAAAGGCCCACATGGTCAAAATGAGGGTCAAAAAGTGCACCGTTTCGGTATTTAGCTGAAAAGGGGTTAATGTTTCTCCAAATTGGATGAAGATAGAAAGATGTTTTTACCTTCATTGGAAACTCCATCAGGTATACTATCAACAATGTAGATGGCAAAGGGAACATTCTAAGGATACTTGAATAATATTTCATTTGAAATCGACATGTTTGGCACCAAATTTCAATGTTTAGGGGTTAATTGCAAAGCACTCAAAGGGTTAACCACTGTATTAAAAGGTTTATTGCAGACTATTAGACAGAATAAACATATCCTGAAAGAATGAAATTTGTATCCTAATTAATTCATCGGTTATAACCCTTTGAAAATGGTCACAAACTGTGACCAGAGGGTCAACGTGGGCCACGCCCCCTTTTTCGGGGGCCCATAAAATGAGAACGGAACGAGATATCAACTTGAAACCACCTGCGATTTGATTTGCTCATCACATGCAACAAAATATCACCAAATGAAGCAATTCTGAAACCATCAAGCTGGGAGCACCCCCCATTTTGGGTGATTTCATATGGAATGACCCTTGTGGCTTTTTCAGAAAATAAGATCAAATTCAAGGATTTTATGGAAAATATTGCAGTTACATTTGGAAATTGGCTGGGCGGATGCAAATTCACTTGTTAGTTTTTCCTGGCAGAACCAATTAAATGCTCAACTTGCTAATTTTTATTTTCTCAAAAACCCTTAATTTTATTCCAAGGTCTAACCAAATATGCAGTACCATGTAAAGAATTGCTCCGACTTGATTTCCTCAATTTTTGCCTTTTTGACTTATTTCCAGTGGAATCAGGCCGCTTCAGAATCCTCCAAAATTGGTGTTTTTTGGCAAATGAGAGATGAGCCTTTAGCTGTGTTTTTTGCATTGGAGCTGTCCTGTGAATACGGTTTCTGTATCTTTATCCTGGTGGGAACATAGATGCTGAGCCCCACTGAAGGCAAGCAAAGCCTGCTGTTCCTTGGATGTTTATCAGGGTTCTTTTGTCACTTCTTGGATGTGACACTGATGAGCTCTTAGATGATTTCTGGTTGACTGACCACTTCTGGGAAGCTTCTCCTCTGTGTCTAAGTGTTCTTTATTAGGAGCTTCCAGGTCTTACGGTGTTGATGGGGTTCCAAGCCTTGGGTAGGTCGTCTCAATTATCAATTTTTGGTTAATTGGTTATGCGAGTAATTGGAGGGGTGGTGCAATTTCTTTCTCTCATAGGGCAAGTTGGTGTCAGATAAACGTTTTCCTTCAATAATGAAACAATTGTTTAAAACTGTTTTGTGATTGTTGAGATTGTTTTATATCAATTTGCTTGAAGATGTAAACAGTTAGGAGTGACACATGCAAAAACAGAAGAATCAGGAAGAGGGAGAACGCTTTTTTTCACGGCACTGTACTTTCTTCTGAGGTGAGTGTGTGAACATGGGCCAAAGTTAAGCCCTATGGGTTCATTCAGAGATGTTCCAAACCAGGCTTCTCGACCTCACTGACTGATATTTACGGCACATAGCTGTTCTTCAGTCAGTTGAGTATTGCGGGCAGATCTGCTTGAATAATGCTATGACGGCCCCGTGTTCATAATTGTGTCTTTTCAGCTTTGTCCATCTGTGCGGATGTCCATCTGTCCATCTGTGCATGCAGTGTGAGTGTGTCTGAATCGTTTCCGGAGCTGATCTCAAATGCTGTTGACACTGACCTTTCAAAATTGATTGTGAACTTTGGCCTTTTCCTCTAGTTTTGTGTCTGTGGGTACGAGTGTATGATCTTTGGGGGTCTTTCGCAGTCTGTGACTGGCTTGTTTCATTTTTAATTTTAAAATGGTAGTTTCTCAAAATATTCTGACTCTGACTCCTGAGCAGACGTACTGGCGAGTGTCGGGTAATTAGCCTCATTTACTGAAATCAGGTTGACAGGAATGGGAGAGATCTTATTCCCCCCAACACAAGCTCTTAATTTTTATAACTGAATGTCCTCTAAAAGCACTTTAACCCACAAAGGCGGTATCCCAGAGTGCAGTGCGGGTTCTCCTCACAGCCAGATGAGCAGAAGAAGAAGACTCTCCTGAACAACAGTTCAGTAGATTTTTGGCACATCGTAGGATCTGGATTTTGACTCTAAATTTAAAGTAAATCTTCTACATTCCAAATATTAGATGCATAACTGTTAGAGGGCAAAAGAATCGCAGTATGAAATTGGGGTGAAAACGAAGTCTGGTCGACTCTAATACTGTTTAAGCTCCAGCCTTGTGTTCCACACCAATAATCTCACCAATGAAGGAGCGAGTAATCCAGCGGCCCTTATCTCTGTGTTCCGCAGTCCTGCTTCCTGTTTCCTGAAGCTCAGTCCCAAACCAGAACAAACTGATTGATATCGAATCATGTTACATTAGATCAATGCTCTATGTCTTTAGGTGTGTGTGTGTGTGTGTGTGTGTATGTATTGATGAGGATGATCCTTGTAACCTTTTGGTTCAGTCGGCTCATCAGCTCCCTCTGTAATCTGCCTGATGTATCATCAGCAGTAGGGCTGTGTCCTGACACTGCGGAGACACACAGCTGAGGGTGGGAGTGTTACAATGGACCGTGTCCATCTGTCCTTCTATCCCTTTGTTCGACCGTCCAGATCAGCAGGGACAAGTTTCCTCAGAAACTACTCTTCTCAGACAAATTAATTGTGCTCGTGTATGAGCTGTCAGTAATGACGTTGATTGGGTGTGAAAACGGGATTCCATGATGGCAGGAGATACTGATGACGACATCCTCTTCTTCCTACCTCTGAAAATGACCTGGTTTACGGGCCCTTCTCTCTCTCTCTCTCTCTGCTCTCACACGCTCCTTCTCTCCCTGTCCCTCTCTCCCTCCATCTCTCTCTCCGTCTCTCCCTGTCTCTCTCTCTCTTTCTCTCTAACTCTGTCCCTCTTCTTCTGCAGAATTGGCCGGCTCTTTGACGGCACAGAGCCCATCGTTCTGGACAGCCTCAAACAGCATTACTTCATTGACAGAGATGGTCACATGTTCCGGTACATTCTCAACTTCCTCAGGACCTCCAAACTCCTCATTCCTGATGACTTTAAGGTAAGTGCACCTCTTCTTCCTTAAAAGAGTGAGAGTTAGAGGTGTCATTCCTCGGCCTGCGCTTGCCTGTCCGAGTCCACTATGTTCCTGATAATTCTCTTAAAATATCTTTTCTGTGAGGTCGTGGGGTGGTGTTATGGCAGAGCTGCCTTTGCAAAATCTTTTTTTAACCACATAATCTTTTGTTTTCATGGAAGAAATAGAGATTGTTTGTTTACTATACTGTTTGAAGGACGATCTTATTTAAAACCCAGTTCATTGTCAGACTGACCTGATTGTTGTTTTTTTTTTTTTTTGTCCATCCTTCTCAGTGTAAGTTTCTTGAGATGAGCTGAAGTGATTATTTGGTTCACTACCTAAGAGTCGCACCGGCAGCCCTAAAGGTTATGAGTGCCCATGCAGCGATGCCACATTTCCAGCACTTCGTTTGTATGAAGGACCCTTCTGTGTTATTGAGTGAAATGATGGGGACATTTTCCCTGCACTGATACACAGCTGGAGACATTTCATCCCTGCACTCATGATACAGCAGGGCAGGGCTCTCAAAATCTCGGCCCTCGAGGGCTGAGGATTGCTGGTTTCCCACCTTCCGTTTACCTGGTAGTCCGGTGTGATGGTGTGATGACCGTCTGACCCGTCTGTGGCAATAGCTGCTCATTAACTGCATGAAAGGAGAGAGAACTTAGGCTGGATTTAGATTCAATGGCCAGATTTTGGGAGCTCAGATCGAGGGTCTCTCCCTGATGTTCGTTCGTCCGTCCATCCATCCATCCATTATCTGTAGAAGGGGTGGCAGCAGATGGGGACACACTCTGGGCTGTTAGCAAATCCGTTGCTCGCAAAACACACTAGTCACTCAAGCCCTTCTCCCCTTCACCCGTAACTGAACCTGAAGCTCTGTCTGTAGCGCTGCTCTCTGCTGCCCCCTGCAGGATTACAGCCTGCTGTACGAGGAGGCGCGGTACTTCCAGCTGCAGCCGCTGCTGTTGGAGCTGGAACGCTGGCGGCAGGAGCGTGAGCTGGGCCGGGTCTCTCGGCCGTGTGAGTGCCTGGTGGTGCGAGTTGCCCCGGACCTCGGCGAAAGGATCACCCTGAGCGGGGACAAGGCCCTCATCGAGGACGTCTTCCCTGAGATCGGAGACGTCATGTGCAACTCCGTCAATGCTGGCTGGAACCACGACTCCACGCACGTCATCCGCTTTCCCCTCAACGGCTACTGCCACCTGAACTCCGTACAGGTGAGGTGTCGGTATATTCGCGAAACCCTGCTACCTGCCCTGGAGGTCTTAGATGCAGAGAGTCGCGACATGAGGGTTCCAGAAAAATCTGGCCATGGAGCCATTTTGTTTCCATTGCCTTTTGGCGCTCCGCACCACCTCAGTGTGAACGAGTTTTTTTTCCTGTTTTCGCTTCTCTCGTGTCCGGTTATGCTCCTCAAAACCACTGCTGGCTGGATTACTGTTTTAACCCAAAATTAATACATTTCCCTTCAGAGGAAAGAACTAAAAAATCCAACAGTTTGTATCTTGGGTGTTTTACTTAGTTTCGCTCGATGGAAACAAAATGGCTCCTATCCTTGATTTGTGGCAATTCTCTCCATCTCGGGACTCTAACCTGCCCTGAGATGAGCCGTCTGCTGTCGTCTCGTCTCGCCTGACCTGTGCAGTCCTGAAGGCGGTGTGTAGTAAGGGCTGCCATTCCTACCGTATAAATGTAAATTTCTGGAAAACTCTTCTCAATCACAGCACAAATACACAAATACTACCCTGTTTGTGTGTTTTTATTTCCTTTTTCCGAAGCCCCTTCTGTTCTCATGTAGCAGTTTCTGCCGAGACCCTCTGCATACAGGACATTACTGTCGCCACAATCACATTCCCCCCCGGATTCTAACCCCTCTGCTCTCGCTGCACGATTCTCCCGACTCTCGGGCCTCACTCTGCCGCCGCGGCTGCAGCAGGTCTCTCGTCTCTGCTGTCGGGGGGGGTGTCGGCCCTGCGCCCCCAAACCCCTCGAAACTGCAGCCGGTGTTGAGAGAGCTCGCTGGAGCGGTCGGGTCGTCCGCAGGCGGAGTATAATCCTGTTTGGTTATTAAAACACATCGCCGGCGGGGCTCGGAGCCGCGCTAATGGAGAGGAGACTGAATCGCCGGCAGAGCGAGACCTTTGTAGTTTGGCGTGCGGTCGGGCCCGGAGCGGGGGACGGCTGCTGAGCTCCAGAGCTGCCAAGCGGCCAAATAAATAAATAAATAAATAAATAAAGGAACACAATCCCAGCGCCCCCCCGAGGCGCTCCGATGGAATGCGGTCCAGTGCCGTTGGGGGGGGGGGCTGCAGCTCCGCTCCGTGTGACGGTGGCGAGAATATACCGCGCTCCACTCTGTTATTGGGCGACTTATTTATTTCTGTTCTGCAGGAAAGCTGTTGAATTGCTAATGAAATGTTTACCCACGAAACCTTCATTCTCCCTTCCATCTCTCTTTCTCTCCTCTCCCCCCCTCCACTGTACCACCCCTCTCTCTCTCTCTCCTCTCTGTCTCTCTCTCTTTCCCTCCCTCCACCGTACCACCCCTCTCTGTCTCTCTCTGATCTCCTTTCCCTCTCTCGTCAACGTACCTTCACCTCTTTCTCTCCCTCTCTATTCCCCATCTCCTTCCTCTTTCCACCATCTCTCTCTCTCTCTCTCTTCTCATCTCCCTCTATCCCCACTCTCCTATCTCTCTCTCATCCCTCTCTCCCCTAAGTCACTGAAGTATCGTCCTGGTTCCTGTTTGTGTAGTAAAGGGTCGGACTGCAGGGCACCTGGTGATTCTTATGTTGCACAGCGACTGTTGCCGGGAGATAAAATAAATGCATCATTTTCATGGCGGACAGAGGAGCAGGACTCATCCATCTGGTTCTTTGTTTTTATCATTCATTCCCTGCTGTAAAAGGCTTTTTCTCTCTGATCCTATTGGCTCATGCCGGGCTCCCCAAATCCAGCCCTGGTTTTCTCTCCTCCCAGGCCATTGAGTGAACAAGTATTAACACTGATTGACTGGACTGTCCTCACACCTGAGTCCCGGCGAAAGGGAGGGCGGAAAACCAGCAGTTCTAGGCCCTCAAAGACCATTATTTGGGGAGCCCTGGCCGATGGTCACAAAGATGGGCTTAGATTTATGTTCCTGTGTGTGTGTGTGTGTGTGTGTGTGTGTGTGTGTAACAGGTCCTGGAGCGGCTGCAGCAGCGCGGGTTCGAGATCGTCGGCTCGTGCGGAGGGGGCGTCGACTCCTCCCAGTTCAGCGAGTACGTGTTGCGGAGGGAGGTCAGGAGGGGTCAGCGTGGGCCCTCGGTCATCCGTATAAAACAGGAGCCACTGGATTAGGGTGGGGCCTCAGCCCTGACGAATGGTGGACATTTTGAAAAGGTGGCCAGTATTCGACACCTGCGGACTCAGACACTTGAATTTTATTTTGTTTTTTTTTAAATCGCGTTGACTGTAGATTGACTGATGAAGAAGAAACACTTGAAACAAAAGAAAATTTCTTGTGAATTTCTGTTGGAAAGACTGCATAGAACGTCTCATGAAACTGTGAACCTTTCTGAGTCCCACCCGTCAACCTGGGATGAAGTTTGTTTTAAAACTTTGAGGTTGCATTTGGTGCCATGTCCCTATTTGCCCAGGTGTATTAATATGAAAGACTAACACAAATTTCTGGGAATGGGTTTCCTGCGAAAACGGCCGAAACTTTATCCTTCCTCTGTTACTGACTGCTTTACATCGAGAGGAGAATTGTCCTCTCCGTTGGCGGAGGAAAACACTGAAAGGACGCTGCAGGGTTTGTTTACCAGAAATCCTTTTTCTAAGGTTCCGAGATACGATACATCTGACAATGTTTCCATTTAATAAATTAATACTGATATCATCACTGGTTTAAGGCAAACAATTTTATCTCTCGGTTTAAAAAAAAAAAAAAAGGTTATAAAATGGACTGCATTTTTGTAATTGAGATCTACAGTGAGTAGATCTATGCCATGAAGGTCCGTGTCAGTTTAGCTACCAGTAAATCTTCTTTATGACGATGCCCTCATCCTCGTTTTATCACTTGGCACCTCGTCCCTCTTCGTCTGGGAACTCTAACCCAGCCTAAACTAAATAAGAATTAAAATACTTTAAGTTCCCATTGACTGACTGTCCATAAACAATGTGTATCTATGTACTATGTATGATTTTTTTCCAAATGTCATTTTGGACAAAATGCTACTACTTTTCAGTGGTCCGAGTGACCTGTTCGACTGCGAGCGGGACTTTCCATCAATCAAGAATTAAGCAAAGGGATCCCGCAAATAACTGGGGATTACTGACTGTGTGACATCATTTCACGCTCTCATTCATATCGATGATGGTACCTTTTAACTTGTAGGAAAATAACCTGCATCTCCTTGGATGTCAGTCGCCTCAAGTCAGGATGAGCAAACACACTAAACATCACGAGGAATGTAATAAAGTATGTTAATAAATGTTTCGCTAAAGTAAAGAACTGTTTAACTTGGATTTGTTTGCATATTAATTTGATTTTGCGGAGCAGTTGATGTCCCTCAGAAGCAAGAGTCAAACTGTCTCAAGGAGTGTTTTAAAACACAAAAAAAAAACCGAAGGTTGGCATTTGTGGCCTAAGTTAATGCGAACGGTTTCTGTCGCCAGTTGGTGGGAGGATAGTATTTTTGCACTAATCACCGCAAATGTTCATGCAAGGAAGAACTCAGCAGTTAGGTTTTTGTCATTATGCCACGGGTGTTCACATCCACAGATAACCGAATAGCTTCGATATTTATGGGTGAGATTATTAACAGGTGCAATCACAGAATGCTTGGCTTTGTTTTCAGCCAGTCTGTGTATCAGTTGGAGGTCATTTGGTTCAGTTTCTATAACCCTGGCCAGGTAATGGTCCAATATGGTGTTACTGAAGTCTTCTTTGGGATAATTCCTTGTCACCTGTTCTCCGTTACTGTTCCATCACTGAATTTTTGGGGCTCATTGCTTTTGTTTAGTTTTCTCATCCTTCCTTGTGCTTGACCTGGAAATTGTGTCAAGTTCCGCATTCATTTAGAGATTCTAATCCTTCAGTGTAGTTTGGAAATGAGAATGCGGAAGTTTCTCCAAAGATATCTTGAAGGAAGGACGAGATGACCCCTTGTAAAAGTATTTACCTCTTTCCGTTTGTCACGGCCATTAGTGACATTGCTTTGAAGTGACATTTGAGGGAACAAATACATTCCATTTTGTGAAACCATATTTCTTCCCCTTCCTTCTCTCTCTTTTCTCTTTTCTTCATCTCCTGGGAAGAGCTAAAAAGTCAGAAAAAGTTGGGACTGTATGGAAAATGGAAAACATCAAGGACATTTTTTGAGTATTTCGACGAGATAAAACAGGACTCTTGAACACGCATTACATAGGCATTGCTGCATAACAGGAAGGTGAGGGCGCTGGACTGGCCTGCCTGCTGTCCTGACCTGTCTCCAGTAGAGAGCATGTGGCAGATTTTGAAAGGCAATACGCCCCAACAAAGACCATGTACCTTATGATTTGTTTGTCAGACAAATGGGACAAAATTACATCTGAAACACTAAATCATTTGGTGTCTTCAGTCCCCAAGAGCAAAGCGTTGTGAAAAGGAATGGCAAAATTAAAGTGGCAAATACTTCACTAATCCAACTTAATATGAAATATGCTGTAAGAATCAAATTTTAAATTTCGATTTTGAAAATCAATGTTCATGTGCTGAAACACCACATAGTATGCTGTTATATTGCTATCAATATAATACAGGTGTAAGTCACTGCTTTCAGTTTTAGTTTTATATACCGTCCCAACTTTTTCTGATTTGGTAATGTAAGCGGCTGAAATGAGCCCTCTGTCTGTAGTGGGTGACCAGTGGTCACATGTTCTTTGCACAGCATGCTCTTCAGAAGCTGGCTGGAGTCTGTACTGGCTACAGATATGGTTGATCTTCAGGCTCTGCAGAAAAGTGCCTCAAATTGGCTTTAACTCCTGCATTTATCTCACTGCCTTTCAGTACTGCGTTTGTTAACCCTTAGAGCACTGAAATAAATTTTTAAAAATATGTAAATTTAATGATCTTGCGCGCCCTGTGGGAGCTCTTTTAAACAAGTCACCACAGGTTAGGTTTTGAACTGCTTTGATTTTGAAATCTTACATCATTGAGTAACTGTAGTTGTATTTAGCGCTCTAAGGGTTAAGATTCAGAATACCTTGGCAGAAGTAAGTTGTCCAATCACACCGAAAATTAAATCGGATTATGCTGAGAATAAGAGCCTGCTTTACATTGCATTCAATATTGCATTTATTGTATCATTGAAAGGGAGTGAGTTGTAAAGGATAAAATCCCTTTTATTAATAATTTTCTGAGATGCTTTCAGTTAGAAAAGAAGAATTTTGGAATTTTCTGTTGAACTCCACTTTATTTTGAAGCTTCCAGGAGCACCAGTAAAGTCAAACGATTTTTTATTTTTTTTTTTCAGTTTTTCCTCTTTCTATTTTGGAATTCTCATTCAGTAAGTTTATATGAAAATTCTCATTCACCCTGAGGACACAGAGGATGGGCAGCCCTGACAAGACACTACTGCAGTTTTAGAATATTTCTGTCATTAATATTGGGACATGGCATACTGTGGCTTAAAGGGATTTTTCAACATTTTGGCAAATTGGCCTGTTGCCATAATCCCTATAGTTATATGAGTAGGTACATTACCTTTAGTTATCTGTGCCTGTTGTTTTGAGATTCGAGGGGGGAAAGACGAGAGCTGCTCAGCGAACATAACGAAAGTGAACGGTCCAGGTCTCTCGTTCCTTCAAAACTCTTCAAATACGCAATCCAGCAGCTCCAAAATGCTCTCGTGGACAACTTGTGACCTGCACATTCACCACGCTATAAAATAACAATGTATAATTATGAGACAGTTATTTTCAAGGCAAATGCATAACCAGAACTACATTCCAGACATTACCGGCTGGGCGGAGTGATTTCAAAAGCGGTGTTTACTGCAACTACTCACAATGTCTGAGGTGCGCACTGCGCACTGTGTTAATCCGCCCAGTGGGTTACTCAAGAAAGTAGTTCCGAGTATTTGCTTCATGCGTTGTAATGTTTCATAATTATACATTATTATTTCATAGCGTGGTGAATGTGCAGGTCACAAGTTGTCCAAGAGAGCGTTTTGGAGCTGCTGGATTGCGTATTTGATGAGTTTTGAAGGAGCGAGGGACCTGTACCGTTCACTTTCATTATGTTCGCTGAGCTGCTCTCGTCTTTCCCCCCTCGAATCTCTAAACAACGGGCACGGATAACTGAAGGTTTTGTACCTACTCATATAACTATAGGGATTATGGCAATAGGCCAATTTGCCAAAATGTTGAAATATCACTAAGCCTGAACAAGTTCTGAAAATCATGCAGAAGGTCTAACAAAATGTACTCCAATGATGACAGATGAGTATTAAGGCTAATAGGTAACATGATAATGTTAACAACCTGCTTGGTCTAATTTACAGGAGTTACTGTGGTTTTGCATTTTTCCCTCACTGATCTCTAAGGGTCACAGTGGAGGGCTGAGATTCTGACACCAAGATTAAGTTCAGTACCTCCATCTTCTGGGCTTTCTTGGGAAGTGTGTGTGTGTGTGTGTGTGTGTGTGTGTGTGTGAGAGAGAGTGTGTGTGTGAGTGAGATATAACATTGTCTTTACAGCGGAGGGGTCTCGTTATGCTGAGATTTAGAACAGTGCATAATTGACTAACCGTTATATGGGTTAGATTTTAACTATATATTGTGTACTCAAGAATTATTGGCACCCCTGACTGGAATTGCACTAAATTAGGTGTGCAATACAAAATGAATCGCTGTACAAACATAGCCTCAAAATGTCAGCATGTGAGGAGTACTGTACTTTACTAATGTTTCAATGGACCCGACCAAAATTATTTAATTGAACATCAATCTCCCATAAATTGCTGTTTCACAATTAATGTCTTGAAATAACAATGTACCAAATGTAAGTCAGGATTTAAATTAATCTTTGGTCCATCTGTTTTCAAGAACTGTAGTGTCATTACATCGCTATCCTGTTTCACTTGGGTATAAAAATGCGGTAACGTGCTGCGTAAAAGAAACACAGAACTGTCGGAGCAGAGGAGACGGATTGTCATGGACCTTCACAGGTTTGGTCATGGCTATAAGAATGTTTAAATATACTGAACAACAAAATAAACGCAAGTTAATTAATAGGCAGACTGGAAAATAAGTTTGCGCATAATTATTTTTGAAAATCAAATTTATTACTAGCGCGTGCACATTTACACTCATTTCATCAAATTTTTCTTTATTTTGCGCTCACTTTGACTGAGTAACCATAAGAGTACATTAACTAACTAGCGAACTTGCGTTTCTTTTGTTGCTCAGTATAGATCACTGAGTATGGTCAGAGCAGTTATTGAGAAATGAGAGAAGTATGGAAGACTTCAGTACAGGCATAGCGGGACAGTAGTGAACACCACGGCCCGGGTTTGAATGCGAGCTGTGCCAGTTCTGACTGTGGCTGGCAGCTTCTGTGCATAATGGCTTCGCCCTGCTCAGGGATATGGGATGGATACGGCCGGTTTGGGTCTGCATTGTTTGTTTCTCAAGCGCCTCCTGCTGGCCATCAGGTGCTCGTCAGTAAAACTCTGAGCCGTATTCAGGTTTATGCCCCCCTCTTGGAGCCATGAGTGTAAAGAGTGAGCGGCTGACAGGCGTGTTTCGGAGGAGAGCTGTGAGCTGCCTCGCTCTCCCGAGAAGGCGACATGAGTCGCGTACAGACATGCTTGTGTACATAGTTCATTGATTGGACATTCTAGTTTCGGGTGGGATTAGAGATGCACAATTTTTAAAAAATGTTTTCAGCCTTTGGGAATGGAGAAGGGCTGTGAGTTAGATCTGCAGAGCTCCTCAGAGGAGATACGGCGATGTCTGTGTGATGAAGCTCCTCGCTCCTGATCTGTGTGAGACATGCTGCTGCATCCTGTCGCTGATACTTCTGTTCTCTCTGCCTGGTGTCAAACCCAAGGTTTTTGAGATTTTTGAGAGGCTTAAATAAGTGATGTGCCTTTAGGGAAATAGTTATTTTAACAAAAAAAAACAATCAGTGGAACCAGGACAGATCGTTTCATTTCTCTCCCTCCCCTGCTGAAATGTGAACTGAACAGTTGAACAGTAAATGTGTGTTGGAGGGACGCCGAGGGTCTTTTGCACCAGTTGCCCAACTCTGCAGATATTATTGTGCACGTCTCCTGCCATGTCACCGCCATATTGAAAAACCTCCGAAACTTTTAACTTTTAACAACTTTTTAACTTTTGAGCATTTTAAAAATATCAGACCATTTTAGTGGTAAAAAATGAGCTGTTACTCATGTGACGGTTCTGTAGGTATAAGAGAGAATGCAGGAATGTTGCACGTGTGGCTCTGTAACTGCAGGCCAGTGATGCACACGCAATGGAGGAAAGATGCCGGAACACGAAGCACCTGATCAGCTGTGCTGTAATGTCAAACACCCAGTGGGATTGTGTCCCTAACAAGGATTAACCTATTCCGAGAGTGAGTTTTCTCTCTCGATGCGTTTCACTGTTGACCAAATGTTCTCGGTCTGAGACTGGTGTTTGTCCTGGAGGGCCAACAGGTCTTCAGTGCTGAAATCTGCAGCTGATCCTGAGAAAACTGAGCGCAAAAGGTGTCAGATCCGACCCCATGAGGTCAGGCGGGGGGGTCACAGGGGATGCAGTCGTCAGGCCTCTCTCCTACTGTCCCCCCCCTCCCCCCTGGTCTACTGCTCCGAGTTTTGAAAAAGCTTTTATATAACCTTATCTACACCTGATGTTATTTCTTTATCACATTACGTGGTGCTCATTTCAAGAGAGAATAATTTTGTAATATCAGACCTTTCTGGAGGGGATTTTCATGTTTCTATGTTCAGCATCATGGACTCTCGCTCTCTGATGCTGTGGGAGTGGTGATATAATTGGGTGTCTGTAAATATTCTATTAAAAAATGTCCTGCTCTCTGCCACTCATCTTATCCTCTTGGCAGGGAGTGTGGAGGAAGGAGATGAGTGGAGGAAGCGAGTGTGCACTTCTCTTGTATTGACATTCACCCATGTCCATGTGGGATTGGGCACTTGTAAATAACATCCATTCGAACGATGAACCCACAGATACTGCTGTGAAGCTTTGGTTTGGTCACTTGGAGCAACTGAGCCGCGTCCATCAAATGTCTGACAGAAAAATTCTCAAGTCCAAGCAGAGATGCAGGTCTCTTAGATTTACTCGATCCGATGCCACCCTGATCCATCTGTGTACTGACAGCGCCGTTACACGAACGCTACAAACTGCCAGAGATTCACTGCATAGTACAGGGCTCCCCAAATCACGGCCCGCGAGAGTTAAGAACTGCTGGTGATCCACCCTCCCTTTACCTGGGAGTCAGGTGTGATGACCGTCTAGCCAATCTGGGGCAAGAATCGTTCACTTCCTTGCCTGGAAGGAGAGAAAACCAGGGCTTGATTTGGATTCGAGGGCCAGATTTGGGGAGCCCTGGCCTCTCGGCTGCTTTTGAATGTCGTGATGCAGTTTGGTTAGTGATGTCATTTGGGTGGAAACTGGGGTGAACTGGGTGCCGGAGAGAGAGAGAGAGAGACGAGGAACAGGGCAACATTCATCTTATTTAGACTATAAAATCACACTGTTGTCCTGCAGCACAGAAAAACACACTCCGTCTCCCCCAGTGTGTGTGTGTGTGTGTGAGGCAGAAATCCCCACAGCATGCCTAAAACCACTCTAACGACCTCCATTACCATAAAGCTTTAAATCCTAAATTACTGTGTGCAGTCCGGGGCGACTCACGTCAGCGCCCTTCGCGTGTTTGTTTCCAAGGTCCTCACACGTTTGCGGAATTTGTCAAGCTTTTCTCCCGGAGTATTGATCCCAAATCTGCCACCGGCTGCCTGGCAAACTCATTTAAAAAGACATTCCTATTAAGCTGCGAGCGTTTCTCTCTTGTGCTTGAATATTTGAACTGGCCAACAAACAAAGACTGCGGTGGCTAAAGTGAACTTCATTAACATATTAAAGTTTCATAAATAATGTGTACATTATGTGTATTTGAATATATCTATAAATCAAAGTCCATTTTAAAAAATGCTGTAGGTCTCCCTTTGCCGATTGCATTCAGAAAAAAATATTGCCTCACCAGGAATCATTTATCAGCTGCTGACATCTCCGAGGAGCTGCACACTCAGTCATTATTTCCAAATAACATGATCAGGAAATCAATCACATTTACATAAGGGGAGCAGTGTGGCCTAATCATTTATAATAAATAAATGCAACTGTTATAAGACATATTATTCCTAATACACCTCTTTGTGGGTTCCATGTCAATGTTTAAAGATGTACAGAAACTTAAGACCAGAATCTTCTAGTCTGAATGATTTATAAGGGAATGGAAATATGATATGACCTACATGAGATGTGTTATGGCCTGGCCGCGATTACAAGGAGACAAAAAAGCTGTTCTCTATCTTTGTGGATTAAGTGCTGTTCTGCTTGATTGTAGGCTGTGCGCTACAGCTCTTTGAAGGCTCGTCACTGCGGATTCACCCTGTGGGGCAGCGGTTGTGTTACCGCCGTGTCTCGCGGCGAGATAAGTAGAATATAAAAGCGATACGGGGGTGCAGGAGGATTTTTGAATTTGATTCCGATTCCGAATGTGAGCCACACCATGGAAGTGAATCGTCGGCACTGTGGTGAGTGCACTCGAAATCTACTTTTCAAAACAGTGATATTTGTTATGTGCTGATGCCTGTCGGAGGTTATATTTCACACACGGAGTGGACTTTCTCACCGTTCATAGAAACAGAACCATCTGATGATGCTGTGAACACATTTTTAGGGCATTTTAAATCTCGTTACTGAAGGAATGGGTTCGGCTGGACTTTTTCCATTTGTGGTTGTCGAATTTTTAAAATTAATTAATTAATTAATTAATTAATTAATTAATCAAAATCTGTGTGAAACCATCTTAAAATGACTGCATGAAGGATCGAGCTTTTGGAGTGGGGGTGGGGGTGCAGGGGTGTCTTGGCTTTAAAATTTGATTTTCACCCTTTACATATTTTATTTTCACAACTTTCAAATTTTTTCCATCAGGGAGAGGAAAATTTGTGTAAAATGACACTTAAATGAGGAGTCGTCTGGTGGAGATTGATGCTGAATATAATATACAGAGGATTCTTTGTTGGAAAGGACATGAACGAATAATACAACAACAGAAGTGTGTACAGTAGGAGTCAGGCTGTGGGTTAAATTCAGAGAAACCAATGACAAAATACCTTGGGTGTATACAAGGATTTAGCTCTGGTTCAGGTTTTGGGCTTTTACAACAAAATCTTTCCCTTTTTACAGCAGGGGGGAGCCCCAATCTGGGGACTGTGCCCAACAGTAGGAGGCGACCTGTTGCTGGGATACACCGGGACAGAGAAAGAGTTGAAGTGTGTGTCTTTACAGCGGCGGCTACAGGTGAAGCACCAGGGATATTTATGCACCGCGGCTGTGTGGAAATCATAAAAACAGCGATTCAGTGTTTGTCTGGGGACCAGCTGCCCGAGCCAGCGATAATCTAAATCACAGACGTCAGGGTGCTGTTTTAACACCTCCCAGTGTGCACTGCCATTCAGAGGGTTACGATAAAAGAGGCTTACGCCTGTAATGTGCTGATGTACTGCTGTGACACGGTGCAGTTCATAAGTATGGAGACTGTTTTATTTTGGCTCAGTGCTACAGAAAATTGAAATGAAATAATGAGCTTGACGATACAGTGTGAACTGTCCATGTAAACAGGAGGGAACTTACATCCTTACTGGGAGAATGTTCTCAGGAATGAGTCATTTCTATACTGTCCAGATACTTAAGGACCGCAGTTTCAAAGGCTGTTTTGTGAGCTGAGATGGAGTCTGTCTGGTGTATTTGTATTCATGAAGTCATTCATAAATATTTATATCTGCTAAACTGCTTTTGTCTTTCTCAATTTGATGAATCATCAGAGACTTGCTGCTGAATTAAATACTCCAATCTCCCGCAGAGAAGTAAACGAGAAATATTATAATGAATTCTGTTTCAACTTATTCACTGTACAGGCAACAGTAAGAGACCAGAATCCATTTCTTTCCCTGTAAATTCCTGATTAGACGTGTCGAATGTTAAATCATGAAAGTGTGCGGTGGTCTTTTTAAACACACTCATATTGGTCCACTGCAGATCTTTCAGTAACGAGAAACAGCAGGCACTAATCAGGGACGTCCTCAAGAAACCCTCGAAGGGTTAATTCAGATGGGAACTGAATCATGCAGTTGACTGTGTGTAACTGCTATTGATTATTAATAGTAGTATAATTTCATAGATTTTCCTTGTTGAATCAAAGGTCATCCAGCCCATAAAGGCAGCACACATACAGTTTCCATCGTCCACAAATTAGTTCAGTCTCCTTTCATTTGTGCATGAACATACTGTGCGTCCGTACACCTGTTGGTCCTGTCAGCTGAAAAAACTGTCAACAACATATACAGTATATTCTGAACTTGCACAAACATGGAAGAATACTGTATATGCTGTGTGTAGTGTAATCAATATGCAATGCATTTATTAAAAGCCAGAAAAGTCGACCCATAAATCACAATTCATTTAACAAAAAAAGGCATTGTATTTATAGCCATCAGGACTAACTGTGTGTGCTCATGCACATAAATACTGTATGACTCGACTGCATCAAAGGCTGTGGCACGAGGAGGTAATTCATTAACACCTTTCAAACGGATTCGGCGCGGCGCTCGCTGGTACAGTTTCTGAAACACATGACAGCACAAATAAAAAAATCAGGATCAGGCGATGACTGTCCTTATGGTGTGAACGGAACTCAGTGCTGTGAAAGCGAGGAAGATGATGAAGGTAAGGATGATGATGACCTCCGGGCTGAAAGCAGGGACGAGCAGCGCGACGACGGCGTTTTTCCATATTTAAAACTTTAAGAGGAATTAGAAATGTCCTCCTGCAAGGGCAGAGTCCTCAGGCGAAAGACGGCAGATGGGGAAATGATGGGGGGGTGTTCGGTGGGATGAATTGATCTCAGGACCAAACTTCACACCGCTGACGGAACTTTCCGGAGAGGGGATGAGGGACAGGGAGGTAGGGTAAAAGCCTCAGTGATTGCGTTTCACATGAAATTAGCTGGTAATCAAAGGCCTGGACGCTGCCTGCAGTCTCTCCCAGGGCCTGCGTCTTCTTCACTGCTCCGACAGAGACCCGTCATTAGAGAGCTTTCGCCTAATTATTCATCGTCTGAGCGCGCTCACTCTCGCCCTCGCTCCATCATCAGCCATCACAGGTCATCAGCACTTAGGGCCCACCAGCCTTCCAGTGTGTGCAAACCTCTCCAGCGACTCCTCCGAGCCAATGTCACCTTTCGCTGCAACGGTATTCGCCGAAGAGCCCAATCATGTGATCAGCAAGAACCTCTGATCGTGTTTCATTCTTGTGACTGAGTCCTGATTTGCATACTGGGTCCACAATTAGGGGCCACATCACCGGTGAGCCTCCCTGCCAGTTCGCCCGTCCCTTTATGAGGGACTTTACTGTCTGTCTGCATCATTCTGAACATGAATCTTCCCTCAGTCAGGAGTCCGACCCCCCAAACTCGTGACAAATACAAGGATCCCACAGACAACAGATGACAACAGCCCCCACCCCTCCCCTGCTTAACTCTCACATTTACAAAAAGGTTACTCGTGTATTGTCCCTGTCAAGCGATCAAATAGACTAAAACATTAAAATGAATTTACAATGTAAAAAGATCGGCAACAGTTATATACTGAACAAAAATATAAACGCAACAGTTTAGTCCTTTCAATATTCTGCATAATTATTTCTGAGGTTGGGTTAGTTGGGTTTGTTTATGTGACTAAGGCTGTGTGCCACAGGTCTGTGTGCATTTCAGTCACCTTCTCCATATCACTGTCAAGTTCATGCCCTTTGTCAAAACTGGCCTGTCAGACAGGTGAGGCCTGATCCAGAGCTGCTGAAATCAGGTACGGTCAGCCCAGGCACATCCTGTACTCTGGTCAATAAAAGGCCACCTCAGGAGTCGCAGTTCTGCCATTGTTCAAAATGCCATAAATGACTCGAGCCATCAGGGAGCGTGCCACTGGCATGCTCAATGCAGGAATGTTTCTCAGGGATGATGAAAGGGCTCCTAATGTCCATGTTTCAACGATAAGTCGATAAAAACACCTTTTTGAGGAATGAGGAGAGACAGCACACTGCCCACATGCATCACGACCATGTGTGACAACCCCCACCCAAGCCCGCCATATCTGGACTCCATCTCTGTGATCGTTTGAGACCAGCAACTGCCACTGCAGATGAGACAGCTGGTCCCCATCATCACCCCATTTTTGCCGAAACCGTGAAAAATAATCCCCAGGAAGTCCATATCTTTACGTCTTTTGTCCTTTGTGGATTGGACCTCTCCTCAGCTCGATGAAAAAATTGGTTCGACTGAGTGAATAGACATTGTGCCATTGACCAGTGATGGCCAACGGCACAATGGAGGACTGCTTTCTTTACAGACAAGTCACGTTTCCAACTTCACAGAGCGGATGGACGGGGATCGCTATGCTGACATCGTGGTGGTGAGCACGGGGCACATGGTGGTGGAGTGCTGGTTTGGGTGGGAATATTCCAAGGACATTGCACCCAACTGCAGTTCAAGAACAGCAACTTGAATGCAGTGTGATTTCACGATGAGATGCTGCTGCCTATCGTCCTACCATTCATCCATCAAAGCAATAACCATCCAGCATGACCATGCCAGACCCAAGTCACCCGTGTATGCACAGAGTTCCTTGAGCCTGAAAACATTTGTGTGCTTGAATGGCTGGCTTATTCCTTGGATTTGTCCCCTTCCAGCATCTTTTGGGATGTCCACAAGCAACGAGTTTGTCATTGGTTCCCATTTTCGGCCAATAGCCGCCAACTCAAGACAGCTCTTGAAGAGAAGTGGGAACATGTCCCCCAAGTCACCATTGACCATTTGTTACAGTCCGCACAGCAGAGATGTGTAGCAGTGCAGCAGGCCAAAGGTGGACATACCCAATATTGATTTGTGAAATTTGGACAATAGACCCCATCCCCTTTATCATCGTGCCATTGCGAGATTCTTGTTTGTCTTTTTTAAATCATTGATCGAAATGTATTGCAATATGGTCATACAATCTGTCAACACTCAGTGAAAGTACAACGAGCTTCTGAACATGGTCCTATTTCTCACTATAAGAAGTGTTGCGTTTATTTTTTTGTTCAGTGTATTTTTGCAGTTATGTCACTCCATTATGTGAAGCCCATCCAATCACTGTCATTCCCAGGGGCCTGCTCACTTCTGACAGGAAAGAGGAGTCAGACGTTCACTCGTGTGTCCTCATCCTTGGAGAGTGTGCAGATTATTCCGGAGTCGGTGTCTGTACTGTGCGGATCATTTAGGACTCAGTGTCTGTACTGTGAGGATCGTTCAGGAGTAGGTGTCTGTACTGTGAGGATCGTTCTGGAGTCTGTGTCTTTACTGTGAGGATCGTTAAGGAGTCGGTGTTTGTACTGTGAGGATCGTTCAGGAGTCGCTGTCTGTTTTGTGAGAATCATTTAGGACTCTGTGTCTGTACTGTGAGGATTGTTCCAGAGTCTGTGTCTTTACTGTGAGGATTGTTCAGGAATCGGTGTCTGTACTGTGCGGATCGTTCTGGAGTCGGTGTCTGTACTGTGAGGATCGTTCCGGAGTTGGTGTCTGTACTGTGAGGATCGTTCAGGAGTCGGTGTCTGTACTGTGAGGATCATTCACGGAGTCTGTGTCTTTACTGTGAGGATCGTTCAGGAGTCGGTGTCTGTACTGTGAGGATCGTTCAGGAGTCGGTGTCTGTACTTTGAGGATCGTTCAGGAGTTAGTGTCTGTACTGTGAGGATCATTCAGGAGTCGGTGTCTGTTTTGTGAGGATCATTCAGGAGTCGGTGTCTGTACTGTGAGGATCGTTCAGGAGTTGGTGTCTGTTCTGGGAGGATCGTTAAGGAGTCGTGTCTGTTCTGTGCGGATCGTTCAGGAGTCGGTGTCTGTACTTTGAGGATCGTTCAGGAGTTAGTGTCTGTACTGTGAGGATCATTCAGGAGTCGGTGTCTGTTTTGTGAGGATCATTCAGGGGTCAGTGTCTGTACTGTGAGGACCGTTCAGGAGTCGGTGTCTGTACTATGAGGATCGTTCAGGAGTTGGTGTCTGTACTGTGAGGATCGTTCCGGAGTCTGTGTCTTTACTGTGAGGATCGTTCAGGAGTCAGTGTCTGTACTGTGAGGATCGTTCAGGAGTCGGTGTCTGTTCTGTGCGGATCGTACCGGAGTCTGCATCTTTACTGTGAGGATCATTCAAGAGTCGGTGTCTATTCTGAGAGGATCGTTCAGGAGTCGGTGTCTGTACTGTGAGGATCGTTCAGGAGTTGGTGCCCGTTCTGTGCGGATCGTTCTGGAGTTGGTGTCTGTACTGTGAGGATACTTCAGGAGTCGGTGCCTATTCTGTGAGGATCGTTCAGGAGTCGGTGTCTGTTCTGTGAGGATCGTTCAGGAGTCGGTATCTGTTCCGTGCGGATCGTTCCGGAGTCGGTGTCGGTTCTGTGTGGATTGTTCTGGAGTCGGTGTCCATTCTGTAGGCTGTTGGAGGGGACCCCACACCGCCCTCAGCCTCTCCCTACAACCCCGACCCGCTCCGCACCTCCCTCCGCACCTCCCTCCACGCTTGAAATAATTCACAGGAGCCTCCTGCAGCGGCTTGGGGAACTGATGATCCGAGCCGCGAAGCGAAGGTTCGCATACTTAAAGCGCCGTGATTGAAGCCACTTAAATGCCTTTATTAAAATATAATGACCTGGAGATTTCCATCAATTATTTCCTACAGCTCACTGTGGAAGAATGGAGTTCATTTGCTTGATGAATGCATTCGCAGGCCGGCAGCAGTCTCAGGTCCTCACACCGTTCCTATTTTACCGGCTCGACACACACGATGCTCAGCTGGAGTCTAGAACTGGACCGACTTGGGTCACTGGGGTGTGGGACTGTGGGGCATTTCAGGACACGTTTGAGCGTGACTGCGAGTGTGTGTACGGATGTGTTGTGTGTGAGTGTGTGTGTGTGTCTGTGCACACATGCTACTAAAGCGTATCCGAGGGTTATAATCAGGATGTACCAATTGTCACAAAAGGGCCAAAACTTAAGACTGATCCAAACGAATGATGGAGTAACCATGGTAACTACAATTTTCTAGATAACTGCTGGTTTTCATGACATCCCAAATTCTTTCAATACCCTGATTCTATCAAGATATTAATTTCTCTTAATTCAATGTATTACACATTTAGAGAGGATATTTACTTGTTTGCTCCAGATTATAACAGAAACGGTAATACATGCCATGAAGAATAAGGGCCCCGAGCTGTATTTTTTATCTATATTGTGAGTAATTGCACAAGAGGTAACAAATTAACTCATCAAATTAAAATGAAGGTCAATTAATGAGCTCCTGCAGGTTGCTGCAGACAAGTGAAAAGTTCTTTTTTTGCCTTAAACTTAATGCAAAAGAAACACAAAAGAGGTTTGAGATTCCATTTACTTTTTTTGAATTCTTCGTAATGAATGGTTATTTTAAGTGATCCTATGTCCATAATTACACTACCTTTTGACTCTTGAATCATTTTGATTCTTCAAAATTATTTAATTATTTTTTCATCTTTATTTTTGCCAGCGCAGTGCCTGTTCAGGACGGGCTGATCGCTTGGCATCTGGTCCTGCTGTTTTCCGTTTCCTTGGGTCCTGAGCGATACACTCGGCAAGCATAGAGTCCACAGTATAAACAGCTGTCAAGAAAATGGAAGGACAAAGATACATAAATACAGAAAGACAGAATTCTTTCATTTATTGTTAAGCAATTATTTACAGTATGGCGCAGAGTGAATATGGAAATTTTATTCTTACTTCATGCCATGAAAGAGTAATTAAGAAAACCCATTACACAACTCTGGTATTCTAATTGTGGTTAGAACAGAAACCAGCACACACAGTGGTACTCTGGGACCGAGTTTGAGAACCACCGGTACAGAATAACAGTGATGTACCCGTTCAGTTGGATGGTTTGCAGTGGAAGACCTATGCAGTACAGTAACACAATGTCTGCTGAATACTAATGGAATTAAGAACTGTTTATGAGCTTTTGGATTTTTATCCAGTGATCTAAAATGCACAGTAGTGTTTATTATTTTACATTATCAGCCTCTTACTGAAGTCGAGGCAGCAATATCCACCCAGCGATGCATTTTAGTCCAGCACTATTGTTGCTCCAGGCATCTTTGAATTTGGCTCCTAGTGAGTCATTTATTTTTTATTCTTAGGTAATAGAATAATACAAAATTGGGAAACAGCCGAAGCTCTTGTCCCCGGGCACTGCGGAGTAAATAGCTGCATAGACTTTGTTTTTCAGCAACTTTAAACCGTTTCTTTTTGATTATTGACAATATGCCGGGCTCACATTTCCAAAAGCCATTCTTCAGTCATTTGCAAAGGAAGAAAAAAACAAACACATCGCTCTGCCACTTCAGACGACACAGAAATGAGAAGCTGAGCAGGGAGGAGGGGGTGGGGATTCGTGTTAGGCCTGGCTCCATCACCATGGCATTGTTTAGCTGACTGGGGTGTACGAATTTTAAAAACCCCTGAGGGTGTGTTTGTCTGTATGAGCCAGAAAAATCTGCCCCGACTCTCATCAGCATTAGATAAGAGATATTTTAGCAGTCATGGCACTCAAGCCTCCTAAATTTATGAGTTTTTAGATTTTCCTTTTGAATACCTGCATGAGTGTCTATACTGAACTGAGAATGCCTGAGACACGCCGAATCTCCACACGACATCCAGTCCAAACTCCGCCATCCCTGACTGAACTCAGTGTTTCCCCATCCGGCTCTGGGAGTCTTCCTGTCCCGCACATAAGAGACATCTCCCTGATTTAACACACTGAGCTGATCGGCTGAAGTCCTTGGTAGGCTGAATGAGATGCGTCAGAAATGTGCAGGTCAGGGGTCAGGGGTCAGGGGTACAGCAGGAGCAGATCTCATACAGTCACTGGTGAAATGCAAACACACCAAAGTGTTTCTGTAAGGTGCCGGGTCCTAAGTGTAAGTCACAAAATTATAAGAAAAAGGCCCGCACACGCACATCAGTGCTCCCAAAAAAAAAAAATATATATATATTAATTTGGAAATTGCACAGTTAATTTTTCAACCCAGTAAGGCACTCTGTTTGTGAAAATACTCTAAATTCAACCCCTCAGGGGTCAAAACATTAACTCAGTGGTTTCCAAATAAATAATGTTTCTTTTCTTCCAAAAAGTTATACTTTTGCCTTATCAGTCCACAAAAAATGATCTCAAATAGTCCTGACAGTCATATAGATGTTTTTTGGCAAATGTGAGACGGGCCTCATGGTTTCCACCCATCAGCTTTGTAAGATTTCTGGGTCTTTCTAAGCGCTCTCTCAACATTTCTTAAGTGTTCCCATAGGACTGCTGTCCCAAAGACACATACATTCGCTCGGTGAAGACCATTTGTTGCAGCCAACATGTTGATTGCCATCTACCTGCTTTCCCCATAAACATGTAAATCAGTTTGGTACCTGAGGACAGTCACCATTTATTACGTCCCTCAGCCTATTGTGGCTCTATTCCAAGGGGTGAGTTGTTTTTGGCCACCCCTGCTGGTAGTGGTCTGTCTTTCTTTCCCGTTAAACTACAGGTAATGCAGAGCACCTGCGGTGGCTAGGCCGTGCCCACAAAAACCCTCCTCCTGGACCCTGAGGTTGGCATTCATCGGGGCTGGCAGGGACGCACACAGTTCCATGCGGGAACGGTTTCCTCTTTGTGCAGGACTGGCCGTTGGTCCAGGCTCTGCGTCGCGTTATTGTTATAAGTTTTTCCCTAGACCATATCCTCTGTTAAATGTGAGCAATAAAGCTATGGTTGTTGTACAAGCCCAGCCGGTGTTGTCCACCCTTGTGTTGCGTTCGGAGGTGTCCGGGCATAACACCATCGCATTGCTAAGTGAGGGTGAGGGGTCTGGACATCCTGTCAGGGAAGCATCTAGACTAGGCTTACCTATGAATACTGTGAATAGAGCGCCATCTCCTCGAGATGTACCGTACCTTATAAACGTCAGTCAGACTGGGGGGGCTCAGCACTGTTCCAAATTTCTCAGTTTGTAGATAATGGCTCTCTCTGGGGTTTGCTGGAGTCTCAGAGCCTTACAGGTTCTATTTAAGTGATGTTCCCATTCAAAAGGAGTGTCAGAAATCATTCCTGGGTTAGTCCAGTGAAATTGAACCCAGTTATCAATTAAATTTAATTAATTGATTTAATAACTATACAGGGGCAATTACTATTTAACACTGGACCAGGTAAGATTGGCGTTCTTCCATCAATCATCATTTAAAAACTGCATTTTGTGTTTAGTGAAGTAATCTTTGTCTAATATTAAAATTAGTTTGATGATCTGAAACATATGTTTGTGAAAACTTCAAATGCACAGGAATAGAAGGAACCAGGAGGGTGGGAAATGTTCATTTTCTGCACTGTATGCCGAGATGAGCTCCAGTCCCTCAAGGCCCTAAGCATGAATATGGAGGTTAAATATGACGTGTACAGAGGGCAAGTTATTTTGTTGCGATGCTCCGACATCAGACCCCCACAATCCATTGCGTTTATGTGAAGGCACTGTAAATATCATTTTGTGCGCATAAAGCAGGACGCTCTGTGCCACACCGACCAGTCCCGTCACAGGAAAGGCCCATAATTCCCTATAGTGTCAGGCGTATTAGAAGCCATAGGCCATTCCCGCAATACAGCAACAATCGCTACCAACAGCAGCTGCCTTTTTTGCTTCAAACATCAGCCTTGCATGCGAGCACATCACAGCCGATTACCTCAATACCTTTTGACTGAAAGGCCACCGCATAAAACCTCATCTCGCGCAAGACAAATTGTTAAACGGTGGGACCTTTGTTTTGCGTCTCGGTTTAATGATTTGTGGGCATGCATTTTAAGGGCAACTATCCATCATCGTGATAAGTCACGGGTTAATATAATGCAGAGGACAGACACGGTTGTAGGCAATGTGGGAAGGCTTTCAACAAAACTATAAATACATTATTGGTCAGACCTGCTGTCCTCCGGCACTCGCGGCTTTGTTTTTGCTCTGGGCTGGCATCACTGATGTTAAGCTTATGCACTACGCCTCCGGCTGAAACGCAGACGCAGTCAAATGCAATCCTTCATCTAGTCAGGCTTTCAGGCTCCGTCACGTGCATGAAGAGGTGTTGCACTAAAAACACAAAATAAAAGAAAGCATCACAAGCGACACAAATGCAACGCAAAACCATCACAAGTCAGACACTTTAATGGCTGTGGAAAAGATAACCTGCCGCCCATGGCTGAGATAGTCCGATAACAATTCAACATTCGGTCAGTGATGCGGAGAAAGGAATGACGTTTATAAATGTACCTTTGTTCTGTCATTTTGCATTTTCAAGCACGTGCTTTATGCCAAACATCAGATGAACCATCTAACAGCGAAAAGCAGCAGCAGCGATTGAAATCCTCGCGGGTACATTATTCGCCATTGTTTACTTAAAATGCGAAACACGTCGTTTTGCATGTATTTTATCCGACCAGGAAATAGTGCAGAATTAAAAAGACAGTATTGCTTTTCTGTCCCAGAAAGCCAGGCCCGAGGCGGAGGCGTCGAGGTGTTCTGTCATTTCATCCTACAAATTGACCACCAGGTCAGCTTTGCTGAAACGATTAGTCGAAGTACTCGGACACATCGTTCGAAAAACTACCATTCCTCCGATCAGGGGGGGAAAAAAAAAAAAAACCAGCAACATGGCTCACTCGGAACAGAGAGGCTACACCTATTGGGAGTTAATTTGAAAAGTAACAGAATATTCCTCTTGTACGGTGGTCGGGACGATAGTCATCAACTGATAAGTGTGGACGGGACGCGCAGTGTACTTTCCTGCAGTCGACACAGTGCAAGCATGTGACAGCAGTGCCACCCATGGACTCACCCCACACCCCTGAAAGCGAGCGCACGCGGGAGCATCACCAGCCCCGGCTGGCACAGGAGAGGAGCGGGGGCATTTTCAGTCACCCATCTCCTGACGCCAGCTGAGCTCCTCACCTCGTTTCAGACGCGATCTCAGGTGAGATCTCTGCTCGCCTCTGGCCTGCAGCGATGCTCGCTAATCAAAGCAGGAAGCGCGCGCTGTAAAGATTAGCGCACGAGAGCAACGGCGGAATGGTAAACAGGCGAGGATTTGCATGCGGCAACATCAAGGCCGTGGGATGTTTGTCTTTTTTTTGCCTGAAGTTTTAAATTCAGTGTTTTCTGAGGCAAAGAAGGTCAAATAACAGACCCAATTAATACAGATGCATTCAAGATTTGGTTTGAGCCAAGGAAGGCAATTTAATTGTATCAGTTAATTTAAATGTTTGCATTTTTATTCATTTTATGGCTGAAACAAAGCCATCCTTAACCCCTTCAACCTTGACTTGTAACTTAAGTTTCCCTGAAGTAGATTCAAAGTCAGAAAAAGCATTATTTGATATTGTAGGACAATGTCACATACAGATTCTGAATCTGCTCGTAGCCGAACTTCACTGAAGCGATTGTACATCACGCCCAAGTTGAAATAGTCAAACCCAGGATGCCATGTTTTTATGGCCACAGCATTACATCAAATGGAAAATATCTGGATCTTGCACATCAATTTATTCATTTTTCTGTAATTCAGCAGGACAAACTTGGGATCATTAGAAATCTTGGCATCATCACTAGAATTTGATATAGGCCTGAAGTTCACAGGTTTTAATACAGCAGCTGCATTTTATGGACCCACATAAGGGTCAGTAGGTTTTATGCAGTTGATATAGGCACTAAACATGGTGCAACTCGTGGTCCAAAATTTTCGATGCAACCTTTTAAGGAGGACAATAAGCACTTTCTCATGTGAGATTTTTTAATAATATTTTGCATCTTTTTACACAAATTATATTTCTCAAAGTTCCTGCTTTTCCACAAAAGAGGCATATCTTGAAAAAACAAAACACCTTATTATTCAGCTTTTATATAGAAATGAAAGACCCATGATAAAGAATGAAAATGGACACAAAAAAGATTCACCGAGACATTCAAACAAGGTATTTTCTAAACAATAAATTTTTAGAACTATATTTTCTAGGCCACACTTTCTACAGTGCAATATTCCATATAGGCATTTTTGGCATTATTTTCCCAATAGAGAAAAATCTGTCCTTTGCCTCCGGCAAAAGCATTAAGAAAGATAATTATTGCTGATGATATCATCACATTCTGAGTTCAGACATGATGGCGCTTCTCCATTTCACAATCCATAATATGGTCATGAACTGAAAATAGGCCTCAAAAATTAATGTAGTATTCAAAGCCTAAACATGAGCTTCATTACTTTGTCTGAAACCCTATTTGCAACATCTTAAAAGTGCACTTTTTTTTTTTTCCCCCCAAAAATTACAGACAGACATTCGACATGGCCGAGAAACATGGCCACTGCGTGTTCGGGTCATATCGCTGCCAAAACATTCACTAATACAGACGTAAAGCACGAACACATGAGAACCGTTAACCCTTTCCTTCCCGAGTTTTCCTGAGAAACGTAATTGCTGGTTGTCAACGAGTGAGCGGAGCACTTCTGAGCCAAGTGTGAAGTCGTCAAACGTACATACATTTGAGATCTTAAATTATCCAGATATTTTGAGATGACCAGACAAATTGCAGTAAGGTTTAGCTGCACAACATGAATACAAATACTATAAACTAAAGCATTTTACCTGTTTAACTCACAAAAATGCAAAAATATAATTTAGCATACAAATTGCACAGGGTCCTCCATACTAAATCTCAAGTTTGCCATCATTATACAGAAATACGTTCCTTATTCCAGTGTTCAAACCCTCTTCATCAGGTTCACTGGCTAAATTCAGGTATTTTTATGCTTTAGTATAACCACACCCTCTTCAACCAATTAAGCCAATGATTGGTTGCATCAGGTGTACTTAAGGTGGAACACAACAGATGTCTGGATCTGGATGTGCCCAGAGGACAGGTTTGGGAAACACCACCTTAACTGCAGTCTCATTGTAATCAAAAACAAAGTAAAAACCTGGATTTATCACGTATAGATTAACCATGTCAAATATGAGTACTTTGCTTGAAAAGGCCAATATACGGTGATAATTCTGTGCAAAGCATGATGTCAGCATTTCAGTCTGCACATCCTGAGCTACAGTCTGTTGCAACAACGCAGAAACGGTTGGACTGAGCTGTTTGTTTGTATGTAATAAGGCAGTAATAATTCAATCAAACATTTCCAGTTAAAACCACATCCATTACAATGTTATTTATTTATTTTTTACTATTATATCCTGGTTATTTTCTCTTTAACCCTTTCACTCCCAAGAGTGCCAGAAGGCACTCACCTGCGACTGACACAATCATAAGGGTGCCAATACCCCTTTAACCAATCAGATCTCTGGAAGATGAATAGAAATATCAGCCACTGTATTTCAGACAATGAGAAGAGATTTTAATATGCAAATTAAGCTTTTATGAATTGTTCTTGGAATCTCGTTGTTGAGGAATACATACATGAAAAGGGGTCCCTGAATATCCACCATTTTTTGTCCAATTCCCTTCAGCAATATGGACAGTCAAACCAAAGGGACTTTGGGAATGAAAGGGTTAAGCCCAAGGCAAAATCAACCGTAGTCTAATCACATTTCCCACTTTCATGTCATTTCAAACACACAAACACGAGGCCTCACAAACTGGCCGGTCAGGAGCACAAGTCCGTCCGCCAGATTTACTGACACCTTCAGCAGTGGAAAACATTCTAACAAGCACAGCTGAAACCATGAAAAATCACTCATGCAAAACAAACACAAATCATTGGTCAGATTAACTATAATTGGTCACGTTATTGATTGCTGATGTGCCCAAAGGTTCCACATGAGCCAAGAACCAGGCCCAGAGTTACAGGCCCCAGCCAGCTGGCCTCAGAGGTAGAAGAGCAGCTGAGCTGCAGTGCGGCGGTCCGCGGGGGCTTTAGTGAGGGGACTGTGATCGTCTGAGCGTTAGCAGGGCCGCACAGATAAGACCCCCTCAGTGCGCTCGTACCACAGACGTCAGAAAAACACCAAGGTGGCCTTCCAACAATGACTGCCCCCCAGCATGGTGCAGAGCTTTCAGGCCCCGAGCTGAACTATATGGAGCAACAGCATGTGTAGCAGTCACAGAGTCGGTCAGGGACAAAGTGCATTAGACGCAGTGACGTAACCTGCTCCAGACGTGTCCCTGCTTTGTCCAAACACCGTCTTGAAAAATGGGCACGCAGGGAGACACCAGACATGAGAAAAGCTTGGAGATGCATTTTGTTGTGGGGAAACATTGTCGGCCAGAAGCTGCCATCAATTTGGAAAGAGAGTAGACGGTCATAGGAGCCAATCACAATGGGGTTACTGAACAACGTCTCAAAATAAGAGCAGGAGATAATCCTTGAAATGGAGCTTTGGTTTAGCTGCTTGGCCTGTGTGCATCAGCACAGTCTGAATGGAGCCCTCTGTGTGTGTGTGTGTGTGTGTGTGTGTGAGACACTATCTGAGCAGGGCCTGGTATAGGCTGAGGGTGTGTGTGTGTGTGTGTGTGTGTGTGTGTGAGACACTATCTGAACAGGACCTGGTATAGGCTGAGGGTGTGTGTGTAAGTGTGTGTGTGTGTGTGTGTGTGTGAGAGAGAGAGAGACACTATCTGAGCAGGGCCTGGTATAGGCTGAGGGTGTGTGTGTAAGTGTGTGTGTGTGTGTGTGTGTGTGTGTGTGTGTGAGAGACACTATCTGAACAGGACCTGGTATAGGCTGAGGGGTGTGTGTGTGTGTGTGTGTGTGTGTGTGAGAGAGAGAGAGACACTATCTGAGCAGGGCCTGGTATAGGCTGAGGGGTGTGTGTGTGTGTGTGTGTGTGTGTGTGTGAGAGAGACACTATCTGAGCAGGGCCTGGTATAGGCCGAGGGTGTGTGTGTGTGTGTGTGTGAGAGAGACACTATCTGAGCAGGGCCTGGTATAGGCCGAGGGGTGTGTGTGTGTGTGTGTGTGTGTGTGTGAGAGAGACACTATCTGAGCAGGGCCTGGTATAGGCCGAGGGTGTGTGTGTGTGTGTGTGTGTGTGTGTGTGTGTGTGTGTGTGTGAGAGAGACACTATCTGAGCAGGGCCTGGTATAGGCCGAGGGGTGTGTGTGTGTGTGTGTGTGTGTGAGGGGTGTGTGTGTGAGAGAGAGACACTATCTGAGCAGGGCCTGGTATAGGCCGAGGGGTGTGTGTGTGTGTGTGTGTGAGAGAGAGACACTATCTGCAGGGCAGGCCGAGGGGCCTGTGTGTGTGTGTGGTGTGTGAGAGAGGGTGTGTCTCAGTGAAGGGTCCTGCTCCATGCAGAACAGAAGGTCCTTCAGACTGACGCGAGTCACTCTCTGCACAGAGACCTTCAGCAGAGCAGGAGAGGAACCCAGAGCTGCCATGACCTGAGAGAGAGAGAGAGAGAGAGAGAGAGAGAGAGAGAGAGAGAGAGAGAGAGAGAGAGAGAGAGAGAGAGAGAGAGAGAGAGAGAGATATGATGCATCAGACTGGCTGCAGATTATGTTTCAGCTCATTATAGGGAGATCAGTCGACTGAACAGAGACTGAGAGACACAGAGACACAGAGACTGAGCTCAAGCGTAGTTGGGCTGTTGAAGCATAATGACCCAGCACACACAAGCAAGTCCACCACTGAATGACTCCAAAGAAACACAATGAAGGTTCTGGGGTGACCAAGTCAATGTGCTGAGTTGAACTGGACTGAGATGCTGTGACGTCAGGCAGCTAATGCTTGAAAATCCTCCGATGCGGCTGAATTAAAACAATTCTGCAAAGTAAAGCAGCCAAAACTCCTCCACAAAACCTTTGATTGACACAATCAGGTTTAGGGAGCAATTATTTTTTCTCGTATGATGCAGGTTCTCTATAACTGCATTAAAAGCCGCATTTTGTGTTTTCTCCTGTTGTCTTTGTCTTATATTCAAATTCAAAGAAGCTTTATTGGCATGAATGGAATAAGCATTGTAGCCAAAGCATAACAATAAACAATCATATACAATATATACAACATAAACATATATTACAATACAATAAGTTGGATGATCTAAAATATCTAAATATGACAAATAAGCAAAGATTAAGAAATTGGGAATGAGTGAAAATACTTTATCACCGCACTGTAATTGATAGTTGCATCCAATACCATTTCCAGACCTTTTTGTGGACACAGCAGCAGGGGTTTTAATGCTCAATGGATGCAAATAACTTGCATTCTCTGTTTTTGTACCATGCTATACCATAGTACTTCCTGTCATAGGCAAGGCAGCGAAACTGCCCTTCAGGATGGCAATTTCTTTATTTACGGTAAAAAAATAAGATTACTAATTACAAGAAGAAGTGCGTAAACCTAACATCAGCATTTCAGTAAGTCCATTGTAGTTTGAATCATGCCTACAAATCAATATGCTAATAATATGTTAACACTGGTAAAACGTTATGACAACAGACCATACATTCTACAAAACCACACACATCACCAGAACACACTTTTGTTTGATGCTGTTCTAAGGTGAAAAAATAACCCAGATATCATAAGAGGTATCACACAGCCACACACCTCGCCAAAAATCCCAGCTTCAGCAAGCCTAAGCTAGTCAAGCTGGTGTAAGCTGCTTTTGCATTTTAGCTGGTAAACCAGCCCTTCACCAGCCGATACCAAATTACCATCTTAACCGGCATTGACCACTTTAGTCTTATATCGCGGGTGAGGTCTTCGCTGTTACCCTGCTACTTTGGTCTTGTCCTACCGACACCCATATTTCAGAAAAGGTATTTCAACGACCCCGTGTGATAGATGAGACAGCTGGAGGGGTTAACTCATGGGTTAACTTAGCAAATGCAATTGATTTTTTTTTTTTTTTTTTTAGAAACACCCAACAAGGTCGAGCCACCGTTTGCTGTACACAAAAAAAAGTGAGGAGGCGGAATTCCTCTTTACTGAGAACCGCAGGAAATGTGGAGGATTCAGGTAATCGCACACTGCAGTGTGACGGCTCCTACCGTACTGTGTGTTTTCACTACACAGTGACTAAAAGCTGTGCTGCATTACCATCGTAAGTCACGTGTTTCTGCTGATCCTGGATATACAACCCCCATTCCGAAATAGTTGGGACAAAGTGTAAATTGTGAATAAAATCAAAACGCAATGACTTTCAAATCACACCAGCCAGTATTTTATTCATAATAGAACAGAGATAACATAGCAAATGTTGAAACTGAGAAATTTTACAATTTTATCCACAAAATGAGCTCATTTCAAATTTGATGGCTGCTACAGCTCTCAAAAAAGTTGGGACAGGTT